>CM077157.1:4983808-5643001 GCA_039583875.1 Platanthera guangdongensis | reverse complement strand
AGCGGCGTTTTCCGGCAGCACCCCAGCCTTCCACCACAGTGGAATATTATCCTGATGGTTTAACACTTCCCAGTTCCACCCACTAGTGTTGGGAGGGGCCAGCTCGCTGCGGTCACCACCCTACCTGGAGCTTGGCTTGGGTGGTGTCGGCGGCGTTCCGCCGCTGGGAGGCGCATGCACCATGCGCGAGGATGTGTAAGGGGATAAGAAGAATATCCCACCTGTCATGGGAGAGTTTGGGATGGCCTCGAACGGGTTGCCATTGGTGGCGACGGAAAGCTTGGGTGGTGAAGTTTTTTTTCCGGCGAGCTGGGACTCTGGTGAGGGTGCCCTGGGCTGGGAGGGTTGGTGTAGGAAGGTAAGCTGGGCATGGATTATATAGGCAAGGGGAGAGGGCTTATTTGTCTGGGGGGGTGATGTGGGATTAATCCCATGGGGAAGGAGGAGCTCCTCCTCTCCCCTCCACTTGGGCTAGTTAAAGATAGGGGTTAGATCTGATTTACTCTAGATGGGGGGTGAATAGAGTTATTAAAAAAATTTTGTTTGTTTTAGATTTTTATCAGAGTAAAAAGTATGTGATACCAATAATAACAGAAAGGAAAAAACAGTATAAGTAAATCTACTCTAACACAACACAGCAATATATTACAACAAAGAAAAGGAAACAACCAGATGACACAAGAATTTTATAGTGGTTTTCCAACCTAGGTACATCCACTCTTCTACCACCCTGGTAGGAATCCACTATCAATTTTTGATCAGGTGACTGCCACCACAAGATCTATTTCCAGGAAGATCTCACAACTCTTTGAGCTTTTGATCAAGTGCCCAAAAACTAAGAATAAACTTTTGAAGAGAGTTAATAAACCCTTTATACAGGAGGGGAGAGAGATTTGATGGTGTCTTCTCTTTCTCTAAACAACAGAGAAGACTAGTGGATTGTTGTTGTCAAGACTCCTTTAGAAATCACTTGGAGTCTTGCTCAGGGTGTATGTCTTTAGCCTTATCTTTAGATGATCCAGGAACTTCTGACTGATTTAGATTTGTTGTCCTTGAATATTCCTGGATTTGAAGTTGAAGAAGACTCTTGATATGTGATTGTTGTTCTTCTTCTGTCTTCAGTAAGCACAAGGAGAAAACAGGTTGTTTTCTTGCACAAAGAATTTCTCAAATCTTTTTCTGTATTCTCTGATTATTGTATATTGCTATCTGTGTCGTATCTTCTGAAAAGAAAAATCTCTTTTATATTCTCTGTTGAATTCTCCTATGAAATTTGAATCTCAAGCATTGATTGTTGATTTCCTGGAGAATGAAAATCGGCTGGAGAATATTATCTTTTAATGAGTTTCCCCAACTGTCCCAATAATCAGCTCAGTTTAGGAAGACAGACACAGAGAACTTTCTCTGGTGTCTAAGTATTTTATCTCTTTGGCATTCTCTGTAAGATCCAATTTAGTATCTGAGGGTAGGATTCTTTAGGTAATCTGAGTATAGGCATGTGCTATAAAGGCCGAGGTAGGATCTATTATAGATCTGAGAGTAGGATCTATAGAATGAGTGTAAGGCTTAGTGCCTGAGTGTAGCTGTGTATAAAGGCCGGGGTAGTATTCTGGTTATGAGTGTGTAGTAGGCCGTGTAGGTGTTATGAGTGCGCCTGTAGTGTAGAAAGTCGAGGCTAGGCTGTTGAGATGTGAGTGGCAGAGGGTGTAGGTGGTTGTAGTTGATCTGAGTGGTAGGGCTTATGCTCGAGTTATATATCTGGATAAGACTGAGTGGTCCTGGGGATCGTGATGTAAGCCTTAAGGAGCCGAGGAATTGTTGAAGAGCCTTGTCTAGAACACTGTTAGAAAGGCAAAGAGGACAGTGGACGTACCCAAGATTGGGGAACCACTATAAAAATATTTGTGTCATCTATGATTATTCTTGAAAGCATAAATCAATTAATCAGTAAGCACGGGAATTCGGATATAGGTCTGATTAATTAAAAAGAAGGCCTAAAACCTATTCACCCCCCCCCCCTCTTGGTATTTATTTGACCTTGAAAACAAGACTTTTAGCAGACCTTCAATGTACGAAGGACAATTCCTCCTCCAATGACCAGCTTTGCCACAGTGGTGGCACTTCCCTTCTTTTGTAAAGCCTTTCTTCTTCAGTGTTGAAGACTTGGGCTCCAGAGCAGACTTAGGTCCTACCTTCGTCTTCTTGAAGCCCTTGGACTTGCCCTTGCCTTTATGCACCATCAGTATAGGGCTAGCAGGATTGGCATTCTTCATATTGATTTCGGCAGTTCTTAACATGTCTAAGAGCTCGGGCAGTGTCTTGTTTATTTCATTCATGTTATAGTTCAAGAAGAATTGCTCAAAACTATCTGCACAGATTGTAAGATCGGGTATGTGTCCAACTTTTGTCCCAGAGGGAAGCCTAGTCTCTCAAGGTTCTCTATATACCCAATCATCTTGAGTACGTGAGTCCCTACTAGGTCCCGAGCTCCCATCTTCTACAGGAATAATTCCTTAGTGACATCAAACCTCTGTTGACGATCTTGCTCATGAAACAGTTTCTTGAGATGCTCGTCAACTTCCTTGCAACCCATTTTCTCATGTTTCTTTTGGAGCACAGAGTTCATGGTTTCCAGCATGAAACATTCGACGTCTGAGAAGTCATCAAGATACATATTTTAAGCATTCTTATCAAAACGGAATCCATTCCCGGCAGGTTCTTCAGGGGATTCCTCTTCCAAAACATAGTTCTTCCACTCTTGCCTAAGAATAATTCTCAGATTCATATACCAGTCCAAATCATTCATACCACTCAGCTCCCCTTCTCAAGGATGGCTCTGAGGGACAGGGTGGAGTGTGAACCACTTGCCATGGATATTTTATAAGGATCAATGCAAATTAAAATCAATACTACATTTCAAAATACATTTTATTCTTTCGACAAGGACTTTAAATAAAATAACTCCCACTATTTTTATCAATCTGATAACCCTCGATATCAATTCTAAGAGTTTATGTGAGTAACTCTCTTAGAGGATAAGATCCATAATTCACTAACACTATGAGTCAGATTTGGCTTTTATCTCACAATGCAGCTATTTAGGTAGGCAACGCTTGTCAATTACATCACAATGCAACTCCTTTATTGCCGATGAATAACTCTTTATTCTCATCCATCATATGGTGCATGCCAACCCCTTGTCTTTGGGCACTCAACCTTTGAGGTCACCCAATTAAGTCTGACCCGATGTCGACAATGAGATATCATAATTATTCACTCACACCCTTACCAAGATAGATTAATGCACCTTACTTTGGCAAGCCCACACTTCATCGATCGAGGTAGGAAGAGTGTCATCCATCGGAAGGCATCCGAATACTTAATATTGCTTAAGGGATTTTAGATTGTTGATTAACACTTAATCATGGTTAACAATTAACCAATATGCACATCAACAAAATAAAATTAGACAGCATTCATAATCAAAGTGCATCCTAGATATGCACAAGAAGGATCATCAACGCTTGATGAACTGGGCTAAATCTGAACGTCTAGCACCCTTCTAAATATTCAGATTTTCATACACTGGAGATGAACAACACTAACCCCACTTAGACAGTAGGCAAGCTTATCTCTTAATGTGAGATTCAAAATCAAACATACTTGGTTTCACAAACCAACAAGAGGGATGGTTACTGTGAAGGAGTAACAAAGATATCAACTATGATATCATAGCAAAATCACATGCTTTCTCGGAGGAATCCCAAGAGTAGATGGCATTTAGAACATTTCTAAATTTTCAGATCTACACGTCATGGATTTAGCACTTCTGATACCATGATCATTACGAAACCTCCCTCTGATACCAATATTGGATTTTACTAGATGGAATAACACTTGTGCTAGCGGAAATAAAGAACAAAAAAACCCAAAAGAAATTCAGATCTAGCAATGGACATGTATCAAGAAGAAAGTGCTGTAAATAAATATTACCTTTGCGGGATTGAATCTATTTTCAACCTAGATGCTCCAGGAGATCTGCCGAGCACTAAGCGGCTACAGTCCTTTAGTGCATAATAGTGTCTGCACCTCTATAGGAAATCCACATAAACGGGAGAACCCGTAGACTCTTGTCGTACAAGATCTAGGTCGGGAGAGAAAACTTTGCATCTTCATGGACTGCTAGATCCTTTACATAAGAGGCGGCGGCGACACTCGCTAGAATCAGGACTTGGCGATGGTGACGGGATCGGCGGAGGGGGAACAACTTTCGTCGGCCTTTATGTCTCGGGATATCGCACAGTGCGGGTTGTGTGCTTTTAAGGATTACTGTTCAGTTGTATAAAGAAACCCTAAAATCTTCTATTTATACCCAAAGGAATAAACAGAACTCCTCGTCGCTATTCGTAGACCCAGGACTTAGAATCCAACATTTTTTGACCAGACAACCCTTGTCTCGACGAATCATCGAGTATACAAACTATACTCGATGAATCGTCGAGTATCCATAAGATATTCGATGAATGGCATTGAGTGAACTTAACGCTCTCAACACACTCAGTGGTAAACCTGTCAAATCAACATTTGACTCGACAAAGGCATTGAGTGGACTCAACGCACTCAACACCTAAGTGCCAGATTCATCGAATCAACCTTTGACTCGACAAAGGTGGTGAGTGAACTCAACGCACTAAACGCCTGAGACCCAAACTCGTCGAATCAACACCTTAACTCAATGAATCATTGAGTGATCTCAACGCACTCGATGCTTAAGTGTCATACTCATTGAATCAACACTTTGACTAGATGAATCATTGAGTAAACTCAACACACTCAATGTCATCATTCGACGAGTCAAGACTTGACTTGACGAAAGCGTTGAGTGGTCTCAATGCACTCGACGCTTTCCAAGTCTGGCTGAGCTAAGTCTTTTCCACTCATCATAAGAGTAAAACCATACTAATGCAATCTCCTAATATCTCCAAACAGCCTTATGTGCGATCCTAATAGGCTCAAAATGCGTTGACAGTGAGGCTATATACATGATCACTTCTAGATCACAATGGTAACACCAACGGCCCACTGTGCCATCTTCGCACGGCCTCTGCAAGCCGCATTTGAGGTGATTCCCTTTGTCCTACATCTAACAATGAAGTTCTTAATGCCCGGTAGCATAGACATCACTCAGGGAAATCAAGCAGTGATACATATTTGCTATCTGAACCAGGATCAGCCCCTACTGGGCGCAACTCATCATATCGATAACTTTGATCTATGGGGCGAATCCACGATGCAACGAGCAATGCCAGTGGAGGTATTAGTTAAGGTTCCGCTCCGTGCAGGGAACTCTACCAGCACAGTACAGATCGGGTCGCTACAAAGTGTTGTTGTTCAGACTAAAGAACGTCAGAGGTACCTACCAAAGACTGATGAACCAAGTGTTTAAATATCTCATCGGATATACTATAAAAGTAAACTTTTACAACATGCTAGTGAAAAGCATCAAGCATGGCCGCCATCTAAAAGACCTTGATAAGTGTTTCCAGCTTCTCCGCCATTTTCAGCCATGCCAAAATCCCTCCAAGTGAGCTTTTGGGGTCACTACAGAAAAATTCCTATGTTTTATAGTAACTCAGTGCGGGATTGAGGCCAAACCCAAGAAGATCAAGGATTGGAAGACATGTCCCCCCTCGCACTATCAAATAAGTTCAGTGCCTCCTTGGACGGGGGATAAGTACCGCTCTCTCTTCAAAGCACTCCGCGGAGCGCAACATGATAGATTTTAGTGGATGGATGAGTGTCAAGCCATATTTGAATAACTCAAGAAGTACTTGACCACTCCCCCATTGCTCTCCAAGCCCATCGTGGGAGAAATCCTTTTCCTATACTTGGTCATCTCGTTGAACACACTTAACTCAATCCTGGTCAAGGATGAAGGCGGGATTCAGCACTCAGTCTATTACCTCTGCAAGGTTCTCTTTGATGCCATGAGCAAATATCCCATGATAAACAAAATGGCTTTGGCCATAATATCCTCTGCGAGAAAGCTATGACCATACTTTTAGGACCACACCATCAAAGTACTCGGATGCGACTCTGCACAATCCTACAAAAGCCGTAGGTATCGGGAAGGCTTGTTAAATGGTTCGCGGAACCGGGATAATTCGACATCCATTTCATACTAAGACCCATAATCAAATTTCAAGTCTTGACAAACTTCATAATGGAGTGCACAATCCCACCAGAGGATGCACCCAGCTCAGATTACACAGCGCCTACACAGCGGATTTTTTACATCGACGAAGCGTTGGGAGCTGATAGGGCAGGCTCAAGCCAGCTACTAATAATTCCCAAAGAGGTCACTCTTAAGTATGGGCTTAGGCTGAAGTTCCTAGCCACCACCAACGTTGCAAAATATGAGGCCCTAGTCGCCAACCTTCGATTAGCCATCAACTGTGGAGTGGAGAACCTAATCATCAATACCGACTCTCAGCTAGTGTTCTCGCAGATCGAGGGAGACTACGAAGCTAAGAATCAGCAACCCGTACAGTACCTTTAGTTGCCAAAGTCCCTCATAGGTAAATTCAAGTCCCAACAGATTCTTCATATTCCCCGGGAGCAGAGCACTAGGGTCGATGCTCTGTCCAATCTGGCCAGCTCCGTCATGGGATACTAGTCCATGTGTCATTGAATTGAGAATCTCCTCATCCCCAACATCGTTGGCCCATGGAAGATCGCTACCAAAATAGAAGGGGAGCCTTGCTAGATGGATCCCATCACCACATACCTGGAAAACAGAGAATTGACCGAGGACCCAGTGGAGGCCCTAAACCTACGAATCTGTGTCACCTCATTCTTCATCACCGCCAATGAGCTCTACAAGCGCTCTTTCTTTGGGTCTTACCTGAAGTGCTTAATTTCATCTGAGGCAAACTACGCTCTAAGGGAAGTTCGTGAAGGCATATACAGATAACATCTGGGAAGTATGGCTTCGGCGCTAAAAGTCTTACGTTAATGAATCTATTGGCCCATGCAAAAGAAGGATGCACTTGAATTCACCCGGAGGTGTGAAAGCTGCCAACTCCGTTCCATCATCCTACATCAACCCTCAGTCAGACTCACCCCACTCTAGAGCGCATGGGCCTTTGCGTAGTGGGGGATCAATTTACTCGTCCCTTTCCTACCAGCCTCTGAGCAAAGGAATTTCATCATCTGGGCCATCGATTACTTTTCTAAGTGGGTCAAATTAGAGCCATTATCCTAAATCACTGAAGAAAATGACAATCGATTCATGTTGGGTATCGTATCCACAATAACCTAGATTTGGTGAAGACACCCCTGAAATAAGATGAATTAAGTTGTATTTGATGTAATCAAATACATCATTGTGTGATCCCTCATTGTGTGATCCATGGTGTTGACTCATGTGTAGCCTCTCTATTAGGGTACACTTCATTTTTAAAGCACTAGGATTGTTGGAGAAAGACATGTTGCTGATTCCATTGAAGAAAGGAAAATCCTCATAAACCAATATTTTTCTAAGTGTTTCACTCGAGTAGAATTCTAGAACTCGAGTAGAACCCTTAGTTGTACTGGTGAAGTCTAGTCTGGATTTCGAGTAAAGGAAATGGTTCTCGAGATATTTGAATCTAGTTCTCGAGTGGCCAAGTCCATTACTCGAGTAGACTTCTTCTTTTTCTTGAGTTGACAGATTTTCCCTCTCAGAAATTTTCTAAGTATTATACTCAAGTAGTCAAGTTCACCATTCGAGTAGATGAACACTTTGACTCGAGTGACAGAAGGAAAGTTCTCGTGAAGTATCTACCCCACTCGAGTAGTGTAGTTCCTGTACTCGAGAAGTCTGCTTACTTCTCAAGAAGTCTAGATCCAGTACTCGAGTAATCAGTTTTATCTCCCAGAATTTTCTCTAAGTCTTCTTCTCGAGAAGTTCACTTCCTCCTCTCGAGTAACATTTCTAACACTCGAGTAATCCTCATTCCACTCGAGTGATAATTAATTCTGTTCTGAATTTTCTGAAGGGCTTCTTCTCGAGTAGTCTGATATTGTCTTCTCGAGTAGTTCTTCTTTCACTCGAGTAATCCAGTCATTTTTTCATAAAATTTCGCTAAGTCCTAACAGACGTGATTTTCAAATGATTTGACATGATAGGTCCACGTGGCCGTCATTAATGATAATTATGACCGTTAGGGAGATCTTATATAAGGTCTTGTCATTTCGACTAACCCTAATAAGCGCTTTAAAGAAATATTCTAAGCATTATGAATCGATTTTCGCTATCCTAAATGGAAGTCGCTACTGCCGCTCATCGTGCAAATCGCCAAGGGCTTTCATTCAAGGAGATTCAGACCAGTCGACTTGCAGATCAAGATTGTTCTTCAACCTCTTCATCTTCTCTTTTATCTTGTGATTCATGAATTTTCAGATGGGATCTTGTCGTATCTTCTTCAAAGTTTTCTGACTATGCCGTAAAGTTCAAGAAGGAAGACCTGGGCAGAAATTTTCCAGATCTGAGAAAAGATATTATTTGTATTTCTTATTTCAATCTATTCTTGTAGGAGATTATTCTCCGAGTGTAGGAGCTTTGTTCTCCGAGTTGTAGGAAGTTTTCATCTTCCGAGTGTAGATCCGTTTTGTGCATCGAGTTGTAGGAACGTTGTTCCGAGGTGTAGGATTGGTTTCAATCCGAGAATAGTGGAGTAGCGGAGTCTAGTGCTTTGCTAGATCGGTGAGTGGAAAGTGGATGTACCCAAGGTTGGGGAACTACTATAAATGTAACAACCCCATCCATTCATATAACATATACTAGAAGGTCCGGCCGGGGCCCCACAGCATATACCACAAAACAGACGATGCAGCTACGGAGTGATACCAGAGTGGCGCAGCACACCTAACACATTGCATTCGACCACTCGTCGACTGTTCCTCCCGAACACTCGTCGAATGCAGGACATGCCCTGGGACACGCCCGTGTCCCAGGCCGTGTCACCCCAAAACTGAGCCTACTGAAAAATGGGCTGTTACAATAAATCTTTGTGTCCTCTGTGATTGCTTGATTATTTTCTGTGCATAGATCGCTAGATTTTTATTCCGCAAAAAGACGCACAACTCACCTATTCACCCCCCCCCCCCACACACACACACACCTCTAGGTGATTTAGGTAAGACAACTAATAACTTCAATTGGTATCAGAGTGAGGTTGATCATTAAAAGTTTAACACCTTGATTTGATCCGCCCCAAGTTGTCTTTTGAGTTATTCAAGCATGGACAAGGCCCAGGATTTTGCTAAGCTTCCCTTGTGTACAAAGAATAGCTTTCCTATTTGGAAAGAGAGGATTAAATTTTTCATGGAAGCTGTGGATCCAAGGATCTTCATGATTTTTGAAGAAGGTCATTATGTTCCTATGACCGTCTCCACTATAGATCCTACAAAGAAAGTTCCTAAGAAGTTGATGGATCTCGACAAAGATGAGCTTGCACTTGTCTCTTTAGATAAGAAGGCCCAAAATATTATTTCAAGTGCAGTTGATGACTCGATGCTGTAGAACTTGATTCACTGCCAATCCGCTAAGGAAATATGGTAGTCCCTCGTCACCTTGATGGAAGGCACAGAAGAAGTTAGGGGTGACAGAAGATCCCTTCTAAATCAAAAATATGAAGCCTTCTGACAAGGACCCAAGGATACAATTGCAGACACTTTCGAAAACTTCTTCAAGATAGTTAACTGTCTAAGAGTCTACGGCCAAGTCTTCACCAACGGAGAACGAATGATAAGTTCTTAAGATCCCTGACTAAGGAATGGGATAACAAGGTTTGTGTTATTCGGGAATTTGGAAAGCTAGCTGAGACTAACCCGCAAAATCTCTTCGGAAAGTTTATGTCATATGATCTGCAACTTAATTCAAGAAAAACTGAAGAAGAGAAGAACAGGTCTTCATCCAAGGAGAAGTCTGTAGCTCTCAAGGCAGACACCTCAAGGAAGTCCAAGGTTGCCTCTCCTACCCAGCACAAGAAGAAAGTGAAGAAGAAATCTTGGAGCCAAGTACCTCGTGCTCAGAACTATCTGAAGGAGAGTTCTCTCTACTCTCAATACAGTCCAAGAAATTCTTGAACAAGAAGAAGCAATGGAAAGGCAAGGATGCCTCGTACAGAAGATCACGTCATGATGGTGATCGACACGGAAAAGGCATAAGCAACCATGACAGGTATAATGCTAAATAGAAAAAATATACTTCTACTGACATCGTTTGTTATTGTTGCAATAATCCAGGTCATGTCATCACTGATTGCCCTCATAAGAAGAAGGAGGGTGGAAAAGAGAGGAAAAGAAATCATCATATAATAAGAAGAGGACAGAAAAGAGCCTAATAGCCAAGAAGGGCAAGACTCTTAGCGACTCTGACTCATCTGAGTCGAGTGAAGAAGAGGAAGCCTACTTTGGGCTAATGGCTCAGACTGATGATGAACAAGAACCCCAGTTCACTGGGAAGGTAAATTCTCATACTCCTCTTTCTGAATCTAACGTTTCTAAACATGATCATGAGGACAGCTCTTCTGACGATGGGTCTGAACTCATGGCCGGTACACGGAGTTAATCAAGGCTTACGACAAATGTCGACGAGTCGTGAAAACTCAAGCCAAAGAGATAAAGTCTCTTAAGGCTGAAGAGAGCACTTTGAGAGAGGAAGTCGCTAAGACGGACTCACTCAGAGAGAACTTCAATACTACTATTGAAGAATATAACAAGGCTCTCGAGCACCTAGACCTAAAGGAGAAGATCATAAAAGAACTGGAAGCATAACTTGAAGCAGAAAAGAAACTTGTTGAAAGTTTCTCGAAGCCTAAGACTGTCCTTCCTTTTATTACTGAATTCTCAGCTAAGGCTAAAGGTGATAGGCTAGGCCATGTTGAAGCTCCTAGTAAATCTTCTAGGAGGAATAAGGATCAGAGAAAGAATAAGGCGGCCAAGAAGGCTTTGGCCAATGAGAAAGGGAAAGCCCCTCAAGATCAGACTTCTTTCAAGAAGGTCATATTTCCATCGAACGAGTTTGATATTGACTCGTCGTACGGTCACTTAGCTAGGCCTACTTATGTAGAGCCCAACTATCGTTACCAAGGATTGACTCGTCCCCGAAACTTTGGTGAGAGTGTCTTTAAGGCACCTTATGATGAAATCACTCTTTAGAGCTATGGCCCTTATAATCATGGTCATAACATTAAGAAAGCACCAAAGGTAAAGCCTATTGTGGAAAAGCCACTGAAGGAGAAGAAATGATGCGATTGTCATCACCATGAAGCTTCTTCCTCCAAGACTGTTGCCCCTGCTAGACCACCATCTTAAAAGGCCATGCAGGAGAATTTAAGGCAAAGATACAACAGGTTTGAATATTGGTGATGTGGCAAAATTGGTCACTTTGTCATTGACTGCTGGTCATAATGTTAATACTCGTAGGGGGAGTATTCTAACTAGAGAGCAAGGACCCAAACGTATTTGGGTTCCTAAGGCAAATTGATTTGTGATTGCAGGTATTTCCAAAAGCCACCAAAACTCCTATCTGGTATTTGGACAGTGGATGCTCTCGGCATATGACCGGGACAAGAAGCCTTCTTCAAAACTATTCTCCAGTCTTGAACGGGCTAAAGGTCATCTTTGGAGGTTCAGACCGAGGAATTACAAAAGGCTATGGTATGATCACTAACGGTAGTGTATCCTTCTCAGATGTCGCTTATGTTGAAGGATTGGAACATAATTTTATAAGCATAAGCCAGCTCTACGATAAAGGATACATAGTTGAATTACATGCATATAAGTGCTTGATAAAATAGGTTGATAATATGGAAACGATTCTATCAGGCACTCGAAGCAGAAACATATTTTGTTTGAATTTTATTTGTATAGACTCTTCTACACCAGTGTGCTTTTTGGTTAAAGATAGTACGTCTCTTGGTGACTAATGGCACAAGAGACTAGCACATATTAATTTCAAAACTATTAATAAATTATTTTCACTTAATTTAGTGTGTGATGCCCCAAATGTCAAGTACGATAAAGATAGACTTTGTCACGCATGTGTGAAAGGCAAGCAAATAAGGGATACCTTTAAAAGTGTTATTGGCAAAGATTCTAATAGATGTTTATATCTACTTCATATGGACTTGTTCGGTCCATTGCATGTTAGAAGTTTGGGAGGTAAGGATTATACATTGGTTATTGTTGATGATTACTCGCGCTTTGTGTGTGTGTTCTTTCTAAAACACAAGTCAGATACCTTTGAGATTTTTACTAATTTTGTCAGGCAGGTCCAGAATGAATACAACTTTTCTGTAGTCAAAATCAGAAGTGACAATGGAACAGAGTTCAAGTCTGGGGCCATGATAGAATTCTGTGAAAGCTTGGGTATCTTTCATGAGTTTTCCTCTCCTCGTACTCCTCAATAGAATGGAGTGGCTGAGAGAAGGAAAAGAACACTCATAGAGGCCTACAGGACCATGTTGAGTGATGTCTTACTACCGGAATACTTCTGGGCTGAAGCCGTCAACACTGCATACCATGTGCAAAATTGAGCACTCAAAAACAAGAACCATAATAAGACACCTTACGAACTTCTAAATGGCAGGAAACCGACTGTTTTGTATTTTAGAATTTTTGGCTGTAAGTGCTTCGTCCTTAACAATGGCAAGTATCACATTACCAAATTTAGAGAAAAGAGTTTTGAAGGTATTTTTGTAGGGTATAGTAGCCATAGTAAGGAATACAGGATATTTAATAGAAAAACCCTGGTTGTAGAAGAATCCATTCATGTTGTATTTGATGAGACGAGCTTGCTGTAAGGCAACTCTTCTAGTGTGTTCATTGAAGATGTAGGTTCCAAGACAAAAGAACTTAACTTGGGTGAGCCGACTGAAGAAAAAGGTGCAAAGTTCATCAAGATCACAACTCCAACCCCGATTGGAAAGGTTGATGATCAAGATGAAGAAATCATCCAATTTGATGAAGTCACTCCGGTGATTGAAGACACTCCAGATGCAACGACTCTAGAGTTCAGACATCTGAAGGATCACCCAATGGACCAAATCATAGGAGATCCCCGGGATGGTGTCAGAAATCGTAGAGGTACAGCTAACGAGAATTTATATTTAAGTTTTCTCTCACAAGTTGAACCGAAGAAGTTTGATGAAGCAAACTCAGACGTATCATGGATAATGGCAATGGAAGAAGAACTAAATCAGTTCAAACATTGTCAAGTCTAGAAACTTGTTCCAAGACCCAAAGGTAAGAATGTCATCAGGATAAAGTGGGTCCACAGGAACAAGATGGACGAGGATGGAACAATCATAAAGAATAAGGCCAAACTCGTCGCCAAAGGATATCGCCAAGAGAAGGAATTGACTTTGACCAGACGTATGCTCCAGTGGCAAGGCTGGAGGCAATCACGTTGTTCCTAGCATATGCCGCTCTTAAGGGCTTCACTATCTATCAGATGGACGTGAAGTCTTCCTTCCTTAATAGTGACATAAAGGAAGAGGTGTATGTGGAACAACCTCCCGGTTTTATTGACTCTAACTTTCCTGATTATGTTTATCAGTTATCTAAAGCATTATATGGTTTGAAACAAGCTCCTCAAGCTTGGTATGAGACGATGTCTAGCTTTCTTCTCGAGAACAAGTTCACAAGCGGAAAGATAGATAAGACATTATTTCTTAGGGAAATAAAAGGCAAGATTTTGCTAGGGCAAATCTATGTCGACGACATTATTTTTGGCTCTACTGACGACAATCTCTACAATAAGTTTTCAAAACTTATGCAAAGGAAGTTTGAAATGAGCAGTATGGGAGAGCTGAAGTATTTCTTAGGACTTCAGGTGAAATAATCTGAAGATGGAATTTTCATCTCGCAGACAAAGTTTAGCAAGGAGCTAATTAAGAAATTCGGAATGGAGAACGCAACATCTATGAGGACTCTAATGGGTTTAGCTGTGTCTCTGAACAAGGATAAGAAAGGGAAACCTTTTGATGAAACCAAGTACAGAAGCATAATTGGATCCTTACTCTACCTCATTTCCAGTAGACCAGACATAATGTTCTCAACATGTGTATGTGCTAGATTTCAAGTGAACTCTAATGAATCTCACTACGCTATTGCAAAGCGGATTTTGAGATACCTTAAAGGCACACCAAATCTTGGCTTATGGTACCCAAAAGGTAATGATAGCGAACTAATTGGTTTTTCAGATACAGATTCTGCAGGTAGCAAAGATGACAGGAAGAGCACTTCCGGGACTTACCAATTCCTTGGAATAGGCTCATTTCCTGGAGTAGTAAGAAGCGGAACCAACGTTTTAAAAATCGAACCGGACCGGCCGGTTCAACCGGTTGGACCGCGGACCGGTTCACCGGGCGGTCCGGTCAGGTACTGAAAACCGGCTCCACCGAAGACCGTCCAAGAACCGGTTAACCGGGCGGTTTGACCGGTTAACCGGAAATCGGTCCGGTTTTTAGGCAACCGGGAGGGCCCACTACGCGGGTATCTGAATATTTTAATAAAATTCAGGAAAAAAATCTAGCATTGGGGATCAAACCCATGGTATTTGTAAGAAGAGTAAACATGCTAACCACTATGGCAAACGGCACTTGTTATAAATGCTCAGACTATTATATATATATATATATAGATATATATATATATATATATATATATATATATATATATATATATATATATATATATATATTACTATTTACGAATAATAATGGGCAATGTTTATGCCCACTTTATATTTCATAATAAATAATCAATTTTTTATACAAATTTATTTTTTTAAATACAGTTTAATATTAATGTAACATAATAAATTTATATATCATTGAAAAATTATAAATTCAATTTTTACACCGTACAAACCGTATCCTACAAATCGCCTCCACTTACAACGTAATATATAATATATATTATATATTTATACAAATTTTTAAAAAAAATATTTGTATATATATAGTGTTGAAATAGATATTTACATTATAAACACACATATCTTACTATATATAACTATTTATTTAAAAAAAATTCTTTAATAAAATGATTATATTTAATTACATTTGAGCTAAATTTGATATTTTCATGATATATAATATGATATGAACTTATGATTTATGATATGTAATATGTTATTATCTAGTATCACGGTTCAATTCCGGTCCGACCGGTCCAACCGGTTGGACCTAGAGCTTTGGTCCCACCGGTTCATTCTTCGGCCCGGTTCTTAAAACCTTGAGCGGAACTGTGTTGCAATCTCAACAGCCGAGTCAGAGTATATCTATATAGGCAGTTGTTGTGCACAGTTGCTATGGATAAAGAACCAGTTTGAAGACTACAACGTGAAGTTTCAAAACATTTCTTTATTTTGTGACTCCTCCAGCGCGATTGCAATAGCCAATAACTCAGTCTCTCACAGCCGGACAAAGCACATAGAGTTGTGATACCACTTCATCTGTGAGCATGGGGACATAGTGCAACATCCCGACTTTTATTGGGCCACTAGAGCTCTAGTGGGCCCAATAAAAGTGGCTCGAACCCTACCCATGACCCGGTGGGAGATAACCCTAGGCGGGAAATAGCGCTAGAGAACTCTGAATTGAGTTCTGTCAGTTCCCGTGACCTCGTATAGTCGATACGAGTGCATCAGAACTCGTTCAGTTGGTCCTCGACGTCATATAGTGGATGTGACCATTCCTCGTAAAACGCAACGAGAGCGAGATTTAGGATATCGAGCTGGAGAACTCCGAATTAAGTTCTGTTGATTCCTATTGTTGAAGTTGGAGACCGGGCGGTCTGTCTTGGCAGGTTAGAGACCGCGCGGTCTGGCGGTTTGACTCGGCGACTTGCAAACCGGGCGGTCTAAGCAATCTTCACAGGCGACCTCTCTGCATCTCTTATTGTAAGCCGTGCGGTTAGTGCTTCTGTCTAACCGCGCGGCCTGTGCGGTTTACTTTGTACAGTCCGCTTAGCTTGTAAATTTTAGTCCCACATCTCTTATTTGTATTCTCTCTTCTCTCCTCCATTCTATATAAGGGAGGGCATACCTTTGTAATAGTTATCATTTTTGGATAATAAAATTTCGATTATTCAAAAGTTTATTCGGCTTGTTCTCTTCTTTTCGCTTTCTTTCTCTACTTTCTAACATGGTATCAGAGGACACGGTCTTTTCCTCCTGATTCTGTGCGCTCTCTGTTGTTCGCGGCTTGTCTTCCGCGTTCTGCGGCTTGTTCGCGGCTTGCCTTCTCCTCTGTCCGCGCGGTTTGTTGCTATCCGCGCGGCTTGTTTCTGTCTGCTGCCTGTTTGTGCGGCTTGCTCTTCTTGTTTCTCTTCTCCTCCTGCTCTTTGTCGCAGCGACCTGTTTCCGTGTCGCCGCGCTCCTTGCTCTGTCCTGCCGCTCCGACTTCCTAGTCGCTGCGGTCTGTCTCTGTCCGCGTGTGTTGTCTCTGCACTCGCGGTTTGCTGCTGTGATCTGCCTGACCGTGCGGGTTGTTCCTTCCTTACCCGCATCTTGGTCGCGGTCACCTGCTCTTCTCCTCTCTTCTGTTCGCTCGGCCTTTTCAGTCCGCGCGACCTCTTCCCCGCTGTGCCCTTGACCGCCTTCTCGCAACTGCTGTGATCTGCCTGACCGTGCGGGTTGTCCCTTTCTTACCCGCATCTTGGTCGCGGTCACCTGCTCTTCTCCTCTCTTCTGTTCGCTCGGCCCTTTGCAGTCCGCGCGACTTCTTCCCCGCTGTGCCTTGATCTGGATCCTAGCCGCTCGTGTTCAAGCGGCTTCTTCCCTTTTGTTCCCGCCGCGGTTTCACGCGGATTCTTCCTTGTTTGAGCGGCCTCTCCGCCTGTTCGCTCTTAGCCGCTTCTCTTGTTAGTCGCCGCGACCTCCTGGTTTAGTCGCGCGGCTTGTGCTCTGCACCTTGGTCGTGGCCCTTCGTGCCGCTGGTGTGCTGTCACCGAGACCGCTGCAGTTTCTTCTTCCTCCCTTCATGGCTTTCGCCTCGGTTGTCACGTCTTCTGGTCGTGCACACGTTGTTACTCAGGGCAAATGGCTGATCGACACTGGTGCTACGAATCATATGACCGGCCATCTCCCGTGTTTCTCTCTCCTAGAAAAACATGCTCGCTTGCCCCCAGTTACTCTCGCTGACGGCTCTTCATCACCAGTTCATGGCACAGGGATAGTTCATGTCACCCCGTCTCTTCACTTGGCGGATACTCTATATGTGCCCCGGTTCCCGTGCAACTTATTATCTGTTACATCTCTTTGCAAGCAATTACAGTGTTCCGTCACATTTACTTCTACTTCTTGCTCTTTTCAGGATCCGGACTCCCAACGGACGATTGCTACTGGGACTGAGAGTGGCGGCTTATACTTCCTAGACAACATTTCTGCTTTTTCCACCTTCTCCTCCACCTCCACAGATCTTCTCCAATGGCATCTCCGCCTTGGTCATGCTCCTCCCCGTATTCTTCGTCAACTTCTGCCCCACCTTCCTCCTCAAAGTCCTCCGCTCAACTGTGAGGCCTGTCAGCTTGGCAAGCATCACCGCTCCTCCTTCCCTCCAAAGCACGTTCGTAGCTCTACCCGTCCGTTTGATCTTATCCACTCCGACATCTGGGGTCCTTCTCCTACTCTTACCATTGGTCGGGGTAGTTCCTATTTTGTCACGTTCATTGATGATTTCTCTCGCTGTACGTGGGTGTATCTGTTAAAAGATCGCTCCGAATTATTCTCTGTATGGACATCCTTCTATCTCATGATCAAAACTCAGTTTGATGTTTCTATCAAAGTTTTTCGGTCTGATAATGCCGCAGAATATCTCAGTCGTGACTTCTCTACATTCTGCATGCAAAATGGGATTCTTCATCAAACTAGTTGTGTCTATTCTTCACAACAAAATGGTGTAGCCGAACGCAAAAACCGACACCTGCTCGATGTCGCTCGCACCTTGATGACCCAGATGCATGTTCCTCGCTCCTATTGGGGCTATGCTGTTCTCCTTGCCTGCTACCTCATCAATCGCATTCCCTCCACGGTTCTCCATGGCCAAACCCCGTTCTCCATTTTGTATCCGGGCAAGGAGCCGTTTCATCTCCCTCTCCAAATCTTTGGATGCACTGCCTTTGTGCATGCCCCTTCTGCCACCCGTGATAAGCTCTCCCCTCGCTCCACCAAATGTGTCTTTCTGGGGTATTCCACCACTCAGAAAGGCTACTGTTGCTTTGATCCCGTCCTTCGTAAGCAGTTCGTCTCTGCTGATGTCACCTTCTTCGAGAATACCTCCTACTTCTCGGATACCTCTTCTCCTCTTCTCCCAGCTTCTGATTCTCCTGCCATTCCCTTCGTTCCCTCGTCTCCTCCTACACTCTCCACCACTACACCGTCTCCACCCCCTCCTCTTCCTCCACCTCACTCTCTCCCTTCTCCACCACCCTCTCCCTCCTCTCCGCTGCCGTCGCTCTCTTCTCCCGGGCCAGCTTTCTCTACCACGGATGCTCCGGATGCCGCGGGCCCGGCTGACCTGGATCTTCCTATAGCTCTTCGCAAAGGGGTGCGGACGTGCACCTTACACCCCCTTGCTGCTGTTGTTTCCTATGATCGTCTTACTCCTTCTCGCAGGGCCTTTGCACTGGCTATCTCTGTCACTGCCACACCCCGCTCCTATCAGGAGGCCCTTGCTATTCCTCACTGGAAGATGGCCATGGATGAGGAAATGGCGACCCTTACTGAGCGGGGTACCTGGACTCTTGTTCCTCCTCCCTTTGGCACTGATGTTGTTGGCTGTCGCTGGGTCTTTGTGGTCAAATTTAGCCCAGACGGCACTGTGGATCGGTATAAGGCTCGCCTTGTGGCTAAGGGCTTTACTCAGACCTATGGGGTTGATTACTTTGACACCTTCTCCCCTGTGGCTCGTCTCAGCACAATCCGGGTTCTTCTCTCTGTGGCCGTCAATCGGGATTGGCCAATTTCTCAGCTGGACGTCAAGAATGCCTTCCTTTATGGTGATCTTCACGAGGCCGTTTACATGGAGCAACCTCCTGGGTATGTTGCTCAGGGGGAGACACGAGTATGCCGGCTGCAGAAGGCAATTTATGGCCTCAAGCAGAGTCCTCGAGCTTGGTTTGACAAGTTCAGCGGTATTGTGGCGGCTGTTGGTTTTGTGCGAAGCTCTGCTGATCACTCTCTCTTTATTCGCAAAACTCCTTCTGGGCTGGTTGTTCTTGCTGTATACGTCGATGATATTCTTCTCACTGGCAATGACCAGGAAGGGGTAGCCCTGACAAAGCTACATCTTCGCCAACATCTGATCACTAAAGATATGGGCTCTCCAAAGTACTTTCTGGGGATCGAACTCTCTCGGAAGCCCGACTCCTTAGTTCTCTCTCAGCGAAAGTATGCCCTTGATCTTTTAAAAGAGGCGGGATTGACTGGAGCTAAACCTGCCCGATGTCCCATGGCTATTGGGGAAGACAAAACCTGGACAGATGATTCGCCTCTTCTTTCAGATAGTTCGCGATACAGGCGTCTGGTTGGTAAGCTCATATATCTCACAGTGACCAGACCCGACATTTCTTATGCTGTGGGCAAGGCGAGTCAATTCATGCAAGCGCCCAGGGATTGTCATCTTCAGTCCGCCTTGCGGATCTTGGAATATGTCAAAGCAGCGCCTGGGAAAGGATTACTGTTTCAGAAGAATGGTCATCTGAGGATTGAAGCCTACTCAGATGCAAGTTATGCTGATGACAAAGGGGATCGCAAGTCTACCTCAGGTTTTTGCACCTTTGTTGGGGGAAATCTGGTGAGCTGGAAGAGTAAAAAGCAGTCTGTTGTCTCCAGGTCCAGTGCAGAAGCTGAGTATCGCAGTATGGCGTCAACCACTTGTGAGTTGAAATGGTTGCGCGCTCTCATGCTAGATTTAGGAGAGGTGTACAACCATCCTCTACCTATGTTCTGTGATAACAAGGCCGCCATATACATCTCCAAAAATCCGGTATTCCATGAAAGAACAAAGCACATTGAGGTTGACTGCCATTTCATTCGTGAAGAGATTTTAAAAGAACAGATTTGCACTCCGTTTGTCACATCTGATAAAGAGCTAGCCGACATCTTCACCAAGCCAGTCTCCGCCTCGTTTCTGCATGTTTGCGACAAGCTGGGCATGATTGATATATATGCTCCAGCTTGAGGGGGAGTGTTGAAGTTGGAGACCGGGCGGTCTGTCTTGGCAGGTTAGAGACCGCGCGGTCTGGCGGTTTGACTCGGCGACTTGCAAACCGGGCGGTCTAAGCAATCTTCACAGGCGACCTCTCTGCATCTCTTATTGTAAGCCGTGCGGTTAGTGCTTCTGTCTAACCGCGCGGCCTGTGCGGTTTACTTTGTACAGTCCGCTTAGCTTGTAAATTTTAGTCCCACATCTCTTATTTGTATTCTCTCTTCTCTCCTCCATTCTATATAAGGGAGGGCATACCTTTGTAATAGTTATCATTTTTGGATAATAAAATTTCGATTATTCAAAAGTTTATTCGGCTTGTTCTCTTCTTTTCGCTTTCTTTCTCTACTTTCTAACACCTATGACCTCATAAAACCTAGACAGGTGCACCGGAACCCGTCGCGTCACAATCCGAGATCTAATGATAGTTTTAGACACTTTGGTCGTTTTAACGCGCTACGACGCGCAAATTTTGGACTTTCGCCAAACAAACTCCGATTCGACCCCAGTTAGTGGTGTTGGACTCGTGTGGTCAATACGAAGTCAACGGAAGTCGTCCCAATCAATTTCAATGACACCCAAACTTTAACCCAACCCCGATGACTTGGACCCACTTTCACTTTGACCAGCAAGGGGGACCCACCCTAGGGTTGACTTGGTCAAACCCCCCTTAAAAACCCTTTTTTTATTTTTCTCCAAGTATAGGCCCACCTCCTCTCCAAGGAAGGATAGCCCTTGCCCCCCTCACTCTTCTTTGGGCCCCCAACCAGCAAACAGCCACTAGGAGTGGAGGCCCACCCTACCCCTCCTCTCCTCTCTTTCCCCTCTCTTATTCAAAAGGCCCAAGCCCATGAGGGCTTAATCTTCTTTTCCCCACATGGGGGAAAAGATGGGGCCTCCAGCTGTCCTTGGACAACTGGAGGGTGGGGATTAATCCCTCCCTAAGGAGGGATTAATCCCACCTTGGCTTTGGGAGGATAGCCCCTCCTCCCCAAGCCTATAAAATGCCCTCTCCCCCTTTTTCCCCTCAATCCTCTGAGCAAGCTTCCCCACTCCTGCACCCTCCCACCCTTGCTGGAGCCTAAGTGGCCGGAAAAGGCAAGTCGAGGCCTCCCTCCCCCTCCACCACAGCCACCTTGGCATGGCCGACCAGGCTAGCCCCTCCCAAGCCCACCAGTCCCAAGTGGAACCCTTCTCCATCTCCCTTCCCCTATCTGGACGTGTTGCATGTGTCTCCCGGCGGCCGGAGCGCCGCCGGCGCCACCCGAGCTATGTTCCAGGCCGGGTGGTGCCCAGGGAGGAAGGCACCTCCCACAGTATCGGTGGTGGTGCTAGGGGAGTACTATACCACTGGGGGCGGCGACCCCCAATGGCGGAGAGCGGAGGTGCCTCCGGAAAATGCGGTTTGAGCTGCACCCACAAAAATAGAGCACAACTCTGTTAGAGCTGGCGGCGGCGGACGGCGGCGCATGGCCGCCGGACCATAGTTGGCGAGAAGCCTGACCCCCGACGCGCCAATCGGGGGTGGAATGGTAGGCGGCCAACCACCCGAGGAGCAGGGGTGGCATAGTGGCACTGAGAGCAGGGCCACCGCCACCCCAGGCCCTCGGTTTGATATTTCCGGCGGCGTCCGGCGGCGCCAGGCTGCCGGACCACCACCCAGAGGGTCGCTGGCCCCCGGCGAGTCAATCGGGGTCGGTGACGGTGGCTAGCGGAGGCTGGCCGGCGGTGGTGGAGGCTGCCACCCTCCACACCGCCAGGAAGCATCAGCGGCCGTCCGATCTCAAGATGAGATCGGACGGCCCTGATTATATTAATCCTCACCCCCTGCCTCAGCATCAGCGCCCCACACAGCGGATCCACTGCCAATCCACTGTGGGGACAGAAGGACAAAACACGTCCTGTGGCTCAATTTCAACCGCAGGATCAAGATAATCTGCTATACGCAAACCAAATCAAGGGGCAGAAACGTTGGAATTTTTTGGGCCAAATCTAGGCTTCTAGGAGAAAAGTGACCAACATGAAAAATATTCCACATGATGAGGGCTACCTCCACAAAAATTGTGATAATATTTGGAGATGATTTAGTAATTTTAAAAGCCCAAATAAAAATTTTTTGACTAAATTAAAAGCTCAAAATACTTTGAAAAATTATAAAAAATTAGCAGGCTCAATTTAAGCCCTCCCAAGGGTTGTATCAAAATTTGGGGTCATGGGGACAAGTTTTGATCTTTAATCTAAAATATTGGATGTCTAGGGTCGCGCACGGATCATTTTCCGCCCGCTTTCCCTCGAAGGTGGAAATTGGAGCGTGCGACCACCCCCCCCCCCCCCCCTTTATAATCAAATAAGTTTTTCAATTTATTTTCAGTCTTGTACTGGTCAAGCTTATTTCTGTACCACTCCAGTCTCGTACTGGTCAAGCTTATTTAGTACTTTCAATTCAGTACATCTCCAGTCTCGTACTGGTCAAGCTTATTTTAGTACTTTCAATTCAGTACCACTTCAGTCTCATAGTGGTCAAGCTTATTTAGTACTTTCAATTCAGTACATCTCCAGTCTTGTACTGGTCAAGCTTATTTTAGTACTTTCAATTCAGTACAACTCTAGTCTCGTACTAGTCAAGCTTAATTCAGTACAACTCCAGTCTCGTACTGTTCAAGCTTATTTAAGTACTTTCAATTCAGCATATCTCCAATCTCGTACTGGTCAAGCTTATTTCAGTACTTTCTATGTAATACTATCTCAGTCTCGTACTTGTCACATTTCATTCCAACACTTTAAATAAGCAGCATAATCACCGCACTTGTCCTCATTGTAATTTACTATCCTGGACCCTGCTAAAGTTGAGTCATAGTTGGGGATAACTGGAGTTAAAGTAGTCCTCCAGGTCTAGCCCCAAATATTGCGCTCCCACGCTCCTTGATGAAAGTAGAGCAAAGTGCCGACGCCCGAAGTTTAAAGCCTAGTAGGGCAGGTCGACTAGACCCGGTGTATTTTATGTTTGTCTTTTGTTTTGATTATTTGTAAATCGCTTACGGTGAAATTATGGCGGGTCAGTCCCTCTCACAGACCGTTCATACCGGTGCGGGAAGGTCGACGACTCAAGGTGATAGGGAGATGAGTACCACGGGTGACCGGCCGTTATACTTTTCCCCGTCGGGTTTTCTTCTGCTGGTCGGCCAAAACAATTCACCGGATGTCGCTCACATCCAAGAGTACATAAGATTGTGCGTTAGGGCCTGGGGCTGTATGGTACGACCACCCCCAGAAGTGGCAGGACTAGCCACTGTCACCGACAGCCACATCAGTGAGGCCCGCGGGGTTCGCTACCCTGTTGGAATAGAAGCGGTCCAAACTATGTCGACATAGGGTTTGTGTGTGCGGCTATGAATTCCTGCGGTATGTGCGCGGCTATGAATACCTGCGGTGTGTGCGCGGCTATGAATGCCTGCGATAGGATTCAGGATATGAAAACTTGATGTGCTGATGAGCTAGTGGAGCCTTGTTATAACTGATTTATATTGCTGCTATTTTTCCAATTATACTATCCTGCACTCTTTTATAGTTGCTCCTAGATATATATATATATATATATATATATATATATATATATATATATATGAAATGTTGTGCTAACTCTCTTGCTTCGGCTATTTACATTTGTTGGGTGGGTGCGTGCTCGTCCCCGGGATATGGATCCGGGGTGGAGATTTGTTTCCACTTAGTTCTGTGACTAACGGTTATCTAAATAACCATTCACAGGAAATGGAGTACCGTAGTGACTCGCCGCAGGAGGAGATTACGCCAGTGGCTAGGACTACTCGAGCAGATGCACCCCCGCCGACCCCGGAGTTTAGAGTCGTGAGTACCGCCGAGCAGCATAGAGAGAGTGTATGAGGGTTATATGTAGTACATGTATAGCCCATGGGTTTATAAAAACGCTTAGGCTTCGGCCCTAGAACCTCTGTATTAATTTGATGGGATATATATATATATCTGCAGTGGTTTCCTGTTAATGCTTCCGCTATACTTTGATGGGTTGTGAATGTTATGATTCGAGGCGAGCAGGGAGGCCATATAGTGCTTAGATATGGTGGATCGTTTCCCCTAAGAGCACTGGGTGGATGTCTTGGGCCAGTAGTACCCCTCCGGCTAAACCCGGGCAAAAGGTTGGGGGGCTCTACAAATGGATCAGAGCCATCGTGATTCGTCCTTGTGGAGCAGTCTCAGGATCCCTCCGTCCCTCATTTCATTTTGGGTTCGGGATGAACCTTGCAGCGGAAGCCTGGTAGACCCTAGTGTAGAGGCTTAGGGATTCTAGAATGTACAATAGTACGCCCATACACCGTTGTTTTCCGCTTGGGTTGTCGTTTTTGCAAATTTCCCCTATTTTTGCAAAATACTGATGCTCTTTCCTGTTACTTCTCCAGATACCGAAGTACAGTAACTGGGGATCCTCGTCTAGAGGATATGTTCTAGCTACCCCACCACCAGACCCGATCACTCCCGCAGCCGTACCGTTTGCCCAGATAGATATGGGGCAGACACTGACAGCTATTCTAGCGACTTTCCGGGCTGCCCTGGTACAAACACCCGCGAGAGATGACCGCACCCACCGATCTGCTGATGACTTTTCGAGGACTAAGGCCTCCCCCTTTTAGAGGTATAGAGACGGCCATCCAAATAGAGGAGTGGGTGGAGCGGGTGGAGGAGCTGTTAGTGGGAATAATGTGCCCAGCTATGGCTGTAGTCTCTTTAGTGGTGACCCTTTTGGAGGGATACGGGAGGGATTGGTGGAGAGCGGCTAGTCGCTCTACTTTTCGAGGTCGGTCGTTGAGCGTGATTCTTTGGGGGGGGGAGTTCTTCGTGGCTCTACTAGAGCTCTTCATCATGGATGCAGACCGAGCCGCGCTGTAGGAGAGGTTCTTGCTCATTCGACAGGGCAACCGTACAGTGGTAGAGTACGAGAGAGAGTTTATACACCTGGCACGCTTTGCCGGGAATTTGGCTGCCTCCGACAGGGATAGAGCTTCTCGGGTCTACCGAGGACTACGATACGACCTAAGGCAGGCCCTGATCATGCTCTCTCAGGCCACCTTTCACATCATACCCACCCATGCGATAGCATTAGAGTTAGACCAGCAGACATTGGCTCAGCAGCGCAGAGGCCAATTAGAGATTCCTCGAGACCAGAGGCGAGATGGAGGAGTCGCTCCCCACAGACAGGATAGAGAGCGCAGGCAGCGATGCCGCATACACATGATAAGAAATATATGGGGCATATTATATAGTATGGGATGCATAATATGTGTTTGTATATGAATCCTCATAAGAGGCAACATGTGACTGTTATGTAGTATGAGATGCATAACATCATCACATGAATGCACATTAGATTTTGATTTTCATTGCATGTGATATTATGTAGTATTAGATGCATAATATTTCATGTGTACACCGCTCATAACATGCATTAAGGCCTTTTTAGATTGCATAACACAACATGCATGACATAACATTGTATAAGCACACGTGTCAAGCTAAAGATTTACATGATAACATATGTACGCACATGGTTTTAAGTCAAAAAGAATAAGAATTCATGCATTCATGGTTTAGGCACATGAGTCAGTAGGATGACGGTATATCATCCTAAGTTTAGGCATGACATCATAAATGAAAATCCTAGAGCAAGTTAGCATCATGAACAAGTATTTAATTTTGTATTGTCTGAACTAAGTGGTTTGGTTCAAGCGGTTAAGCTAGATTTTGATTAGATATTCATTGTTTGTTTATATGTCGCCTAAGCATCCGGTGACGAGGTCGACTCCCCAATCGGAGGCGGAATCGTCTGGTGCCCAGAGTGAGGTCATGATAGAAGGATTGTGGCAGAGCAATAAGGCTCTATCGAGGCAAATGCTGGAGCTGTAGTCGCAGATCCAGACGTTGTCGGTTGTTGCTAGTCAGCAGCCTAGAGTGCAGGACCTAGCTATGGGTCAAACCGTTCCTGTTCCCCCTACCCCTCTGGTGCCCCCTGTTTTGTTGCCACCAGAGATGACATTTATTTCGCATTTCGGTAGATTATGACCCCCTACCTACGATGATAGAGAAAATTTTATGGCTTTGGACGATTGGATTATAGTCATTGAGGAGATGTTCTCTTATTCAGGAGTTTTAGCAGACCGGAGAGTGATGGTCGCTGCGTATCAGCTCAAGGGACTTGGAAAGAGTTGGTGGCTGAGAGAAAAGGAAAACCTTAAGGATGGGTGTTCATGGGAATCCTTCAAGGAATTACTGCTGAAAAAGTATCTACCGTCAGTCGAGAGGGACCGTTTGATGAATGATTTTCTACACCTCAAGCAAAGGCAGCTCACCGTTAGCAAGTATGAGGTGGAGTTCAGCAAATTGAGCCGTTTTGCCCCTGACATGGTGTCTTCAGAATCTAGTCGAATTAAACATCTTCTGGTTGGTCTTAGGAATGACATCCAGCTGCTGACTAGTGCTTATGGATCTGAAAGCTATGTTGAAGTTGTGGATGCAGCTCTGAAGGTTGAGGCGATCGACAATGCCAAGAACCGAGGTCAACAAATGAGAAAAGATAAGAGAAAGACTGGTGAGTGTAAGAGTTCGCAAGAATTCAGTGTTGCTTCGAGGAAAAGGAGTAAAGAGATATGCAGTTTTTTTGGTCGGTCAGGCCATCCGTTCGAGAAATGTTTCAAGAGAATAGGAGCTCAGAAGTAGGAGCAAGTTCATGCGATCCAAAGCGCTTATAAAAGAGATTTAGTTTGTTTTGCGTGTAAGCACAGGGGGCACGACGCTGCCCATTGTTGGGGAAAGGATATGGGCTGCTTTCGGTGCAGACAGAAAGGACATTTCAAGTCGAAGTGCCCGCAGGCCCAGCCACTACTGCAACCAGTTCCACTTCAGGCCTTGTCGCCACCACAACAATTGGATAAGGGGAAGGGCAAGCTGAACGTGGTGTCCTTGGAGGAATCTCAAACGTCTACTCAAGTAATGTCAAGTTAGAACCTAACCTAGTTCTAGTTTTTGTTCATAGCTTTAGCTTCGATGTTTGTTCCCTTAGTTGTGTATATGATTTTATAGGAAAGTTTAAGGTCTAGAACCGCTGGGCGCACATTATTTTTGATTCTGGTGTTACCCACTCATTCATGGCTAGGACCTTTGTAGAGCGTCACCGTTTGACCCTCGATCTTGTTGGCGACACGTGTCTTCTCAAGTTTCCCTCTGGCGATTCAGTGGTGTCGGACAAAGGCATTCAGAGTTTTCTGATTCTATCAGGAGATTTTCTAGTCGTTGCTGATCTGAAGGTGATAGACTTGGAAGATTTTGATGTGATTTTTGGCATGGACTGGTTGTCCAAGTATGATGGAGTTATCCTGTGTAAGGTCAAGCGCTTGGACTTCAAGATGGACAATGGTCAACACAGGAGTGTTTATGGTTTTTTGCGCCAAGTTTTTTTGATTATTTCTGTTGTACGTGCTCTGAAGCTTGTAAATTCAGGATATTTTGCCTGTTTGGTTTCAGTGTAGCAGACTGATGGTAGTTTGCCACATGTAGAGGAGATTGTTGTAGTGTGCGAGTTTTCAAAGGTTTTTCCTGATAATCTTTCTGGCCTTCCACCTGAGAGAGACATGGAGTTCGTCATAGATTTTGAGTCGGGTACCCGTCCTATTGCTAAGGCATCGTATCATATGGCCCCGTGTGAGCTGGAGGAGTTACATACCCAGCTAGATGAGTTGCTGCAGAATGGATTTATTAGACCAAGTTCTTCATCATAGGGTGCTCCTGTGTTGTTTGTGAAGAAAAAGGATGGATCGATGAGGTTGTGTATTGATTACAGAGAATTTAATAAGGTAACCATCAAGAATAGGTACCCCCTGCCGAGGATAGATGACCTGTTTGATCAGTTGCGTGGTAGCACTGTGTTTTCAAAGATTGATCTTCGTTCAAGCTACCATTAGTTGAGGATTCATGAGATGGATATTCCACAGACTGCTTTCCGTTCTCGGCATGGACATTTTGAGTTTTTTGGTAATGTCCTTTAGTTTGACCAATGCACCCTCTGCCTTTATGGATATGATGAACATAATGTTTAAGGATTTCTTGGATCGTTTTGTGGTCATATTTATAGATGATGTTCTCTTATACTCCTGCAGTGCTGAAGAGCATATCCAGCACTTGCGTTTAGTTTTGTCTGCATTGAGGGAGCATAAGTTGTATGCCAAGCTAAGTAAGTATGAGTTTTGGCTGTCTCAGGTTTCTTTTTTGGGTCACGTGGTTAATAATGATGGAATTTCTATGGACCCCGAGAATATAGCTACTGTAATGGATTAAAATAGACCTACCACACCGAAAGAGGTAAGAAGTTTCCTAGAGTTGAGAGGATATTATAGAAGGTTTGTGGATGGTTTCTCTTCATTGTCTACGTCGCTGACTAAGCTTACACAGAAGAATGCAGCTTTTGTGCGGGGCGATAAGTGTGATGAGGTTTTTCTGGAATTAAAAAGGAGATTGTGCATTGCTCCAGTGTTGGCCTTACCTATCGAAGGAATATAGTATGTTGTATATGTGGACGCATCGAACATGGGACTTGGTTGCGTGTTAATGCAAGAAGGCAAAGTGATGTGTATGGGTCGCGGCAGTTAAAGATGCATGAGAGGAATTACCTTATGCATGATTTGGAATTCACAGCTGTGATTTACGCCTTGAAGTTATGGAGACATCTGTTATATGATGCTCTGTGCAAGATTTATACGGATCATAAGAGTTTGAAGTTCATCTTCATTCAGAAGGAATTGAACTTGCGCTAGCGAAGATGGTTAGTGTATGTTGCAGATTATGATGTTGAGATCTAATACCATCCGGGCAAAGCTAATGTGGTAGCTGACGCCCTTAGTAGGAAGACAGCGAAAATTTTTAACCTTTCTATGGATTCGCTGGCAGAGGAATTTCTTTTGATGGATATATCGGTTGGGAGTGGCGATTCGCCTAGCAGTTTGGAAGTAATAGAGTCTTCTTGGGCTATACTTACATGGCTGCATCAAAAGGATGATTCAGATTTGTTGCACCTTTATAATAGAACTGCGAAAGAGGAATTATCGGACTTTTCAATTGATGACGCGGGTACCTTGAAGTACCGCGGCAAATTTTGTATTCCCGCAGTTGAGGATATTCGAGTTAAGTTGTTCAAAAGAGGAGCATGGTTCTAATGTCGCCTATCACCCCGGTTCTACTAAAATGTATAAGCATCTAAAGCAGATCGTTTGGTGGTATGGTATGAAGAGCGATATAGCTAAGTTTGTATCTGAATGTTTTACTTGCAAGCGAGTTAAGGCCGATCATGGAAGGCCTGGAGGCAATTTGACGCCTTTATAAATCCCGAGTTGGAAGTGAGAGAGTATTCCAATGGATTTTATCACTGGATTACTGAGATCTCCCTGAGGATACAATTCAGTTTGGGTTATAGTTGACAGACTGACGAAGTGTGCTCACTCCGTGCCTTTCAAGATAGACTACTCCATGAAGAAAATAGCTGAGTTATACTTGGATGAGGTCATCAGATTACATGGAGTACCTGTTAGTATTGTATCAGATCGAGACTCTAGGTTTACGTCTCGCTTTTGTAAAAGTTTACAGGAATGGTTGGGTACCGATTTTAAGTATTCCACCGCCTATCATCCACAGACAAATGGTCAAACAGAGAGAGTAAATCAGATCGTGGAGGATATGATCATATGTTATATTTTGGATCACGGAGGAGCGTGGGATGAGCGTTTGAGATTGATGGAATTTGAGTACAACAGAAGTTATCAAGAGAGCTTGCAGATGACCTCGTTTGAGGTTTTGTATGGGAGACGTTGCAGAACTTCCTTGTTTTGGGCTGAGGTTGGTGAGAGACCGTTGTTGGGTCCGAAGGCCTTGGAGGAAATGGATATTTCTGTTAAGCATATTCGAGTGAAGCTTCGGGTAGCTCGGGAGCGTTATGAAAAAAACCAATCGTCGAAGAACTGAATTGGAATTTGTTGTTGGGGACATGGTTTCTCTGAAGGTTTCCCCGATGTCTGGCGTTAAGAGGTTTGGTAAGAACCATAAGTTTGACCTTAGGTATGTGAGACCTTTTAAAGTTATTGAGCGGATTGGTGTATCAGCTTACAGGCTGGATTTGCCTACAAATTTTCCTATTATGCACAATGTTTTCCACGTAATCTAGTTGCGGAAATGTGTGTTGAGCGACCGGCAAATTCTTGATGTTATGCCACAGTTGGAGCCTAACCTTTCTTATGTGGAAGTGCTTGTTCATGTTTTGGATACTCAAGATCGGGTATTGAGAAGTAAGACAATATCTATGGTCAAAGTTTTGTGGAGGAGTCAAGACGTGAAGAGCTCGACTTAGGAGTTGGAGTCAGCAATGAGGGAGACTCATCCTCATCTGTTCTCCTAATGTTTTTGGTAAGTGTTCTCTTTGATAGCCTATGAGTACTGTTTTCTTCTGTTTTGGATTTGATCCTATTTATGTCAAGTTTCGGGACGAAACTTCTTTTTAGGGGGGGGGGTGGATGTAATGCCCCTGATTTTTCGTTGTTTATTTTAATTACCATAATGACGTATTTTTGACGTCAGGGCATTACATTGACGCATAGTTACGTTGGAGCATGAGTTTGCTCAGTGGATTTTCCTGTGTGGTTGATTTTGGTTTGGTTGTGCACCTTCCCTTCCGAGTCGGGTCTATTTTGGTGACTTAGTGGAGCTTTTTATAGGGATGTGGTGGCTTTTTATCTTCGTGTGGTGTTTTACCTGAGTTTGGTCTATCGGATTTGGATTTCGACTTCGCTGTTAGATTCGTAGCATCGGTATTTAGCTGCGATGCGATTTTCATAAGATTCCGAGTTGGTTTGGATTTTGGGTCGTTTTGGGATTATTTATTATTAATTGCAATATAATATTATAATTATTTGTATATATAACTATATAGCCGATTATAAAGGGTCGTGTCAAAACCCTATTTATTGTCTTCCCCATCCGAGTCGTCTCTTGTTTCACGAGTGAGGAGGATTTCGGCGTCCCCGCGTGCCTTTAGCCGGCTGTTTCTGGCAATTTGTTGGTCAGATTTCTCAATAGATTGGAGATTTGGAAAGATCTCGCCGAGATCTACGCATTCGTGGTAAACTTTTCCTGATTCCTCAATTTTTAGGTGTTAGGGTTTATGATTTTGACCTCCTTTTTCACCCCAAAAGTTTCAGGAAATGTTGCTTAGGGCTTTTGGCGGGTGATCCTTGTCGCGGAGCGGCAGATTTCCGGAGTTTTGAGACAAGTGGCGATTTTCTTCTTGCAATCGTTTCTTGCCTTTCTTTTGTCCATTTCTTCTCTTTAGAAGGTTGTAATGATATAAGAATTAGTCTTGAAAGAGCCCTTAGAATAGTTTAATTTTTCAGCCTAAGGAATTTTCGTCGAGTATCGTAGTTCAGCCTAAGAATAATTTGGCGTATATGCTGGGTAGATTTCGTCGAGTATGAACTAGGTGTGGGAATTCATTAAGGCAAATTCATCGAATATTGTTCGTCGAGTATCATTCATCGAGTAAAGATAGATTTCGCCGAGTCATTTTCGTTGAGTATCTATGCGTTGAGTTCGTCGAGTATTGGCGGGCGTGGAGCCAAGTGAAGTTAGATTCATCGAGTATTCTTGACGAATTCGTCCAGTAAGGCTGGGTTGGCGTCAAGTTCGTCGAGTATGAGGTTTGGCGTTGAGTGGAGTAGGCCTGGCGCTGAGAGCGTTGAGTGACCTTTGAGCCTAAGTCAAATTCATCGAGTAATCTCGACGAATTCATCGAGTATCGCTTGCTTGGCGTTGAGTGCGGTGAGAGAACTCAACGCGGCATTGAGTGAAGGGCTATTTCGTCGAGTAGCTGGCTTGGTGTTGAGTGCATTGAGAGCACTCAATGCGGCATCATGTTTACTTGACGCTTTCTCTGTGGACTTTGTTTTTTCGCTGATTTGCCTCTAATTCGTTGATTTTGGGCCTTATGGTATATTTTTGGGTATTTATCATGGGGGAGTTGGGCCTTAGTGTTATTTGGGGTTGTATCCCTCTGTTGGAGATGTCTTGTGGTTTAGGTTGTGGTTTTATATGTATTAAAAGAGATGTCTTGTGGTTTAGGTTGTGGTTTTATATGTATTAAAGGTATTTTGATGTGGCCATGGTTGGCTATGAATCTTTTGACCCTGGCGGATTTGTGACTGTGGGTGTGCTGGCGGAGGGTTCTCCCCCCATAGGTGCCGAATTTCCTGGTTTTGGGTGCGTCAAGGCATAAGGCCATCTTCCTTTTGACCCTGGTGGGTTTGTGACCGTGGGTGTGCTGGTGGAGGGTTCTTCCCCCACAGGTGCCGGTTTTTCCCCGCTGTTTAAGCTCATTTTATGACGGGTTTGCTATATTTATTTATGTACTCACTTATGTATGAGTCTGCGAAGCTCAGATCTTTTATGCACTTGGTGCAAAATGTGGGGTGTCTAACCCTTGTGAGCTATTTCTCACTTTGATCTTATGATTTAATATTGATGATTTTCATGCAGCTTTTCTTTTCTTGTTTGGGTGGTAACCCTTCTACTCTTTTTTCTTTTTGTCTACTGACAGTTTCTTTTGCCACTTGTATTTTCTTGCTGAGCTGTTCTTTCTTTGAATGCCTTAGGTTAAGGGTTGTAGCCGGTGGAGCGGCTGTGTTGGGTGATTGCTTATGGTCGGCAGTTGTTGTGGTGATTTTCCTCAACATTGTGAGGTAGTTGTTGTTTTCAGTTTTAGTTCAGACATGCATACTTTCAGTGGGTTTGTGTCAGGTTGTTAACGCACACTAATAATTTTCTTTTGGAATATTGAATACTTTGCTAAGTTGCTAGTTTACCTCTTTGTGGTTGTTTTTACTTGCTCTCTGGAGAGAATTTATGCTAGGTTGCATATTAGGTACTTTAAAAGTATAAAAATTATTATTACTACTACATTCATATCATATTTGAAACCTAAATCACTATTTTTAACGGTCGTAAAAGCTACTTTTCTAATTATTATAAATCTAGAGTCTTGCATACCATGAGTTATCCTCTGGGGATGTTTATACTCATGTAGGACGTCTAATATTGTAAATAAAGTATTTTTCGCATCATATAATTATCTTTTACTGTGGACTAGATGAGCCGCTGAGCCGAGGGACACGGCTAATCGCTTAACTTTAACTAGATTTTTCTCTTAATAACTTATGAATTTTCATAAAAGTGTTAAGTTAGAGTTTTACTTGAGCATTTGTAGTTATCCCCTGCTGATGTGACATCATGACACGCATTTTCTCTTACTCTGATATATCGTTAAATGCAGAGAAAATGCAGGTTGTGACAACTGTCATCAGTCTTTCTCTTATCCTTCTTTCTACAACTACGATTCTTCGCATTATCAATTGTCTCTACTTTCAAGGCAGCTTCAATAGTTTCCGTATAACTCTCAGACTGGTAAGCACTAACTAACTGTTGTATCTCACTTCTAAGACCACCCAAAAAGCGCTTAACTCTATCTGCTTCTATAACGACCAACCCCGGAGCAAACATGCTTAACTTGCTGAACTTTGCCTCATACTCACTAACTGTGAGTTGTCGCTGCTTCAAATATAAAAAGTTATTCATCAATCTGTCTTGCTCGACTGAAGGTAGGAACTTCTTTACCAACATCCCCTTGAACCTTTTCCACAAACACCCATTAGTGTGGCTCTCTTTCTCCCTGATCCACCAGCTTTAACAAGGCCCTTTAACTGATGCACAGCCACCATCACCTTATGATTTGCGAAGACTCCTGAGTAAAAAAATCTCCTCAATAGCAATAATCCAGTCATCTAACATCATAAATTCAGCCTTCCCATCATAGGTAGGAGGTCCCAGACACTGGAAATGCAAAATAAAATTCATCTCTAGCGGTAATTGAGTAGGAGGCACAAAAGGAGCGGGAGGATCAGGTACAGTCTGATCCACCACAGGGTCCTGCACCCTAGGCTGCTTCCCTAAAGTTGTGGTCAACAAAGTCTGAATTTGGGCCTACATTGTGACCATTTACCTCTACAACATCTCATTACTTTGTCGTAGCTCCTAAATCATCACATCGTTGTAAGCACCTGAAGACTCACCTTCTGAATAGGGAGTCAACCTTAACGGATAACGCTTGGGGGACATCTCCTATGAACACGAACGAGAATCTAATTGATACCTAGATTAATACACCTCAACTAGAAAACTAAAATTACTTAACTCAAACCAGATAAGAAATATATAGGTACTTGCTCTTGCTGCTACTTTGCTCTGGGAATTCATAAAATGATATTATGCTTTAACTCAGGATGACATACCATAATCCACTTGACTATAGTGCATATGTTATGAATGCATGAATGCATTAATCTTTGTTTTAAATCATACGTGTATGTGTGTAACAGCCTAAAGTACAGAATTGGCAAAATATTGGGTGACACGGCCTGGGACACGGGCGTGTCCCGCTCGGGTTGAGCAGTTGGGCGCGTGGTCGACGAACTTCGGTCGACAAAGTTTTCGGGAGGTACACGCCCTGTTACACAGGCGTGCCAGGGGGCGTGACCTAGGGTGTGTCCTCCCTTGGTCGACACCAGAGTATTTGGTCGACGAAAGTGGTCGACAGAGGGAACACGTCGTGCTACACTGGCGTGTACCATCTGACACGGGTGTATCGGAGGGCGTGTCCCCTCTGGTCGACGAACTTTGCTCGACGATCGTCGAGTGGCAAGCAAGGGGTACACGGCCTGTGACATGGGTGTGTCACAGGGCGTGTCTCGCTGTGTCGATAGGTCGACACTTTTCTCTCGACGAGGTGTCGAGTGGGTTACATGCCCTGGGTCACGGGCGTGACTGGGCCGACACGGGCGTATACCCTAGTCGTGTTCTATTTTGGATATGTCAGCTTGAGTCGGTTCGTGTGCCGCTTAAGGTACACGCCCTGTATCACGGGCATGTCACAGGGCGTGTCAGGCCCGAAAAGTGATTTTGTCAGATTTCTGGTCGTTCATTTCCCTATTCTGGATCTAATGGTCTAGGCTTCTTTCCTCTGGATAAAAAGGCCGAGAATGAGGATTACATTCCTCATTTTCATTCTTCTTCTTCTTCTCAAAGAGAGAGAGAAGAGAGGTCAAGGGAAGGAGGAAAGGAGAAAGGAAAGATAACTGCTGGAGGAGCTGCGGAGTGCGGATTGAAGATCTGAGAACGAATTCGTGAAGGCAAAGCCGAGGCGGTGACTTCCATCCAGCGACTTCATGGCACTGAAGCGATCTTCAAGGGTAACGATCTCCTTCTTAGACATCGAAGTCCTTTCATTATGCATGTGTGTGGGATCCTCCACCAAGAGGTTGATTTCGTAAGTGATTTCGTGGTTACGTTTGCATCTAGAGCCGGAAGTGTGGAGTATGACATAGACATGCTGTGTGAAGCCCATCTGAACGGGTAGTCTGGCTTGGTGATGATCATGGGAAACCGGAGAAGACTCTGTGGATTTGATGCTATGAAATGTTTATGCTTTTATTGAATGGTTGTATGGATGAATGAATGTTGGTTATGGATGTATGGAGGCTTTGAGTAAGCTCCTAGTTATGATGAGAGATCAATTGGTAGCACGCCTGGGGTGCACGAGATAAACCCGGCCTATTACACCACTAGGGTGGGTTGATCTGGATAGATAAGGGATCGATTGGTGGCAATGCCTGGGGAGCCGAGTTAAACCTGGCTTGCTGCACCACAGGGGTGGGTTGATCGGAAATAGGTGAGGGGTCGATTGGTGGTAATGCCTGGGGAGCACTGATAAACCCGGCTTACCACACCACATGGTGTGGGTCGATCTACTCTGGTTGTGTTTGTGGATGCTGTGAGGTTAGTACCTCTGAGTGGTATGGACAGGATGTAGCCAGCCTGCGGGATTGGTGGACTAGGTTGGAACCGCTCAACCAACAAGTGAAGAACCTTTGATCGGCGGTGTACGACTGGGATATCTGGTACACCAAGAAGGTGCCCTGAGTGCACGGAGCGTCTGGTGGGTACCGGCGTTTGTGATATGATTGTGATTAGTAGATTTGCTAGATTGATAAAGATTATGATATGGCAATGCATACAGGGAAGGAACCACTGCCCCTGGAAAGGGGTAGGGTCGTTATAAGTGGTCAGCTAAAACTGACTGTTACTTTGTTTGCCGCTCTTGGGTGGATATGTGTTTGCAGGTGCTGTTGCTTAAATTGAAATGAGCGGAATGGAGGCTTGTTGATAAAGGTCCGCGAAGGTCATGCGAATCGTGGTTGGATTTCATGTGTGGCCGACCTGCATGCCGATGTATGAAAATGTATTTGTGTAAAAAGAAACCTTTAAGGCCTTAAGGCCAGTGTGTGTGAGTTGTATACATTCCTGGTTTGGATATATAAATGTGGAGTTTATATAGTAGTGTACATTCTTTGAGTTGAGTTCATGGTAACTTAAAATGTTGCGCTAGAATGTATTGAGTTAGAATGCGAGTAGATTTTGATTTCCACAAGTAATTTCGCCGCTTATCTGTGACATATGGCGTGGGGCCCCGGCCGGACCCACTGTTATATGCCACGTGACGACTGGGGGCGTTACAAAGTGGTATCAGAGCCAGGTTGAGATTGTTTGGGAGGAAGAACATAATTGAACTCACGAATTTCCACTAGGAATGTATTTTATGCACGTAAGGGGCATGACTGTGTAGTCAATGTATACTTACCATTATGACATGGCCGGTAGGGGTGCCAGTACGGCCTGGTGCAAGGCAAGAGCGTGCTGCAGTTGTGACAGAGGAGCAAGCAATGAATGAGTCATTAAAAAGCTTTATGGAGTTTCATCCACCTACGTTTGGTGAGGCGATTTCCCCAATGCAGGCGGAAGACTGGTTGGCTCGAGTAAAGAGGATCCTGACTGCAATTAGGACTGCAGAAGAGCAGAAAGTGACCCTAGCCACTTTTCTGCTGGAAGGAGATGCGAGACTGTGGTGGGATGAGATGGGAGTACATCACTTGGCAGGTCGAGGTTTAGCGGAGGTTTCAATTGAGGAATTCTCCAGATTGTTTTTTGCCAAGTATTTGCCGGTGTCGCAGCGGCTTGCGATGGAGAACGAGTTTCAACGCATGGTGTAGGGTGAGGCTGATATTGATACGTACCTGCATGAGTTTACTCGACTGGGGAGATATACGGGGTCTACCTTCATGGAGGAAGCGCGAAAGACGAATCACTTTTATGAGGGACTGGGGGATGAGTTGAGGTTGGTCCTCCCGAGTTCAGTGAACCAAGGCTTCCAAGCGTTGGTCGATACGGCCCGTGCCCTGGAGAAAGATTTGAAGCGGGTACAAGAAAAGAAGAGACTGGCAGTGGAGAAGCCAGAATTTAAGGTGCCGCAATCGGAGCAATCGGAGTTGCGAAGAAGAGAGAAGAAAAGGTTTAGTCCTGTTGAATCAACTCCGTCGACTGTTTCTTCGGGGGCAACGTATGGGCAAGGACGTGTTGATACACGTATATGTTATAAATGTGGGAAGCAGGGACACATTGCAAAATTTTGTTGGAATGCACCTGCGGGAAGTGAGAAAAAGACAGGTGCGTCTTATGAAGAAAAGGGGAAAGCAGTGGCCGAGTCATCTGCATCTCAGACGCAACCTCGATTGCATAATTTGGAAGTGCAAGAGCCGCAAAGCTCAGTTGGTGAAATTCAGCCTCGAGTGCTTAATTTGGCTCTTACGTGAGAGATGCAAAATCGGGAGGCTGAGCGGAAGTAAGAATAATGACTTGTATCACTTTGGTGATGTGAATAATGTTGTATATAAGGCAATGACTAATGCGATGGTTGTGTGCATATATGTTATATGTCGTGTTACATGTTGAAATATTGGTGCACACTTGGTGCAATTGAAGTGATCGATCGATTATGATATATGTGTGTGTTGTTTGAGGGTATATAGAGTGTTTGTGGCGAGAGAGCACTAGCTAAAACTGTGGATTAATTGGCACATGTGGAGGTTGTACAGTACAAAGGTTATTGTAACAGTTTGGTTGTTGTTTTCCTTCCTCTGTGCAATTTTGTGGACGAAATTTCTGGAAGGAGGGGAGGGTTGTAACAGCCCAAAGTTCAGAATTGGCAAAATATTGGGTCCCAGGGCGTGTCCCGCTCGGTTTGAGCAGTTGGGCGCGTGGTCGATGAACTTCGGTCGACAAAGTTTTTGGGAGGTACATGTCCCCGTGACACGGGCGTGTCATGGGGCGTGACCTAGGGCGTGTCCTCCCTTGGTCGACACCTGAGTATTTGGTCAATGAAAATGGTCGACATAGGGAACACGCCGTGCTACACGGGCGTGTACCATCCGACACGGGCGTGTCGGAGGGCGTGTCCCCTCTGGTCAACGAACTTTGCTCGACGATCGTCGAGTGGCAAGCAAGGGGTACACGGCCTGTGATACGGGCGTGTTACAGGGCGTGTCCCGCTGTGTCGAGAGGTCGACACTTTTCTCTCGACGAGGTGTCGAGTGGGTTACACACCCTGGGTCACGGGCGTGACTAGGCCGACACGGGCATGTACCCTGACCGTGTTCTATTTTGGATATGTCAGCTTGAGTCGGTTCTTGTGCCGCTTACGGTACACGCCCTGTGACACGAGCATGTCACAGGGCGTGTCAGGCCCGAAAAGTGATTTTGACAGAGTTTTCTGGCCGTTCATTTCCCTGTTCTGGATCTAATGGTCCGGACTTGTTTCCTGTGGATAAAAAGGCCGAGAATGAGGATTACGTTCCTCATTTTCATTCTTCTTCTTCTTCTCAAAGAGAGAGAGAAGAAAGGTCAAGGGAAGGAGGAAAGGAGAAAGGAAAGCTAGCTATTAGAGGATCTGTAGAGTGCGGATTGAAGATCCGAGAATGGATTCGTGAAGGCAAAGCCGAGGCGGTGACTTCCATCCGGTGACTTCATGGCACCGAAGCGATCTTCAAGGGTAACGATCTCCTTCTTGGACATCGAAGTCCTTTCTTTATGCATGTGCGTGGGATCCTCCACCAAGATGTGGATTTCGTAAGTGATTCCGTGGTTGAGTTTGTATCTAGAGCCGGAAGTGTGGAGTACGACATAGGCATGCTGTGTGAAGCCCATCTGGACGGGTAGTCTGGATTTGTGATGATCATGGGAAATCGGAGAAGACTCTGTGGATTTGATGCTATGAAAGGTTTATGCATTGATTGAATGGTTGTATGGATGAATGAATGTTGCTTATGGATGTATGGAGGCTTTGAGTAAGCTTCTGGTTATGATGAGAGATCAATTGGTAGCATGCCCGGGGAGCGCGAGATAAACCCGGCCTGTTACACCACTAGGGTAGGTTGATCTGGATAAATAAGGGATCGATTGGTGGTAATGCCTTGGGAGCCAAGTTAAACCCGGCTTGCTGCACTATAGGGGTGGGTCGATCGGAAATAGGTGAGGGGTCGATTGGTGGTAATGCCTGGGGAGCACTGATAAACCCGGCTTGCCACACCACATGGTGTGGGTCGATCTGCTCTGGTTGTGTTTGTGGATGCTGTGATGTTAGTACCTCTGAGTGGTATGGACGGGATGTCGCCAGCCTGCGGGATTGGTGGATTAGGATTGAACCGCCCAACCAACAAGTGAAGAACCTCTGATCAGCAGTGTACGACTGGGATATTCGGTACACCAAGAAGGTGCCCTGAGTGCACGGAGAGTCTGGTGGATACCAGTGTTTGTGATATGATTGTGATAGGTAGATTTGCTAGATTGATAAAGATTATGATATGGCAATGCATACCGGGAAGGAACCACTGCCCCGGGTAAGGGGTAGGGTCGTTATAAGTGGTCAGCTAAAGCTGACTGTTACTTTGTTTGCCGCTTTTGGGTGGATATGTGTTTGCAGGTGTTGTTGCTTAAATTGAAATGAGCGGAAAGGAGGCTTGCTGTTAAAGGCCCGTGAAGGCCGTGCAAATCGTGGTTGGAATTCATGTGTGGCCGGCCTGCGTGCCGATGTACGAAAATGTATTTGTGTAAAGAGAAACTTGTAAGTCCTTAAGGCCAGTGTGTGAGAGTTGTATACATTCCTGGTTTGGATATATAAATGTGGAGTTTATATAGTAGTGGGCATTCTTTGAGTTGAGTTCATGGTAACTTAAAATGCTGCGCTAGACTATATTGAATTAGGATGCGAGTAGATTTTGATTTCCACAAGTAATTCTGTCGCTTGTCTGTGACATATGGCGTGGGGCCCCGGCCGGACCCACCGTTATATGTCACGTGACGAGTGGGGGCGTTACAATGCGTTTCATCATGTAGATCTTAACTTAGCATGTGTGTTCATGCTATATTATGTTATGTATGTTGTGCAAATGCATTCTAAAAGTCCTTAATGCATGTCATGAGCGGTCGTACACATGAAATATTATGCATCTTATACTACATAATATCGCAAGTAACAAAAAAAAATAAAATCAAATGAGAGCTCATGTGATGTTAAGTCGCATATTTCAACTTAACATTTACATGTTATTGTTCTTATGAGGATCCATATACAGTCATATATTATGCATCTCATACTACATAATATGTCTCATATACTTCTATCATGCTTATGAGTGTAGTGTGAAAGTTGAAGGGGATAGATCTTAATTTATTCTAAATTAGAATTAAGAGATAAAAAATCACAGCACAAATAAAAAGAAAGAAAGCAAGCAATCCAGACGACACAAGGAAATTTATAGTGGTTCCCCAAATCTGGGTAGTCCACTCTTCTACCACCCCTGGTAGGAATCCACTCAGGTTTTTGATCAGGTGTCTAACACCAATTGGTTTTGATCAGGTCTTAAAAAACTAACTCAAGTATTTTGGTAGGAGACTTGCAACCAAGGAATCACTTTTGAAGGGAGATGACAACCCTTTATACAGGAGGGGGTGAGAGATGATTTTTTCTTCTCTGTCAACAATCAGAGAGAAGACTCAAGTGGATATGATGTTAGCAAAGGCTCCCCCTGAAATCTTGAATTGTTCAGGAAGATTTGGAAGCCTTGCTGCAGGGTGATAGGTCTTCAGTCAGGAGCAGATTGATGATGTCTCCAGCAGGCTTCTTAGGCTTCATTTGGTTTGGCGGTGGCGGTTGTAAAAGGAGCTATTGTAAAAGCAGGTTTGTAAAGGGAGCTGTTGGAAACTGGATGCTGGAAACGGAGTTCTGTTTGGCTAGTCTGCATTTGCAGAGCTGTTCGAAACAGAGAACTGTTTGGCAAAACTGCGGTGGCGTTTTGGGATTTTTTTAAAAAAAAAAATTGGTTTAAATTTTTAAAAATTCTGTGTGTAATATACTCTAACAGACTGCTAAGTTAAAACATATAAAGGTACTCCAATATACTGTTAAACATTAAAATTTTGCAAACCCGAAATACAACATCTTTCTATGCGGAAACAACAAACACGTTCAAGCTCTGAGCAGCTGATCGGTAATGGAGTCACGCAACGCCACCATCTCATCGACCCATACTCTAATGCCTCTAACATGGTCTCCACTTGAGGATTCGTTTATCTATCATGTTCTTCTTTGAAGGCCCGCCGGGTAAATAAATTGCTCGTCTTCATCGCAAGCACAAAAATGAGTGTCTGAGCGGGATGGATGCCTGCGAATGTAGTTATGCAATGTCATTGTTGCAATCACAATATCTCTTTGCTTTGACAAACCGTATGGTGGCATATCTCTGAGAATCTTCCACTTCTTTTTCCAAACTCCGAATGAACGTTCAATGACACTTCGTAAAGACGAGTGAGCCTGGTTAAATATTTCTCGGCGCCCTTGTATAGGTCGATTGCCCCTTCTAAAATCAGGTAAATGATACCGTGTACCTGAATATGATTTTTAAAAACCACATTGAAGTGGATATCCGGCATCTACCAGATAATATTTGCCTGCAACATTGACGACCACTTTTAGATGTGAATAATAGTGAATCTTATGAATTCATAATAAGAAATGGTCCAAAGATATAAAAGGCTCACCTGACGGTGGATAACGAAAATTATAACTCGTGTCCATAAGAGCATTCTGAAAAATACGGCTATCATGGGTAGAACCCTCCCAACCTGCTAATGCGAAAGTGAAACACATGTTGAAATCGCAAACCGCCATCACATTTTGCGTTGTTGTGCCATGCCGACCAATGTAGAAAACCTGTAGATCAGCTGGAACTCGAGCATCCACATGTGTTCCATCAATAGCGCATATGCATTCTTTAAAGAAAGGCATGTATCGAGGATCGTTTACAATTTGTGGTGGAATACTATTGAAAAAATGATCTACAGGCCTGATGACATCAGAAGAGAGTCTCTTAATTGCAGTGATACCCTTTGAGAAGAATCTACTTATCGTTTCTGTAGAATGTTGAAAGTGTTCACTTGCAAGTTGCATGGATAGATTGTGTCCCAGAATATACAGTGTAACTGCTAGCACCTCACGTGGTAGAGTTCTCCTGGAACCTTGAAATCCATAATGAAGTGTGAGTAGTGAAAGCAAATCACCAAAAACCACCTTCGACATTCGGAAGGCACTAAAAAACCTCGTCGGGTGGCCATCTAGAAGTTCAGCTACCCATCTAGCCCCTGTCTGCCCAGATGTCATGCATGGTCTACTATTTGATATAGGAGTCCGATTTATTTGAAAAGTTGCAATTGTTACAAACTGATACGCATCGACTCCGCTATTGTGATACGTCAAATCAACACATTGTTGTTGAATTTCCTCATTAGAACTGTCTGAGGATGACATTGTATATCTGCGACAAATATATAAGAATGCAACATTACATCATTTCCTTTGAAATAAACATAAGTCTGAACTATTTAAAGTAGCATCACAACAAATTAGCAAATAGACATCCTGCTCCAAAGTTAGCAAAGTAGCAAATGAACAAATAAACATAAGTCTGAACTATTTGAAGTAGCATCGCAGCAAATTAGCAACTAGACATCCTGCTCCAAAGTAAGCAAAGTAGCAAATGAACAAATAAACATAAGACCCAAATGAAATACAAAACACACAACACAAACGTAATAATATTCAGTCCGAGCAGAGAGAGAAAATAGAAATTAATCCACTTGTTTTTCGTAACGAGGCTGCAGCCACCTAAGACGCATATCCTTGCGTATGCTCATAAAAGTTTCTCGATTTTGCTTATCCTTCATAAAAAACACACACACACTCCAGCACACACACACACACACTCCAGCAAACAAACACACACACTCCAGCGCACACACACACTCCAGCACACACACACACGCTCCAGCAAACAAACACACATACTCCAGCACACACACAGCACTCACACATTTCCTGAAAAACACACACACACACACACACACTCCAGCACACACACACTCTAGCAAACAAACACACACACTCCAGCACACACACACACTCCAGCACACACACACACACACACACTCCAGCACACACACACACTCCAGCACACACACAAACACACTCCAGCAAACAAACACACATACTCCAGCACACACACACACACACTCCAGCACACACACACACACTCCAGCACACACACACACTCCAGCACACACACAGCACTCACACATTTCCTAAAAAACACACACACACACTCCAGCACACACACACACACACACTCCAGCAAACAAACACACACACTCCAGCACACACACACACACTCCAGCACACACACACACACTCCAGCGCACACACACACACTCCAGCAAACAAACACACATACTCCAGCACACACACACACTCCAGCACACACACAGCACTCACACATTTCCTAAAACACACACACACACACACTCCAACACACACACACACTCCAGCACACATACACACTCCAGCAAACAAACACACACACTCCAGCACACACACACTCCAGCATATACACACACACACACACACACTCCAGCACACACACACACTCCAGCAAACAAACACACATACTCCAGCACACACACACACACACACTCCAGCATACACAGATGTCCTAAAACACACACACACACACTCCAGCACACACACACAGCACTCACACATTTCCTAAAAAAACACACACACACTCCAGCACACACACACTCCAGCACACACACACACACACACTCCAGCACACACACACACACTCCAGCACACACACACTCCAGCATACACACACACACTCCAGCAAACAAACACACACACTCCAGCGCACACACACACACACACACACACACACACACACTCCAGCACACACACACACTCCAGCAAACACACACTCCAGCAAACACACACTCCAGCAAACAAACACACACACACACTCCAGCACACACACACAAGCAGCACTCACACACACATTACTCACACACATATTACAGCTAACACACACACACAGCACTCACACATTTCCTAAAAAAAACACACACACACTCTAGCACACACACAGCACTCACATATTTCCTAAAAAAACACACACACATACTCCAGCACACACACAACACTCACACATTTCCTAAAAAACACATACACACACTCCAGCACACACACACACACTCCAGCAAGCAAACACACATACTTCAGCACACACACACTCCAGCAAACACACTCCAGCACACACACACACACTCCAGCAAACACACACTCCAGCAAACAAACACACACACACACACTCCAGCACACACACACACTCCAGCAAACAAACACACACACACTCCCTAAACAAACACACAACACTCACACACACATCACTCACACACACACTCCAGCAAACACACACACAGATTACACACACATGAGCACACACACATTTCCTAAACAAACACGCACACACACTCCATAAACAAACACACAACACTCACACACATCAGCACACATAAATGAAGAAATCCAAAAACATGTTCACACACATCAGCACACACAAATGAAGAAATCCAAACACATACTCACACCTACAGACAACAACACACACACACACATCATCACAGACATCAACACACAAACAGAACTCACACACACACAGACAGCAACACACACAAACATCTGCAGCACACACTCATCAACACACAGCAGCAGGACACACACACTCACAGAAGCACTATACATACTTGTTAAAATGAACACAATTCATCCCAAATAAAAAAGCAGAAAGAAATGGAGGGGAATGGGAAGGTATACCTGCTGGAAATTACTGGCGATTGCTCCACACCAACAGAAATGGCAGATCTGCACAGTGCAAAGAAATGGGTTGGGGAAATGGATATAGCATCTAGAAATTGCAAGAGGGAGAATAGTGTGGCCGGAGAAGCTTACCTGCGCCGAAGATGTTGGCCAAGATGTCGGAGAAGAGGACCTGTGCTCTTCTTTGCCGGAGAGAAATATCGATGGGAGAAGCTTTCCGAAGGTGGTGTCGGAGTATGATCGAAGAGCGCGGTTTCTGCGTAGTTGTTCGCCGCCGGATCCGACTGCGATCGCAGTTGGGGATAACGAAGAACTCCTGTGCCGGATCGATCCGCGGAATGAAGAGCACTGTCGCCGATCGAAGAGCGCCTGTCGCCGATGAAGAGCGCCTATGCCGGTAGATCGCAAGCGCTGCGACGCTGTCGGAGATGTTTGGTCGCCGATCGAAGATCCTGCAACCTAAAAACGCGAGGAAAAGGAGGCCCTGCCCACGGTTTCGGCACGCTGTTTTTTCAAGCCGCGGGATTTCAGCTGCGGGTGGAAAGGATTGCGCGTAAACAAATGGAATAATACAAAACCGTGCGTTTGTAATAAACGGAAACGGACAAAAACGCTAATTCAAATGGGCCCTTAGACTGATATTGAGTTTGTGTCTCTTGAAAGCCTGGAGTAGATGAAGAACACTGATGATTATCTGATTGATGCAGATTTCCTCTCTCTGTAGAAATCCTTTTCTATCATTCTATTGTTCTACTTCGTGTTCTCTGTATCTGTTGAATTCAAATATTTGAATTCGTTTATCTTAAAGATGGCAGAAGCATTCTCGAGAGTAGAAGACATCTTGGGAATTAATCCACAATTAATTCTTCTATAACTGCCCACTTTGAACGGCTATTTCCATTGGGAATGTTGAATTCTTTTGACTGTAATTAATTCTGCCAACTGTAACTGATTGCACAGAAATCGTCGACCTGAACTTTCGTCGAGTTCATCGATCGTCGACCTGAGTTCGACATTCGTCGAACTCAGCTAGATTTCGTCGAGCTGGACATCTTGCTTGAGATCTGCATTCATCGACCGGAGCTTGCAGTTCGTCGAGCTCAGCTGGATTTCGTCGAGCTAAGTCTCTTGCTTGAGATCAGAGTTCGTCGACCTGAGTTCGGAGAAGGAACTCAGAATTTGTCGACCTAAGATCGTCGTTCGTCGAACTGCGTTCGACGATCGTCGAGCTAATTTACTGTCTTTGTCTTTACTGCATTTCACAGAATTCTTTCAACAATTCTGGAGAGTTCTTCTGAATGACCAATCTTGGAAATAATCCTATGACCCATGACTATACATGTTGGGTCAATCTAATATTCCTAATAGTGATCCTTGCCCAAATCAGAACTAGGGTTCCAACAATCTCCCCCTATTTGGGTAAGGACACTATGTACATAAAAACAAAAATGTAAAGCAAAAACAATCTGCCTGGATTATAAGATTTTCAGCAGATATACAAAAATGCTTTAAAATAAAATAAATAAAAGAAAACTATTGTTGCATCCTTCAAAGCAGTTTCCTCTTTGTAAAACAAACAATCTCCTCTTATATACATTTCCTTGCCCAAATTAAACAGCCACTGATATATCCTCTGTATTGGCTGGGGCTAAATTCTCTTCCTGCAAGGAGATGTTAGGAGTTCTGGACCCAGATTACCTTGGGCCTGGTTCTCTTTTATAATAATCAGAAATAAAAGAATATTAAGGTTGATCTTTGTGACCTAATGGATGAAATTTCCTAGGAGAGATGAACCATTGGGTAAAAGGATTGACAAAATTTTGAGTTTGATTATAATTTTCAAAAGAATACAAATTTCTGTTTTGAAATTCTGAGTTCGATGATTTATGTTGAGATCGTCGATCTGCGTTCGACGACCAGTATTGATCTCGTCGATCTTGGTTCACTGAGTAATAATGACTACTATCTGTGTTCCACGATCGTCGATCTCTGCACGATGAAAAGTGATGATATCATTGATCCCCCTTTACTGAGTAGTTAAACCCACCCTCTGGGTTCAGAGATCATCGATCGCCGTTTAACGAGTAATACTGAGATCGTTGATCTTGGTTCGACGACTTATTTTGAACAAAAAATTTCTGAATATTTTTAGTTTGTTTTGGTAAAAATTCAGTTATTTTGTCTAAATCCATTAATTTTTCTTTGACTTTAACTGATTCTAATGAAGCAAATTTTTTTGAAGTAATTGTTAAGTCTTCTTTTAGTTGAATATTTTCATAAGATAAATTAATTACTTTTTCTCTGAGAAGTTTTATCTCCTTCTCAGATAGAACCAAATCATTGCATAAAATTTTAAAATCTTCTTTAAAATGTTCTGAAGAGAAATCAAAGGAGGAAATAACCTGATCCTCTTCTGATTCTGCTACTGATTCTTCATCATAGCTGCTGCAAGATGCATTGATTGTCATCAAGCAGAATTCTATTGCTCTTATTCCTTCTTCATCCTCAGTTGTACAGGATAAGGCTTCAGAGTCACTCCAAGATTCAGCTTTAAATGTTCTTTCTTCTGCTGCTCCAGCAGTCATTGTTGTGAGGGAGTCTCACATCTCTTTTGCACTTGAACATTCAGCAAGTTTCTCAATGATGTCATCAGACATTGATTGTGCCAGGATGTTCATTGCTTGTGCATCAGCAATCTTCAGCTTTTTTTGGGCATCTATCCATTGAGATGATGGAACAGCATTTGGACTTGTTGTATCCACTGATTGATAAGGACCTAATAAGATGGAATTAAAAATATTTTCATCAGTGGAGTTCATATAAAACCTAATCCTTGTCTTCCATAGTGCAAGCTTATCTAGATTGCACATGGTTAGTCTGGTGCTTGAAAACTCATCAATTTGTGTCATGATAACTCTAAAGATATTTAAGATCTATCAGATCATTTTGGTTCAAGTGTTAGCCTGTAAAACCAAAGTAACCTCGCTTTGATACCAATTGAAAGTTGAAGGGGATAGATCTTAATTTATTCTAAATTAGAATTAAGAGATAAAAAGTCACAGCACAAATAAAAAGAAAGAAAGCAAGCAATCCAGACGACATAAGGAAATTTATAGTGGTTCCCCAAATCTGGGTAGTCCACTCTTCTACCACCCTTGGTAGGAATCCCCTCAGGTTTTTGATCAGGTGTCTGACACCAATGGGTTTTGATCAGGTCCCCAAAAACCAACTCAAGTCTTTTGGTAGGAGACTTGCAACCAAGGAATCACTTTTGAAGGGAGATGACAACCCTTTATACAGGAGGGGGTGAGAGATGATTTTGTCTTCTCTGTCAACAATCAGAGAGAAGACTCAAGTGGATATGATGTTAGCAATGGCTCCCCCTAAAATCTTGAATGGTTTAGGAAGATTTGGAAGCCTTGCTACAGGGTGATAGGTCTTCAGTCAGGAGCAGATTGATGATGTCTTCAGCAGGCTTCTTAGACTGATATTGAGTTTGTGTCTCTTGAAAGCCTGGAGCAGATGAAGAACACTGATGATTATCTGATTGATGCAGATTTCCTCTCTCTGTAGAAATCCTTTTCTATCATTCTACTGTTCTACTTCATGTTCTCCGTATCTGTTGAATTCAAACATTTGAATTTATTTATCTTAAAGATGGCAGAAGCATTCCCGAGAGTAGAAGACGCCTTGGGAATTAATCCACAATTAATTCTTCTATAACTGCCCACTTTGAACGACTATTTCCATTGGGAATGTTGAATTCTTTTGACTGTAATTAATTCTGCCAACTGTAACTGATTGCACAGAATTCGTCGACCTGAACTTTCGTCGAGTTCATCGATCGTCGACCTGAGTTCGACATTCGTCGAACTCAGCTAGATTTCGTCGAGCTGGACATCTGGCTTGAGATCTGCGTTCGTCGACCGGAGCTTGCAGTTCGTCGAGCTCAGCTGGATTTCGTCGAGCTAAGTTTCTTGCTTGAGATCAGAGTTCGTCTACCTGAGTTTAGAGAAGGAACTCAGAATTCGTCGACCTGAGATCGTCATTCGTCGAACTGCGTTCGACGATCGTCGAGCTGATTTACTGTCTTTGTCTTTACTGCATTTCACAGAATTCTTTCAGCAATTCTAGAGAGTTCTTCTGAATGACCAATCCTAGAAATAATCCTATGACCCATGACTATACATTTTGGGTCAATCTAATATTCCTAATAGTGATCCTTGCCCAAATCAGAACTAGGGTTCCAACATAGTGTTCATGCTTCAGCCAAGACATACCGATGACACGTTGGTACATGTATGCAATTGAAATGAAATAAAAGATGAACGAAGTTTCATTTACAAAAGTTATTTTAAAGAAAATACTAATCCCAACCAAATCTAACTTATATTATCCCTAACCTGGTATCAAACCTCCCTCTGATAGCAACTGTCATGACCCGTATTTTCTTGATATTTTATATATTATCAGAGCAAAAGAAAATGTGTGTTATGATGTCACGCCGTGTAGGGGACAACTGCAGGTGCTCAGGCAAAACTAACTATTCATTTGTTTTCATAAAAGACATATTTTATGTTTAAAAACATAATTCAAGTTAAAAGTTTTAAAGATAGTGTCCCTCGGTTCAGTGGATCAACTAGTCTACAAGTAAAAAAATATACGCGCAGTGGAAAATGCATAATTCATTTCATTTTATCTTACATGAGCATGAGGACTTAGCTAACATTCTAATAATATACAATTTCTAAATTTAATTTAAGTAATAAGAATTTTCATAATATTTAAAGTATGGTGATGTTAAGGTGAAAAGAATGCAATGATCTAAACTAATATGCAACTTTTATATAATCAAAATAACTAATATGCAGCCTAACATAAATCATTTTCAAAGAGCACTTAAATGTTGAACAGGAAAGTAGCTGCAAAAAAGTTAGCAAGTAGTCTACCACAAAAAAGACAAAAGTTATGGGCGTCGACAACATGACACGAACCCATAGAATCAACAACACAAGTCTGATATTGGAAAGAAACAACAACTACCTCAAAACGGAGAGAAAAAACTACTGCTACTACAACCCAAAGCCTGGAGTCTCCCACTCTAGCCACCCAAATTGCTACAAATTTGAGCTTGAGAAATTCAAAAGAAAAGAATGTCTTAACAAAAGAATATACAAGTGTCAGGTAAAACGAATAAATCATACCATAAGCCAATCAAAGAGGTTCACTTTTCAACAGATAAGCCACATACACAATATGCATATTTAGTAATGGTTAGCCTTAAGAAAACTTGCACCGAGTGCAATAAAAAAAGTCTATCTTACAATAATAGATATCAAAGAAGGTAATAACAATCGAGACTGGTCGGCTCAAAAGAATTGCATCATTACCACTGAGTAAAAACGGTACTGAGGCGGTGACTATTTTTCCAACACAATCCATCAAATCATAAAATTCAAAAGACCGTGTGGAGGTTGTAATCCACTAACACCCACAATCCAACATCATAACAGGCACCGTGGAGGGTGTAATCCACTAACACCCATAACACAAAATTATAACAGGTGTTGTGGAGGTGGTAATCCACTAACACCCACAGCCCAACATCATAACAGGTACTGTGGAGATGGTAATCCACAAACACCAACAACCCAACATCAAATCGCTTGGTGTAATGATTCACAAACATGCACTGAGGAGGTGGCATATTCCTCATTCACACTAACCGACCACTAAATTCCAAGGATTTGGAAAGAAAGGGACAAGTTTGAGTCCCGAAATAGATAAATGTAAAAGATTGTCATGAGGACTAAGGGTAGTGTTAGTCCTTAGAAAAGAAACACCCAAACCAACCTACGGACACCCAACAGATCTTGGCGTCGAGATGACTCGACGCTACAGAAGATACACGATGCCAACAACATTCGACACTAAAAATGGCTTGGCATCGAGATAGCACGACAAGCCGTCGTGATGACTAGACGCTACAGCAGATACACGACTCCAACAACATTCGCCACTAAAAATGGCTTAGCGTCGAGATAACATGGCAAGGCGACGAGATGACTCGGCGCTGCAGCAGATACATGACGCCAACAACATAAAATAATCTTATGGCTTGGCGTCAAGAGCACCCGACGCCTAGCCAAAGCTACAAGACGTTCATAATAGAACCTTTTTGTCTACATAGAACCTAACAGACACTGATTTCATTGACGAAAAAATTGATACATGAACTATGGATGAATTCCAAAAGCTAATTAAGGGAGGTGCACAAAGTAAGAGTTCAAAACAAAGGCGAAGAGGATCTTCAAAATGACAGCAGGAAGATAAAAAAAAAGGTGATAAGTTCTCTCATTATGACTATTTTATTGTATAACATCATGTGAAATTTTCCTGATACTACTGGAAGTAACCAAAACAACAAAACAAAATGAAACATAGAATAATATAAGAGGTCTAGCAATCCACCGCTTGCCTTAAATTTTCCCAAAATCAAACCATAAGATTAGGACAAAAATGAAAGTTAGGATTATTCATCTCCCCGTCAAAAATTCATGAAATTAAAAAAAAATACTCACCGCACAGTGCGTTGAGCTCGGTGAGAGCTTTCCGAATCTATGCTCCGGCGGAAAAATCGCGCTCCGGACGGAAAATACGCTCCTGAGTGGAAAACACGCGCCAGGAGGAAAATGTGCCTTCGGGCGGAAAAGTGCCCTCCAATTCGGAAAAATGCTCGCCCGAGCGAAAAATGTGCGCCCGGGTGAAAAATGCTCGTCAGGGCGGAAAATTCGCATCTTGTCATAAAATGAGCTCCCGAGTGGAAAAACATGGTCGTCCGGGCAAAAAATTCGCGCCCCGGCGTAAACAAAATTAGCGTCTAGGTTTTTTTGGCAGAGTTGAGGGCAAGCTGGTAGGGGTGAGAATCACGAATGAAGACATCGCGAGGTGAAAATTGAGGGAATTGAAATGAATTCCAATTCCGAAGTGATTTTATGGCCGCCGAAAGCTTGAATTGAAATTGTCAGTTGAATTCTAATTTCGACCTAACGAACGGACCCTTAAATTTTTTCGTGAAGGTGCCGATTCACAGAGATAATCTTCTCTTATTTGAAGGTGCACATCAATACCTTTCCTATACCTGTTTAAGCAACCAACCCCTATGAAAGATTTTCCACTCCAGCTCTTGGAGAAATTGACCACAATGTAATTCTATGGTGTTTAGAACTAATTGATTTTCCTATATCTAAACTAAATTTATTGAATCCAAGCAATCATGAATGAAATATAATTCTTAATATATTTTGGAAATTGATATTCCTACATCAAATCCGAATATTCTTACCTCTTTTCTTAAAATAAATTGCTCCTAAATAAAACCCTAAAAATAATATTCCTACCCCCTCTCCTTCATTCTTTCGCTCAGGCCCCAGCTGTCCCTCTCCGATAACTATTTTGCTGGAACTTCCACCTGACCGTAAAGCACCGCCGCTTGCCAGATTTCCGGCCGCCCAATCCTCTGTTTCCGGCATTTTCGACTTCGTTGGCTCCCTCCTTGCCCTTTGGTGAGTCTTCTTTACATTTCTCTCAAATATTTCTCACCATAAAATCCCAGATTGCTCAAATGTCTTTGAAATCATTGTTGTATGTTTCAAAATCCTTATTAATATCGTTATTCTTCTCGGTGGATCCCCAATGAGAGCATTTCTATCACTTTTCTCAAATCTCGCTTAATCTATATATTTATCTAAAGTTTTTTTTAAAAAAATTTGGTTAGGTTTTGATTGCTCCAAACAGGGGTGGATCCAGGATTCGAAGTAAGGGGGGCTCAAAAAAATTATGAATCAAAATATAATAAGCAAAAAAAATTCTAATTTGAAATGTTAGCATTAATAATAAAAGATAATTTACAATATGGATGTTACCTTATTTTAGTTGTGCACGCCGTTTTTTCAACTCATAGAATTCATCAATGATCACATCTTTCTTGATCTTCTCTGCTATTTCTCATTCTATGTAGAGAGTCATACAATTTGCCAGAAATTCATCATCCATTTTGTTGTGCAGTTTTGTTTTAATAAGTTTCATAGCAGAAAATGACCGTTCTGTAGTCGCTGTTGAGACCAGAAGTTTCAAAATTAGCCAAATTAGCTTGTCAACAAGATAATAGGTACTTGATTTCTTCGTTTCAGCCAATTTCTCACAAAGTTTAGAAATTGTTGGCAAGTTTTTTAAATCTGAATGAGAAAGAACGTCTAACTGATAATGTTGCAGCTGAGTATTCAACACATAAATATCTTGCTCACTGAAATCTTGAGGGTAAAAAATTCTTGCAAGAGCACATATATCTTCAATATTAAAATATTTATATTCAGCACTTGGATTTAAAGTCATACTTAGACGAAACAACTCCATAGAATTTTCATTGAATCTAGAGTTCAGCTCTTGCAACACACAATCTATTGTGGCGTTAAATATGTCAACTCTAAAATGATGTTCCACTGTAATGATATCACGAGAAGTTCGAAACCGACAATCACTGTATCTAACATTCATTTCCGGAATTTCGACTTCATTTTTTTCACAACATACTTTCACAACCTGTAAGTACTTTTTCCAGCCAGATGCACGTAATTTTTGAATGAGAGTCTTCGTTGTTGAAACTAAACTTATAGCATTAAATATATCTTGATTTTGATGTTGCAGTGTTTTGCATAGAACGTCACTGATTCCAAATATTTCTTTCATCAAATGCAAGATAAATATAAATTCAAATGCACCCATTGTACAACCCCGTATTCGCAGAGTGGGGGTCCTCCCTGCAGGCGCATGACCAGATGAGTTTTTAAGCTTTTGGTGTGCTTTGCACTCTTAGTGGCTAATTTAGGTCTAGCCCTTGGAATATACTAGTAGGGAGGAAAAAAAATCTGCCTCCACCCAAAGGCCCATTTTTGGGGGGCGGGTGCGACAAGTTGGTTGACACCCACCCCGGCCTAATAGGTGCAAGGTGGGAGCAGTAGGACCGGCTGGAGGCCAGAACCCCGCCCCCTGCACTCTCTCCCCAGGCGGTCAGCTCGCGGGGGCGAGAGCGGCCTGCGGCCAGGCTCTCGCCCTAGGCGGTCAACTCGCGGGGGCGAGAGCGGCCTGCGGCCTGGCTCTCGCCCCGGGCGGTCAGCTCGCGGGGGCGAGAGCGGCCTGCGGCCAGGCTCTCGCCCCGCGCGGTCAGCTCGCGGGGGCGAGAGCGGCCTGCGGTCAGGCTCTCGCCCCGCGCGGTCAGCTCGCGGGGGCGAGAGCGGCCTGCGGCCAGGCTCTCCCCCCGGGCGGTCAGCTCGCGGGGGCGAGAGCGGCCTGCGGCCAGGCTCTCGCCCCGGGTGGTCAGCTCGCGGGGGCGAGAGCGGCCTGCGGCCAGGCTCTCGCCCCGGGCGGTCAGCTCGCGGGGGCGAGAGCGGCCTGCAGCCAGGCTCTCCCCCCGGGCGGTCAGGCTCCCGCCCTGGGCGGGTAGCTCTTTGACGGGGGTCACCTGCTCGTCTCGGGTGCCCGGGGAGATGGGGGGTATGGCTCCTCCCGCCCTTGGAACTCTTTTGGCCATGCTTTTACCGTTATACCCTCGGGGCGGAATTACCTCTTTACCCCCCGATGTGGCTGTTTTCTATTGGCTCAAGGCCTTTTTGTCCTAGGGGTATTGTTGACATTTTGGTCCATGGGATTTGGAAAACTATAAATAGACCCTTAAGGGTGCCTTGGAGGGCATTGGATCTAGGCCACAAAAATCTCTTTGCTTTCTTTCTCCAAGGCATCTAGCTCAGCATTGGCTAGGGAGGGGGAGACTTCAAAGGTCTTCTGGGTGTGGGGTGGGACCTCCGCGCTAGAGCCGAGGGTCTGTTTCTAGCTTCTTGGTCTTTTGGTCTGTGACGTTCTCCCGAGTGTAGTAGGTGTGAGGTCACCCCTCTTTTGGGACCCCGAACTCCACAGAGGTCATTTTTGGCTTCAACACTTTTAGTGCGGTGAGCATGGAGAGTGACCAGCACAGAAGATCTCGGGAGAGTGCCATAACTGGAGGTCAGGGAGGTAGTGATGATCTCGGCGAGCTCCCCAGCCTAGGACCCTTTGTGGGGAGGTAGGAGTTCATGGCCTCCATCCAAGGCATCATGGAGATGCTGCGAAGCATTGCTCCTCAGGGTGGAAGCTCCACCCCGACCCCCCAGGAGTTAGCTCCCCATCTCGACGAGCCGACTCCCAGGGGTCTAGGCGAGGTGACCCTAGCAGGGGGAGAAGGAAGTGCACCTGGAAGAAGGCCTGGGAAATAGAGGATGGGAGAGGGGGTCAAGCGAGACCTCACCGGCCGGGAGTTGTTCTCCAACCCGGCGAGTGCCAGCCTCCCAGGCGAGCAGGTCGCGCGAGTAGAGGTGGCGAGACCACCCCTCAGGGGGTCACCCTTCAGCGAGTTGATCATCCCAGCTCCCGTTCCTGAGGGGTTCCGAGAACCCGGCATGGCTTACTATACCGGGAAGGATGACCTCGTCCATCACCTGCAGTGGTTCGAGGATGTCGTCTCCATTAGGCCGATGATGGATGCATTCAAGTGTCGCCTCTTTGCGATCACGTTGAAGGAGAAGGCAAGGGACTGGTTCCACCAGCTCCCACCGAGGTCGATCTATGGGTTCGAGGACTTGAGTCGTAGCTTCCAGCTTCGCTTCTCCACCTCCAAGAAGAGGAAGAAGAGTCTTGAGTCCATCTTCCTGATAAGACAGGGGATCGAGGAGTCACTGGCCTATTACGTTGACATGTTCCAAGAGGAGATCCTGGATATCCAGGAGATGTCAGGGTATGCCCTCCAGATGGCGTTCAAGGTGGGGTTGCGCGAGGGGTTCTTCAAGATGAGCCTGACTCGAAAGGCCCCCCTTTCCTTTGAGGAGCTGATGGAAAGGACAGCTGAGGAGATAGCCATGGAGGCGGCCAACCCGGTATTTGTCAAGAAGTTGGCAAAGCTAACAGAGATGGAGTCGAAGGAGCAAGGTGACTCAAGACATCAGTAAGGAAGAAGGAGAGAGAAGCAGAGAGCTCAGGGGTTCCAGGGACAGGAGAGTCTGAAACCAGGCTGGAGGCAACAGGGAGGACCTGCTCAGGGTCCCGGAAGAGCTCTTATCCAGGGTGGGGGGAACTTTCACGGGGGCCAAGGGAGGTTCAACTTCCAAAGGCAAGCCCCAAGAAAGCTCCTCCCCCCGCCGCAGCAAGCCTTGGCAATAGGTGAAGGGGGAATAGGTAACGGGAGAGACCGCTGAGCCCGTCGAAGGAGGGAAGGAAGAGTGTTGTCATACTGTGACTTCCACCAGGTGGAGGGGCACGTCACGGCTACTTTCCCTGAGTTCCTGGAAGTGAGGGGGCGAGAGGCCCGGCCCAGCCACAGCCGCCGGTGCAGGTTAAGGAGGTTCCACCCAGAGAAGGGGGGAGGACATATGTGAGGACCGGGTCGATGTCGGACCCCGAGTTGGTATAGCAGTGATCCATGGTGGAGTGGGGATCGAGGCCACTCGGAAGGCAAGCCTCCATGTCATGTACCGAAGGAGCATCGCCTCAACGTCCCAAACCCCGCCCCAAGAGGAGAGGATCACCTTCTCGTTGAAGGACCTGTCGGATCATGAGGATCCGTTTTGCAATGCGTTAGTCATCCAGACGGCCATCGAAGGCTACACCGTCTCCCGGATCTTGGTTGACAATGGGAGCTCCGTCAACGTCGTTTTCAAGAAGGCATTTGACGAGATGAAGGTAGAGTCAAGGAGGGTGTTGGCCTCGGACGGACCCCTGTTCGGATTTTCAGGGGAGAGGAAGGAGGTAGAGGGTGGAGTAGGACTCCAAGTAAAATTGGGGGGGGGGACCTCAAGGAACTGCCGGTTCGTCATTGTTGACGCTCCAAGCAGCTACAACGCCATCTTTGGAAGGCCCCTCATCAGCGCCTTCCGTTGTGTGTCGTCATCGTTCCACCATTGCCTCAAGTTCAACTTAGGAGGGATCCAGGTTAGAGTCAAGGGAGACTCCAGGATGGCAAGGCAATATTATGTCACAGCCGTCAACACCATCTCTTGGTTGGCCAGGGCGGAGGAGATGGAGAAGATCATGGAGAGCCTGAGCAGGATGGAAGTGTCCGACGAGAAGGAAGCGAATGACGGTCGTCATGCCCAGGCCCCTTGAAGAAGCCTCGCCTTGGGGGGTCTTTTATTTTTTATTGTCTTGTAACAAGCTCTACCCCTGACCCGCTAAGTCAGGGGACCATGTAACCCATTTTTTCCCCGGTTGAGGATGTTGGATTTAGTAAGGTTTGATTGAGATGCCTAGTCTACCTTTGCTCCGATGATGGTCCCACTGTCAGGTGATGCAGTAGCCCCGAGCCGCCCCTCTTGATCGGCCCTACTCGGCCTAGCCAGAGGACTACGTTCTGGCGACCACTGCCGGGCTGCAGCCCAAGCATCCCACCCATGACCGCGCCTATTTTCAGCGTGGCGGGATGTTGAGGCGGGGTCTCGAACCCAGCCCCCTTGATAAGAGCTTTCCTAACAGCTCTCATCACCAACTGAGCTGCAGCTCAGTTGGTGATGAGAGCTGTTAGGAAAGCTCTTTATCAAGGGGGCTGGGTTCGAGACCCCGCCTCAACATCCCGCCGCGCTGAGAATAGGCGCGGTCATGGGTGGGGTGCTTGGGCTGCAGCCTGACAGTGGTCGCCAGAACGTGGTCCTCTGGCTAGGCCGAGTAGGGCCGACCGAGAGGGGCGGCTCGGGGCTACTGCATCATCAGGCTCTCACTAGCTGGCAGGGCAGGTGTACCTCTCGTGGAAGCCTAAGTCTCTTTGCTTTGATGACGGTCCCGTTGTCAGGCTCTCACTAGCTGGCAGGGCAGACGTGCCTCTCGTGGAAGCCCAAGTCCCTTTGCTCCGATGATGGTCCCGCTGTCAGGCTCTCACTAGCTGGCAGGGCAGGCGTACCTCTCGTGGAAGCCCAAGTCCCTTTGCTCCGATGATGGTCCCGCTGTCAGGCTCTCACTAGCTGGCAGGGCAGGCGTACCTCTCGTGGAAGCCCAAGTCCCTTTGCTCCGATGACGATCCCGCTGTCAAGCTCTCATTAGCTGGCAGGGCAGGCGTACCTCTCGTGGAAGCCCAAGTCCCTTTGCTCCGATGATGGTCCCGCTGTTAGGCTCTCACTAGCTGGCAGGGTAGGCGTACCTCTCGTGGAAGCCCAAGTCCCTTTGCTCCGATGATGGTCCCGCCGTTAGGCTCTCACTAACTGGCAGGGCAGGCAACCTCTCGTGGAAGCCCAAGTCCCTTTGCTCCGATGATGGTCCTGTTGTCAGGCTCTCACTAGCTGGCAGGGCAGGCGTACCTCTCGAGGAAGCCCAAGTCCCTTTGCTCCGATGACGGTCCTGTTGTCAGGCTCTCACTAGCTGGCAGGGCAGGCGTACCTCTCGTGGAAGCCCAAGTCCCTTTGCTCCGATGATGGTCCTGCTGTCAGGATCTCACTAGCTGGCAGGGCAGGCATATCTCTCGTGGAAGCCCAAGTCCCTTTTCTCTGATGATGGTCCCGCTGTCAGGCTCTTACTAGCTGGCAGGGTAGGCATACCTCTCGCGGAAGTCCAAGTCCCTTTGCTCCGATGATGGTCCCGCTATCAGGCTCTCACTAGCTGGCAGGGTAGGTGTACCTCTCGTGGAAGCCCAAGTCCCTTTGCTCCGATGATGGTCCCGCTGTTAGGCTCTCACTAGCTGGCAGGGCAGGCGTACCTCTCGTGGAAACCCAAGTCCCTTTGCTCTGATGATGGTCCCACTGTCAGGCTCTTACTAGCTGACAGGGCAGGCGTACCTCGCGTGGAAGCCCAAGTACCTTTGCTCCGATGACGGTCCCGCTGCTAGACTCTCACTAGCTGGAAGGGCAGGCGTACCTCTCGTGGAAGCCCAAGTCCCTTTGCTCCGATGATGGTCCCCCGCTCAGGCTCTCACTAGATGACAGGGCAGGCGTACCTCTTGTGGAAGCCTAAGTCCATTTGCTCCGATGACGGTCCCGCTGTCAGGCTCTCACTAGCTGGCAGGGCAGGCGTACCTCTCGTGGAAACCCAAGTCCCTTTGATCTGATGATGGTCCTGCTGTCAGGCTCTTACTAGCTGGCAGGGCAGGCGTACCTCTCGTTGAAGCCCAAGTCTCTTTGATCCGATGATGGTCCCGCTGTCAGGCTCTCACTAGCTGGCAGGGCAGGCGTACCTCTCGTGGAAGCCCAAGTACCTTTGCACCGATGATGGTCCCGCTGCCAGGCTCTCACTAGCTAACAGGGGAGGCATACCTCTCGTGGATGTCTAGTGTTTTTTACCCGGAGGGGGTCTCGCCACCCAGGCTCCCATCAGTTGGCATGGCAGGTTGACCCCCTCCGAGAGGTTTAGTGTTTTTTACCCGGAGGGGTTCTCGCCACCCAGGCTCCCATCAGCTGGCATGGCAGGTTGACCCATCTGGGAGGTTGAGTGTTTTTTACCCGGAGGGGGTCTCGCCACCCAGGCTCCCATTAGCTGGCATGACAGGTTGACCCCTCTGGGAGGCCAAGTATTTCCGGCTCTAAGTAGATCACTCAGCGAATACATTGGGTTGGATGTTTCTTTCTGAGCTTGTGTCAACCTCGAAAAGAGAGGGGATTGTGTACAACCCCGTATTCGCAAAGTTGGGGTCCTCCAGGCAAGCGCAGGACCAGATGAGTTTTTAAGATTTTGGTTCGCCCCCGCGAGCTGACCGCCCGGAGCGAGAGCCTGACCGCAAGCCGCCCCGGGCGGTCAACTCACGAGGGCGAGAGCGGCCTGCGGCCAGGATCTCGCCCCGGGCAGTCAACTCACGAGGGCGAGAGCGGCCTGCGGCCAGGCTCCCGCCCCGGGCGGGTGGCTCTTCGACGGGGGTCACCTGCTCGTCTCGGGTGCCCGAGGAGATGGGGGGTATGTCTCCTCCCACCCTTGGACCTCTTTTGGCCATGCTTTTACCGGTATACTCTCGGGGCGGAATTACCTCTTTACCCCCCAGTGTAGCTGTTTTTTATTGGCACAAGGCCTTTTTGTCCTAGGGATATTGTTAATATTTTGGTCCATGTGATTTGGAAAATTGTAAATAGGCCCTTAAGGGTGCCTTGGAGAGCATTGGATCTGGGCCACAAAAATCCCTTTGCTTCCTTCCTCCAAGGCATCTAGCTCAGCATTGGCTAGGGAGGGGGAGACTTCAAAGGTCTTCCGGGTGTGAGGTGAGACCTCTGCGATAGAGCCGAGGGTCTATTTCTAGCTTCTTGGTCCTTTGGTCTCTGACGTTCTCCCGAGTGTAGTAGGTGTGAGGTCACTCCTCTTTTGGGACCCCGAACTCCACAGAGGTCATTTTGGCTTCAACGCCCATCTTTTTAAAAGCCGCTTCATCATCCCCTTGTTGTGAAGATGTCCCTCCATTATCACTAATATCAAGCAATACAGATCAAGTTGCACTATACATATTAATAACACTACAGACAGAATTTAGATGAGACGACCTTCTGGTGTCGCCATGTCTTTGTAGCAAACCTATCTGATTGGCTCTCGTACCAGTTTCAATTTCACCAAGTGCAATCATGTAATCAAAATATTCCTTTTGAGCAGCGCGCAATTGATCATTGCGTTTGGTGGAAGCACCAACCATGTTAATAACATAAAACAATTCATTGAAAAAATTATGCACTACTTTCACTTCTCTCGATGTTGCAACCAGAACTAGTTGTAGTTTATGTGCAAAACAATGAACATAATAAGTTTGTGAACATTTGTTAAGGAACAAAGTTTTTAACCCTTTCCATTCACCACGCATGTTACTTGTACCATCATAACCTTGCCCTCGCATATCTTGAATACTCAAATTATGATGAGATAGAACTGCAGAAATTTCATTTTTAAGAGTTAACGGACTTGTATCTTTGATATGAACAAGATCTAAAACTCTTTCCTGCACAAAACCATGATCATCTACAAATCGAATAACTATAGACATTTGTTCTCTTTTAGACTCATCTCGAGCTTCATCAACTATAATGCAGTATTTGGAATCGCCAATTTCTTTACGAATAACACATTGCACTAATCTTGACATAGTAAATAGAAGATCCTTCTGAATATTAGGTGCTATGTACATAGCATTTCCTGGGACATTTTTTAATACAACTGCATCAACTTCTTTGTTATAATTTCTTAGCAACTTAATCATCTGGATGAAATTACCACGATTAACAGATTCCGGAGTTTCATCAATACCGTAATGCATCAATGGAAGTTCCAACACGCAACCGGTTCATTAATACTTGTTGACAAGTCTGTCTTTCCATAATATTATTTATATGTTCGATTGAGACATTAAATTTGCACAACTTTTGACAACAATACTATGTGGAGAACCATGATCCTTCCCTACATGAGTTAAAAAAGCGTAATGTTTTCTACAGACTTTCTGCCAATTTTTAAATCCTTCAATTGTGAATGAGCTTGATCCAAAGCGAACAATACTTGGTTTATTGAAAATATAGCACGGTAAACAATATGCAGCATCTTTTGCAGGTGAATACTCCAACCATGTGAACTTTTCAAACAAAGAATACTGAAATCTACGTTTATGTTCACCAGAACAAGGAAACTTTTGAAGTTTGTGCTAATAAGGTCCGGCTTAGAGATATGATCAATGCTTTTCATCTTGTTCATTTACTGGATATTCCCAAATTTGAGGACATAATCCAGGATCACGCTCGAATATGAGAGGTTTATTAACAACTAAACACGAATCAATATTCACTAAAAAAGAATCCTCAATAATTGGTTCTATTGATGTAGATGTCTCGCCTTCAGTTGATAACTTTTTATTGAAAATGAGTTAATAGTTTTCATCTTCTTCATGAGACCTAAAATTAAAGTGTATTAGCACCCTTGGAAACCTAATATTCGGCCTCTAAATCGCATAAAATTCTGGCATTATAACGGCACTATGACCGTCATAACACCTGCTTACAATAATCTAAATGCAAACAACATCACTGATCCGTGTCAATGACACGAATAAGCTTCACACAGCATGCCTAACCCGGAAATGCGCTCGGGCTTCTAATGAAAGTATCATGTCGGGGATGGACACAATCAACCCGGTAGTTCATAAAAAACAAATAAAATAAAGGTTCGCTACACCTCTAGAGATTGAACAAAGACTATAGGCCAATGTCCGCTCAAGCGAAAAGAACCCACACGGTCCGAACGAATGTGAGGTGATTCACCCAAACGTTTCCAAAGCGGCAAAGCCACACCTAAATCTCTCCACGACTCCACCAAGCTATTACGTATAGAAGAAAATCACACAAAAGGAGGTAGAGGAATTCGTTACCCAACCCGCTGTTGACGTCGTTGGAGGTGAGCCACAAACCACGGTATCCACTAATCCACCGGAGACCGGAGTCGCTCCGAGTACAGACTACTTTATGCTTCACCCGCCTGCAGTTGGCAAATTGTGATTATGTATTTATGTGACACCATCAAACCATGGAGAAAAAACTGAAGTTCGGAAATTATGATGCAAAGATCTGTACAAGAATGTGGCAAATCAAAAATAGTCCAAATCCAATGAGTACTTGAAATGTGAAGAAGTAGAAGCTCAGAAATAGTCTGAATCTGTCCAAATCAAAAATAGTCCAAATCCAAATCAGAAATAGTCCAAATCCAAATAAAAAATAGTCCAAATTAACTTAAGAATCAGCAATAGTCCAAATCAAATTGAAGAAGCAGAAGCTCAGGAATTAGGAATAGTCTGAATCAACAATAGTACAAATCGGAAGAAGAAGAAGCTCGGTCCTCCAGAAGAAGAAGAGAAGAAGAAGAAGAAGCTCAGTCCTCCAGAATAAGAAGAGAAGAAGAAGAAGAAGCTCGGTCCTCCAGGCTCCAGATTCCAGAAGAAGAAGAGAAGAAGAAGAAGCTCGGTCCTACTCTTCCAGAAGAAGAAGAAGCTCGGTCCTCCAGAAGAAGAAGAAGAAGAAGAAGCTCGCTCCTCCGTCGTCGACGAAAAATGTCGAGCTCGACATTTTTTGTGGAGCTCGACATTTTTCGACGCTCGACGAAAAATGTCGAGCTCGACGAAAGCTCGGTCCTCAACGAAGAATGTCGAGCTCGACATTTTTCGTCGAGCTCGATCCTCGACGAAGAATGTCGAGCTCCACATTTTTCGTCGAGCTCGACATTTTTCGACGCTCGAGTGCTCGATGAAGAATGTCGAGATCGACATTTTTCGCACTCGACGAAAAATGTCGAGCTCGACGAAAAAAAAGGCGAGCTCCACTGCTCGAAGAAGAGGAAGAAGAAGAAGAGGAAGAAGAAGAAGAAGAATAGGAAGAAGAAGAAGAAGAGGCGGAGGCAGTACCGCCGGCGGCGCGACGCCGGGTCACGGGGGAAGGAGAGCAGCGGCGGGAATGCCGGGCGGCGGCTAGGTTTAGCACAGCTGTGCAGAAAAAGGGTGGAAATGATTCAGCAAGCATTCGATTTTCAACCTTTTTTTGTTATTTTTTTGTTTTTTGCTAAGTTGACATGTGTCTTTTTTTAGGTTTCTTCAAGTAATGTAGATAAATAATACATAATAAAACTTAAACTTCAAAATTCAGGGGGCAAGGGGGCGGACCCCCCCCTTGCCCCCTGGATCCGTCACTGGCTCCAAATCATATATTTGAGTTTTCTAAGTTTGGAGTTTTGATTTTTTTAAAGGTATTTTATCATTATTAATTTCAAACATTTAGGCTTTGTGGGTTTTTCCCCTAATTTTACTAGATTATTTATGATTTTTTTTAGATTAAAAATGAATTTGGATAATTTTAATTATAAGATACACACCACTAAATATGAATATTTATGTAGATCAAAAATTTGTTCAATAAAATATATGTATTTTGAAGTTTTTTTAGAATAATTAGAATGGGTTTTTTGAAGATCTCTATATTTTAAGGTTTTCTTTTCTTCAAATTTTGATTGGGGATAGCTTGCCGACTTCAATTTACAGAAAGCACGCCCTTCCGTTTCTCCTTCCCCGAGCCCTACGACGCCTCATCCCGACGAGTTACCGTCGCCGGGGCTTCCCTGAAAATCCGACGACCCCTCCATCTGATTTATTCGACACACCCTCCGGCGTATTCTGCATCTCCGATACCAGCAACCCCTGCTTCTTCTCCCAACTCACCGATCGAGTCTCAGAAATCGCCCCCTTTGGCACCGGACTCGCCTCCGGAGACCCTTCCTAAGGCCGACGTCGGAGTGTTCCTTCCTTCTACGACCCTTCCTCCTCGGTTTCCGATGGTTCGGACACATTCTGCCCTCTTCCCTCACTGTTTGGAGTTTTTTTACTAACGTAGCCTTCATTTCGCAGACATTCTCTACAGAGGCTGGATTTGATGTTGCACTTATGATCCCTCGTGGTATACCACTTGCCTTACTACTCTAATTTCATGCTTAATTTTACTTGCTTTAGTTTCATTTTATCTGCTTTTCATTAATTTGAGATCATGTTTGTTCGTCTTTTCATTTGCTAGCCTGTGGAATGCTATATCATATGTGTGCGTTTAAATGTGAGTCGCTTGCGGGTAGTCTTACATAGGCCCAGATTAAGGCTCTGTTTGGCACGGTGGTGGAGGTGGTAAGCGCATGGGTTAAACCATCATTCGTTAAGGATCACCTAAAAACATCATCCGTTTGAACATAAAAGGGGATGATGTTTCTTAGGTGGCCGTTAACGAATGACAATTTAACCCCCATGTTCATGACCGCCGCCGCCATGCCAAACAGAGCCTAATTATCGTATTTTATTTTCATACTAGTCGCTTCGTCGCTTCAATTAAAAGATCTCATGTTTATTAATCTAAAATCGACTTTTGAGATTTCCAAGTGGATCATCATGTATCTAGCTAAATACCAATTGGTGAAAGGCGAGGGGCTCAAGCACTTTTAAAGTCCCTAAGACAACTTCAGATGCCGGAAGTTGTATTGATTTAAGTCACACATACCGGGACTAGCTTCTAAGGCTCTGTTTAGATGGGCGCAGGGATTTAAGTGCAGGAGGAACCGTCTCCACAAGGCTGAAAAATAAATGTCTCTCCCGCACGAGCAGTGGTGTTTGCTCCCTCCCTCCTCGGAACGCTGAAAAAGCGCCCTTCCCAGCCGCAGGCCGCCCCCTCCGGTCCCGAACGGAGGTGGTGTTTGCTGGGTTTCCAACCGCCGACACTCTACCAAACAGAGCCTAATTTAAGTCACACGTATCGGAACTAGACAGACACGAGCCACACCAGATCTTAACCCACACGAGACATGTCTATGCTGAGATAAAATCCGAACATAAATAATAAACTAGAATTACCTCAGGTCTTGATCTTCTACTAAGATTAATATGTGGAGTTGAATAGACAACACAACAATGTTATTGCTCACGGCCACGTGAAACCTTTTCTTCACGCGGGTATCCACTAAATGCCTTGCATAAGGCAACACAACAACAACACTCAAGCCTTTACCCACTATAGTGGGGTCGGCTATATGAATCCTTCGCCGCCATTGTGCCCTATCTTTTGTCATAATCTCACTAATGCCTAAGTACATCGCGTCTTTCTTTATAGTTTCATTCCAACTCTTTATTAGTCTACCTCTCTCTCGTCTAACATGCATAGTGACTAGACTCTCACAATGCCTAACCGGTGCCTCTAATGGTCTCCTTTGTACGATCACATATGATCCATGACGCACCTCTCCACTTCAACAAACCCGCTTGGATTCTACGTGTCGCATCTTTATCAATACCTCAATCTTTTTGACCTATCGATCCAAGATATTTAAAACACTCACTATGGGAAATATCTTGATCACCCAACTTAATAACAAAGTCATCTGTCCTTCTTGTACTGCTAAATTTAAGCTCCATATACCCTGTCTTTGCATTGCTCAATCTAAAACCCTTCTTTTCTAAAGTAACTCGCTAAGATTCATGTTTTGCTTTTACACCCTCGCGCGTCTCATCAACCAAAACGATATCATCCGCAAACAATAAACACCATGGTATTGCTAGTTGGATGTCTGGTGAGCTCATCTAAGATAAGGGTAAAGAGATAAGGGCTTAAAGCTGAACCTTGATGTAATCCAACAGTGATAGGGAATTCCCGTGTTAATCCTCCAGATGTCCCCACACTTGCCCTTGAAATCAAAATTTTTTTTAAAAAGGAGAAAACCCCCCAATTTTGTGTTTCAACCACCTAGTTCTCCAGGGAGTGAGTTTCCTCTTCCCTCTTTCACTCCTACCCACCACTTCGTCTAAGATCTGCTTCCTCGTCTCTCCACTGATTTCTATGTCGCCATACCTCTTCCACCTCGTACCGCGCCACCCTTGAGAGCCTCCTCCGCCGCCTTTACCGCATTTGGACGAGAAGTCTCCCGTATTCTACTGAATCTTCCACCGACCATTATACCTTTCCTTTTCATACTCAGGGAGACCTTTCTTAATTTTTGGGTTCACTTCTGTCTAGTTAGAGTATTCAACCTAATGTTTGAGTGATATTTAGTCTTTGTAATTTTTTCTTTTATTTTTCCCTATAAAATTGGCTGTCTTGACAAATATTTTGGTTTATATTGATTGTTGCCTATAATCGAATGCATACAACAACACTCAAGCCTTTATCCCACTATAGTGGGGTTGGCTATATGGATCCTTTGTCGCCATTATGCCCTATCTTTTGTCATAATCTCACTAATGCCTAAGTACATCATGTCTTTCATTATAGTTTCATTCCAAGTCTTTATTGGTCTGCCCCTCTCTCGTATAACATGCCTAGTGACTAGACTCTCACAACGTCTAACAGGTGCCTCTAATGGTCTCCTTTGTACGTGTCCAAACCATCTTAGACGGGCTTCTCGCATCTTCTCTGAAATTGGTGCTACTCCTGTCTTATCCCTGATACTTTCATTCCTAATTTTATCCAATCTCGTGTGTCCACACATCCACCTAAGCATTCTCATCTCCGCAACTCTCATTTTTGCTCATGTACACAATTCACTGCCCAACACTCAGAACCATAAAGTATCGCGGGTCTAATTGTAGTACGGTAAAACTTGCCCTTAAGTTTTAGTGGTACTTTACGATCACATATGATCCATGGCGCGCCTCTCCAGTTCAACCAAACCGCTTGGATTCTGTGTGTCACATCTTTATCAATTCCTCCATCTTTTTGACCTATCGATCCAAAATATTTAAAACACTCACTATGGGAAATATCGTGATCACCCAACTTAATAACAAGTCATCTGTCCTTCTTGTACTGCTAAATTTAAGCTCCATATACCCTGTCTTTTCTCTGCTCAACCTAAAACCATTCTTTTCTAAAGTAACACGCTAAGATTCAAGTTTTGCTTTTACACCCTCGCGCGTCTCATCAATCAAAACGATATCATCCACAAACAATAAACACCAAAGTATTGCTAGTTAGATATGTCTGGTGAGCTCATCTAAGATAAAGGTAAAGAGATAAGGGCTTAAAGCTGAACCTTGATGTAATCCAACAGTGATAGGGAATTCCGGTGTTAATCCTGCAGATGTCCCCACACTTGTCCTTGAAATAAAAAAAATTAAAAAAAGAGAAAACCCCCAATTTTGTGTTTCAACCACCTAGTTCTCCAGGGAGTGAGTTTCCTCTTCCCTCTTTCACTCCTACCCACCACTTCGTCTAAGATTTGCTTCCTCGTCTCTCCACTGATTTCTACGTCGTCATACCTCTTCCACCTCGTACCGCGCCGCCCTTGAGAGCCTCCTCTGCCGCCTTTAACGCATTTGGACGAGAAGTCTCCGGTCTTCTACTGAATCTTCCACCGACCATTATACCTTTCCTTTTCATACTCAGGGAGACCTTACTTAATTTTTGGGTTCACTTCTGTCTAGTTAGAGTATTCAACCTAATGTTTGAGTGATATTTAGTCTTTGTAATTTTTTATTTTATTTTTCCCGATAAAATTGGCTGTCTTGACAAATATTTTGGTTTATATTGATTGTTGCATGTAATCAAATACATACAACAACACTCAAGCCTTTATCCCACTATAGTGGGGTTGGCTATATGGATCCTTTGTCGCCATTGTGCTCTATCTTTTGTCATATTCTCACTAATGCCTAAGTATATCATGTCTTTCGTTATAGTTTCATTCCAAGTCTTTATTGTTCTACCCCTCCCTCGTATAACATGCCTAGTGACTAGACTCTCACAACGCTTAACAGGTGCCTCTAATGGTCTCCTTTGTACGTGTCCAAACCATCTTAGACGAGCTTCTCTGAAATTGGTGCTACTCCCGTCTTATCTCTGATACTTTCATTCCTAATTTTATCCAATCTCGTGTGTCCGCACATCCACCTAAGCATTCTCATCTCCACAACTCCAATTTTTTGCTCATGTACACAATTCACTGCCCAACACTCAAAATCATAGAGCATCGCAGATCTAATTGCAGTACGGTAAAACTTACCCTTAAGTTTTAGTGGTACTTTACATTCACATAAGATCCCTGACGCGCCTCTTCACTTCAACCAACCAGCTTGGATTCTGTGTCACATCTTTACCAATACCTCCATCTTTTTGAACTATTGATCCAAGATATTTAAAACACTCACTACGGGAAATATCTTAATCCCCCAACTTAATAATGAAGTCATCTGTCCTTTTTGTACTGCTAAATTTAAGCTCCATATACTCCATCTTTGCCCGGCTCAACCTAAATCTCTTCTTTTCTAAAGTATCTCGCCAAGGTTCAAGTTTTGCGTTTACACCCTCGTGCGTCTCATCAACCAAAACGATATCATCCGCAAACAATAAACACCAAGGTATTGCTAAAGTCGGATATGTCTGGTGAGCTCATCTAAGATAAGGGTAAAGAGATAAGGGCTTAAAGCTGAACCTTGATGTAATCCAATAGTAATAGGGAACTCTTGTGTTAATCCTCCAGATGTCCTTACCCTTGTCACTGAATTTGTATACATATCTTTGATTATGTCGGTATATGATACATTTACACATTTGTTTTCTAAGACTCTCCATAAGATCTCTCTTGGAACTCTATCATAAGTCTTCTCAAGATCAATAAACAGCGTATGTAAATCTTGTTTTCTTTCTCGATAATTGCCAATGAGTCCGCTCAAAAGATGTATAGCTTCCATGGTTGACCTCCCTTACATGAATCCAAATTGATTCTTTGATATGTTAGTCTCTCGTCTTAATCTTCTTTCTATTACTCGTTCTCATAGTTTCATGGTATGACTCATCAATTTAATTCTTCTGTAATTAACAAAATTTTGTATATCTTCTTTATTCTTATACAAAGGTACCAAAATACTTTCTCTCCAGTGGTCTGGCATGCTCTTTGACTTCAGTATTTTATTAAAAAAATATATAGGCCACAAAATTTCTTCATTTCCTAGACATTTTCATACTTTGATTGGTATATCGTCTCGTTCAACCGCCTTTCCATTTTTCATCTTATTTAGAGCATCTTTTACCTCTGATATTTGAATTTTACGATAAAACATTATATTCTTATACTTCTCTGATTTACTTAAATTTTTCAAGTTCAATTCTTTTTTCCTTTGTTTCATTATAGAGTCGATAAAAGTATCCTTTTCATCTCTCTTTAATATACACATCATCCGTCAAAACTGTATCTGCCTCCTCCTTTATGCATTTTACTTGACATAAATCTCTTGTCTTTATTTCTCTATCTCGAGCAATTATATATATGTCACGCTCTGCATCTTTGGTATTTAGTCGCTTATAAAATTTTTCATAAGCTTGACTGCTTGCTTTACTTACCGTCTGTTTAACTTATTTTTTGACGACTTTATACCTGCCTAAGTTTTCATCATTCCCACAAGCGTAGAGTGATTTATAGCTGACTCTCTTTGTCCTTACTTTGTCTTGCACTTTCTCTTTCCACCATCAAGATTCTTTATTTGGGGGTGCACGACCTTTTGATACTCCAAGTATGTTTTTTTCACTTATCCTTAAATGTGAAGACATAACTTCACATGTAGTATTACAATCAACATAAGGGTCATCAATTAGTTGTTTCATAACTGCGTTCTTGAAAGCAACCTGCTTTTCCAATCTCGTGTGTCCACACATCCACCTAAGCATTCTCATCTCCGCAACTCTCATTTTTGCTCATGTACACAATTCACTGCCCAACACTCAGAACCATAAAGCATCGCGGGTATACACATCCACCTAAGCATTCTCATCTCCGCAACTCTCATTTTTGCTCATGTACACAATTCACTGCCCAACACTCAGAACCATAAAGCATTCCTAATTTTATCCAATCTCGTGTGTCCACACATCCACCTAAGCATTCTCATCTCCGCAACTCTCATTTTTGCTCATGTACACAATTCACTGCCCAACACTCAGAACCATAAAGCATCGCGGGTCTAATTGTAGTACGGTAAAACTTGCCCTTAAGTTTTAGTGGTACTTTACGATCACATATGATCCATGGCGCGCCTCTCCAGTTCAACCAACCCGCTTGGATTCTGTGTGTCACATCTTTATCAATTCCTCCATCTTTTTGGCCTATCGATCCAAGATATTTAAAACACTCACTATGAGAAATATCGTGATCACCCAACTTAATAACAAAGTCATCTGTCCTTCTTGTACTGCTAAATTTAAGCTCCATATACTCTGTCTTTGCTCTGCTCAACATAAAACCCTTCTTTTCTAAAGTAACTCGCTAAGATTCAAGTTTTGCTTTTACACCCTCGCGCGTCTCATCAATCAAAACGATATCATCCACAAACAATAAACACCAAAGTATTGCTAGTTGGATATGTCTGGTGAGCTCATCTAAGATAAGGGTAAAGAGATAAGGGCTTAAAGCTGAACCTTGATGTAATCCAACAGTGATAGGGAATTCCGGTGTTAATCCTGCAGATGTCCCCACACTTGTCCTTGAAATAAAAAAAATTAAAAAAAAGAGAAAACCCCCAATTTTGTGTTTCAACCACCTAGTTCTCCAGGGAGTGAGTTTCCTCTTCCCTCTTTCACTCCTACCCACCACTTTGTCTAAGATTTGCTTCCTCGTCTCTCCACTGATTTCTACGTCGTCATACCTCTTCCACCTCGTACCGCGCCGCCCTTGAGAGCCTCCTCTGCCGCCTTTAACGCATTTGGACGAGAAGTCTCCGGTCTTCTACTGAATCTTCCACCGACCATTATACTTTTCCTTTTCATACTCAGGGAGACCTTACTTAATTTTTGGGTTCACTTCTGTCTAGTTAGAGTATTCAACCTAATGTTTGAGTGATATTTAGTCTTTGTAATTTTTTCTTTTATTTTTCCCTATAAAATTGGCTGTCTTGACAAATATTTTGGTTTATATTGATTGTTGCCTGTAATCGAATACATACAACAACACTCAAGCCTTTATCCCATTATAGTGGGGTTGGCTATATGGATCCTTTGTCGCCATTGTGCTCTATCTTTTGTCATATTCTCACTAATGCCTAAGTATATCATGTCTTTCGTTATAGTTTCATTCCAAGTCTTTATTGCTCTACCCCTCCCTCGTATAACATGCCTAGTGACTAGACTCTCACAACGCTTAACAGGTGCCTCTAATGGTCTCCTTTGTACGTGTCCAAACCATCTTAGACGAGCTTCTCGCATCTTCTCTGAAATTGGTGCTACTCCCGTCTTATCTCTGATACTTTCATTCCTAATTTTATCCAATCTCGTGTGTCCGCACATCCACCTAAGCATTCTCATCTCCGCAACTTCAATTTTTTGCTCATGTACACAATTCACTGCCCAACACTCAGAATCATAGAGCATCGCAGATCTAATTGCAGTACGGTAAAACTTACCCTTAAGTTTTAGTGGTACTTTACATTCACATAAGATCCCTGACGCGCCTCTCCACTTCAACCAACCAGCTTGGATTCTGTGTCACATCTTTACCAATACCTACATCTTTTTGAACTATCGATCCAAGGTATTTAAAACACTCACTACGGGAAATATCTTAATCCCCCAACTTAATAATGAAGTCATCTGTCCTTTTTGTACTGCTAAATTTAAGCTTCATATACTCCATCTTTGCCCGGCTCAACCTAAATCTCTTCTTTTCTAAAGTATCTCGCCAAGATTCAAGTTTTGCGTTTACACCCTCGTGCGTCTCATCAACCAAAACGATATCATCCGCAAACAATAAACACCAAGGTATTGCTAGTCGGATATGTCTGGTGAGCTCATCTAAGATAAGGGTAAAGAGATAAGGGCTTAAAGCTGAACCTTGATGTAATCCAACAGTAATAGGGAACTCTTGTGTTAATCCTCCAGATGTCCTTACCCTTGTCACTGAATTTGTATACATATCTTTGATTATGTCGGTATATGATACATTTACACATTTGTTTTCTAAGACTCTTCATAAGATCTCTCTTGGAACTCTATCATAAGTCTTCTCAAGATCAATAAACAACATATGTAAATCTTGTTTTCTTTCTCGATAGTTGTCAATGAGTCTGCTCAAAAGATGTATAGCTTCCATGGTTGACCTCCCTGACATGAATCCAAATTGATTCTCTGATATGTTAGTCTCTCGTCTTAATCTTCTTTCTATTACTCGTTCTCATAGTTTCATGGTATGACTCATCAATTTAATTCTTCTGTAATTAACAAAATTTTGTATATCTTCTTTATTCTTATACAAAGGTACCAAAATACTTTCTCTCCAGTGGTCTGACATCCTCTTTGACTTCAGTATTTTATTAAAAAAATATATAGGCCACAAAATTTCTTCATTTCCTAGACATTTTCATACTTCGATTGGTATATCGTCTCGTCCAACCGCCTTTCTATTTTTCATCTTATTTAGAGCATCTTTTACCTCTGATATTTGAATTTTACGATAAAACATTATGTTCTTATACTTCTCTGATTAATTAAATTTTTCAAGTTCAATTCTTTTTTCCTTTTTTTCATTATAGAGTCGATAAAAGTATCTTTTTCATCTCTCTTTAATATCCACATCATCCGTCAAAACTGTATCTGCCTCCTCCTTTATGCATTTTACTTGACATAAATCTCTTGTCTTTATTTCTCTATCTCGAGCAATTATATATATGTCACGCTCTCCATCTTTGGTATTTAGTCGCTTATAAAATTTTTCATAAGCTTGACTGCTTGCTTTACTTACCATATTTTTAACTTATTTTTTGGCGACTTTATACCTGCCTAAGTTTTCATCATTCCCACAAGCGTATATTGATTTATAGCTGACTCTCTTTGTCCTTACTTTGTCTTGCACTTTCTCTTTCCACCATCAAGATTCTTTATTTGGTGGTGCACGACCTTTTGATACTCCAAGTATGTTGTGTTCACTTATCCTTAAATGTGAAGACATAACTTCACATGTAGTATTACAATCAACATAGGGGTCATCAATTAGTTGTTTCATAACTGCCTTCTTGAAAGCAACCTGCTTTTCCATCTTCAAGTTCCACCACCGAATTTTTTGCAACAATTTTGTTCTTCTCTTAAATTTATTATATTTAATTTGTACATCTAACACCACTAACCTATGTTGTGTTGTCAAACTTTCTCCTAGTATGACTTTGCAATCATTACAAATCATTTTATCCATTTTGCGAGTCATAAAATAATCAATTTGTGACTTATTTGGTCCGCTTTTAAACGTAATTAAATGTTCTTTCTTCTTTATGAAAAATGTATTTGATACAATTAGCTCATGTGCTACGACAAAGTCTAAAATGTTTCATCGTTCTTCATTTCTTTCTCCATATTCATATCCTCTACGAACGTCTGTGTAATCTATATTTTCCTTATATGTCCATTTAAGTCTCCTCTTATGAAAATCATCTCTTTTTGTGAGATTTCTTTTACTAAATCATCTAAGTGTTCCCAAAATTGCACTTTAATAACTTCACTTAATCCTACTTGTGGCGCGTAAGCACTGATCACATTAATAATTTCATTTTCTATGACCAATTTAAGAGCTAAGATTTTATCATATTTTTTACTTACCCCAATAATTTCATCCTTCCAAATAGTATCCACAATAATACCTACTCTACTGCTTGTTGTATTTTTTCTGTGTACTATAATTTAAAACCTGAATTATCTAAAAAATTAGCTTTCTCACCCACCATCTAGTCTCTTGCAGTCATGAAATATTTATCCTTCTCCTGATCATCTTGTCCACTACTTCCATCGTTTTCCTCGTTAGCGTGCCTATATTCCAACTTCCAAACCTAAGTCGATCACAATTTCTACGACATGCTTCCCTAAGACGTCTAATATGTGAGGACTTTTGCCTATTTAACATTACACCCAAGTCCTCTTGGAGGTGCAGCGGTCCTTGCCATGACGCCGCATTCGGATCATATGACGAGGACTCTTGCATATTTAACACTACACCCAAGTCCTGGAGATGCAACGGTCCTTACCAAGACGCCGCATTCAGAACATACGACGCGTTTCTTAAGGGGAATAACCTAGCTTTTGCACAAATTCTCAAATGATCCATATTCATAAGGGTGACTAAATTTTACGCGGGCTGTCTACCTAATACAACCCTCACCATTTTTCATCCGGGCTTAGGACCGACATAGGCTGGTTTATAATCGAATGTCTGCGCCGCAAAATTAAATTAATTTTGTAGTCTTGTGCAGGTTGCGTTTCAATATATTTTTTGAAACTATTGTCACTCATCTTAATTTAAATTGCTTCTAGATTCATATTTCCATCATATTCATTCCATCAAATGCACTACAAGTGCATCAAGTGTTATTAGAGCTAGGTTGCATTAATGTCATCTTAATTTTTTTTGTACTTTGGTGGGGGAATCTATTTTTTAATGTTCGTAATAAATTTATTTGCCTTTTCAGCATACCACGCAACATCATCTTGCATTTATTATATATCTTAAGCATTATAGTACATAGTAGTTCATTATATGCCCATTTTGACTTATTCCCATGGCCACCGATGGAAGCCAAGGACTTGAATACTATCCCTCACCATAGAAGAAAAGTAGAAAGCATTATTTAATATGCAACAAAAACCCTTGAGAGGCAAGAAATCACGTTAGATGGTATTAGACACCAAAAAGAACTACTCACTACCACTTGATGAAAGTGTAGAAAGAGAGTCAAAAAGTAATTTGATTGAATTATGATGATAGACATAGAAAAAAAAGAGTAAAAGAGATGATTGATACATGTATTTTATGGTGTTTTCATTCTGTCTTTCTTTTCTTTTTCTCCCATTTTTGTGCTAGATGGATAGATTTATTGTGCGTATGAATGTATATTGATCAGGACATCTGGGATGAATTATATATACAAGTGTGAAATTTTCGTGCAATTTAGGGGATGTTATGTTCAAATCAGCTCATGCACGCTCATGCGGAATTTTCGCACGCTCGTGCCCCTTTCCCCCCTTAGACTGCATGGATTTTGTCAATCCGTATTTGCGCGTGCGTTATTTTTTGCATGCGCGTGCACACATGCAATTGTGCGCGCGTGGTCATTCTGTGTTCTTCAGGAAAATTTGGGTGAATTAAGTATTCATGCGTAATTTACGCACGCGCCTGTAAAATGTGCGTGCGCGACCTGGACGCGCATGTTTCCTGTATTTGTTTAACTCATGCACGTTGTTGGGTCCATTGTTCTCAATGTCCCAGATTTGAAGAAGTCCTACAGGATAATGGTATACACATGTTTGTGTCTGATGCATGCTTTAAGTTCTATGTATGCAGGTGGTCACTTGTTACACTGATTAGACAGGTGGTATAAGTAACAATGACAGGTGGACCCAAGGAAAGATGCTGACAAGACAAAAATCTGTCTAATTCCACAAGCGTTGAGTGAAGTCAATTCACTCAATGCAGATAGCCAAAAGTGTTGCGAAAAGACTAGACAGTCAAAACCTCAGCATTGGCATGACAGAAATCTGCCCAAGTCCACAGGTGTTGAGTGAAGGCAGTTCACTCAACGCCAAGAGACAGATGTGTTGAGTAAAGCTCAAGCAGTAAAAGCCACAGAAGATCTGACAAGAAATCTGGCTAAGTTCAGAAGCGTTGAGTGAAGGCAGATCACTCAACGCCTCAAGAAGAAAGCGTCGACAGAACAAAGTGATGTTAAAGCCTCTGAAGAAGTAGACAGAAAATTTGTCTAAGTTCAGAAGATTTGAGTGAAGGCAGTTCACTCAACGCCAACTTAACATAAATTAAACTAAGTACCGAAGCGTTGAGTGAATGCTGTTCACTCAACACCTCAGCAAGATGGGCAGGCTAAGATAGAAAGCGTTGAGTGTAGGCAACTCACTCAACGCCTCTATATAAAAAAATCTGCTAAGTCCAAATGCGTTGAGTGATGAAGGTTCACTCAATGCCTAATCAGTTATACCACAAAAGTCTATATTCGTTGAGTGATGACTGATCACTCAACGTCTGGTGCTGCAGAAAATCTGGATAAGTGTTTTGGCGTAGAGTGACAAGCCTTCACTCAACGCTTATGGTGAATTATCTGAATTTGATTAAGTCTACAAGTGTTGACGTCAGCAGAAATTCAAATGTTGCGGGAAGTCTACAGTACACGACAAATGACGTCGCTTGCCTGTTGTACTGCATTTAATGCAAAAGCAAGGTTGCACCTACCAAATCCAAGTGGGCCCAATGCTCAAATAGTTGTTGGACATCGGGATAGAAAAACAATCAGATCAGGAAATTAAACTTGACTTTTGGAACTTTTGGAAACAGAACAGAACTTCATCTTCCTCCTCTCGACATTATTGCTGATTTTGAAAAAAACAGCACCAAGCTCGCGCGGATCCTCGAAACCCAGTAACGAAATAAAGTCGTACTCTTTCCCCTTCAAACGGGGCAACGGTCGGGAGGGTCATTCCAAATCTCGAGCAGAGGTCCCACCACACACCCGGAAGATCGTAGAGAGTTTCCCCTCCCTAGCCAATGCTGTGCTAGGCCACCTTAGAGGGCACTTGAGGCCAACCAGGCAAAACCAGAGGAGGAAGAAAACCAGAAAAGGATCCCCTCCAATGGTACCTTCAGGGTCTATTTATAGTTTTCCAAGTCTGACCTACAAATAGCGGAATCTCGCCTTTTGGTTTTACTATTCGCAACCCAAATTGGTCTGTCAACAACCAAACTCCGTTGTTTAGGGAGGCTATTAGCAGGCAAAAATGGGTATCCCGGGGAAATATTCGCAGGCAAGTCGACCACTCGCCAGAGTGTGCGAGTGCCTAGTGAGGTTGGCACTCGCCACTCGTCTTGGCCCCGGGGGCGAGTGTGAGCCACGTCGCTCCACTTGCCCCTCACCTGCTCTGGGCCCGGGGCGTGTGCGGGCCAAGATTCCACACTTGCCCCCTGGCTTGCTCTCGGGTACTCGCTATACGCGAGGTGGGGAGTCACTACCACACTCACTCCCTCTGCTCGCCTGGCTTTAACCCCATTTGAGGGCCCCACTCGCCGAATATTGGGTTGTACACGCACGAAACGTGTCGTGCTCGTGTTGGAGCTTTTTTAAATCTCCACCTAGGAGCTTGATAAAGGAGGTCGTGGGTTCTATCCCACGCCTCAACAACCTACCCCGTATTTACCCTGTGGGTTCCGGGAGATTTGGTTGGGGATGATTCTTAGTCATTCGACTGCAATCGGCCACGGACCTGGTGTCTGCCCCCCTAATATGGGCTTACCGTGGTTTCTAACAGAAATAGGCAACTCACCCACAATATGATTCTTGTTATTCTCCTTTCATGCGAAGTCTAAGTGTATATTCATTTACTCCACATGGATAATCTATTCCTCCATGTGGCTATCACATTTTTATGCTCCATAAGAGCTTTTTTGATCTTGCATTCTCCGGATCCAATGGTTGCATTTTCATCATTCAATTAAATTTCTTAATAGGTCTCTAATGGGTTGATTTAATAATTATGAATCATTAACTAAAATTTAAAATTAATGATGTCACATTCTTGAACCAATTTTATCCACCAAAAATTAAGAATGAGTATCTAAAGACTGCAAACATAACATTAGCTAGATGAAAACGTTTGTAAATAGATAAATATAGATAATAGATTTCTTTTAATAATATAAATAATATAGATAAGTGAAATAAACTACTTTTGATTTAAAAATATTTTTAACCTTTCAATGGCTACCAAGCTAGCAAAAAAATCTTTAAGAGGAAATAATAGGCAAAAACACTTATGATCCACTAGCCAGGTATCACATGGGTGCTCCTTTTATGCTCCTAATAAGATCAAATTATTCGTACTTCCGGTCAAGGTTGTCAGGATCGCGATCTGGATCGTAGGATCGCACGATCCTACGATCCAGATTCTACATTTCGATCTGGATCTTAATCCGGATCGAAATCAGGCCGCGTCCACGTGAGATCGCAATCCGGATCGGGGAATTGTTAGGATCGCGATCCGTAAACGATTCCACGATCTGTCGTCTGTTAAGTTAAAAGTCGTGGAACACCTATTTCATTTCCCGACGGCTTTTCCTAAACCCTATTTCCTCTCCAGAGTCCCGACCGCGACGGCTTTTCCTCCCGGCTCCCGACATTTCTTCTTTAACTTGGTATAGATTATTTGTGTAATTGTATGATATGATTAAAAAAACAGTGTTTGCAGTGTTGTTTCAAACGCAGAATCTGTGAAACTATTTGACAAAACAGCTGTGCGGTGTGAATAATATAAATAACATCATTTAACACAAATAACATCATTAATTATAGCTTGATTTGTATAGTTTGCTCATAACAAAACTAATAATTAACACAAATAATTAACACGCACAGCTTATTAGCATGGATCTAAAACATGCCTAAAATCTAGATCATATAACATAAATCATGAAATCAGCAAATTAGCATAGGATTAATCCAAACAATCATAAAAAAACATGAAACCTGCTGCTAGAATAAGAAATTTCTCTTTACATTGCATATCAGGAACAACAGGTTTCTTCTGTGAACCAAATCACAAGAACAGGGTTGCTTCTCTGAAGAACAACGGGTGCTTCCATTCCAGCAGATTTTTTCTGTGAAGAACAACACGGGAATGATGGTGTGGTGCGTCAGAGAGGCATGAAGAAGAATCGGCTGGCACGGGAATGGAGTATGGAGCTTCTTGGGTCTAGGGTTTACGATCTTGTTGCCTCCGGGAAGAAATGGTTGATTCGAGAAGGGAGAAGAAAGGATTAAATTGTGGAGGAAGATACTTGATTACTGGAGCCGTTGACGGGAGATGACGAGCGCTGACGGCCTACAGGAGATGTGGAGGAGGGAAGAAGCGCGGAAGGAAGAAGCGCCATGCGGAGACGTTCACGATTTCTGGAGTCGTGGAAAATTTTCACCTCTCGGAATCACTGCTTTTCCGCGACTTGACCGCGGGGGCTTCTCCCATTGCTTGTGGTGATTTCACTGTTTGGCGCGGAATTTTTAAAAACAGCGGCATGCTGCTCTAAAAACCCCGCACCAACAGAGCCATAGAGTAGTGCGTTCAGAACTAGTATGTCAAGAAGGTTACTTGTAAGCATAAAAGAGGCACCTGATTTAGCAAGTCACTGAACAACAACATTACTATCTTTGGAGATGAGGGCGGTGCACAGTCATTTTATCGGAAAGGGCAGGATGATGCTATATATATGTCAAGATTACGCTAATAACACTGAAATGATAGAATGTATATCAAGGGAAGATGAAATATTACTCAATTTTGATAGTCCGAAGAGGACTGGAAACGGAGAGCCGGAGAGCACAACTAAGCAAAGCAAAGGTGGGCTAATGAAATAGAACTATTGTCGTGAGAGAATTGAAAAAGTTTGAAGATTTTATTGTGATAATCTCTAAATCTAATGATAAGTTTCACACTAGAAAGACCAAAATAACCTTTTGGGTAACTAATTCCTTAAAATATTCAGTAGAAGGGAGAGTTCAACAAGAGGGATATATATGGGTAGACAGAGCTGGTGTGTGAGATATTGAACGAGTGAGTAGGAACATTACTTTTCCATGGCTTAAGAAGCTTTTCTTTAAAAGGTAAACAATATTAAATTAATGTTAAAGGATTAACAAGAAAAATGATTAGAGAAAAAGCAAATTGGAGAAAAGTTCTATATACCGAGGAATTTGACACTGTTGGAAAAGCCCACTTAAACTAGGCCCATTTGTATAGCATTTATTGTTTTTCTCTCCTCTCTTTAGTCCCACATTGTGTATAGGACTTTTCTCCCTCTTTCTCTCATCTATATATATGTACTCATTCTTTGTATTTGTACCAAGTGGACATATATACAAGGTTGGCTTTCTCCATTTCTACATGGTATCAGAGCCAGGTTCCGGACTCCTGCGGACTCCCTTTCCTATCCGCCCTGCGGCCTGCGATCTCTGCGGCCTGCGTGTGTGTGTCCGCAACTTCTAGTCGCATCACACCTGCGGCCTCCCTTGTCCAGTCCGCTTCCTCTCCTCCCGTGGAACCACTTCTCTTCCCTCCTCTTCCTTCCTCCTCTGGCCCCCTCTTTATAGCCATCCTGTGGGGTCCACTGCTTCCCCTTGTCCGCTGCGGCCTCTTCTTGTCCGGCGCGACCTCGGCAACATCAATCCCTCGGTCTCCTTCTGTCCGCTGCGAACTCAGTTTCGCCTCCTCTTCTTGGTCTCCTTCGTCCGCCGTAAGCGCAGCGGCCTCCTTCCGTTTCTCCCCTGCTTGCGGCTGCTCTCCTTCCTCTTCAGGCGACCAAGTTCTTTTCCCTGTCCGCCGCGGGCTCGCCTCTCTGCGTTCTTTCAGTCTTGCGGACTGGTCCAGCCCGCTGCGGTCGCTCTCTTGCTTCCCCGGCTTGTCCTCTCTTCTCAGCTCGCTCCAGCCCGCCGCGGTCTGCTCCAGCCCGCCGCGGTCTGCTCCAGCCCGCCGCGGTCTGCTCCAGCCCGCCGCGATCTGATCCAGCCCGCCGCGATCTGATCCAGTCCGCCTCGGCCTCTCTTGGCCCGCTCCTTGTTGAGCGTCTGTGCTCACCGCGGCCTCCTCCAGTCCGCCGCTGCCTCCTCCAGTCCGCTCCTTGTTGAGCGTCTTTGTGCACAACGCGGCTTCCTCCAGTCCGCCGCTGCCTCCTCCAGTCCGCCGCGGTCTTCTCCAGCTCGCCGCGACCTCCTCCAGCTCGCAGCGACCTCATCCAGTCCGCTGTCTTTCCGCTTCCTCTAGCTGCCGCCTCCAGTCCGCCGCGGTCTCCTCCAGCTCGCCGCGGCCTCCTCCAGCTCGCCGCGACCTCATCCAGGTCGCCCCCATGTCTACCTCTGCGGACTCAGTCGGCACGGCAGTTCCTCCTCCTGAACGCCCGGCCTCTCTCCAGGAAGTCCGCGACGAGCTTCGGATCACTACAATTTCGCTCACTGGCAAGAAGAACTTTGTGGAATGGGCACACTCGGTTCGCCGTGTCCTTCAGTCAAAGGGGTTCCTTCATCACTTGACTCAGACCGTTATCGGTGTCCCTACTGAGGAATGGTTACGCAATGATGAGCGTGTGCAGACTTGGCTTCTCAACTCTCTTGATGGCGAATCTTTTCGCCTGGCCATGTATCATGAGACGGCCAAAGGCATGTGGGACGAGCTCCACACCCTCTACTCTGGCAAGGATAGTCTCCACCATCTATATGATATCATCACTGCTCTCCAGGCCCTTGATAGCAGTGGCGCAACCGACCTGACGTCCTTTGTTGCTCAGGCCCGGTCTCTGGTTGAGGCTTGGATCCACCATCATCCTCCCACTTTAGATCTCGCTGCTCAACGTACCCAAAAGGAAGCTGTGGGTATCGCCATGATGATGGCCCGGGTACCACCTCATCTTCACAGTGTCCGGGCTCACATCCTCTCCTCTACCGTTACACCATCTTTTTCCGATGTGTGCTTAATGCTTCTCAAAGTCTCCCCGCCTCCGGATGTTCCAGGACTTCCTTCTCCGGCCCTTGTTCAACAGGCACCAGCTCCCTTATTGCCTCTTCCCCCTTCTGCCCGTGGTGGCCGCTCTGACTCTCGAGGCCGGGGTCGCGGTGGCCGGTCTCGGCTTAAGTGCTCGTTCTGCGGTAAAGATGGCCATCTTGAGGCCACCTGCTATCGCAAACATGGCCGACCTCCTCGTCCGCATGCCTCTGCTGCTACTACCGACTCTGCCTCCTCTCGTACTGATCTCGACGAGGTTCGTCTTCAGCTCCAGCATCTTCATGGCCTGCTCAGCCGTCCGCCTGCCTCGGTTGCCTCTGCTGCCTCTATCTCCAATGAAGGTATCGCCTGCCTATCCTCTGGCACGCGCTGGATCCTTGATTCTGGTGCCACTCATCATATCACCTCTGTTAGGCCACCTCAGTACTTGTCTTCACCTCACCCGAAGTACATTACTGTCGCTAATGGGGCATCGGTTCCAGTCTCTGGATGTGCTGATATTTCTCTCGCCTCTTCTCTCCTTCTGCGCTCGACTCTACATGTTCCGGGCTCTCCTTTCAATTTACTTTCTGTTGGTCGCCTTACTACTGATTCTAATTACTCTGTGACATTTACTTCTTCTTTTCTCATACAGGATCAGCAGACGCGGACTATCATTGGTAGAGGACGGCTGCAGAATAGGCTCTATCTTCTTGACGACTCTCCCACTGTCCTCGCCTCTATCTCCTCTTCGGATTGGCATCGCCGTCTGGGACATGCTCCTCTTCCAGTCCTCCGGAAGGCTCTTCCTGATGTTACTCTCTCTGTTTTTCGCTGCGACACATGTATTTTGGGCAAACAACCCCGTTCATCATTTCCTCCTCATTGTACTCGGAGCTCCGCTCCTTTTATTTTAGTACACTCCGATATATGGGGTCCGTACAAATTTACTAGTATTTCTGGCTATCGGTATTTTCTTACTTTTATTGATGATTACTCTCGCATGACGTGGTTATATCTCCTTCGGGATCGCTCTGAACTTCCCCGCGTATTCCGGGCTTTCATACTTGAAACTCGCACTCAGTTCTCTGCGCCTATTCGCACTATTCGTACTGACAATGCGCGGGAGTACACCAGCCATACCTTTGCCACTCTCTGCTCTGAGTTCGACATTCTTCACCAAACCTCATGTCCGTACACCCCACAACAGAATGGTGTCGCCGAGCGCAAGAATCGTCACCTTCTTGATGTCGCTCGCTCCCTGATGCTTCAAATGCAGGTTCCCAAACCATACTGGCACTACGCGCTCTCCACGGCTTGCTTCCTCATCAACCGTCTCCCGTCTTCCGTCCTCCAGTATGCTACTCCCTTCAGCCTCCTCTTTCCCACAACTCCGCCTTTTCCCGTTCCTCCCCGGGTGTTTGGGTGTACCTGCTACGTTCACCACCTCGGTCCCTCCACAGACAAATTGGACCCTCGTGCCACCAAGCATATCTTTGTGGGGTACTCGCGCACTCAGAAGGGTTATGTCTGTTATTCGCCTGCTACCCGCAAGGTTACTGTCTCGGCTGACGTGACTTTTCGTGAAGATATTCCCTTCTTCCCTGCTCTCGATGTCGCTCTGAGTCCAGCTCCCGTCGTTCGTCCTGTCATTCCTGCTCCTCACTCCTCATCCTCTCTGTCTTCCCTACCTCCTCTCCGTCCACCACCCCCGGTTATCCGGGTCTACTCTCGTCGCTCTCCTCATCCCGTAGCCCCTCTGCAGTCGGCTTCGCCCTCTGGTGCTCTGCTCCCTGCTGCTCCGGCTCCCGTCTCTACCGCTCATCCAATGGCGAATTACGTCTCTCTCCATCGCCTCTCTCCCTCTCTTCTTCACTTTGCCACCTCATTATCCTCTGTTTCGATCCTTAACTCTTTGCAGGAGGCGCTTCACCATCCTGGCTGGCGGGCTGCCATGGACGAGGAAATGACGGCCCTCTGGGCCAACCAGACCTGGGTCTTGGTTCCCTTACCTCCCGGTCAACACTCTGTTGGGTGTAAATGGGTGTTCGTCATCAAGCATGCTCCGGATGGCACTATTGCCCGACTGAAGGCTCGTCTTGTGGCCCGTGGCTTCACACAACAGGAGGGCCTCGATTATGAGGAAACCTTCTCTCCGGTGGCCAAGCTCAACACTGTCCGCGTTCTTCTCTCCGTCGCGGTGCACCGCCACTGGCCCCTTCATCAGCTCGACATCAAGAACGCCTTTTTAAATGGTGACCTTCAGGAAACTGTCTACATGCGCCAACCGCCCGGGTTTGAGACCACGGGGGAGTCTCGGGTATGTCTTCTCAAAAAGTCAATTTATGGTCTCAAACAGTCCTCTCGGGCGTGGTTTGACAAGTTTAGCAAGGTGGTTCGGGACATGGGGTTCACTCGGAGTACTGCAGATTTCTCCCTTTTTACCCGACACCGTGCCACTGGCACCGTCCTTCTGTTGGTTTATGTTGATGACATCCTTCTCACTGGGGATGACTCAAAGGGGATTCAAGACGTCAAACAACATCTGAGCACTGTTTTTCAAACTAAAGACCTGGGGAACCTTCGCTACTTCCTGGGTCTCGAGATTGCCCGGCGGCCGGACGGGTTGGTGCTCTCCCAACGAAAGTACTGTCTCGATCTTCTCAAAGATGCTGGTCAGTCTGGTTGCAAGCCAGCTTGTACCCCGATGGAGGCAAATCACAAACTATGCGCTCATGCTTCAGATGACGATTTGCTGCTTCCGAACCCGGAATACTATCGACGCCTTGTGGGCAAGTTGATCTATCTAACAGTCACGAGGCCGGATATATCGTTTGCAGTTGGGGTTGTCAGTCGGTTCATGCATGCCCCCCGGGCTTCTCATCTTCAAGCGGTTGAACGGATTCTTCGATACCTTAAGGGAGCACCGAGTCAAGGGCTGGTGTACAAAACCTCTGACTCTGCTCCCGCATTGGTTGCCTATTCTGATGCCGACTATGCAGGTTCCCTGGACGATCGGAGGTCAACTAGTGGGTTCTGTACTTATTTTGGTGGTCATCTTATTACATGGAAGAGTAAGAAACAGGCTGTGGTAGCCCGTTCCTCTGCAGAAGCTGAATACCGATCGATGGCCTCGGTTGTCTCAGAACTCACATGGCTTGAAAGTCTCCTTACTGACCTAGGAGTAAAACTCCCCTCCTCTGCTGTTCTATTTTGTGATAGTCAAGCCGCTATACACATCGCAAAGAATCCGGTGTTTCATGAGCGCACAAAACATATCGAGGTTGACTGTCACTTTGTTCGTGAGAAGGTTCAATTGAAGAAACTTGAATTAAAGCATGTTCCAGGAACTGATCAAGTTGCCGACATCCTCACAAAGGCCTTATCAAGCACCCTGTTCTACCAGTGTTTGTCCAAGCTGGGTGCATATGACCTATACGCTCCAGCTTGCGGGGGAGTGTTGGAAAAGCCCACTTAAACTAGGCCCATTTGTATAGCATTTATTGTTTTTCTCTGCTCTCTTTAGTCCCACATTGTGTATAGGACTTTTCTCCCTCTTTCTCTCATCTATATATATGTACTCATTCTTTGTATTTGTACCAAGTGGACATATATACAAGGTTGGCTTTCTCCATTTCTACAGACACATTGTGCTTCTCTTGATAGGAACGGGTTAGCGTGAATTCATAAATCCAACTCTAAATAGTTCGGAATACAGCTAAGAATGAAAAGTGACATTTTTTTCATTGATTTGCATTACACATTTTCTTTAAGTTTCTTAATTATCAGATTTTTTAATGTTGTTTTAAAGAACTGATGTTGATTTAAATGAACTGTAACATATTAATGCATTTCATTTACTGGATTGATTACAGATGGCTATGATTCTAATGACATTTGGGGTGAAGATGAAGTTTCTAATCGCCTTGCTAATGATTTTTCAAGTGATTCATTGGTCTTGGAAAGGGAGTGGGAGAGGAGGCACAACCAATTCCATACAATATCCTTTTTTATATGAAACAAGCAGTCGTGCACGGGGGACCCCGTGCGGGCAACATTCGTCGTGGGTACGACATTTGTTGTGGTGACGACGTTTGTTGTGGGGGAGACATTTGTCATGGGGGCGTCATTGATCGTGGGGGCGACATTGGTCATGGGGGCGACATTGGTCGATGGAGCGACATTGGTAGGCGGCGGTGACTTTGGTCGGTGGATAAAACTTGGTCGTGGGGGGCGACATTTGTCGAGGGCGACGACACTGGTTGTAGGGGGCGACATTGGTCCCGGGGGCGACATTAGACGTGGGCGGAGACATTGGTCGTGGACGGAGACATTGGTCGTGGTGGCAACATTGATCGTGGGCGGCGACATTGATCGTGGGAGGCAACATTGGTCGAGGGAGGCGACATTGGTCGGGGGCATCGATGTTGGACGTGGGCGCCGACATTGGACATGGACGACAATGTTGGTCATGGGGGCGATGTTGGATGTTGGTGATGGGCGGCTACATCGGTCGTGGGCGGCTACATCAGTCGTAGGCGGTGACATCGGTCGTGGGCGGCGACTCGGTCGTGGGCGGCGACATCGGTCGTGGGGGGCGACATCGATCGTAGGGGAGACATCGGTCGTTGGCGGCGACATCAGTCGTGGGCGGCTACATCAGTCATGCAGGGCAGTGACATCGGTCGGGGGCAGCGACATCAGTCGCGGGAGGGAACATCGGTCGCGGGAGGGAACATCGGTCGCGGAAGGGGACATCAGTCATGGGCGGCGACATCGATCGGGGGCGGCGACATCGATCGGGGGCGGCGACATTTGGCGGGGGAGGAGACATTTGGCGAGGGCAGCGCGATTCGACGGGGGCGGCGACACTGGTCGTGGGCGGCGACACTGGTCGTGGGCGACGACACTGATCGTAAGCGGCGATACTGGTCGTAGGCGGCAACATTGGTCATTATGCAAAGTCTCAATTATGGTCTCAATAATTGACAATAATCTCTATTTCCTAAAAAAATTTCAGTCGCATTGAGTTCATCAAGCGTTGCAGTTCAAATAGACTAATCCCTGGTTGAATATTTATCCACAAAAACACATTTCATAGCGACCCTCTTTATTATTAATTTAACCATCAGTAAACGCAGATAAAAAAAGTGATGGAGAAATTATGTTGTAACACAATTCATACTTATCACTTCTTGCCTGAACTCTGAAGCTAAATTAGTCTATCAAGTTCAAGGACACATGAGCAAATAAAAAATAGTAGACATGAAAGACAAAATATTTGAAAGAAGCTCAAACATTTAAAAATGGGTCAAATATAGAGAACGAACCTTTTGAAACTTAGGTTATCCACTTATAGATGTACTGAAATTGGAGCCCTACAAAATGATTAAATCAAATGAATTTCTATATCATCTCTGTCAAATCTAGTAGAACTTGTGTGCATGCCTATCATGTGAAGTTGGAAACAATATGAAATAGCATGTAAAACGAAAACTGAGCTTTGATACCTTGAAGGATTTAAATGAAAACTGGACCAATTCTTCAGCTCTCTTTAAGTCAACATGCTTATGTCTCTTGCGATACCTTGAAGGATATAAATGAAACAATCATTAAAATCTCTATACACAGAAATGGAGACAGAAATCACAAAAGGAAGAAGAATGAACTGACTGTCGCAACGTCCCCGAGGTGAAGACCTCAGTGATGAAATTGATGTTCTGGGAATCTATCCATGAACTATAGAGCTTAATTATGTTCTTATGCTTTAAAGTCTACAGTAAGTGGACTTCAGAGTAGAGTCTTTCTGTATCTTCTGCATTCTGTAGAACGTATGCAAGTTTCACCTGATTCCAAGCAACCTATATTCCCTCGGCCACATCAGAAGCTTTATATCTGTCATCATTCAGCCATGCTCAAAGTCAGCACTCATCATTCAAAAAAAAGATATTGAATTTAGTTCATAAAGTAGACATAATAATAGAGAATACACTGTCTTGAAAGCGCCACTTCCCAGCACTTCGTTGTACTAAAACAACAACAACAACAACAACAACAACAAAATTTTAGATTTACAGATATAAATCAGGAGGAATCATGAAAACAGACTCCGAATTTATTAAATGGAAGGAAATTATAGAAATCAAAGGATTGGATTTAGGAAGAGTGCTCACCCGACCGTATCGCCCTGTGGGATCGACCTTAACAAAATCGTTTTCGGATATTTCGCCCTCCTTCCCCGAGGGAGAATCCATAGGCATTTCTCCCTGAACTTCAAACAAAATTCCCAAAATGACTCAAAACCCTAAGTTCTCGCGGAAAGCAACCAACACCTCCGCGACACGATCTCCATTCAAGAATCCCCGAGTAGGAGCATCTCAGAGGTGGCGAGGTCGAAGACGCCGACAATGGGATTTCGAAGAGAAGCTGCGTCGAGAGACGCGAGCGTGAAAGACGCCGACGATGGGACCGGCAAGTGCAAGACCTTGTTGGGTATTGCATCCACAATAGCCCACATTTGTATGAAATCACCCTTCAACTAAGATGAATTAAGTTTGTATTTGATGTTATTTTTGGTTAAGTGTTTGCAGGACTTAATTGCTAAGTGTAAACCAATGTCAGTCTACAATGAGTCTCTAAACACAGGACCATACAATGTAATCCCTCATTGTATGATCCATGGTGTTGACTCATGTGTAACCTCTCTATTGGGACACACTTCCTTTTCAAGTACTAAGGGCAAAAGAAAAGATGAATGTTGATTTTAATGAAGAAGTTTTTCAGATTTGTCTAAGTATTTTTCTCGAGTACTATATTTGTACTCGAGAGGGGCTTAAGATATTTCTCGAGTTAGATTTGTCTTAATTTCGAGTGGTAGAAGTTGTTCTCGAGAAAGCTTAATGTTGTTCTCGAGAAGGGCTTATGTACTCGAGTACTATATTGTTGATGCACGAAAACACAAGGGGGGTCGAGCACAACCAGCTAACTTGTTCGATCACAGGGGGAATAGGGAGACTGCGAGTAGCGATCTACTAAGCGGATGAGAGCTGGAAGAAGAGCAGGGCCGTGAACCACGGCAACAACAGACTTCGCCCGTCGCGGCCTGAATGCCTCTCTAGCGACGGGCTTTCCCTTGATTGAAGAAGGATCTAGTTACTAGTGAAAGGAAAAGACTGAGGGAAGTAGAGCAAGGGGGAGTCTGCAAGGCAAAGGATTCGAGTCCGCAGCCTGTAACAAGTAGGCTCCTGGGTCCGAGTCAGCGTGCCTTGAGTGCACCACCTCCCCCCTATTTATAGGATAGGGGGCCTGCCCAAACGGGCAGGGCTAAAATAACCGGCTGCCCGGGGTACAGGAGAACCGGGCAGCGGTGACGGGAAGCAAAAAGAAAGAACACGCCAGTCCGCACAGAAGTGGCGGACTGGGCTCGCGAGCTGGAGCTTCCACTGCTGCTGGGCGCGCCCACTGGAGGGCGGCGGCCTGGGCGGACGAGATACTGCGTCCGCCGCTGGAGAACCTGTTACCCAAAGCGCCGGCGGACTGAGCGGACTGGTCCTTGCGTCCGCTGCTGGAGTATCACCCTTGGCGCCCGACTGGTGACAATGCCGGACTGGGCGGACGGACAAATCCTGTCCGCGCCTGCTGAATGGGGGGCTTTGGAATCTTGCAGTATGTTGCGGACTGAGGGGTTAACATATATGACATTTCTTCTCGGGTTGTTTCTTTTCCAGACAATTATTTTTCTAAGTCTTTTTTTCGAGAAGACCAAATTTATTCTCGACAATACTATGGTTTGTTCTCGAGATGCAGAAGTTATTTCTCGAGATCCAGAGTATTTTTTTCGAGAGCTAGACATTTGTTCTCGAGATAATTATCTGTTCTCGTCTCGAGTACCAGAATGATTCTTCTCGAGAACAAAAGTATATTTTTCTCCAGTACTTCTTTCCGTCTCGACACTGCAGATTTCCACCTCCACATATATTTTTAAGTGTTTTTCTCGAGATCCTCATTGTTCTTCTCGAGAACCAGTAAGATTTTTTCTCGAGTACAATCCTCCTCGAGAACACTCGTACTGTTTTTCTGAAAATCTTCTAAGACCAAACAGACGTGAATTTCAAATGTCATTAGCGCGTGATTGGTTCACGTGGCTGTCATTAATTGCGATTATGACCGTTAGACAAGTCCAATAAAAGGTCTTGTCATTTTCGACCAACCCTAAGAAGAATAACAAGCAACCGCAAGAAGGAACAATAATAATTCTGAATCCCTAATTTACTTTCCATAATCGGAAGCGTCGCCGCTCGTCGCCTTCATCGCCAAAAGCATTTTCGATCCAAATCGATTCAGATAAGTTGATTCAGAGATCAAGTCATTCTACAATCTATAGATCCAATACGTGATCTTGCTGAGTTCAGAGAATTTCAGATCCAGAGATCTGGCCGATTCTTCTTCAATCATTTCTGATAAAGCCACAAAGTTCAAGGAAGAAGAACAAGCAGTAGTTTTCAAGATCTGAGATCAAATCACTGTTTGTATTTGTTTATTTCAATCTATTCTTGTAGGAGATCTTTCTCCGAGTCGTAGGGGCTTTGTTCTCCGAGTTCTTGTAGAAAGTTTTATCTTCCTAGTGTAGATCCAGTTTTTGGGATCGAGCTGTAGAAACGGTGTTCCGAGGTGTAGGATTGTTTTCAATTCGAGATTAGTGGAGTAGCCGAGTCTAGTGCATTGTTAGATTGGTGAGTGAAAAGTGCATGTACTCAAGATTGGGGAACCACTATAATTTTGGTGTCGTCTGTGAATGCTTGGTTAATTTTCTGTGCATCGCTCGTTAATTTTTTATTCCGCAAAAAGACGCACAACTCACCTATTCACCCCCCTCTAGGTGATTTTGGTAAGACAACTTAAGCATTTTCAATTGGTATCAGAGGGAGGTTGTTCATAAAAAGGTTAACACGTTGAACAGATCTGTCCCAAGTTGTCTATTGAGTTATCCAAGCATGGACAAGGCCAAGGATTTTGGAAAGCTTCCTCTGTGCACAAAGACCAACTTTCTCATGTGGAAAGAAAGGATTAAGTTTTTCATGAAAGCTGTGGATCCAAGGATTTTCATGATTGTTGAAGAAGGTCCTTATGTTCCAATGACCATCTCCACTATTGATCATACCAAAAGGGTTCCTAAGAAGTTAATGGATCTTGATAAAAATGAGATTGCACTTGTCTCGTTGGACAAGAAAGCTAAAAATATCATGACAAGTGCAGTCGATGATTCTATACTACAGAATCTGATTCACTGTCAATCCGCTAAGGAAATGTGGCAGTTTCTTATCACCTTGTTGGAAGACACTAAAGAAGTTAGTGATGACAGAAGATCCCTTGTAAATCAGAAATATGAAGCATTCCGACAAGGACCAAAGAATTCAATTGCAGATACCTTTGAAAGTTTCTTCAAGATTGTTAACGGTCTAAGAGTATATGACCGGGTCTTCACAAATGGAGAGCTGAATGATAAGTTTCTAAGGTCCCTGAGTAAGGAATGAGACAATAAAGTCTGTGCTATCAGAGAGTTTGGCAAGTTGGCAGAGACTGACCCTCAGAATCTCTTCGGAAAACTGATGTCATATGAGCTGCAGATCAATTCTAGAAAAGCTGAAGAAGAGAAGATCCGGTCATCATCCAAGGAGAAGTCTGTCGCACTGAAGGCAGACAGCTCAAGGAAGGTCAAAGCTGCATCACCTGCTCCTGCACATGAAGATAGTGAAAAAGAAACTTCAGAGCCAAGCACCTCAGGCTCGGAATTATCTGAAGGAGAGTTTTCTCTACTTTCAAGGCAGTTCAAGAAATTCTCGGACAAGAAGAAACAATGGAGAGGCAAAGATGCCTCGCATAGAAGATCACATCATGATGGTGATCGACACAAGAAAGGCTCAAGTAGCCAAGACGGGTATAATACTAAACAGAATAAACATATTTCTTCTGACATCGTTTGTTATTGTTGTAATAAGGCATGTCACGTCATCGCTGATTGTCATCACAAGGAGGGTGGAAAGCGAGAGGAGAAGAAATCTTCATATAATAAGAAGAGAACTGAAAGACGTCTAGTAGCCAAGAAGGGCAAGACTCTTACCGACTCTGACTCATCTGAGTCAAGTGCAGAAGAGGAAGCCTACTTTGGGCTAATGACACAAACTGATGATGAACAAAAACCTCAGTTCACTGGGAAGGTAAATCCTCACACCCCTCTTTCTGAATCAGATGTTTCTGATCATGATCATGAGGACAGCTCTTCCGACGATGAGTCTGAACTCATGGCCCAGTATAAAGAGTTAATCAAGGCTTACGACAAATGTCGAAGAGTCGTGAAAACTCAAGCCAAGGAGATGAAGTCTCTCAAGGCTGAAGAGAGCACTCTGAGAGAGGAAGTCACCTAGACAGACTCACTCGGAGAGAATTACAATGCTGTCATTGAAGAATACAATAAGACTCTCGAGCACCTAGATCTAAAGGAGAAGATCATCAAAGAATTGGAAGAACAACTTGCAGCGGAAAAGAAACTTGTTGAAAGTTTCTCAAAGCCCAAGACTGCCCTTCCTTTTGTTGTTGAATTCTCAGCTCGGGCCAAAGGTGTTGTCCTAGGCCATGTTGATGCTCCTAGTAAATCTTCTAAGAGAAATAAGGCTCAAAGGAAAAATAAGGCGGACAAGAAGGCTTTGACCAAGGAGAAGGGGAAAACTTCTCAAGATCAGACTTCTTTTAAGAAGGTTATATTTGCAACGAACGAGTATGATCTTGATTCATCGTACGGTCATTTTACTAGGCCTACTTATGTAGAGCCCAAGTCTCGTTACCAAGGATGGATCCGTTCTCGGAACTTTGGTGAAAGTGTCTTTAAGGCACCTTATGAAGATTACTCTTCAGAGCTATGACTCTTATAATCATGGTCATAACATCAAGAAGGCACCAAAAGTAAAGCCTATTGTAGAAAAACCTCTTAAGGAGAAGAAGCCATGTGAATGCCATTATCATAAAGTTTCTACCTCCAAGACTGCTGCCCCTGCTAGACCACTCTCAAAAGGTCAAGCAGGAGAATTTCAGGCAAGATACAACAGGTTTGACTGTTGGTGCTGCGGCAAAATTGGTCACTTTGTCATTGATTGCTGGTTTAATTCCAGAAATTATGTAACTTCTCAAGTTAACAATGTGAGAAAGATCACTCATAATGTTAATACACGTAGGGGGGTGTTCTAACTAGAGACCAAGGACCCAAACGTGTTTGAGTTCCTAGGGCAAACTGATTTGTGATTGCAAGTATGTCCAAAGGCCACCAAAACTTCTATCTGGTATTTGGACAGTGGATGCTCTCGGCATATGACTGGGACAAGAAGCCTCTCTAGAATTATTTTCTAGTCATGAACGGGCCAAAGGTCATCTTTGGAGGTTCAGAACAAGGAATTACTAAAGGCTACGGTATGATTACTAACGGTAGTGTATCCTTCTCAGATGTGGTTTATGTTGAAGGATTGGAACACAATCTCATAAGCATAAGTCAGCTCTGCGATAAAGGATACATAGTAGAATTTCATGCCGATAAGTGCTTGATAAAATCAGTAGACAATTTGGAAACGATTCTATCAGGCACTCGTAGTAGAAATATATTTTGTTTGAATTTTATTTGCATAGACTTTTCTACACCAGTGTACTTTTAGGCTAAAGATAGTGCGTCTCTTGGTGATCAATGACACAAGAGACTAGCACATATTAATTTCAAAACTATTAACAAGTTATTTTCTCTTAATTTAGTACGTGATGCCCCAAATGTCAAGTACGCTAAAGATAGACCTTGTCCCGCATGTGTAAAAGACAAGCAAGCAAGGGCTACCTTTAAAAGCATTATTGGCAAACACTCTAATAGATGTTTACACCTACTTCATATGGACTTGTTCGGTCCACTGCAAGTTAAAAGTTTGGGAGGTAAGAATTATACATTGGTTATTGTTGATGATTACTCGCGCTTTGCGTGAGTGTTTTTTTTAAAACACAAGTCAGATACTTTTGACATCTTTACTAGTTTTATCAGGCAGCTCCAGAATGAATACAACTGTTCCGTAGTCAAAATCAGAAGTGACAACGGAACACAGTTCAAGTCTGGGGCCATGACAGAATTTTGTGAAAGCCTCGATATCTTTTATGAGTTTTCCTCTACTCGTACTCCTCAATAGAACGGAGTAGCTGAGAGAAGGAATAAAACACTCATAGAGGCCTGCAAGACCATGTTGAGTGATGTCTCACTACCAGAATATTTTTGGGCTGAAGCTGTCAACACTGCATGCCACGTGCAAAATCGAGCACTCATAAACAAGAACCATAATAAGACACCTTACGAACTACTAAAGGACAGAAAACTGACTATCTCATATTTTAAAATTTTTGGCTGTAAGTGCTTCGTTGTTAACAATGATAAGTATCGCACTACCAAATTTAGCGAAAAAAGTTTTGAAGGTATTTTTGTAGGATATAGTAGTTATAGTAAGACATAAGATTTTTAATAAGAAAACTCTGGTTGTAGGAGAATTTATTCATGTTGTATTTGATGAGACGAGTTTGCTGCAAGGCAGCTCTTCTAGTGTGTTTATTGAAGATGCAGGTTTAAAGATACAAGAACTAAACTTGGATGAGCCAACTGAAGAAAAAGGTGAAAAGTTCATCAAGATCACTACTCCAACCCTAATTGGAGAGGTTGATGATCAAGATGAAGAAACAATTCAAGTTGATGAAGTCACTCCTGTGGTTGAAGAAGCTCCAGATGCAAGGACCTTAGAGCTCAGACACTCGAAGGATCACCCAATTGACCAAATCATAGGAGATTCTCAGGATGGTGTCAGAACTCGTAGAGATACAGCTAATGAGAATTTATATTGGAGTTTTCTATCACAGGTTGAACCGAAGAAGTTTGAGAAAGCAAACTCAGACGCATCATGGATAATGACAATGGAAGAAGAATTGAATCAGTTCAAGCGTTGCCAAGTCTGGAAGCTTGTTCCAAAACCCAAAGGTAAGAATGTCATCGGGACAAAATGGGTCTACAGGAACAAGATGGACGAGGATGAGACAATAATAAAGAACAAGGCCAGACTCGTCGCCAAAGGATACAAACAAGAAGAAGGAATCGATTTCGACCAGACATATGCTCCAGTGGCAAGGCTGGAGGCAATCAGGTTGTTCCTACCATATGCTGCACATAAGGGTTTCACTGTCTATCAGATGGACGTGAAGTCTGCCTTCTTTAATGGTGACATAAAGGAAAAAGTGTATGTGAAACAACCTACAGGTTTCGTTGATTCTAACTTTCCTGATCATGTCTATCTTTTATTTAAAGCATTATATGATTTGAAACAAGCTCCTCGAGCTTGATACGAGACGTTATCTAACTTTTTTCTTGAGAACAAGTTCACAAGAGGAAAAATAGATAAGACATCATTTTCGGCTCTACTGACGACAACCTCTGCAAAAAGTTTTCTAAACTTATGCAAGGGAACTTCGAAATGAGCAGTATGAGAGAGCTGAAGTATTTCTTAGGATTTCAGGTGAAACAATCTGAAGATGGAATTTTCATCTCTCAGACGAAAGTCACCAAGTAGTTGATTAAGAAATTCGGAATGGAGAACACAACCTCTATAATGACTCCAATGAGTTCAACTATGTCTCTGGACAAGGATGAAAAAGGGAAAACTTTCGATGAAGGCTATGTTTGGGATTCCGTTTTGACTCCATTCCGTTCTAAACGGACCGGAGGAAAGGTGTTTGAGAACAACTAAAATGTTGTCATTTTAAAACGGCCGGTTTAAAACCTACTTTTTCCTCCGTTTTGAAAAGGTCAGGGTGACCTCCATTCTCCCTTTCAAAACGGTCGTTTGGAATATTTTTTTAATTTAATTTTATTTTACTTAATCAATTTAACCCCAATAAAAAAAATAATTATATCCATAAATTTGCAAAAAAATTACAAATATAATACCTAATTTTTTAAAAAAAAATCAGAAAAAATTGGCCTGAAATAAATAAAATTCATGTGAAGATAATTTTAAAAATACGTTAAACCGTCACTGAAACTGAGATTACCCAAACAAATCCTCAGTTTTAAAACCACCGTTTTAAAAATACAGTTTAACATCTCCTTTTTGAACTTCCCCCTTTTAAAACGGCACCGGTTTCCCAAATAGAGCCGAAATCAAGTACAGAAACATAATTGAATATTTGCTTTACCTTACTGCTAGTAGACTGGATATAATGTTTTCAACATGTGTGTGTGTTAGATTTTAAGTGAACTCTAAGGAATCTCGCTATGCTGCTGCAAAGCGGATTTTGAGATACCTTAAAGGTACACCAAATCTTAGCTTATGGTACCCAAGAAGTAATGACAGCGAACTAATTGGTTTCTCAGATGCAGATTTTGCAGGAAGTAAAGATGATAGAAATAACACTTCCGGAACTTGCCAATTCCTTGGAAGGAGGCTCATATCATGGAGCAGCAAAAAGTAGAATTGTGTCACAATCTCAACGACCGAGTCAGAATACATTTCTGCCGGCAGTTGTTGTGCACAATTGTTGTGGACAAAGAACCAGCTTGAAGATTACAACCTGCAAGTCCAAAACATTCCTTTGTTTTGTGACTCCTCCAGTGCGATTGCAATAACCAACAATCCAGTCTCTCACAGCCGGACAAATCATATAGTACTGCGATACCATTTCATCCGGGAGCATGTGGAACATGGGGACATAGATCTACAATATGTCCCAACTGACAGACAAATTGCAGATATTTTCACAAAGCCGCTGGATGAGCCCAAGTTCTCGTTCTTCAAAACAGAACTTGACATGCTTAACAAGGATGAAGTAGAATGAAGACAAAGGTAACAAGCAAGGTCAAGATCTGGTTTTACTTCAAACATCCGAAAATTTCAAAATTTGGACTTCATTTCTCGAGTACAACACTTGTACTCGAGAACAGCAGACTTGCCTCTCGAGAACAGCAGACCTAGTTCTCGAGACTAAATATTGTACTCGAGAACAAGTACTTTACTCGAGAACATGGCTCATTCTACTCGAGACCAAGGCATATTATACTCGAGTGCTGACAAACTTATTCTCGAGAACAACTAGCCCTCTCGAGAGATATGGTGTCAAATTTTTCTTCAAGTTCAATTTTTCATATCGACACCCAAACGCTTAACCGCCTCATTCCAGGTACTTTTAATGATTATTTATATGTTTTATCATCAAAATTAGAGGTAACTATAAATAGAAATAAGTCCAAGAAATTTTTATTCTCGACTTCAAAACCCTTCCTCTCGAGAAAAGTAGTTTCGTCTTCCTCCGTCTCCGTCGTCTGCCGCAAGCCTGTTTTCCCATTCGCCGGCCAGCCAAGATCGATTTCTAGACATTCATGGCTTCGTATTCGAAGTTTGGGATCGGGAGTGAACTCATTTCTACAGGAATTGCAGAGATTTCAGACGATTTCAAGAATGTTCTACTTCTACTCGAAACTGCCGGGTTGTCTTTTGTTCTGAAACACCCTTGCCGCATTCTAACTTCTGTTGTTGAAGAGTTCTTTCAGCACGCCAAAGTTAAATGGAATGACAAGGTGATCAAGTCAAAGATTAAAGATATTAAGGTAAAGATGACTGCCCTCTCTATTTCTCAATTTCTGTAACTTCTAGTAATAGATGAAGAAGATGATCTGAAAGAAACTGACTATGAGAGAGCTTATAGTTTCTGTGGGATTCCCCACTCATCCCACACAATTAGAAGGCAATTCATGAATGCTAAAAGCAAGTTACTGGCAGACATACTGGGCAAAGTACTTCTTTGCAAAACTAGTTCTATAAGTTATATAACCCCTGAGTTCTTTGATTTAATGACAACAGTTATCTATAGAAAGAAGTTTCAGTGGGGTATGATGTTATTTGACAAGATTAAGGCATGCATTAAAAGTCCTAACTATGGCAGAATAATATCTCTTTATCTCAATCAGATGAATCCAGAAGCTTTTCGCATGAAAAAGGGCATAGCCCTCCACCACATGAATAAAGTGTCTATTACCTCCATCCAGAGATGGGAGGTTAAGTTATAGAAATTTTACAGGACTCCAAAGGAAATTGAAGATGTGGATAGGACCCTATCTCCTCCTTCTCATGAGATAACTGATTCAGTTATTGAGGGGGGGCCTGCCCCATCTGTCTCAGCCCAGCCAACTCCAGCTCCAGCAACAATCTCTTTAGAAATTTCAGCCACAGTTACTCCTGCTGCTACAGAGATTCCTCCTCAAACTACCACCTGCTGCTCTTCATCCAGACCAACAAGAAGATACTTCTCCTGCTGCTGTTGCTGACAATATAGTTTCAGAAGAAATTCCATCTACCTCTACTGCTGCACCCTCAATTCCATCTGCTACTGCCTCTTCACCTTTGCTGCATACAAAAATTCCAGATTCTCCTGCTGCTGATTTTCCTGACTCAGAAAATCTGACAGATGCTCAGAATCATGAACAACTTATGTCTACTGATGAAGACATAAACAGGATGATAGAGGAGCTCACTTCCAAAGAGCCTCTATCCCCTATACCTGCTGATCATCCTTCCTCTTCAGCAACATCTCCTAAGTCATCTGAACAACCAGCTAAGTCTCCAACAAAGTCTCCTCCTCTAGCAGAAAAATCTTCAGAAACTGAAAAATCACCTGTACATGAACCTGAGAGATCTCCTGAAGATTTACATGATGATGAAGTTGTTTCAATTCATGATTCAGAAGATGACATTCCAGTAGAAGCTGCTGAGCAAAGACTACCAAGTATTCAATTCAACATTCCCTCCTTGATGCCGTCGAATACTGAAGAAGAGGTCAGCACTGTAAACAAAAAGAAAGCTTCCACTTCCACTATTGTACTTGAAGAAATTTCTCCATGGACAGCCCCTGTTGTGCCTCCTCCCTCCAATCAGCCTACAACATTTCCTGAAAATTCTATTCTAAGCAAGATTGATGCTTTGCTGACTGCTCAAAGAGCTTACTTTGATTCTTCCCTGAAAGTTGTCACTGATAAAATGACTGCATTGGAGAAAGAAATGAGTCGAGGATTTGCTGAAATCCAGAACAACACAGATGAATTTAAGAGATTCTTGCAAATAGGTGGAAAGTTATTGATCATACAATCACAAGCATTGGTATTGTTATGGAACAATCAGTCACCCTTGATCATAATCAGATTCTACTAGACAAGAGAGCTGATGAAAGGAATTTCTAAACTTGTGAAGAAGTTGGAAAGTTTAAAGAAGATGTCATCAGCACCCTCTCCCTAGAAGTCAGAAAGGGGGGGGGGGATAAAGTGAAAGAGCAACTAGAAAAATAAGCTCAGTGTATGAAAAATCAATGAGAAGATCAGTTGAAAGATATTCAGACATCTGTGCTTAAAGAAATCAAAAGTACTAAGTTGTATACTTGTGATACTGTTATTTGGATGCATAATCGGCTATTTTCTGAACTAGCCATGGATCCTAATGCACCTCCTCCTGCAAACATGGATGTAAACAGGCCAACATTTTCTCCACCTCCAGAAAAATTTGAAGGACCACCTCCAGATTATTTTGAAGGTCCCCCTCCTGATGTTTATGAACAGGTGTGGGAATCAGAACAAACAGGTATGCCTCCTCATCCTCCAGAAGTTCAGAAAGCCAAAGAAGGAAATATGGTGATGGAGCCTCAGCAAGTAGATCAACTCCACATCCAGAAGCTGAAGGGAAAAGACCACAAGAGTATACTGAAGTTTGAAGTCCTACTTCTAAGTCTCTTATTCTTGAAACTCTAAAGCTAGTAGTTGATTACAATGAAAAGAGAAGCTTGCATTACAGCTCAGATGAATGAGATTTATATGAGAAGTCTCTTACAAAGAGAAGGATTTATGATAGAATATATGACAGAAATAATCTCAAGGCTCCACCTAGACCTTCTAAGTATTTCTCCAAGCCATTCAGCTGCCAAAAGAGACAACAGGAGAAGCTAGAGAGACAGGAAAAGCAACATCAACATGATCAGTAAATTGAAGATGCTGGAAGTTCTCATTATGTTTGAAATTGTGGAATTTAAATTTTCTCTTGGACAAATTTCTATTTATATGAACTTCTAATTCTGCTGATCTGATTTTTACATATTAATGCATTTCTCCCAATTATCATGCTATTAGTTTCTTTATTTATTTTTCTCTTGATGTAATTCACCTTAGTGATAGTTCTGACTTTTACAAATAGGGGAAGATTGTTGGGTATTGCATCCACAATAGCCCAGATTTGTATGAAGTCACCCTTAAACTAACATGAATTAAGTTTCTATTTGATGCTATTTTTAGTTAAGTGTTTGCAGAACTTAATTGCTAAATGTACACCAATGTCAGTCTACAATGAGTCTCCAAACACAGAACCATACAATGTAATCTTTCATTGTGTGATCCATGTTGTTGACTCATGTGTAGTCTCTCTATTGGGACACACTTCTTTTTCAAGCACTAAGGGCAAGAGAAAAGATGAATGCTGATTTTAATGAAGAATTAAGTTTTTCAGTTTTTCAGATTTGTCTTTTTCTCGAGTACTATATTTGTACTTGAGAGAGACTTAAGATATTTCTCGAGTTAGACTTGTCTTAATTTCGAGTGGCAGAAGTTGTTCTCGAGAAAATTTAATGCTGTTCTCGAGAAAGGCTTATGTACTCGAGTAATATATGACATTTCTTCTCGGGTTGTTTCTTTTCCAGACAATTATTTTTCTAAGTCTCTTTCTTGAGAAGACCAAATTTATTCTCGAGAAGACTATGGTTTGTTCTCGAGATGCAGAAGTTATTTCTCGAGACTCAGAGTATTTTGCTCGATAGCCAGACATTTGTTCTCGAGATGATTATCTGTTCTCGAGTGCCAGAATGATTCTTCTCGAGAACAAAAGTATATTTTTCTCGAGTACTTCTTTCCGTCTTGACACTGCAGATTTCCACCTCCACATAGTTTTCTAAGTGTTTTTCTCGAGATCCTCATTGTTCTTCTCGAGAACCAGTAAGATTTTTTTCTCGAGTACAATCCTCCTCGAGAACACCCGTACTGTTTTTCTGAAAATCTTCTAAGTTCAGACAGACGTGAATTTCAAATGTCATTAGCACGTGATTGGTTCACGTGACTGTCATTAATTGCGATTATGACCGTTAGACAAGTCCTATAAAAGGTCTTGACATTTTCGACCAACCCTAAGAAGAGTAACAAGCAGCCGCAAGAAGGAACAATAAGAATTCTGAATCCCTAATTTATTTTCCATAATCGGAAGCGCGCCGCTCATCGCCTTCATCGCCAAAAGCGTTTTCGATCCAGATCGATTCAGAGAAGTTGATTCAGAGATCAAGTCATTCTACAATCTACAGATCCAATACTTGATCTTGCTGAGTACAGAGAATTTCAGATCCAGAGATCTTGCCGATTCTTCTTCAATCATTTCTGATAAAGCCGCAAAGTTCAAGGAAGAAGAACAGGCAGAAGTTTTCAAGATCTGAGATCAAATCACTGTTTGTATTTGTTTATTTCAATCTATTCTTGTAGGAGATCTTTCTCCGAGTCGTAGGAGCTTTGTTCTCCGAGTTCTTGTAGGAAGTTTTATTTTCCGAGTGTAGATACAGTTTTTGGGGTCGAGTTGTAGGAACGTTGTTCCGAGGTGTAGGATTGTTTTCAATCCGAGATTAGTTGAGTAGCCGAGTATAGTGCATTGCTAGATCGATGAGTGGAAAGTGGATGTACCCAAGGTTGGGGAACCACTATAATTCTTGGTGTCGTCTATGAATGTTTGGTTAATTTTTTGTGCATTGCTCGTTAATTTTTTATTCCGCAAAAAGACGCACAACTCACCTATTCACCCCCTCTAGGTGATTTAGGTAAGATAACTTAAACATTTTCAGACCTTCTGGTTGTTGTTGTTCATAAATGAAGAGCGCGAGGGTTTTTGAGAAGAAGATCGCGAAGAAATGAAGAGCGCGAGGGTTTTTGAGAAGAAGATTGCGAAGAAATGACCTAACCGCGAAGAAACACCGGCGAACGCGAGACCTTCCGGTTGCTGTTGTTTATAATATCGGGATTTTGAGGCGATGAAATAGTGCCGGGATGAAAGAAATGAACAAAAAGTGCATTGTGGAGGGTATTTAGGGAATAAATGTTATACCATTGTGGAGGGTATTTTGGGCATCCAAATGTTACACCATGGCTCTTTTGCTCCTTGCTATATATATATAAAGATGAAATGTTGTTGCCTATTATTAAGTCATTATTCATGATGTCATGTGTTTTTTTTTTCCTTAAGGAGTTCATAGATAGGCTACAGGGATGGCATAACTGCAGGGAAAGAAGCTTCTGCACAAGGCGGCTTCAATGATGGATACAAGGAATCTGTTCATGATGGCTATTGCCGGGGTTTGGTTAGGGGCATTTCCAGGTATGATTCATAACTAAATTTAAGGGCTGTTTGGTAGATTGGCTTCGTTTGGAAAATGAGTCATGTAAACTTATTGCTAGGGAAAATGAGTGGTGGAACCATGGTATGAGAAATTTTAAGCCGTTTGTAAAAACTTTTTCTTTAAAGTCTACGGTGTTGTTATGGCTAGGGAGAATGCGGAAACGAGGAATAAGCTTAGTGTAATTGAGGGAAAAACCCGTAAATCATGGAATACTAATCCTAATATCGCGAATGAGCCGGCCTGCTTGCCGGAACATTACAACCCCAAAATGTCGTTTTGTGGTCTGTGCAGTCATGAATAGCCAAACACTATTGTGTTCAGCCTTAGATTTTTTTTTTTTGCAAAAAAAAACCCCACCAAAGAAAATCTTTATTTGAGACCATAATATGTTTACTTTCTTCTATGTTCATTTCTTCCTCCGAATACTCGGCCACCCCGAGCGATTTCCTCCACCAGATTCATACTGCACTGATTTCCTCAGCCGACCTCTTCATCTTCTTCGCCAACACCCGAGCCTGCTGGAGCAACAAGAAGAGGAAGACGAGTCGAGTGAGATCGCTGCGGGTTTGCTTCCGTGAAAAACTACTTATTTAGACAAAAATTGAGAATAGGCTAATAAGAAAACCGTGGGCTTTGCCCAATTCTAATTCCTCCCTCAATTCCTGCCAATCAAAGAGCTACAAATGAATTATTTAAACATAAAACCAATTCCATGAGGCCATTTCCATCCAATCGAACAGACCCTTAGTGTAATTCAAGGCAAAACCCGTAAATCATGGGATACTAATCCTAATATCACGAATGAGCCAGCCTGCTTGCCGCAACGTTACGGCCCCAAAATGTCATTTTGGGGCCTCTACAGTCATGACCAGCCAAACACTATTGTGTTCAGCCATAGCTTTTTTTTTGCAAAAAAGTCCCACCAAACAGAATCTTTATCTGAGACCATAATGTTTACTTTATTCTATGTTCGTTTATACTATTTTTTGGGACAAGCAGTGCTATATCAAGTTTCCCGGACCAGCTGAAGGAAAAGCTGACGAGCAATCTAGCAAATAAAGATAGGTTTCAGGTGTTGTTGGAATCAACTCGGGCGATTTCTTCTAATGATGCCCTCCAGATTTTTTACAGAAGCTTACAACAAAATGGCTGTGGAAATTCCGAGGTTCTTGTGGAAGATTGCAGCAGCAATCAGCTTGAGACACACTTCAGCAAGCTTAATCATATCCTAAATAACTCTCCCGAGATTAAAGTGGATTTAGGCCTGGTAAAGGAGTCGGCTAATTAATTATTAATGTGGTGTTATTTATAATTATTATATTTAATACCTTAATAATAATGCATCGTTTGCACTGATTCCCTTTGATTGTATTATTCCTTCTTCATTTTATCATTAGTGTTGGGAATACATTTTAGAAATTTCCTGTCATTTGGTCATCATTGATATCAACACTCTCATTTGTATGTATTATATTATTTTTGTAATAAGAATACTTTTATGTGGCCTGTGCAACTGTGAGCAACATGTATTCTTTGACAGTGTCTTTTGTGTAGGAAGTCATCATCCAACTATAGTTAGCCATAGGATTAATTTGGGATGGCGGTGGGAAAAGTTCCATTCCCACCGCCAACATAGTTTTATATGTGTTTGTTTGCGCAGTGGTGGCAAAATAGCTTTTTGGAAAAAGGATTTTTCAGGAGGTTTGCTAAAATTGGGGGGTGCTTCGTACTATTTAATCCTAAATAACTCTCCTGCTTCACCGTCTACTTAATCTTCTTCGGCATTGGATTTCTCACAGATTGATTCTAGGTTTCTCACAGAAACAACTCCCGATCTGCTGCTTCACTGCCCGCTCCACTTCTATGGCGCTCGGGTTCTCGCAATAACGACTTCCGGCCGGCCTTAGGGTTCTTTCATGTCTTGCTTCACTGCATGATCCATCTTCTCCGTCTGCTCTAGGGTTCTCGCAAAAAACAAATCCCGGCCGGCTGCTTCACCGCCCGCTCCATCCTCTACGGAGCTCGGGTTCTCACAAACAACTCTCAATCGACCGTTTTCGCATCTCCTGCTTCAATGATCCTGGCCAAAAGAGCCTCTTACGGTATGTCTTCTTCCTTCATGCTAGGGCCAGGTAAGTCTTCTTCCTTTCTTTATGCTAGGGCCAACCACTCTCCGGCAACATGTTTTTCTTGTTGCGGACAAAATTGTTTTTCTTCTTCCAGATCAATAATAAGATAATTTAAATAAGGCCAACATATTACCTTTATATGATCATTGGTATATATTCCTCATTGTATGTATGGATAGTCTTCAAATGAAATTACAATTTTCAACTTATTTTGAAAATAATAATGTTTGTGGTATGGTCCCATTTTGAACTCAGATGAAATTTATGTTATCCCAAACTATTTGAGTAGGCTAGAAATCAAAGTTTGTATTCATTTCATTAGTTTTTTGATTGACCATCAGCAAATAAATTCAACAACTTGTTCATCAAAATTAAGTCATTATACTAGCAATCAAAATATGATATTGTTTGTGAAGAAAATTTGGTCTTCAATTGTGAAATCTATAATTTAGCTAGTGAGAGCTTACATGCATTCATGGCATGCACACAAAGCACCCTTTCAAACAATCTGGATGGTTGGAAAGTTGCCTAATATAAACAAAGTATTTTACATAATACAATAGAATTAAAAACTGTAAAATGGTGTATTCATCTGGTAAGCTGTTAAGGAACAATCTGGACAACACTATGACATGAGGGGCCATTAGCTGTTGAATAATGTTTAATGTATACAAGAACAACAATACTCAAGCCTTTATTCCACTATAGTGGGGTCGGCTATATGGATACTTTGTCGTCATTGTGCCCTATCTTTTGTCATAATCTCACTAATGCTTAAGTACATCATGTTGTGAACGGCTATGTGCAGTCCAGGTTGGCCTGCCAAAATGGTGAGGGTTGTGTTAGGTAGACGACCATCATAAAATTTGAGTCACCCCTATGAATAAAATGTTTAATGTATAGATGATAAAAATTTGTATAAAAATTCTTTGATCTGATACTCATAAAATTTCTTGCTGGAATGGTGTTTTGTTTTTCCCAGTCTGTTTTTTTTTTCTTCAGAATTGCGATTGATATAATTTTAAATGGGCAATCAAAAAGGGAGTAGATCTCTCGATCTTGAGGATAAACTACATTGAATATTCAGTCACGACTATGTGATTATTGCAGAAGAGGATGATAATATGACAGAACACATCTACCCAAAGTCGTAGCCGTGAAGAGCTTGCACGGACTGCACCAAAAGAAGAAAAGTCGGAAAGAAGTGGACCTACAAGAGAAATCGTCCACGACAATGATTTTTGTATGGAGTTTAAAAAAACATTATGGTAGATTTATATTGTTTGTGGCATTTATTCGAAATAAATGCCGCATGGGTAAAATAAAAAAAATTAGAGAAAAAGAGCCTTGTATATTTTGACATTTATTCGAAATAAACGCCGCATGAGAAACAAGACTCTTATCTCTTATGGAGCCTACTTGAAGCCAAAAGTTTGCTAGCAAGGGAGGATCACCCATAGGAAGACGCGTGCACAGACACTGGTGCTTTTCGTTCTCCACAACAGATCTCCAGCCCCACACTATGTAAGGAAGTACATCAAAAGGAAAAGACGACTATAAAAGCAACCACCGGTTTGAATTCTTATTTGGCAACAAGCATCTCCAAGCATGTGCAAGCTCTTGCAACAAAACACAAAAGAGGAAAACGAGGGTGTCAGTCGGAGCTGACAAAACACTATGTAACAATCTCTCTTCCCCTGAGCATCCTAGCCAATCCCGGGGAGTACATATCCCTGTAGATTAGCACATCGCAACATAAATAATGAAGTAGTAAACAAACAACAAAGTGAGGTTTCACAAGCATCGCATTTATCTCTATGTTGAGCAATAAGAAAAGGCGTCTACTATACTAACACGAGCTAGAGAATGAATGTCTTATTCATGCACTCTACTCTTTGTAGTGGACTATCATGTCCTATGCTACTGCAACCATAACAAAAAACAATATTCACCGCATATAAGGCAATAATCAACTATAATTGCAGAGGTCATACTAATGGTACAAATATATGACCCTAAACATCACATTAACGCATGATGACGCTGTTGAAACCGAAATCTCGGTCTCTTGTGGAGTTCACCCTTGGGGATGGGGTGATCGCGCACCTACTTTTCTCCTGCAAGCAAAACAACAAGGGAAGCAAAGAAGAACTGACCCAAGGGCTTGGCGGGAGGACCCACCACACACCCGGAAGATCTTAGAGCGCTTCCACTCCTTAGCCAAAGGCCGAGCTAAGGTATCCTCAGAAAGCGCTTGAGAAATGGAACACGGGGGGACAAGAAGCATGCTTTCTGAGGTGCCCCTTGGGTCCTATTTATAGATTTTTGAAAATAGCCTGCAAATAGCCAACCTCCGCTGTTCTGAACGGCTATGTGCAGTCCAGGTTGGCCTGCCAACAACGTAACTCCGCTGTTCTGAAGGGCTATGGGCAGGCCAACGGGGGCAAAATAGTAAAAATACCTCATGGATCTGGGCGAGCTAAGTAGCTCAGCCACCCCTGAAGATCTTGCTCGCATGCTGCCTGTCAAGCTCCTTAGGGCGAGTGCGAGTTGGGCCACCATGCTCGCCCTTCGATCGGCCTCCATTAGTCGAGCTCAGCTCGACGAAACTCGGACTTTGCTCGGCGAATGCCGAGCTCGGGGTCGACGAATGCCGAGCTTGGACTTTAGATCTCCCTGTCGAGCTCGCCTGGGGCCTGGGTGATCTGAACCTGCCGGTCTGGTTCCTGGCGACCCCACTCGCCAGATACGGGGTTGTACAGATGCTGTCTCGATAAGTGAGCTACATGTCGTAGTATAATCCCTTCTCATGACACACTACAAAAATACCAGTGCGATAATGTATACCTATATCAAAGGTCCCTTCGGGTCTTGCATGATCTCAAGTGGGGGGCAATCTCCCTAAGGCTAATCAACAACCCTAACACAAATGGCATGCACTCGAGGCACGTAATAAAGAGGGTATACATACCCAAAACCGTCTGAGCATTTGTCAGTCTTGACGATTACGCCTGACACAGCCTAGCCCATAAAACATCAACATTCATGAGGATTTTATCTTGTGCTGAATTGTATGGTGCGGGTTTGATCAGCTTTTGTCCTTTGCTCAAGTCATTGTGATCGCCTACACGATGCGGGTGCTGCTTTACCTTGACCAACAATTGTTCATCGTAAGAGAACATGCAAGAATAAGAAAGCATAAACACATGTATTTAAAAGAAACATGTTAATACATGACTCGTATCCACCACACGTTCCAGACGAAGATGTAATCACTTTCATCACAATTCTACATGAACATTCATCATTATTAAAACTACTAACCAGCTTAAACCCAACATCATACGGGAAGCCCTACCAAGCGTAGTACTCACTTATCACAAGCTATTCACAATCATAAATAAGGGTTCATAGACCCTATCTCACATCGGGTTAATCACTCCCCTTTTTTTAAATACCCAAATTCAATATAGCGACAATATCGATATTACAACATAAAGACGTAATCACATAATGAAGATGACAATACACAACATTGATTCATATCATAAATCATGTCACATCACTCCATTTCATGGAGTTTATCAAGCTAAGATCAATATTCATGGGTAGAGATTCACTGTCGCTCTTGGCACAATGCGTTATTACTCTGTCATGAATCTACCTCAAGTCGGGGGCATACACCCAACTCATTAATTGTGTCATTGATTTTCGTAACCCACTTTCACATGAACCGAATTATTCATCATTCTCATTGTATTCTTGCATTTTCATTATGATAGAATTTTACTATGGTTAACAACCTTTAATCAACATAATTCCAAGAAAGACCCAAATTCTACATGGACTCTTACTGCCCCAACCACAATCTATTCTCATCCCATGGATGAACACTACGATGAAAAACATGGATAATTATCTCGTAACATATGCAGTCAACATCATTGATGTGATTTTAAAGCCACGGGTAGGCTTTACAAGACATGCCTAATTCAAAATCGTTCATCAAACATTTCTAATGCTATTCATGTTGAGGATTGACACAATCAACCTGATGGTTCACAAGGAGCCGTGACCATCCAAGCTCTCTAATTAGAGATACCGGGTAACACAAAATCACAACATAGCTAACATTCAAACGATCGAGTCCTAATCCCGAGGAGAAAGAGATCATTATCTTAGAAGCTGCTGGAATCTTGTGATCTATAAGTAGTCAAAGATTTAGCAATACTCCCAACCTAATACGAGCTTAAAGTGTCGCACATAACAACATGTAAAAATTGGAGTGTTTAATCATGTTGGTTTATGAAACCATGTTTTGAATGAGCATATATGATATGTTGCATGGTATTCGAGGCTCATGGCCCGAGGCACATGCTCGTGTGTCAAGGGTGTGTGTGCTCAAAATGGCAGGATAACGATTGACACACACCTGTGTGCCAAGGGCGTGTGTTTTTTCATTCCAGAGTCACAAGGAGTCGTGTCTGCATGAACCGACGCGACTTTTGAACCACACGTCCATGGTTCATGCCTGTGTGTAAAGTGCGTGTGCACCCCAAATTTCTCGTATAGGTTTGTGCCTTTAAAACACAACTTATCCTAAATAACCATGACTTGATTCCGTGCTTTACATACCGTAAAACAACCAAGAACACATCTCTGTCAAATCAGAACTAACATTTCAAAAGAGAGAAAAGCGATCATCTATCAGCCCGAGTTCGTTAGGTGGACTACGTGTTGTTTCTAGCATTCGTGTGGATACCTCTAGAGATGTGGATACTATTCTGTAGGGGTGCAACTCGGATCGGTTCGGTTCGGTTCCACAAAGAACCAAGAACTGACCCGTATAGGTTTGGTTCCAAATTTTTGGAACCGGAACCGACCCACAGTTCTAAATTATGGAACCGGATTTGAACCGTTCGGTTCGGATCAGTTTCGGTTCGGTTCTCGGTTCATAACATGAGACTAATGAACTATAAGAAAAATATCAAAATAAGATATTTTTACTTTTAGTCACTAAATAAGATGGATTTGTTAAATTGTAAAATAACATCTCCGATTAAGCCCTCCGCGACTCACGCTAGCGGCCAGTCGACCCAATCTTTATAGTTAAAATTTATAATAATACATATATTCTATTAAGTTAAAATTTGTAATTTATATTCGGTTCAGGTCGGTTCTCGGGTACCCGACTATCGGAACCGAGAATCGAACCAAACCATCAGTTCTATTTTTTTTGGGAATCGTACCCGAACCGACAGAAATAGGAACCGACCCGGACCACCCGATTCGGTTCGGTTTCGGTCCGGTTTTCGGTTCTTCGGGTACTTTTGCACACCCCTACTATTTTGTGTTTGGATTCAAATGCCAGTTTATTTTATCGAAATTTGATTTCGACGCAGAGATAAATTTTTTTTCTTGATTTAATATATTTCACATAGATCCTCTTGAGAGTTTCCTATATTTATGATGCGCATTTAATGCCCATGAAACCCAATAGAAACTTCCTTCGCATCCATTAAAGCCTTAAGAAAGTGTGTGGATAAGAAGCGCCGAGTGTTTTCCTATGCGTTGATGGAGATGGATCGCCAATCAGAGCTTCGAATCTCCTCCAATGGAAGCTTCTTTGTCACATTGCCCTAGCTCCTTCCACCTCTCTCTAAGCTTAAGAGAGAGGGTAACCAAAAGGAATTGAGGTTGAAAATCCCTTATTCCCGACCTAAAGCCTCAAGAGTCGAGTCCTAGCTGTCAGATCTTAAGTATCCACAACGAACGGTTTGATCTCGTGATCAAAATGAGTTTATAGGTCTGGTCGCACGATCATGTGGTTCAGGCGCACGACCGTGCATGAGTAACTCCAAACCAGAATACAGAAGATGATCATGTATTCTGTTTGGGGGAAATTATTAGTGTTAAAAAGCAGTCTTTATATTATTTGTTACTCTTAAGTGTGGGGCTGGAGATCCGTTTGCATGACTACAATTTATGAACTTAGGTTCTGTTTGGGGGAAATTATTTTCACCGGTCAAGCGGTTATGACAGCATAAACCGGACCTCAATTAAGATCCGATTCATGTGGTCGTAACCGATTGACCGGTGAAAATAAGTCCCCCCAAACGGCGCGTTAACCTGCCCAAATTAGAGCACACAGACACAAGAAGAGAGATTCTTGTTGTGGAGAACGAAAAGCATCAGTGTTTGTGCACGTCTTCCTATGGGTGATTCTCCTTTGTCGGCAAACTTTTGGCTTCACACAGGCACTATAAGAGATAAGAGTCTTGCTTTCGCCTTCGATCCAAAATAGGGTATGCGCATGCGAAAAAGGAATTAAAGAGTTAAGAGGTGATGCCAAAATATATAGGCTCTTTTTTTTTTCATTCTAATTTTTTTATTTACCTATGCTACTTTTATTTCAAATAAATGCCACAAACAATAATATCTACTATGACGCTTTTGTAAAGTGCCGCAAAATTATAAATCTATCATAATGTTTTTAAAAACTCCTTTTCTTCTTTCCAGCTTTTCTTCTTTTAGTGCAGTCCCTCCAAGCCGTGGGGTAGAAGTTTGGCCTTTGGGATGCTCTTCAGTTAAGTTCGAGTGTAAATTTTAAAGTGCAAAATTTGGGGACTGTTCGGTGGTATTTTGGAGGCGAGCTAGCTTCTGGTCATGTGAATTAGTCATGCACGTTCGTGCATGACCAACCCACATATCATGCGCGCAGTCGTGCACTTGGTAAACATGATTTACTTCATGATAATATTTATGAAGATAAAATATTTTACCATCGAGAAGTGTAACGCTCCAAAATTGCAACCGCCGTATTTCATGGGTTTGGTCGGACCCCCCATCATACAACTTGTACACACAACATAAAAGATAAATAGTAAACCAACTATCTCAGAGTGCGCATAATTAAAACTAAAACGGAAGCTAGAAAACTATGTGCTAGTAACTAATGTCCTTATTTATAATGTCCATTTAATAAACACTATTTATTACATAAAATACAACAATTCATTACATCCCTGTATAACAACAATATATAAGGGCATGCAAGCCCAATACATCAAAGAATACACTATGTAAGAAAGTACAACAAAAGGAAAAGACGATTATAAAAGCCACCACCAGCTGGATTTCTTAATTGGCAGCAAACATCTCCTAGCGCGTGCAAGCTCCTGCAACCAAACACAAATAAGCGGTGAACGAGGGTCAGTCGGAGCTGACCAAACACTGTGTAACAAGCTCCCTCCCCCAGACATCCTAGCGAATACCAGGGAGTACAAATCCCCGCAGATCAGCGCATCAAAACATAAATAATAAAGTAGCAAAACAAGTAACAAGGTGAGGTATCAAAATCATCAAGCATATCTCTATGTTGAGCAATAAGAAAATGGACCTACTATGCAAACACGAGAAGAAAAATATTCAAATTAAAATATTTGAAATAACTTGATTTGTTTTTTAGAAAAAAACTTAATTCAAAACAATTTGTTTTTTAAGCAAACAGATTGTCTGATTCATGATGGGAGTGAATCAAACGAAATTGATATAATCCTGAAATAAGAACTTTAAATTAAATCATAAATTTGAGTTCGATTTAAAGAGTGTGGCACAAACAAGGACTTAAAGTCCACATAAATTAAGCACTAATTATATTAATTATAATTGAGCCATGAGATAAAGGAAGCTTTGGCACACCGTTGTCATGTGACCTTGAGGTCACGGGTTTGAATCCTGGAAGCAACCTCTTGAAAAAAATGAATGGTAAGGTTTGCCTACATTTCACCCTTGTGGTGGGACCAATCCCCAGACCCTCGCTGCGCAGGGATGCTTTGTGCACCGGGCTGCCATTTTTTTAAGCCATGAGATAAGGTGAGTCATACCAAAACATCATGAGTTAACGAGAAGCCCAAGCGCAAAATATGTCAAAAAGAGTTTAATGGCAGTAACTGGATGGCCCTGGGAACATGGAAACAATTAAGGCTTTGGTAGGACAGGGCCACAGCTGGATGGGCATCAACTGTAGGGAATGGTGAAGGGATGGTTGTCGACCGCCAAATGTGAACGGTGGCCAAAAATAGCTGGAGGAAGGTATTGGTGGCGGTTGTACGGCAGACCACAGACACATACCGGTTAAAGACGTCGAGAACAAGAAACAACTTAGAGCTTGTCGAAAAGGCAGGTAGAAGGCAGAGGAGAGATCGTGGGGATCAAGGAGAGGGCCTCCACAAGCGACGTCAATGCTGGGAGAGTCGATGTTAGGAAGTTGGATGCGAGAACGAGGGATCAGCTGAGAGTTATGAAAGAAGATAGTGATTTCTTTGTTCTTCCATCTTTCCCCGAAGGCTTTTGGTATTCTAAGATTCATATGGATTAAATGAATTGTACAATCAAGAGTCTAAGGAGATCAACTTCAATTCCTTTGTTTGCTCAAATTAACATTAGTCCTATGTTGACGAGTCTTTTCATTTATAATCTTATTGGTCGGTCACGTCAATAAGCCGAACAACCGTGCGCGGATGATATGCACGATACAAAACACGCATACATTCATAACATGCACAAAAAACAAAAGACACAAATATACAAGATGACATGCGCTACACAAGTAAAAATGTGATAAATAAAAATAAAATAAATATGCAACTCAGGTTGTACCAAAAATATTATTCTCTTGTGGAGGGAAATCTTGTTGACTGTTGAAGTAAAAAAAACAACACATGAAAAGATGAGTTTAGAGTCATGGCTCATGGGATATTTGATAGCTCATGGTTACACTCCTTGAAGCGTGACCTGGGACTTACTGAAGATGAACCCATCAGATTTTATTGTGACAATAAGACCACTATCAGCATCGCTTGCAATCCTATCAAACATGACTGCACCAAGCACATTGAGATAGAGCGACATTTCATCAAAAAGAATATTTAGAAAGGGTTGCGTGTACACCTTTTGTTCCATTTGACAAACAACTTGTCAACATTCTTACAAAAGGGTTGACTGGAAGTATTATTCAAGCCCAATTTGAGAGGGGGAGGGTGAGAATTTATGTAAGAAAATTAATTGTGTCTCTACTGTATGCACACCTCTCCTGTATAAAGGAAAGGCGGTCACTTGGTAATTAATTTTTTTGAGTAACACTTGGTAATTAATTAAGCAATCTCATTTTCTTCAACACAAATCAATTTTTCAGTATATCTTCATCTATATTATAGAAATATGCTTAGAGAATAATTGGGCTAACTCACATACATCTTTAGGCCACTGTGAAGCATATTTTTCAAACATTACACCGTCTAACAAAACAGCAGTTGCAATATAAATTGCCATCAGAAGGGATTATAAAGAAAAAACTTTTTTCACTGCAGCTTGCAAAGCAAAGTGCTCAAAGCCCTTGCGCAATATCCCACACTCATCATCTGGCAAATTTGAGTAACCCTGCGTCTACAAGTACAAACATTTGACATAAAAATCATTCACGAGATTGAAAATGGACCTCTCTACAAAATAAGAAAAAATTTGAGATTTTCTAGAACCACAGAAGATGGGGTTCCAAAAATCTCATAAAAGGCCAAATTCCCAACAAAGCACTAGTTTATTAAATATGAGCTAGAATACTTGTGAAGTGAGAGAGTTACATGTATAGAACACGTGTATCAGTGTATGGAAGGGATATGCAAAGATTTATAGAACATGTGTATGGAGGGGATATGCGTGGATGTATAGAACACGTTTATGGAGGGGACATGCGAGGAAGTATACAACACATGTATGGAGGGGATGATGTATAGAATGCGTGTATGTATGGAGGGGATGATGTATAGAATGCGTGTATGTATGGAGGGGATATGCGAGGATGCATGGATTCTTTGGAATTTGCAGGTTAGAGCCTAAGAGGCCTTGTACCCACAGACTAAGACTGCAATCTGTTGGAACCGCAGATCCAACACAATCATGGATTGTGATGAATTCCAGGGGAAACTTCGACAACGGAATGACCTTATGATGCAACCTGCGACACATCTTTTTTTTTATTTGTACCTGTTTTATTTGTGTAGCGCATGACGTGGCGCGTTTGGTTTTATTTTATTGTGTTGAGTTGCACACGCATGTTATGAGCGCTTAGGTGTATTTTGTATCGCGCAATTTTTGTTTGACTCATTGGTGTGACCGGCCAACGGGTCCCTAAATGCATAGGTTCGATAATTTAGGGGATAGATTAGTTTAGGGCAAGCTTAGGTATTTAACTATTTTTATTTAATATTTCAGTAACAAAATCAGCCCCCTTGAGTGGCCCATTTAATTTATCTTCCTTTTACCCTCTTGAATGAGCCCAACTAGCCCACTCCCAAAAATCTATCAATAGCATGAGTTAACCCTAAATTTCGGTTATAAAAGGAAACCCTCCTCCCTGTTATGAGCCGGCTGGAATAGAATCAAACGAACTAAGTTAGGGTCTGTTAGATGCCTCCCAGCGCCGCTCTCTGCCAAGCCCCGACGTCGCATACCCTCCGCTCGCCAATCACGCCGACAGTGCCAGAACCTCACCAAGCTCCTGTCGACCACTCCTGCAGCCTCTGGCGACTTCTCCGGCCCCGTTCTCGGCAGATCCAGTGCCCTCCGACGAGTTTTTCTCTTCCAGGCAACTCTGCTCATCATTCCCCTGTTCTCCAGTGGAGTGCGACCGCAACATCCAGTGAAGCAAGCTTTCAGTGGCTCTTTCCTTCCAGCAAGTGTCTCTGCTGTCCAGTGGTCCGACCCCCCCTCCAGTCAGCTTCCTCTAGCTCCTCCAGCCCAGTCCCCACTGGCCCGACGACCAGTCAGTCACTGTCTCTTCTCCTAGGGTATACCTCCTGATTTCCTCGCCCGCAAACATTCATTATTTTTATGCTCAGATTTTAAATGACCAGTTAATTATTTAGATCTTGTCCGGCTAATCTCATTTTCAAATTACCGTTTATTTTCCCTTGTCTTGTATGTCCACTGTATTACTGTGCCTGTGGAATTATGACTTGTGACGTTCTTACGTTCATGTGGTAGCCTTGCATTCGCGAGCGACATTTAGGTCGTTTTGTTTGTTAGAAATAGCCCGCGAAGTTCTCTCGCGCCAATTTTTTTTTAAAAGATCACAATTTTATATTTCAAAACTACAGTCCTAGGTTTTAGATCATATCAGTTTGGTGTGGCTGCTGGGATATCTCACTCCTATCGTAGGATAACCGAGCGCCGATCGTTTTCAAAATTCTAGGTTTAGGATTTCGTTTTTTTTAAAATGGAGAATTTAGACGCGCGTATTAAAACTTTGTTGAAAGATGTTGAGTGTGTCACCGCTGAACGCAAGCAAATTCTGAGAGGGTTGTGCACCTCTGTTCACAACCTAGAGGTGACAATGCACAAACATTATGTTGTTACTGCTTACCTCTCCAATCATATCACAGAGTGGAACCCGAGGTTAGGTGTTTCGATTGTCCTCATCCACACCTCGTCAATTTCACGACGAGCACTTGGGTCCCACCCGCCCCCACTGTGACACTCACTTCAGTCAAGGAGATTCTTCTCGAGCCCCTGCTCAAGGAAGAAAAGCTTTCTCCTATTTTATCACTTCGACTGAAGTCATGACTCCACCTGTCTCCGTTATAGCACCTCCTTCGATCGAGTTTCTTCCCGAGCCCCTGCTCCAGGAAGAAGAGCTTCCTCACACTTTTATCACGCTAGCTGAAGTCGTGGAACCACTTACCTATGGGGCAACACCTTTTTAGCCACTGAGTGTTTTCCTGAATCTCCGCTTTCAGAAGAACTTATTGGTGACGTGTCACTCACCTCGGATGACACAAGTTCGCGCTCTCTTCTTCCTGAGGAGTTGGCTAGTGATGAGACCATCATCTTAGGTGACCTAGACTCGTCTGTCACATGTCCTGATTTTCTTAGCACACTACCGCCACAAAAACTTGAGCCCACATACCTTGTGCTTGATGAACCCGCACCTGTGGCCCTCGAGTCACCACCTTATATTGATTTTATTTTGGGTGAACACGCGTTTCGTTCACATCACTTCTCTTTGGATGTAGGCGAACATGTTGAGTCACCACTTTATGTAGATTTTATTTCTTGTGAGCACACCTTCTGTTCACGTCACTTCACTTTAGTTTTAAGCGAGCATACTGAGTCACCATATCACTACCGTTTGAGTTCTGACACTTCTAAATTTAGTAGTCTTGAGGGAATCGAGAAGATACTTAAATTTTTTACTCCTCATAGGGACAACCGTTTTAAGGACTTTTTATGGAAAATTTTAGACGGTAAAATTGGGATCTTCTTAAAATTTTGTGACTCGAGTGGAATTTCATCGGGTGAAATCAAAGCGATAGTCGATCTTGGTCTAGCAGACGTTCGTAGAAGTCTATCGGGCAAGCGTATGTTGCATTATGAGTTGTTGATTCCACAGATTGATTCCACTTGCTTATTACTTTGCGCTCTACCTTGTACTTGTCGTCTGTTTCTATCCCTACCTTATGTTTGCTCTCCACACCATCTTTGTCATGTCTTTCAAGCTCCATTAACTACTATTTATTTAAATATTTGACATGAAATTTTGACTAATGTATTGCGAGTTTTGGGGATGAGAAGTTACTTCCAGGTTTGGGTCGCAGCGACGGCATCAGCAGGACATTCATGCAGTATTTTCTCCGATCGACATTTGGACTTTCTACTTGCAAGTTACATCGAGTCTCATCGGGGCCGAGCTCTTTCAACCGCGGGAGAATTGATGCAACCCGCAACACATCTTTATTTTTATTAGTACCTGTTTTATTTGTGTAGTGCATGACGTGGCGCGTTTGGTTTTATTTTATTGTGTTGAGTTGTATGCGCATGTTATGAGCGCTTCGGTGCATTTTGTATCGCGCAATTTTTGTTTGCCTCGTTGGTGTGGTCGGCCAACGGCTCCCTAAATGCATATGTTCAATAATTTAGGGGATAGATTAGTTTAGGGCAAGCTGAGCTATTTAACTATTTTCATTTAATATTTCAGCTACAAAATTAGCCCCCCTTGAGTGGCCCATTTAATTTATCTTCTTTTTACCCTCTTGAATGAGCCCAACCAACCCACTCCCAAAAATCTGTCAATAGCATGTGTTAACCCTAATTTCGGTTATAAAAGGAAACCCTTCTCCCTGTTATGAGCCTCCTGGAATAGAATCGAACGAACCAAGTTAGGTTTTGTTTGATTCCTCCCAGCGCCGCTCTTTGCCAAGCCCCGACGTCGCAGACACTCCGCTCGACAGTCACGTCGATGGTGCCAGAACCTCACCAAGCTCTCGTCGACCACTCTTGCAGCCTCTAGGGGCTTCTCCGGCCCCATTCCCGGCAGATCCAGTGCCCTTCGGCGAGTTTCTCTTCCAGGCAAAACCCGCTCGTCATTCCCCTGTTCTCTAGTGTAGCCACAACATCCAATGAAGGAAGCTTCCAGTGGCTCTTTCCTTACAGCCGAGTGTCTCTGTTGTCCAGTGGTCCGACTCCCCCTCCAGTCGGCTTCCTCCAGCTCCTTCAGCCCAGTCCCCACCGACCCGAAGACCAGTCAACCACTGCCTCTTCTCTTGGGGTATGCCTCTTGATTTCCTCGCCCGCAAACCTTCGTTATTTTTATGCTCAGGTTTTAAATAACCAGCTAATTATTTAGAGCTTGCCTGGCTAATCTTATTTTCTAATTACCGTTTATTTTCCATTGCCATGTATGTCTGCCACCGTATTATTGTGTCTGTGGAATTATGACTTGTAATGTTCTTACGGTCATGTGGTAGCCTTGCATTCGCGCGCGACACTTAAGTCGTTTTATTTCTTAGAAATAGCCCGCGAAGCGCGCCAAAATTTTTTTTAAAAGATCACAATTTTATATTTCAAAACTACAGCCTTAGGTTTTAGATCACATCACTTTACGTCCACGGAAAGCAAACAAAAAGCTAAACTAAAGGGTTGCGCAGACGCGTGTAAGACTCATTGAAGGCGAAGTGAGAAGAATAAGGCATTTTGCCTAGGACGGGGTGCTTTTGTTGCAAAAGTCCACATTTTTACCACTGCACGAGAGTTCGTGGGCAACTATTGAGGACCATAGTGAAATTCATGGCAGGTGACTGTTCTATCTACATGCATGCATGGAACTTCTCATCTTAATAGTGCTTAAAGATTGACCTTACTAAGCCCTATAGAATCCTAGTAGGCATCTAGGATTGGAACGACCCCATAGAGCGTCAAACTCAGGCACTTTGAAGCTTGAGAGAGAGGTGCAGCTAGTATCATCTCGCTCGTTTTCTTTTACTATTCGACAATGAAGAACGAGAGGAGGGGAATTAGACTCAAAGCAATCAGATCATCAATAAAAAAAGGTCAAAAAACATGCGCATTCAAACGAAAACACAGGGCACTTTGATAGCCCCCAAAAACATATATACTATATTATAGAGAAAATATAGGACCACCAAAAAATCTCAAACATCGGCCATGGTCCTTAATTATGACGATCAAAAATAATCTCAGCTTTTCAATTTTAATCACTTTGATCTAACTAAATGTGAGAGCTGGCATAAAAAAAATTATAGATGTTGCGCTCATACACAAAGTTCCACCGTGGGAAGTTTATGAAGGTAATAATGCTCAACCATCACTCAAGCACTATTACAACACTATTTTCATCATTATATGCTGGGCACGGAACCGTGCATAGTCTCTAGTATAGCTATACATAAATCAAAAACTTCGAATGAAAAAAAGGTTCAGGGCATTATGAACATAAGAATAAATACATTCTTGTTTGACAAAAGGAGAAGAAAAATCACATCTAATTTAGACAGCATCAAGTAATATAATGCACAAATAGGATTAATCACACCAATTAGCCAGTATGCTATCTCCAAAAGAAGATGCGAGTGGCAGCTTCAAAGAATATGCAGATCCAATTAAAATAACCCTTTCTTTTTTATTGAACTGTTTTGGTTTTGACAAATATCTAAAAATTTACCCAGAATGTTTCCTTTTAGTAAGAAACGAAAACTTAAGCAAACATTCAGACTTTATTTGGGAGAACAGTTGCGGTTGTAAAAGAAGTTGTTGTAAATGCAGATTTGCAAATGAAGCTGTTAGAAACTAATTGTTGGAAATAAAGATCTGTTTGGATAGCTGTGTTTGCAGTGCAATTCAGAACAGAGAACCGTTTGTCAAAACAACGGCGGCGTTTTATAAATATTTTTTTATTAAAATTTTGAAAATAATATTTATATTTTAAATTATTTTTATTAATTAATTTTACTATTTATACTATAAACTTAGCCTTCATTTGGTTCGGCGGTGGCGGGTCGATCCAGCGGGTGGAAACGGAGTGTTCGAATCGGAGGGGGGAGGTGGCTTCTCCAAACGGAACTTTTTGGGGCGTTTCTCAAGGCGGGCAGGAGGAAACGGAGCAAACGCCGCCGGAGGTTCATTTGTTTACCCGCCTTCCGGCGGCGTTTGCCCAAAACAGAGCGGCAAAACGCCGAACTAAATAGAGCCTTAATTAATTAAAAGATTTATAAATTAAATTATGAATTTTAATTTCTTATATATATATATATATATTTAATTTTACTGTGAAAAACTTTATAACTACGGCAATAATTTTACTGTTCCTCCATTTCTCAGTTGAGTCATCCGCCCTGCCCTGCAATTTCTCCTCCCTGCTCCACCGCCGGCCTGCCTGGAGCCCACCGGCGGGCGGCGCGGACGCTGGACCCCGGCGAACCCGCTGAGGGTAGTCCGACGGGGCTCCGACAGGGCCACCGCCTGCGTTGGCCCTGATCTGGGCCTCACGGTCAGGGCCACCGCCGGCGGTGGCCCTGCCGAATCCCTGCCGGGATACCCCGTGGGGTTCGTCGGGGCACGGCGACCCCGCCGATGGACTCCAGGTAGGCCGCCGGCGGCGGCAATCCAAGATATCTGGCACAGGAGGGCGGTTCCTGCGCGGGGCACGGCGGGAGGGCGATCGGTGGAATTCCAAAAAAACAATTTAAAAACACTGCTTACCGGAGGTCGGGGCCGCCGGTTGGTTAAGCAAAATTTTGTTAAGGAGGGAAACGTCGGCGTTTAGAACAGACGGCGGAAAAACAAACGGAAAAATGCTCCTCCGCAGCGTTTTCATAAAACGCACCGGGCAAAAACGCCCAACCAAACGAGGCCTCAAATACTTTCACCAAATTTTGTAAACAAAACAATTATCACCCTACCATCTTAGAAGATATTTTTCAATATGCAATACTAATTGTTACAATATGTATTGTTACAATATGTTTAAATTAGCTTGTGTTATTATTCTTTTTCGTATTATATTACCTGTCTCCATATATAGAGGGGATGAAGGCATGAAATGAATTGAGAAGCTAAATTTTATCATTCAGCATGGTATCAGAGTTGGCGCTCCTCGTGCCCAAGCCGACTCCCATCTTTCGATTGTTTCCACTTTCGTTCAGCCCGCTCTGCTGCATTGTTGCTAGGCCTGCCTCCCACATGTTGGCTTCCTTCTCTTTTGTGCATTTGCAACCCGCATAGTCTTCCGTGTTTCTTGCTCGCAGTCTTCTGCAGACAGTCGCAGGCTTACTCTTCCACGATCTTCCTCTTTCGCAGTCTTCCTCGTCGCCAGCAGGGGCTCTTCCGCAGCCCATTTTTTCTTCTCCAGTGATTGTTTGACATCGTTTCCTCCATGCAGTAAAGTTTTTACTCATTTCTGACGTCGTTTGCTCTTCCAATCATAGCATAAAAGTGATTTTTTCTTCCGCTCCTCTTCCAAAGTCGTGTTTGTTCAGTGTAATCCGCCGTTCTTGGATGCCCTAAGCCTTGGGTAGTCTCAAGTTTTCTATTCTTGAGTCATTATGTCAAGCAATATTGATTCTCCTGCTCGCTCATCCGCAATTGATCCTCCAGTAGACTCTTTCTACGGAAGCTATGATCACAATACTCCTCAAGATTACAAATATTCGCCTAGATGATTCCAATTACCTATCAAGGACTCATTCTATCACCTTGGCGCTCAAGAGCCATCCTCTTCGATTATGACAATGGTCAAACTCGAGAACTAGAAAAGGCCTCACCAGATTGGATATTGTGAGATTCAAAAATCTCCTTAGTCATGTCTTGGCTCATTAAATTCTATGCAAGAACCCATAGCTCACAACTTCTTACTCTGACAAGGTGATCGCTCCCCTTGAGTGTATTAATTGAAGTTTACACAGTTGTATCAGGAATACAGTCACTTTGACCCCCTCACACTTGTTAGCCCTATTGATGAGGCGATGGTTCGTGCCCAAGAAGAACGCAAACGGATTTTTGAGTTTTTTACTGGCTTCCATCAAAACTTTGATTAGATCAGTATTCAGATTTTGGTACGTCCTCTACTGTCGTCGCTACCTAAGCTCTACAGTTTTGTGCAGCAGGAATTCGATCGTCAACAGACCTTGCTTCCCGACTATGTTCCTGAGAGTTCTACCCGTGTTGGCTTGCTGCTATCTCTTATACTCCCGGTGCCCGACAGACCCGTAATGATAAGATAAAGAGATCTGATTAAGACCATCTGCTTTGTCATTATTGAGGGAACAATCGTCACACCGGGATACGTGCTTCAGACTCCACGGGCTTCCTACACCAAGAGGGGGTGTTACACCTCGCGGTGACCGTGCATTTGGGAGACCTCAGGTTCATCATGACTCTCTTCGTTCTGCTTATCTCACTGATGTCGTTGTGGACATCCCCTCTAGCCATACAAGATTTGATTACTCTGCTTTTCCTAGCGCATTCTCAGCTGACGAAGTGCTTTCTCTTCGCCTCATGATGTGGTGTCTTTCTACGGAGTCTGTTTCCTTACCATCCTCCTCTTATGTTCCCATGGGTATTCCAGGTGCTCATTTTGCTGCATCATATTTTTACATAGTAGATCATTGACTCTGGGGCTACTGATCACATTATTGGCTCCGCCTCAGGTTTTTTATCATATACCCCTCTATCTGGACGTGATAAGGTGAGTGTTGTTGATGCATCTCTTGTCTCACCTTATAATTGGTTCTTTGTCCCCAACTTCTGTCGTATTTTACTTTCAATTAGCTATTTAACGAATTCCATGAACTGTTCTGTAACTTTCTCCATTCCTTTTGTGGTTTTCCAGGACTTGACGACGAGGATATTACTGAAAAATAAGTTATCCAATTGTTTTTCAATAAAGTATGGCAACCCATTGTATTACAAAAATTTACCATATCTAATCGAGATTTTAGGTTCTTTGAAGCCTCTAGAAGATGCTTTGAGAATAATGGACAGACGGCTAAACTGTGGGACGACTTCACATCCACATTTTGATGATCAAAAAGAAGTGATGGATCGCACAATGTATACGCATTACAAAGATTTCACTGTGACAATCATAAATAGGGGATGTGCGCCTCCCATATATTCAATTTGCCTTCAACAAAGTTATTAAGAGTTCCATCAACAATAGCCCACTTGAAGTGCCTTTTTTGTCTCATAGCATAATTGATTTGGAATTCAATTTAGCTGAAGAGAACTTAGCAAAGCATACCACACATCAAGACAAAGCACAAATATTAATGAATCGAATAAGGTGTGAAAAATGAGCTCGCCTAACTCAGCTGAAGTACAAAACTCACGATGAACCTAATAAATTGATGGAAAATATGACGTCAGCGGTCTCTTTTGGCTTCACCTAAGCAAAAATAGATTGTGGGGAGGACAAAAGCCTAAATCGAGTCAGTATGACCTGTGCAAATTTCTGAAGCAAATATGATGCAATGCCTATAAGCTAGAATTACCCGTCTACATGGAAATTGACTAGGTAGTGAATGTCGAAAACTTTAATTCATCCAATTCAAAAATGTTAGTGAAGAATTTAGGCAAGGGGTGAAAAGGAATGAAAGAAGATACTCTATTCAAGAAGAAAGTAAATCAATACTAGTCGCAGATAAAAGATAGTCTATTGCATCAGCATTAAATGACACAATGTGGCCACTGATAAATGGTATGACCTTGATAGAGGAATAAAACTATTGCCACGAATACAACAACAAAGGATTGGTTCTTGAAAAAAAATGAGGAGCCCTGGTCATGATGTCGAAATTAACTTGAATTTTCAAATACTTGATATCAAGTTTTAGTTGTACTCGTCATCTCCTGGAAGTCAACAACTCATGCGACTTTGCAAGAAATTATTAGGCAATACTACTTAACAAGCAAAAGAAGTCAACAGATGTGAAGATGATAAAACTAACTACCTACTAAGGATAAATAACCAAACACTAGACAACTTAGGCCTTGCTAGGTGTTCCTTGTAGGTGATGTACTGATGAAGGGTGAAAGTTGATCACCCAAATAATATTGAAGGATACAATTTAAATACTTTGGATCGATTATTCACAAGAGTATAGATATCGATCAAAATATAACCTTTAGACCTAAAGCTAGCTGGTTAAAAAAATTGTCTCCTGAGTACAATACAATATGAGGATACCATGAAAATTTACATATAAATTTTAGAAACTACAATCATGCAAACAACATTGTAAGTATCAGAGCACTGAGCAATCAACAATCATTGATATATAAGTTTAGTCTCCGTTTGGCGTGATGGTGGCGGGCGTGAACGCGGTGGTTATGACCCGTCGTTCATAAAGGCTGACAACACCTAAGAAACTTCATCCACTATTATGTTCAAAACAAGTTTTCTTTTCTTGGTAGCGGTCATAACCATTGTCATGTCAAACATACATTCTATGACGGTGGTGTTTTTGTCCAAACTCACCGGCAAGACTGCAGATGTCGGATTCATGTTTGTTCGAGTTTGAAATGTCGGATGTCGGATTGTGGGGGATATATCGGGGATATTTTACAATGTCAGATTTTAATATTTAAATAAATTTATTTATATATACACACATTTTTTGTAAATATGTATAATCGGACACATCTTTCACTATTATAAGGAAAAAGTTGTATTTGGTGAAACATTCAAAAATATCAATTATGTACTTATTTTTATATTTTAATGACTTGATATATATTATAATCTATTTCAAAGAAATTAAAATACAATGTCCATTCAAGTAATTATACTATCAAAAAATTAGAAGTAATGATGAAAAACCATTTAAATTCAAAAATATTTTTAGTAGAGCTCCTACTATGGTAGGTTGTCATTAGGCATGTCAGCGGTCTATTCAAGGAAGGTTGTCATTAGGCATATCAGTGATATTTTTGATGTGATGATATTAAATCAATCAACTTTATTAAAGTCAAAATTAGTATTTTAGGTCAAAACGTATATTGTTTTATAAAATAAAAATTATAATATTTATGTATATTTTTTTACGGTCATTTTAAGTACTCATATGTATATGCTGCGGGCGAAACCCGCCTTGATGGGGCGGGCGAAACCCGTCGTCGCCGGTCGGGTACTTTCGCCCATGGTCATAAGGGCGGAGCCCCGTGTCGGACACTTATAACGTATGTTTATAAACTACACAATAGGCATATATATATATAATTCATGCTTATAATTACAAAAAAAATGTTGACAACAGTAAATAACATAAAGAGCATCAAATGAGAGTCAACGAGAAAGATGTCGAATCTAGGTTGAGAAAGATGTCGAATCTAGGTTCAGAAAAATGCACAAAACAAAATATTACCACGCTGACTCTTAAAAGAAATGAAAAATATATATTTGTGATACTCTCGCAGATATACATGTCGTAAGATATCGACCGATATATCGGATAAGACCGATACATCGGGGGATATTTTCAAAATTGATATTTTTGCTTAAAATGTCCATGCCGTGATGATTTCTATTCAAAACCTTTACGTCGGCCGACATGTCGAGCAAGTCAGACGACATCTACAACATTGCTCACCGGAGCAAAAATGACGTGCCAAACGGAGCCTTAGTAAATTGAGCATTAAGAAGCAGGAGCAAAGCCACTTTAATTTCTCAAAATTCAAATCCCAATAACTCTAATGCAATAATCAGTCTCTCAGAAGCTGCTTTAAGTTTGCATTAACTGATTATAACTGGTCTCAAATACACTAGTGAGGTTTTATCGTTTAAATTTAGAGATTTAGAGATACTGTAACGACTAAAAGCAAAAGTTCAAGGGGCAAGATCTCGCCAGCTCATCAATTCATGGCATTAGCAATTACATTACCAGATGGCGACACGTGTCCCTGCCAAACGGTCCTTGACTGGCAGCCCAACAACTCTTTTTATAATTACTTATTTGACTATATTTCCTGTTATGCAGTTTACTATTCCAGTTATTTCCTATTTCCCAAGCATGTTATAAATATCCATGAGAGGATGTAAGACTCAAGCATTTGAATTTAATAAAATTAGTATTGTTTTCGTTATTAACTACTGTTAGTCGGTAAACTCGTCGGACTTCTCGTCGGCGGGGTTACATTGGTGCTCTTGTTGAGAAATAAAGTTTGTTGAACTGCCACAGTCTACCAGGATCTTGCACGGGGTGAGTTAATAGAAAACCTTCAAATCGAATAGATTGACTAGAGAGTGTTCTTATTAGCGCATGATAGCCAATCTCATACCCTTAGGGTGGCGGTGGAGGTTGGTCCGGCGCCTCCCCGGCTTCGCATGGATCTACCGTGTCACTGATGTCTGTGATTTCATCCTCCATAAATAGACATGAGATTTTATTTTTGCATTGGTGTCCGGGTAAGTAGCGTTCGTCGCAAGTATAACATAATCCTTTCTCCCGTTTTTGTTGTAGTTCAGCGGGTGTGAGGCGTTTGTATCCTGGTTAAAAGTGTTGTGTTGTCTAGGGGCGTGGGGTCCATGAGGTATATTTGCCGAGGCGTGAAATGTGGTTCGGGTTGTCTTAATCTCCTATAACCATTGTTCTTCGTATAGTTTTGCGAGATTGAAGGCTTCGTCTAGTGTATATGGTCGTTGAGTAATAACGCTTCTTTGGATTGTCGGTTTTAGTTCGGCAATGAATATAGATTTTAATAACTCTGGAGGTATTCCATTTATTTTGGTTGCTAATTCTTCAAACTTATCCTTAAAAGCCATAACAGTGGTTATTTGTCATAAAAATGTGAGTTTAAACATGGGATCTTCGAACGTTGAGGGGCCAAACCGTGTAAAGAGAGCAAATTTGAATTCGTTCCAATTGAAATAAGCCCAGTCAGGATTCAAGGATTCATACCAACGTGAGGCTGGCGGGCCCAAGTGCATTGCTATAATAGGCATATACGCTGAATATGGTATGTTATAAAATCGAAAGTAATGTTCGGCTTTTTAAACCCAATCGGTTGGGTCTTCATTTTCGAATCGAGGGAAATGAAATTTTACCTGACCGAATGAGAAAAAAAGGAGGCGTGGAAGTAGCACCTGGAAAATTTGCAGGGGAATGCTCAATGTCATCCCTATATGGGTTGTTTGGTGGTTGTGCGTTGCCGAAATTCCAAGATTGCGGTGGTAGACCCTATCCCACTGGGAACAGATTAGACGCTGGTCCCCCAGAGCCGCCCGGTGGAAGAGTGAAGCCGTGATTGAACTGTGGTGTTGTGGTTCCTCCTGTGGCCAGATGGGGATTTCGCGGGTTGGGCAAAAATCTCGTTGTGCCGAAATGGATGGATTGTCCTGGGAGCAATTGCTGGGATAGTGCTAATGTTCTCAAATGCTGCGTGACGAGCGGCCCTCGTGACCCGATGCTAAGACCATGCACCGTTCCTTGGAAACTTGGAAACTGGGTGCCCGAGCTTAACATATTTCCATCGATGATGCATTGAGATGGGTTCATTGTGCCAGAATTAGATAAATTTTGAGGCGGTGTGAACGACGAGGTGGCCGGTGCGGACATCCCGATCGATGATGAAAGGTCATTTAAAAGAACTTCTGACTGAGACCGGAGAGAACCAAATCCTCCCTCCTGTATGTGGGGTGGAGATGCTTTTAGCAAGGAACTCATTTCCTGTCGTAATAAACATAGATCATGGGATGATTGTTCGGTAGACTGTTGAATCGTCATGGTCAGTTTCAGCATTTCTGCCTCCAATTTGTTGAATTTTTGAGCCTGCTCCGCATGACGTTGGTCCATGGTCTTCCAGATTTCTTGTTGTCCGTTGGAAAGATCCTTTAATCGCGTATTCGGTGGTGGTTCGGTGCCCGCCATGGCGAGTATCTCAACGAGAAAACCAATGTAACCCCACCGGCGAGAAGTCAGGTGCGTATGCATCCAGATGAAATACAGAAGATAGCATTCCATACCCCACAAGGATCCTCTGAATTTCTAGTGATGCCCTTCGGCCTCACTAACGCACTTGCAACCTTTCAATCCTTAATGAATACGGTTTTCCAGCCCTATCTAAGGAAATTTGCCGTTATCTTCTTCGACGATATCCTAATATATAGTCGGGATCTGCAGAGTCATTTGAGTCATCTAAACATCATTCTGTCAACAATGTGCACAAACTCCCTCTATGTCAAACTCACCAAATGTCAATTTATGACATCCACGGTAGACTTCTTAGGCCATGTCATTACCGCTTCAGGAGTAAGTCCCCACCCAGAAAAGGTAGCCACCATTTTAAAATGGCCAAGACCAACAACAGCTAAACAATTAAAATCCTTTTTAGGGCTCTCAGGTTATTATAGATGATTTACTAAACACTACGCCACAGTGGCAGCACACTAACGGATCTTTTAACAAAGGAAGAATTTAAGTGGAATGAGCAGGCAACAAGGGCATTCGAACAACTTAAGACTCAACTAATGACGGCCCCAGTACTAGCGCTACCTGATTTTACACAACCTTTCACACTAGAAACCGACGCATCTGGCTGCGGAATCGGAGCAATATTGTCACAAAATAAACACTCATTGGCATATTTTAGTAAAAAGCTTACGGCAAGAGAGCAACATAAATCAACATATGACAGAGAATTATTAGCTATTTCTACGACTTTGGATAAATGGCGTCAATATCTTCTGGGAGCCCCCTTTATAATACGTACAGATCATCAGACACTGCATCATTTGACCACCCAAATTCTAAACAGTCCATCCCAACAACGTTTTCTTTCAAAAATATTAGGCTTTAATTTTAAAATTGAATATAAGCCGGAACGACTAAATTCAGCAGCTGACGCCCTGTCCAGACTACCAGACCAAACATTAAACAGCTTAACTTGTTCTTATAATATATGTAAAAAATTTCAGAAGTTGGCTGACTGGTATCCCTCAGACCGTTTAGCTAAAAAGATTAATCATGTGCTGAGACAGGATTCGACCACACCATCCAATTGGACCATGTCCGTCCAAAAATTATATTTAAAAATTGTTTTATACATTCCAGTTTGCCCACTACGACATCAATTAATCCAGGAAGCTCACGCTTCCCGTTCAAGCGGACACTTCGGAATTAAACCAACTTATAACCGCTTACGATCTAACTATTACTAGCCTAAAATGATAAACGACATTAAGCAGTATATCAAAACATGTAATTTATGTCAAAAAGGAAAGGGACTGAATCACAACCCTTTCGGGGTTCTTCAGCGCGGTAGATCGTCTCACAAAAGTAGCTCATTTCACACCACTAACAGCACTAACAGGGCCGGTTGTCGCTCGAGTATTTTGGGACAACATCGGGAAATTGCATGGTCTACCCGAGACAATCATTACCGATCGAGACCCAGTATTTTAAAGCAAATTTTGGAAGGCATTGTGCACACAGCAAGGCACCAAGCTCAGTTATAGCTCGGCTTATCATCCAAAAACGGATGGACAGACAAAGCGGGTGAACAGGTGCCTGAACCAGTATCTTAGGATATTCGCGCAACAAAACCCGAAGCACTGGTCCAAATTACTGAGTTGGGCAAAATTCTATTACAACACCACGTACCATTCATCGGCCGATATGACACCCTTTGAAGCCATGTTCGGCCGACAACAACCTGCTATTGTTCGGCACTATAATAACAAAATTACAATACAAGTTGTACAAGCAGAGTTAAGTGACAGGGACAAGATGTTGAAGCAACTTCGCCTAAATCTTCAAAGGGCCCAGCATCGCATCCAGGCTACAACAAACAAAAAAAGAACACCAATTCAGCTCACTGAGGGCGATCTAGTGCTATTAAAACTACATCCTTACAAACAACTGTCATTAAAACAACAAAATTCGGCACGATTCAGCCTAAAGTATTACGGGCCATTTAAAATCATTCAGCAAATTAACCCCGTCGCGTACAAATTACAACTACCCGAATACTCACAGATTCACCCAGTGTTTCATGTCTATTTACTAAAACCTTATTATGAAGCAGATGAACATATTGTACATCATTTACCACCGTTGGACGCCAATAACACTCCAATACATGGAATATTGACGGTTCTGAACGAACGTTTCATCTGGGGTCAGAACAAGCAGGTCCATCAAGCGCTAATCCAATGGGAAGGATTAGCACCAGAAGACAGCTCGTGGGAAGACGCAGACTCCCTTCCTAACCAGGTACGCCTATCCTTAAGCTTACAGCAAGATGCTCACACACATCCGTTTGATGCAGGTACTAAAGACCGTTCAACCCGACCCACGGGAAATAAAGAGCAAGGGGAAAAAAGCAACGAATGACTTATCTGTGACCACCCCAGTAATCAAGGGGATGGGGGAACCTCCAACACTATGGCCCAACACCAGGACACCATGATCACAAGCTCCTCGACGCTCGCGGCGGCTTCATCTACGAAAGTCCTTTCAGCTGCCCGGGCTTCCATTCATACCGCGGCGCACTCGTTCTCGCCGTCGGCACCCTCAAGTACTTCAGCTCAACCGACGCAGCAGTGAGGAAGAATCTCATGTTTTAAGCAACGTGGACGTTGCTATCGAGGCAAGGGAGTGATGAATGGAAGCCGACGGCTCTTTTTATAATTACTTATTTGACTCTATTTCATGTTATGTAGTTTACTATTCCAGTTATTTCCTATTTCCCAAGCATGTTATAAATATCCATGAGAGGATGTAAGACTCGAGCATTTGAATTTAATAAAATTAGTATTGTTTTCGTTATTAGCTACTGTTAGTCGGTAAACTCGTCGGACTTCTCCCCGGCGAGGTTACAGATACCAACATGCCAAAGTTTGTATGTGGGACAAAACATCAAAATGATCAAATTCACATGAAAATAAGTAAACTTGCAATTAAAACAAATAACAGAGCAAGGAGATGATAAACCTATCATGGCGACATTCCAGTACTATTGCTTCGATTCCTCCCGGCCTACAGATTTGCGTTGTTGTGGCAGAGAGACGGTGGATCAACGTCGAGCAACTAAGAAGTGCGCGAGGAGATGAAAGAAGAAATTGGGCGATCTGATAAATTTGTGGGAAGTTGCGACGCTCTTGGTGTGGCGGCCAGACAGTATTGGCCAGAGAAATGGAAGGGAAGTTTTGCAGCCGCTTACACCATTTGTGTACGGGATTGTTAGCGCCGATGGTTCCCGGCGGCCGACAAGCAACAGCGAAGGAGCATCGCCGGAAAGACGGCGGCTTCGCCGCTCCGAAACGGAAGCGAGAATAATGCACCCTTGCAGAGTTAGGGTTATAGCGCAAATCAATTTGGGGATGCTCAAGGGGGGTCCCGGGGGTGTGCTGTGCGAGCACCATGCAGTGCGGGATCGTGTGGCTGCGAGTGCATCAGATCTCGCGCGGAGATGCGTGTACATCTTTAAGATGTGTGCGCGCGAGATCTGATGCACTCGCAGCCACACGATCCCGCACTGCACCGTGCTGTGCAAATCCCGCACAGCACACCCCCGGACCCCTCAAGGGGTCTGTTTGGCTGTTTAAAAGCACCGAAAAGGGTTTTTTTAATCGCACGCGTGCCGTTTTCTTTCCTGCGCCAAATCTCGTGTCTTCTTTCCCGGTGCAGCTTCCCTCCTCCGCGCGGAACGCTTATCCTTCAAGCCTCTCCCCACATAGCCGAAATCTTTCACCGCGCCCTCTGAAGCAAGTTTTAATTTAGGGCAGTGACGCGAAAACAGTGGCGGCACAACAGCATCCCACGGCGAACTGTTTTTCAGGTATGCCGAAATTTTTTTATACACTAATTTTAGGGCAATCTCTCATGATTATTCATACTATATATAGCTGGTACTCTTTTTTCCGAGAAGGTTTCAGCATCAACGGCTAATGCTTGTTGGATGTTGAAATCCTATTTTTTAGTACGTTGAAATACAGGAATTCGACCGGAATTACTGTAGTACAAGCCAGAAATCCTTTTAACATTGCACCGCAATGCAAACCTAGGTTGCGAGTGTTTTCGATTCTCTGATATGCCGAACCTATTGTGTATGCTGCATTTTCCTTAATTCCTAAATAATGTCTGGTATACTCTTTTTTTCCGAGAGGGTTTCAACAGCAACGACTAATACTTGTTAGATGCTGAAATCCTATTTTCTTGTATGTTGAAATCCATGAATCTGGCCGGAATTACTATAGTACGGCCGGAAACCCTTCTAACATTGCTGGCAATGTCAACCTAGGTTGATGATTCATTGTTGATTTATTGCATTAGATCCTTATTTATTACTCATTTGTTAGAGACAGTGTAGATGGTCGGACATTCAACCGGTACTTATCTAAATAGTAGATGTGTCATATCAACTATCAAGAAGCATGTCGAACCTATCTTGGACTTGTTGTATGATCAGTCAAATATTCTATTAAATGATACCGGCCTGCTATAATTTTTCTCCCTCCCAGATCTTCCTCAGAACATCCCTTTATTGTATAGGCTTATCTGACTGTACATGCCAGACAAGGAGGTCTTTCTGCTTGGAAAATATTATGTGAAGCTGACCGTGAATGAAGTTGTAGTGATTCTAAGATTGTCAAATAAAGGAGCGGAGTTCAATTTCAAGAGAGAATCGTATTCAGATGAGAATCAGAAGCAACTTTTGAGTGAGATGAATCAATTGGCTCTCGAAGAGTCAACGACTGCGGTGGAGTCTCGAAGGTTGAAGGTTCTTGTAAAGTACATACTGTAGTGCCCCCCCCCCCCCGACCTTTTACCCGCGTCGGGCCGGAGGGGTACTACTTGGCCTAAGACGTCCACTCAGTGCTCTTAGGGGAAACGGTCCACCCTAACTAAGCACTTGATGGCTGCCTTGCTTGGCTCGAATCATAACATACATAACTCATCAAAGTATAGCAGAATCATTAACATGAAACCATTGCAAATTTATATATAATATATCAGAATCACAGCGGTTCTAGGGCCAAAGCCTAAGCGTTTAAATAAGCATGTGGGCTATACATGTGCTACATATAATCCTCATATACTCTCTCTCTCTACGCTGCTCGGTGGTACTCACGTCTCTAAACTCCGGGGACGGCGGGGGTGCATCTGCTCAAGTATACCTAGCTGTTGGCGTAATCTCCTGCGGCAGTGGGTCACTACAATGCTCCACCTCCTGTGAATGGTTAATCAAATAACTGTTAGTCACAGAGCTAAGTGGAAACAAATCTCCTCTCTGGATCCACATCCTGGGGACGAGCACACACCCACCCAACAAAAGTAAAAAACCGAGGCAAGAGAGGGTTAACACAACATGTAACACTCACTATCTGTCGTATAGCATATAGCAGTAGGTCCGGCCGGGGCCCGACGTCATATACCACAGATAGACCGGAAGGTTACGTAATGAAAACCATCCTGTCAATAACCAACGTCCTACACAGAGTACATTCTAGCGGAAGAAATTTAAAAGTTATAAAATAAGAACCCCGCCAAAAAGCATGAATGTCCACTACAATAAATCCAACAAGAATGAACGTACAAATACAAAAGTACTTGACCTTATGGCTTTAAAATAGTTTACTCAAATATAAGTGTCTTCCAAACCTCGGCACGCACGCCGGTCATACATGAGAATAAAAGAAAACACTCAAAATTAGGCCTTCGAGGACCGGCTCAGCAACAAGGGCTTTTGCCCGTTATTTGCCACTCGGCTCCGCAGCACCTGCAAGCAACAATCCACCGAGCGGTGGCAAACAAAAGCAACGGTCAGCCATGCTGACCAAATTATAACGATCCCGCTCCCAAACTCGGGGCGGCGATGCTCCTTCCCTGCACTTTATTAGCATTGTCATATAATAGAGAAATTACACATCATCACAGGCGTATGCTCGCACGGCCACACACCTCGTGCTCTCAGGGCACATTCTCGGTGAACCCGGTCAAAGTCCGCGGTCTCACCACCGCCCCTTGGACGACAAATTCTCGTGAGCATTACGGTCTTTCTGGCCTTTGCCTAAGACCCTCCATCTATGTCAATGGCGAGTACCAAGTACCTTAGGTCTCTCTAACCGAATGACACAGAGCGGGTACGGTTTCACCTGACCCGTTGTTCACACCACAACATCAATTTAAGCTATATGTGCGGGTGAAGCTTCCCTGAGTCCCAATCCGATCACACACTTTACATAATCCAGTTATGTGCAAGTTGGCTCCCAGGCCACCATGTTGGCAGAATCACGCATCTGCCCAGTTTTTCGGGTGCACCTCGGAGTTAGTCCCCAAGGTTCCCTATTGCAATCTACCGCGAAGAAAACCCGAAAAAACAATCAACTGCGCAGAGTCTTCTCCGGCCATTCATGCAATGCAACATCACCGATCCAGACCAACTTGTCCGGGTAGGCTTCACACATCATACCTATGTCTGTTTCTCGATTACGGACTCTACATGCAAAACAACGGGGACTATTCATGTCTACCCGAAGGAGCACCACACACTCACTGCAAACTCACGAGAGCGGGCTTCCTATGCAAAGGGAAAAGAGGACTTCACATGTCCAAGATGAGAATCGTTACCCTAGCATTCCTCTTCGGCGCCATGAATATCTATGCGGATGAAAAGCACCGCAATGTCCTCGCCTCCGTAGATCCGAACTCGGCTTGCAATTTGGGGCTCCGAAGCTCCACCAGCGGCCGGATCTCTCTTCCTTCTCCTTCATTGCTCTCCCCTCTCTCTAGAACTTTAGAAAGAGAAAGCCCAAAAGAAATGAGGGTTTCTAAACCCTATTCCCGGGTATAACCCAGCAAGAGCAGCCCTGAGCCATTGGATCCCAAAATAAGGAAACGGACGGCCACGATTCGGACTTAAAATCCAAAACCTGGGTCGAACATGGCTTATGACACGCCAGTGTCCAAGGCCACGTGCCTATTTCGACGCCGAAACCGTCGCGTCCTGAAAATAACACGGGCTCTAGACACGCCTGTGTCAGGCTTGATACATCCGTGTCATCCAGTACGTGCCCGTGTAGCTGGGCGTGTTCCTCCATCGACACAGGACCAACACCAACCCGAGCAGAACACGGGTATTCGACACGCCCGTGTCTCATTTGATACACCCGTGTCATACCCGAACACGCCTGGGCTCCAGGCCGTGTTTCTCCCCCGACACAACTCGGTTAACCACCCGAGTAGGACACGGCCTGGGAGACGCCCGTGTCTCAGGCCGTGTTCGCTGTTCGACGATCATCGACTGCAATTTCGTCGACCACACGACCATCGTTGAACCCGAGCATGACACGCCCCGGGGACACGTCTGTGTCCCAGGCCGTGTGACCTCTACCAAGTCCCAGACTTGGCTCAAAATGCCTCCTATCGCTCTTCTGAGTTTCTGGGCGTTACAACTCTCTCCCTCTAAAAAGAATTTCGTCCTGAAATTACATAAAGAAAAAGATACACAAAACCTTAAACGGTACCTGAATGGAATAACTCCGGGTACTCCTCAAGTATGGTCTGCTCTCGCTCGCACGAGAGCTCCTCCCGACCGCAGTTGTCCCAACGGACCTTGACCATCCTGATTTCCTTGTTACGCAATCGCTTGACTTCTGAGTCCTCAATGCGAACGGGCTTGACCTTCGTCGTCAACCCATTATTGACCGACACTTGATCGACCGCAATCACTTGCGAAGGCTCTTACACCGCCTTTCGCAGCACTGATATGTGGAATACGTCATGTAGACCACATAACTCCACTGATAGCCTCAATCGATAAGCTGTTTCGCCAATCCGCTCCAGAACCTCAAACGGTCCAAGGTACCTCGGGCTTAGCTTCTTCAAGTGTCGTACCCGCGAGATACCCTTGAACGGTTTAATCTTCAAGTACACCCAGTCGCTGATATCGAACTCCACGTTCCTATCTTGGTGTTATAGTACTTAGCTTGCCGGTCCTGAGCGATTAGCAATCTTTCTCGAATCGTTCGAACCAATGACGTTGCATCTGTCACCTCTTGCCGCTTGTACAACTTTGACTCACACGTTTCCAACCAAGACAATGACGTGCGACATCTTCTACCATAAAGGGCCTTGAAGGGCGCCATTTGAATGCTAGCATGATAGCTATTGTTGTAAGCGAATTCCACCAAGTATAGGTGATCTTCCCACTGCTTCCCGAAATCCAGAACGCACATGCGCAGCATGTCTTCCATCGTCCCGTTGACCCTCTCGGTCTGACCATCCGTCTGCGGATGAAAGGCTGTGCTGAAACTCAGCTTTGTTCCCAACATCTGCTGCACCAACCTCCAATCATTCGACGTGAACTGCCCATCTCGGTCACTCACGATGCTGCGGGGCACACCGTGAAGCCGCACAATATTATCCACATATAACTTTGTCAATTTCTCCACAGAATCATCCTTCCTATACGGAATGAAGTGCGACACTTTCGTCAGACGATCTACGATCACCCAGATGGCGTCGTTTCCATTCTACGACCTTGGCAAGCCATGCACAAAGTCCATAGTAATGTCGTCGAACTTCCACTCCGAAATAGGCAAGGACTTCAAGAAACCTCCAGGCTTCTGACACTCCGCCTTCACTAAAGCGCAAGTTTGACACTTCGCCGCATAGAGTGCCACATCCTTCTTAAGTCCTAGCCACCAGAACAATTTCCTCATATCACGGTACATCTTCGTGCTCCCCGGGTGAATCGAGTATTTGGTATGATGAGCCTCGTACAACAATTCCACCCGCAATTTTCCCACATTTGGGACGCACAGATGACCATCCTTCCAGAGCAATCCATCAACAACCTCAAATTGGGAATTTGACTCATCCAAAGACTCTACCATGATTTGCTTTATGCGGCCATCCAAATCCAGAGCCTGCCGAATCCGATCAGCCAGGTCACACTGTACTTCAGTCCAGTTTAATAGCGCTTCGGCACTAGACTGCTTATTTACGCAAGAGATCAAATCTAACTGATCCTGCGGCTAGAATTAAGCTACAGGGGGCTTTATATCCTACTGTCCCCACAGCGGATCCGCTATGTGGGGCGCTGATGCTGAGGTGGGGGCGAGATTTGACGTAAAGTTAGCCGCCCGATCTTCATCACCAGATCGGGCGACTGCTGCTTCTCGCTGGCGGTGGAGAGGTTGAGCCGCCTCCACCACCGTCAGCGGGTTGCCGCAGACGCAGACGCTGACCCTGATCGGCTCGCCGGGGGCCGGCGGTTCTCTGGGCGGTAGTCCGGCGGCCTGGCGCCGCCGGCCGCCGCCAGAAAAACTATCCCAAGAGCTTTGGGGTGGCGGTGGCCCTGCTCCCGGCGCCACCACGCCACCCCCGCTCATCGAGCTGCCTGCCACCCATCAGTCCACCCCCGACCGACATGCCGGGGGTCGAGCTTCACTCCGGCGGTGGTCCGGCGGCCATGCACCGCCGGCCGCCGCCACCAAATTTAAACAGAAAATATTCTGTTTTGCGGGTGCCACCGGAACCATGTTTTCTAGCGGCACCGCCGCTCTCTGCCGCTGGGGGCTGCTGCCCTAGTGGTGTAATACTCCCCCAGCGCCACCACCGGCGTTGGGGGAGGATTTCTCCTCCTTGGGCGCCACCCGGCCTGGAACAAGGCTAGGGTGGCACCGGCGGTGCTCCGGCCGCCGGGAGTGTCATGCACCACGTCGGAAATGGGGAGGGGGAGAGAGAGAGGGTTCCACCAGGGTTTGGTTGGCTCGGGAGGGGCCGGCTTGGTCGGTCATGGCTCAAGGTGGTGGAGGAGGGGGAGGAAGAGCCTCAGCTTGGCTTTTTACAGCCACCTAGGTTCTGGAAAGGGTCAGGCAGGGGGAAGGTGGGCTGTTCTTGAGGCTTGGGGAAGGAGAGGGGGTGGGGTGGCCTTTATAGGGTTGGGGAGGGGGAGCTCCCCTCCATTTTGCAATGTGGGATTAATCCCTCCTTAGGGAGGGATTAATCACCACCCTCCAGTTGTCCAAGGACAGCTGGAGGTGCTACATATTCCCCATGTGGGGAATAGGGGAAAGCCCCATGGGCTTGGGCCTCCATGGTGAAGAAAGAGAGGGGTAGAAAGGAGAGTATGGGGTTTGTGGGCCTTTACTTGCCCTAGGGGCTCCTTGCTGGTTGGGGGCCCAAGGAAAGTGTGGGGGCATGGACCATCCTCTTTTGGAGAGGGGGGGGGGGGGTGGGCCCCTACTTGGAGAAAAATCCAAAAGATGGATTTTTAGGCGGGTTTGACGAAGTCAACCCTAGGGTGAGTCCCCCTTGCTGGTCAAAGTCAAAGTGGGTCCAAGTCATCGGGGTCAAGTCAAAGTTCGGGTGTTGTGTCATAATTGGTGTGCGCACGCTTTTCGGTGTACAACTACGCTTGATTTGACCACTGGTTGACCAATTATCATCGAAATTGACTAGGATGACTTCCGTTGACTTCGTATTAACCACACGAGTCCAACGCCACTGACTGGGGTTGAATCGGAGTCTGTTTTGCGAAAGTCCAAAATTTGCGCGTCGCAGCGTGCTAAAATGGTCGAAGTGCGTAAAACTGTTGCTAAACCTCGAATTGTGACGTGATGGGTTCTAATGCACCTATCTAGGTTATATGAGGTCACATGAATCGATAGAACTCAATTCGGAGCTCTCTACGTTGATATCCAAAATCTGCTCTCGTTGCGTTTTACGAGGAATGGTCATATTCACTACATGACCTCTGATCCAACTGAACGAGTTCCGACGTACTCATATTGACTATACGAGGTCACAGAACTGACAGAACTCAAATCGGTTTTCTCTAGCTCTATTTCCCGCCTAGGGTTATCTCCCTCCGGGTTAGAGGTAGGGTTCGGGCTACTTTTATTGTGCCCGCTAGGGCTCTGGTGGCCCAATAAAAGTCGGGATGTTACAATCCAATAAAAATAAAAGGATTTTTATCCCTGAAAATTTGCTTGAAGTAGGGGGAAAAAGTAACATACCTGAGGAAAGAGCTCTGGGTGTTTTTCTCGGAGGAGTGCTTCAGGTTCCCACGTGAACTCCTCTCGTCCACAGTTTGACCATAACACCTTAACCATCAGAATGGTTTTGTTACGTAGTGTCTTCATCTTGTAATCTACCACTATGACGGGTTCGAGCCGGACGGATCGATCTGATTGAAGTTGTGCCAGTGGGGTAGGAAGGTGCTGCTCTAGTTGCCGGAGGACTCATCTCAAGGAAGAGACATGAAACACATCGTGAAGATTCCCCAACTCTGGGGGCAAGGCTAAACGATAGGCGACGGGGCCAACACGCTCTATCACCGGATAAGGGCCCAAGAAGTGGGGATCTAACTTTTTCTGCTTCCTCAACCGGGAGACACCATGCATGAGCTTTATTTTCAGAAACACCATTTCCCCCACGCTGAACTCCACCGGTCGGTGCCGCGCATCATAGTACTTAGCATGCCGGCTCTGCGCTTCCCGCATTTGTTCCTGAATCAGTCGTATCGCTGTCGTAGTGTCATCGATGTAAGCCACTCCCAAGGCTTCCGGGTCCTCTTCCTGAGCCCAAGTCAACGGGGTTCGACAACGGCTTCCATACAATGCCTCGTACGGAGCCATCTTAATGCTAGCCTGGTAGTTGTTATTGTATGAAAATTAGACTAACGGCAACAAATGCTCCCACGGCTCATTGTGCTCCACTATGCACAGTCGAATAAGATCCTCCATCGTCTGGTTCGTCCTCTCCGTCTGTCCGTCTGTCTGCGGGTGGAAGGCAGTGTTGAAGGCCAATTTGGTTCCCAAATATGCCGGCACCCGCCTCCACTCCTTAGATGTGAAGCGCCTGTCACGATATGACACGATGGACTTTGGTACTCTGTGAAATCGTACCACTTGCTCTAGGAACATCCTGGCCAGGATATCTACTCTGTCACCCTGTCGGTTTGGAATAAACCGCGCTACCTTGGTGAGTCGATCAACGACCACCCATATTGAGTCATTCCCAGCGCGGGATCGAGGTAGGTCGTGGATGAAGTCCATGGAGATGTCTTCGAACTTCCACTCTGGTATCGACAGGGGCTGTAATAGGCCTCTTGGACTGTGACATTCAGCCTTGACCTTCTGATAGGTCTGACACCGAGCCACGAAGTTGGTGACATCTCTTTTCATTCCAGGCCAGTAAATGGTCTTGCGTAAGTCCACGTACATCTTAAACACGCCAGGGTGAATCGAGTACCTTGACTGATGGGCCTCTTGCAGAATTTCCTCACGAATCCCTCCGGTAGTGGGAACAAATATGTGATGTTTGAATTACAGAATCCCGTCATGCAATTTATAATCCTCCTGTGCCCCTTCTTGCAGAGATCAGATGATCGGCATTACCTCTGGGTCGATCTTTTGGGCTTCTCGTATCCGGTCCCGGATGTCGCATTGGATCTCCATACAATATAGCTGGGAATAGTACTCTTCCGGATCTCTTCGGGCAACCAGGGTAATCTCCAAGTCTATCAAAGACTGGAAAAGTTCCTTAGGGATGTGCTCCATCCAACTCCTGGCTATCGTAGGCTGGCGGCTCAAAGCGTCAGCGACTCTATTAGCCTTCCCGGGGTGATATTGGAGAGTGAAGTCGTAATCGCATAAGAATTCCAGCCATCGGCGCTGCCGGAGATTCAGCTCCATCTACGTGAAGATATACTTGAGGCTCTTGTGGTCGGAGAAGATCTCACATCTTACTCCGTACAGATAGTGCCTCCAGATTTTAAGGGCGAAGACAATGACGCCCAACTCTAAATCGTGTGCTGCGTAGTTTAATTCATGCGGCTTTAATTGCCGCGAAGCGTAGTCCACTACCATTCCATGCTGCATTAAGACTGCTCCCAATCCCTTCAGGGAGGCGTCAGTGTAGATTTGGAATCCCTCAGTCCGTGTAGGGATCGTAAGGATTGGCGTGGAAGTCAGCCGCTTCTTCAGTTCGATGAACGCAGCCTCGTACTCCGGCGTCCATCGGAATGCGACGTCTTTCTTGGTGAGAGCAGTCAGGGGTAGGGCAATCTTGGAAAATCCCTCGACAAACTTCCTGTAGTATCCGGGAAGGCCGAGGAAACTCCGAATATCCGCAGCTGTCCTGAGTGGCGGCCAATTTTGTACTGCCTGGATCTTGGCTTGGTCTACTGCCACTCCTTCCTTGTTTATCGCGTGACCCAAGAATCCAACCTCTTCTAGCCAGAATTCACACTTACTGAATTTGGCGAAGAGAGAGTGCTCCCGGAGCTTTAATAGCACCATCTGCAGGTGCCGAGTATGATTCGTCTTGGTCCTCGAGTAGATTAGGATGTATTCTATGAAGACGATGACAAAGTGATCCAAGAAGGGTTCGTGGACTCTATTCATCAGGGCCATGAAGGCGGAGGGCGTATTGGTGAGCCCGAAGGGTATCACCAGGAACTCGTATAGACTGTATCGGGAGCTGAAGGCAGTCTTGGGGATATATTCCTCTCGGATTCGAAGCTGGTAATAGTCGGACCTCAGGTCCATCTTGGAGAATACTGAAGCACCTTGCAACTGATCGAACAGTTCGTCGATCCTAGGAAGGGGGTACGTGTTGCGTACAGTAAGCTTATTTAGCTCCATGTAGTCGATGCACAGTCACAGAGTCCCGTCTTTCTTCTTGACGAAAAGTACCGGGGCTCCCCAGGGCGAGGAACTAGGGAGGACGAATCCAACACCTATTAGTTCCTAGAGCTAGATCTTTAGTTCAATCAGCTCCCTTGGGTCCATCCGGTAGGGGGCTCACGATACTGGCCATGCTCCGGTCACGAGCTTAATCTGAAAGTCGACCTCTCGCTGGGGTGGCAATCCCGGGAGGGACTCAGGGAAAATATCTGGAAAGTCGCGGACTACTGGGACCTTGGCGAGCACCTAAGTTTTGTCTTCCATCTCGAAGTAGATAAGGTATACTTCGTCCTTCTGACGGACTGATTTCACCATCTGCGTAGAAGTCAAGATAATGCGCAAGACAGAGGGCACACCTGTCAACGCGACGCTCTGGCCATTTGAGTTATGTAGCCGGACTTCTCGCATGTAATAGTTTATTTGTGCTTGGTGCTCGGCTAGCCAGTCCATCCCCAGAATGATGTCAAACCCAGTTATTGTTAGGATGGTTGCGTAGATTTCAAATTCCACCTCTCCCAACGTAGCCTGGAAAGAACACTTTAGGTAGATGTCATATCTAACCCGTCCGGTAAACGGATTCGTATAGACTGTCTGATTGAACGAATAACATTTCTCTTTGTTGCGATGAAATCATGAGAGACGAAAGAATGTGTCGCTCCTGTGTCAAAAAGAGTTTTGGCAGGGAGTCCTTCTACCAACAAGATTCCTGACGACATGAAAAATATATATAGATATATATCATCCAACTAATATATATATATATATATATATATATATATATATATATATATATATATATATGAAATATACAATATCAGTGGAAGATCCGATATCTCCTATCGCCTAAGATATATACCTATGACTACGTCAGGGGCCGGTCCGTGCTGCAGGTCGAGTGCGTAGGCCTCCTGGGCGCTGCTCGGCCCTGCTGGCCTCTCCTGCCAGCTCTGCCTCTGCGGCCTCTCTAACCCTGTCCCCGTGCCGGCTGTCCACCATGAACTGCTCCTAATCCCGGTCTCCCTGTCGCTTGAGGGCAAAATGCCCTCATATGTCCTGGCTGCTGACACAAGAAGTAGTTCCCTGTGAAGGTAACATCTCGTCGGGCCACTAGTGGGGGCTATGGAGCTGGAGCTGGTCTAACGCCTGGCTGTGCAACTGGGGGTCTTGGGGGTGTTGGTGGGCGCCTAAAAGGCTGCCTGCGGCGTCGCTGCAAGCGCTCTCTATCATGTCTGTGGGGAGCGACTCCTCCTTCTTGCCTCTGGTCTCGAGGAAGCTCTACTAGACCTCTACGCCGCTGAGCCACTGTCTGCTGGTCCAACTCTAACGCTACCGCATGGGTGGCTATGGTGTGAAAGGTGGCCTGAGAGAGCATAATCAGGGCCTGCCTCAGGTCATCTCGTAGTCCTCGGTAGAACCGAGAAGCTCCATCCCTGTCGAAGGCAGTCAGGTTCCCGGCGAAACGTGTCAGGTGTATGAACTCTCTCTCATACTCTGCCACTGTGCGGTTGCCCTGTCAAATGAGCAGGAACCTCTCTTACAGCGCGACTCGGTCTGCATCTGTGATAAAGAACTCTAGTAGGGCCACAAAGAACTCCCCCCAAAGGATCGTACTCAACGGCCGGCCTCGAAAGGTAGAGCGACTAGCCGCTCTCCACCAATCCCTCGCATATCCCTCCAAGAGGGTCACCACCAAAGAGACTGTTGCCACAGCTAGGCACATCATCCCTACTAACAGCTCCTCCACTCGCTCCACCCACTCCTCTACCTGGATGGCCGTCTCTGTACCCCTGAAAGGGGGAGGCCTCAGTCCTCGGAAAGTCATCAGCAGATCGGTGGGTGCGATCATCTCTCGCAGTGGCTGTGTCAGGGCATCTCGGAAGGTCGCTAGTATAGCTGTCAGTGTCTACCCTATATCTGTCTCGACAAACAGTACGGCCGTGGGAGCAACCGGGTCTGGTGGTGGGGTAGCTGGAACGTATCCTCTGGATGAGGATCTCCCGTTACTGTACTCCGGTATCTGGAAAAGTAACAGTAAAGAGTGTTAGTATTTTGCGAAAGGGAAATTTGCAAAAGCGACAACCCAAGCAGAAAACGATGGTGTATAGGCGTACTATCGTACAGTCTAGAATCCCTAAGCATATACACTAGGGTCCATCAGGCTTCCACAACAAGGTTCGTCCCAAACCGATAACGAAGCGAGGGACGAAGGGATCCTGAGACTGCTCCACAAGGACGAATCGTGATGGCTCTGATCTGTTTGTAGTGCCCCCCAACCCTTTACCCGGGTCGGGCCGGAGGGGTACTACTTGGCCCAAGATGTCCACTCAGTGCTCTTAGGGTAAACGGTTAACCCTAACTAAGCACTAGACGGCTGCCTTGCTTGGCTCGAATTATAACATACACAACCCATCAAAGTATAGCAGAAGCATTAACAGGAAACCATTACAGATTTATATATAACATATCAGAATCACAGCGGTTCTAGGACTGAAGCCTAAGCGTTTAAATAAGCCTGTGGGCTATACATGTGCTATATATAATCCTCATATGCTCTCTCTCTCTACGCTGCTCGGCGGTACTCACATCTCTAAACTCTGGGGATGGCGGGGTTGCATCTGCTCGAGTAGACCTAGTTGCTGGCGTAATCTCCTACGGCAGCGGGTCACTACGGTGCTCCACCTCCTGTGAATGGTTAATCAAATAACTGTTAGTCACAGAGCTAAGTGGGAACAAATCTCCTCCCCGGATCCACATCCTGGGGACGAGCACGCACCCACCCAACAAAAGTAAAAAGCCGAGGCAAGAGAGGGTTAACACAACATTTCATTTATGAACAACTATGAGCAATTAAAAAAGAGTGCAGTATAACCGGTAAAAGCAGCAATAGTATAAATCGGTTATAACAAGCCTCTACTAGTGTACAACCTCGGGCTCGCGAGAAGGTCTCAAAAGTGCGAAATAGAAGGGGGAGGGCAAGTGGAAGTGATGGGCAAGTGGGACCATACGGTCCACTCGCGGTTGGCAAGTCGGGAGGTCTCTGTGAAAGGCGAGACGCCCCCTCTGGTTGGCGAGTAGGCCGTTATAGGCGAGATGGTCTCCTAGAAAAGGATGACCGCGAGACGAGCAGGAAGGCCCGTCTCGCCACCAGGTGCTCTCCCACTCGCAGTATGGTAAAAGGACTTTTTCACATCTGTACCCAAGGGGGCTTTTACCCTTCTACCCCGGGTATTTTTACCCTTTTGTCCCTGGTGGTCTGCATATAGCTCTTCAGAACAGCGGAGTTTGGCTGTTGGCAGACCCAATTAGGGGTATTCTGGTAATTTCAGGTCAGCCCAGTATGTATATTTGCAGATCCAACTCAGAAAACTATAAATAAACTCATAAGGGCTCCTTAGAGAGCAGGCGTTTTATTATCTTCCAACTTCCAGTGCTTTCTGAGGAGCTCCTAGCCCAGCTTTTGGCTTTGGAGGGGAAGCTCTCAGAGATCTTCCGGGTGTGAGGTGGGACCTCCCTGCTGAGGCTTTGGGTCAGTCCAGGGACCTTTGAATCCGGTCGAGGGTTGAGGCTTGAGAGAAGTAGGTGTTGGTTGCACCCCTTTTTTGAACTCCCGTTGAGGTCATTTTTGGCTTCAACAGTTCTGGTGCGGTGAGCGTGGAAAGCAGCTGATACAAGAAAGCCTTGAGTTTTGTCCCATGGCTGGAGGTGAAGGAGAAGGGTCTGGTTCTGGAGGCTCCCCCACCCGGGGAGAGGAAGCAACGAGGAAGATGCTGGAGGACTTCAGGCGAGAAGTAATGCAGACCATCAGCTTGGCCTTCTCGGCCCGAAGCGAGTGGGCCACCCCTCAGGTTCCGATAGAGGAGGTCCCGCTCTTAGGCGAGAATGCCCCTAGACAGCGCCCGGGGAAGGAGGTCCCGGCGGAGGCTGGCGAGAGGGACGTGGCGGTACGGGAGCTCTTCCCAAGCCAGCGCCCGAGAAAGGAGGCTCTGACAGATCTGGGCGAGAGGGAGGCGGCAGTGCGAGAGCACTTCCCTGGACACGGTCTCGCAGATCGGGCCAGCCAGCCGAGTCAGCAGGACGTGCCCTCTCTCCAGGCAGGAGGCGAGAGCCCATTCAGCGAGCTCATCATCTCAGCTCTAGTACCGGAGGGGTTCCGGGAGCCTGACATGTCCTACTACTCGGGAAAGGATGACCCTGTACAACATGTGTAGTGGTTTGAAGATGTCGTTTCAATAAGGCAGATGACGGATGCCTTCAAGTGCCGGCTATTTGCCATCACATTGAAGGAGAAGGCTCGGAACTGGTTCCACCAGTTGCCAGCAAGGTCGATCTACTGTTTTGAAGATCTGCGAAGAAGTTTCCTATTGAGGTTCTCAACATCGAAGAAGCGAAAGAAGGAGGCGGAGTGCCTGTTTGCGGTGAGGTAGAAGTCGGATGAGATACTGGGTCACTATGTCGACCGGTTTCAGGAAGAGATCCTCCTGGTCCAGGAGGTCCCAGGGTACGCGTTGATGCTCGCCTTTACCCTGGGGCTGAGGCCGGGATTTTTTAGTATGGAGTTAAAGAGAGTGCCCCCCTCTCCTTTGAGGAGCTCATGGAGAGGGCGGCAAAGGAGATAGACTTCAAGAGAGCAAATCCAGCATTCGCCAGGAAGTTGGCCAGGCTGGCGGAGGATGATGTGAAGGAACCTACAGCGGGAAGGCAGAAGGAGCCGAATGAGCAGAGGGAGCAGAAAGAAGAAAGAAGGAGGGAAGAGCCCCGAAGGCAGGGGCAGCAGCAGGGATGGGGGGCTCGGGAGCCGAACAACTGGTTGGGTTGGAGGCCCCAGGAGGGTCGCCCCCAGGGCCAAGGAGGAGGCTATCAGGGAAGAGATAACCTACAAGAGCCCAGGAGGTTCGACCCACCGGCATGGAGGCAGGAGCCAAGGGGTCGTGTCCCACCTCCGCGAGAGGCCATGGAGGTGGGAAAAGGAAGAGGAGCGAGGAGAGGAGTTCAAGGAGCAGGGAGAAGGGGAGGAGGAGAAGGAATAAGAGGTAGGGTGGTGTTGCTCTTTTTTGACTTCCACCAGGAGAAAGGTCACGCAACGGCCACCTGCCCGGAGTTCTTAGAAATAAGGGAAGCTAGAGGAGCAGGGAGGCAGGATCCGCCGGTGAGGATCGTAGAAGTACAGCCGGGGGAGATGAAAGATAGGTGTGAAGATCGGGTAGACGTGGGGACCTGGGGAGGAATCGGGGTGATTCATGGAGGAGTGGGGATTGAAGCAACCCGCAAGGGGAGCCTGCAAACCGTATACCGAAGGGGGGTCGCCTCTACCTCCCAGGCTCCCCCACCGGAAGAAAAAAATCACTTTCTCGTCAGCGAACATGCCAGACTACGAAGATCCATTCTGTGACGCCCTGGTAATTTAGACGGCGGTAGAGAATTATACGGTCTCAAGGATACTAGTAGACAACGAGAGCTCGGTGAATGTCATCTTCAAGAAGGCCTTCGATGAGATGAGGGTTGAAGGGAAGAGGGTCTTGGATTCAGATGGACCACTGTTCGGGTTCTCCGGAGAGAGGAAAGAAGTAGAAGGAGGAGTAAGGCTGCACGTGAAGTTGGGGGGGCGTGTCACAGAACCGCAGGTTCGTGATCGTGGACGCCCCAAGCAGCTATAACGCCATCTTTGGGCGCCCCCTCATCAGCGCCTTTCGCTGCGTCCCCTCCTCGTTTCATCAGTGCCTCAAGTTCAACAATGGAAGGGTGCAGGTCAGGGTAAGAGGGGACCCGAAGGTGGCAAGACAATGCTACGTTACGGCAGTCAACACCATATCGTGGATGGCAGAAGCAGAGGAGTTGGAGATAGAGATGGCGGCACATGAAGAGGTTGTTGAAGAAGAGGAGATGAGCCTAGAGGAGGCGAGAGAGATAACTGAAGAGGAAGTCGGAGGAGAGGAGATTGAGGAGCAGCAGGGAGGATATATGCAGGAGGTCCAGGGGGACGAGGAGCAGGAGAGCTCGGAAGGGGCGATGGAGGTAGAGGAACAAGAAGCAGGAGGAGCTGAGGGAGAGGCCCAGAGGGGCATAGAAGTCGAGCAGTAGCATGAGATCCTGGAGGGGGCGATGGAGGTGGAAGAGCAGGGAGCAGGAGGAGCTGAGGGAGAGGCCCAGAGGGGCGTGGAAGTCGAGCAGCAACAGGAAGGGCCGGAGGAGGCAATGGAGATCGAGGAGGAGGAGGTAGGAAGGGAAGATCTGGAGCTGGAGGAAGAGGCAAGGGATGGCTGGGAGCAGTCGCGGCTGGAGCCGACCGAGGAAGTGGTGGAGATGGAGGTCTTCACCAGTGCAGGGCAGGTACAAAAGGTGCGGGTCAGCGGGGGCTTGAGTCCCGAGGCCCGGGAGCGAGTGAGGGCCTGCATTCAAAGCAACATCGACATCTTCGCTTGGAGCACGGCAGACATGTCGGGCATCGACGCGGATGTGGCCTGTCATCGCCTGAACTTGGACCCCCGCACTCGCCCCATACGCCAAAAGATGAGAGCCATCGCCACCAAGCTGGAGGAGCCCATCCGCGAAGAGGTCAGGAAGCTCCTGGAGGCCAGCTTCATCTCAGAGATCCAGTATCCAGGATGGATCTCGAATGTGGTAATGGTTAAGAAAGGGGTGGTAAATGGAGAATGTGTATTGACTTTTCTTTGTTAAATAAATCATGCCCTAAGGATTGCTACCCCCTGCCTCGAATCGACGCGCTGGTTGATTCAGCCGTCGGTTTTTCTATCATGAGCTTTTTGGATGCTTTTTCAGGTTATCACCAGATCTGGATGCACCCTCCCGATGTCAAGGATGTTTCCTTCATCACGAGAGAGGGGTGCTTCAGTTACAAAATGATGCCCTTCGGGTTGAAGAACGCCGAGGCTACCTACCAACGCATGATGGATCGGGTCTTCCGAGATCAGAGGGGGAGAAACTTGGAGGTCTATGTAGACGACCTAATGATCAAAAGCAAGTGCGTGGATTCTCACCTAAAAGATCTAGAGGAGACAATCGCCACCCTGAGGAGGTTTAAGATGAGGCTGAACCCCTTAAAGTGTGGGTTTGGGGCCAGCCGCGGGAAGTTCCTTGGGCATCTCTTGACTTCGGCAGGGTTGGAGCCCAGCCCGGACAAGGTGAAGGTCATCCTGGATTTGGAATCACCTCACGATGCCAAGGAGGTCCAGCATTTGATAGGCAAACTAGCTGGGCTGAGCAGGTTCCTCTCCAGGTCAGGAGACAAGTGTTCCTCATTCTTTAAGGTGCTGCGGGGGAACCAGAGGTTTGAGTGGACCGCCGAGTGCGAAGAAGCCTTCCAGGGGCTGAAGAGGCAGCTCTCTCAGGCTCCTCTGCTTCAGAGCCCAAAATAAGGGGAGGACCTGATCTTGTACCTTGGAGTAGGAGCGGAGGCGGTGAGCTCCGTCCTAGTAAGGGAAGAAGGAAAGAAGCAACGTCCCATCTACTACGTCAGCCAGATATTGAAGAAAGCAGAGCTCTGTTACCCCATCCTCGAAAAACTAGCATACGACTTGGTCATCTCAGCAAGAAAACTCCGGCCATACTTTCAAGCACATTCGATAATGGTGGTGACCGACCATCCTCTTCGCAAGATCTTCGAAGGAGTGGAGCACTCGGGGAGACTCGCTAAGTGGTCCATCGAACTAAGCGAGTTCAACATTTCCTTTGTTCTGAGACTCTCCATCAAGGCACAAGCGGTGGCGGACTTCCTGGCAGATTATGTTGTTGAAGTCGAGGAGGGAGAGCAGCGGTCACAGGAAGCGTGGATGATGATGGATGACGGGGCCTCGGGAAAACATTCCCTCGGGAGAGGAGTGGTGCTGATCAGCCCCCAGGGAGTCGCGATAGAGCAGGCGATGGCTTACCATTTTCCGGTAACCAACAACCAAGCGGAGTATGAGGCCGTGATCGCCGGCCTTCGCTTGGCAAAGGAGCTTGAGATTCAGGATGTGGAGGCCTTCACTGATTCAAAGGTAGTAGCGTCACAGATCCGAGCAGAGTTTGAAGCTCGGGAGCCTACCCTCATAAAATACCTCTCCACGGTAAGGGCGATCATCGGAGGGTTCCGGTCGTTCTCAATCCAATATGTTCCAAGGGAAGAAAGTATAGCTGCCGATCGATTGGCTAAGTTTGGACCTCGGGGAGGAGGGACCTTGACGGAGCTATTTCGATCGGCTATCGAGGAAGGAGAGTTGATGGTGGTGGATCGGAGACCCACGTGGGTGGATCCATTGGTGACCGTCCTAACCACCGGTGAACTTACGGAGGGGACCAAGGACGGGAAAAGCCTCAGGCGCAAGACAACTCACTACCTGATGATAGAAGGGGGCCTGCATCGTAAAATGTTGTCAGAGCTCCTAGCCAGATGTGTGACCGAAGAAGAGATCCCGAGGATCTTGGGGGAGGTGCACTCGGGCGAGTGCGGCAGTCATTCTGGGGGGAGGATGTTGGAGGCAAGGGTGGTCAGACAGGGGTACTTCTAGCCCACCCTAAGGAAGTATGCCGCGAATTTTGCAAGGAGATGTCAAAAGTGCCAGCTCTGCGCCCCCCTCCAGCTCTTGGTAGCTCAAAGACTCCGAAGTATCACGGCACCGTGTCCATTCGCCATCTGGGGGATGGATTTAGTCGGACCTTTTCCTCCGGCTAGTAGACAGAGGAGGTTCCTCTTGGTCATGGTCGATTATTTCTCAAAGTGGCTGGAGGTTAAAGTCTTGGCCAAGGTCACCTCGCAAGTCATAAGGAACTTCATCTGGGCCGAGATCATATGCAGACACGGACTGCCTCAAGCGATAGTGACAGATAACGGTCCCCAGTTTGCTAGTGAAGAGTTCATCAGCTTCTGTGCCCAGCTGTGGATAGATCTCAGATTTGCCTCTGTCCACCACCCCCGGAGCAACGACCAGGTGGAAGCGGCAAACAAAATCATTGTAAACCTGCTCAAAAAGAAGGTGGAGAACTTAAAGGGAAATTGGGTGGAGCAGCTCCCCTCGGTCCTATGGGCCCTGCGAACGACCCCGAACACGGCCACCAGTGAGACCCCTTTCAAGCTATCTCACTGGTGTGAGGCGGTCCTACCAGTGGAGTTTGAGGTTCGGTCCCCGCGGGTCACAGCCGCAGGAGAAGGAGATGAGACTTGGGGGTTGGAGAGTGAATAGGGGCTACGTCTTTCGCTAGATATGGTAGAAGAACTGCGGGATGTGGCAGCTATCAGGCAAGAAGAAATCAAGCGGCGGATGACCAAGTATTTTGATAGGCATGTCAGGGTCAAGCAATTTACTGAAGGAGATTTGGTGCTGAGAAAGGTGGACGCGGCAGGTAGGTCGGCTCCCATGGGAAAGCTCAACCCGAACTGGGAAGGACCATACATAGTGAAGGAAGCCCTTGGAACAGGAGGTTACTACCTCCAGGATGTGGAGGGGAGGGCCTTAAGTCACACCTAGAGCGGTGATGACCTAAAACGCTTCTACCCATGAAAGGGAAAGGATGTAACCATGTATCTCAAAAATAATCTTATTATACTGCATCAGTTGATTTTCTCTTGACTATCGTGAAATTTTTATAATAGGATATAATTATGTGTTTTATGAATACCACGAGCTCAGCTCGGCCCCAGGTAGACCTGCTGCGCAGGCTCTCATCTAGCTGACAGGTCCGAAGGCTCGCCTGTGGGGGATAGGTTTGGTTTGAGAACTTCATCGGCACCCCGAGCTCGGCTCGGCCCATGTAGACCCGCTGCGCAGGCTCTCATCTAGCTGGCAGGTCCGAAGGCTCTCCTGTGGGGGATAGGTTTGGTTTGAGAACTTCATCGGCACCCCGAGCTCGGCTCGGCCCCAGGTAGACCCGCTGCGTAGGCTCTCATCTAGCTGGCAGGTCCGAAGGCTCGCCTGTGGGGGATAGGTTTGGTTTGAGAACTTCATCGGCACCCCGAGCTCGGCTCGGCCCCAGGTAGACCCGCTGCGCAGGCTCTCATCTAGCTGGCAGGTCCGAAGGCTCGCCTGTGGGGGATATGTTTGGTTTGAGAACTTCATCGGCACCCCGAGCTCGGCTCGGCCCCAGGTAGACCCGCTGCGCATGCTCTCATCTAGCTGACAGGTCCGAAGGTTCGCTTGTGGGCGATAGGTTTGGTTTGAGAACTTCATCGGCACCCCGAGCTCGGCTCGGCCCCAGGTAGACCCGCTGCGCAGGCTCTCATCTAGCTAGCAGGTACGAAGGCTCGCCTGTGGGGGATATGTTTGGTTTGAGAACTTCATCGGCACCCCGAGCTCGGCTCGGCCCCAGGTAGACCCGCTGCGCAGGCTCTCATCTAGCTGGCAGTTCCGAAGGCTCGCCTGTGGGGGATAGGTTTGGTTTGAGAACTTCATCGGCAGCCCGAGCTTGGCTCGGCCCCAGGTAGACCCGCTGTGCGGGCTCTCATCTAGCTGGCAGGTCCGAAGGCTCGCCTGTGGGGGATATGTTTGGTTTGAGAACTTCATCGGCACCCCGAGCTCGACTCGGCCCCAAGTAGATCCGCTGCGTAGGCTCTCATCTAGCTGGCAGGTCCGAAGGATCGCCTGTGGGGGATAGGTTTGATTTGAGAACTTCATCGGCACCCCGAGCTCGGCTCGGCCACAGGTAGACCCACTGCGCAGGCTCTCATCTAGCTGGCAGGTCCGAAGGCTCGCCTGTGGGGGATAGGTTTGGTTTGAGAACTTCATCGGCACCCCGAGCTCGGCTCGGCCCCAGGTAGACCCGCTGCGCAGGCTCTCATCTAGCTGACAGGTCCGAAGGCTCGCCTGTGGGGGATAGGTTTGGTTTGAGAACTTCATCGGCACCCTGAGCTCGGCTCGACCCCAGGTAAACCCGCTGCGCAGGCTCTCATCTAGCTGACAGGTCCGAAGGCTCGCCTATGGGGGATAGGTCTGGTTCGTTAAGGTTGGGTCCAAAGTTCTTGGGAACAGGTCTAAACCTGGGACATTCTACATCACTTCGAGCTCGGACCGGTCCTCGGTGGACTTGTTGCCCGGGCTCACCAAGCTAGCAAGGCAGTAAACTCACGCGATGACGAAATGGTTGAGAAAGGCTCCTTAAAACAACATCCCAGCTTAAACTTAGGAGGAAGGAAATAGACTAAGGCAAAACTTGAAGCAGTGCGAGTGGAGGCACTCGCAGTTGGCAGTTATAAGGATGGTCTCGCTTAGGCGAGTGGGCACTCGTGCGAGACCGAAGGCTCGCTCTAACAATCAAAGTGCAGGTTGCATCACCAAGAGCCACTCGCGCGGGGAGTACCTAAAGGCAAGACAAGAAGATTGTACCAGTCAAATTTTACGCGCAGAGGTAAAGGAAATGATGACTCACGCTCTTTGAAAATCCAACTCTCCAGCAAGGTAGCAAGACAGGACACATCACCGTCTCGCGGGCGTAGGCACGTCAGGGGGTCGTCTCGCAGTGAGCAAAATAAAGCAAAGTAAAGAGGGTAAAGGTAAGTCGGCGAGGCGGCAAATTAACGTCGCCTCGCAAGTGAAGGCAAGCAAAAAGAAAGAGCGTGCAAGTGGATAAAAGGACAAAAATATACATTCGATCGAAGAACAGTTCGTTACAGAGGTTAGATTTTTGATCGCAAAAAAATAGTAATAAGTTTTACAAGTAGTAGCAAAAAGAGGAGGAGAGAGGGATTCTGGATCTTAGAGGTGGCGCATCATTCCTCCTCGCCAGATGAAGAATCCTCTCTCTCCTCGCCATAGAGCTGGGGGACCAGGTCTCGGACTGTCACGATCTCAGAGTCGTCCTTCACAACCCCTAGGTCTTTCATCATCTTCAGGATTAGCTCCGCGGCCCTCATGCTGGCATCTCGGCACTGCTCCTCGACCTCGTCAAAAGAATAGTGCGGCAGAGGTGTCTGAAAGGGCTCGCGGCGAGACGATGACGCCACGTCAGCCTGAAGGAGAGTGTTCTGGACTTCAAGTCCTTGACCTCCTCCTCCAGGGCCGCTGCTCGCGAGCGCAAGCGTTCCACCGTCTCGGCATCCTGCGAGGTGTCGGGTTTTTAGTTGGCAGCTCCTAAATAAGAAGAGTAAGGGCAAGGATAGCTCTTTACCACTCCGCCTTGGGATTTTGCGAGGAGGCTCTCGGCATTAAACAATCTCTTAGCGAGATCTTCTGACCGCTCCCGCTCTGCCGCCAGGCTCGTCTCTCTCTCTGACCATTTTTTGTTGATGTATATCAGACGGCGAGCGGCGCGATGCGAGAACCCCAGAGCCTGCATCTGGGTATGGGAGGACTTCATAACAAGGTCTCGCGTAGACTCGCTCTCAGGGGAGACTGCGTCGAGACCACCGTAGAGGCCGTATCCCACGGCAAAGGCATGGCTGGTGGGCTCCTCCTGCTCCTTCCAAGGGGGAAGGAGGGTGGAAATGGAGACTCGGTTGGCGTCCCGCCCCCACAACAGAACAGGGTCCCCAGCTGCATCGGAAACCGCGGGGCCCAAGTTATAGTTCATGTGGGAAGAGGGGGCGGGACGGCTAAAGGAAGTGCCTTCGCGAGAGGCAGTAGCGGTTGGTTGATTGATGGCAGCGGCGGGTTGATTGGAGACGGTAGAAGGATGATTAGGGAGTGTCGTCTCGCGAGTAGGCGAGACGGCCTGTTGATGAGGCGAGCGGGGCGACGGAGATCCATCCAGAGAGCTGGGGCTCAGAGGCCTCGCTGTCTCCTTCTCCTTGGGGGTAACCTTCTTCTTCCCTTGACAGACCACCACAGCCTTCTTCATTTTCTTTGAAGGGCTGGAGCGAGAGGGGGCCATGTCACCTGAAGGCCTTTTGAGAGGGGCAGGAGTCAAGGACTCTCTTGCCGCCTCAGTTGCCGCGTAGGCGAGATCGAGGCCCTTGGAGGGGTGGATGTTACTTTTGTAAGGGGGATGGCCTGACACTACTCGCTCCCCTGAGGCAAATAAAGGTGGTGAGAAGGCGAGACGAATAAACAATCAGATACAGTGAGACAAAAAAGAGAGTACCTTCACCAGGGAGTACAGGAGGCAGCGAGTCGAGGCCTCGCCGCAGGTAGTTGACCTCGAAGTTCTTGCCGACGAAATATTCATACAGCAGCTTCTCTGGGCTGCTGACTTGCGGGGTGGCATAGAAGCTTTCTGGGGGAGACACCAGTGCGAGCAGAACGCCCCCGAAGAAACCATGGTTGCCGCGGATGAAGATGAACCGCGTGAGATAGTGGTGATTTTTGTTGGGCGTCTCGCACACCTTGAGCCCTTGGCCGGTGAAGTACGAGACACCATCAGCGTTGGCGTGGTAGATAAACAGCTTGCGGAAGACCGTCAAGCTGAACTCAATGCGCTCCCGGCGCATATAGCAGGCGAAGGCGATCAACACCGAGATAGCATTCGGGTTGAACTGCACCGGGACGACGCCAAAGTATTTGAAAACTTGTTTTACCTCAGGCCATAGAGGCAGCCTCAACCCCGCCTCAAAGTGCGAGACGGGGAAAGCGAGCTCTCCCGGGTAGTAAGTGTTGATGTACTCACCAACTTTGGGAGGTCGCAAGTCGATCCCCTCCGCCAGATACTCGCGGACGAACCCGTGGTAGTCTTCTTCGGGAATCCTGCCGAGCGGAAAGTCGTGGTCTGTGAACCGCTTTCCACAGCGGCTGCGCCCCTCGCCTTCCTCAACCCTCTTCTTTCCCATCCTTGGCGAGACGAAGTTGGCGGGATGGATTTAGACGAGAAGGGGAGGGAATGAAGTAACAAGAAAGAAAACCGGCAAAAGGGTTGGGAGAGAAACGCGAGACGAATCAGCGAGACGGCTAAAGCAAAGAAGCAAGAGCTTGGGCAGCAAGAGTATAGACGAGGATATCAGTCTTATCAAGGGCCAGGATATTTATAGCAAATACGGTGAAATGATTAATAGGCGGGAAAAAGTACAAGGGAAGGGGAAGAGTCGGCGGTTGTCTCTCTCTCTCCTAAACCTCGATCGGCGCGACCCGTCATAATCACAAAGTGATTAAATAAGGTAATTTAAAGAAAAATAAAGTTAAAACAGTGAATAAATAAAACACCATCCAACATTTTAACGACAACGGTTCCGACAAGTACCGGCGAGACGGCAGCAAACGATATTATTTAATTATTATTACATCACTCAGAGAAAATAGAAGAAAAGGGGGCGAGACGGACGTCCTTCAGTACGGGTGCCATTGCCAGCGGCCACCGCGAGCCCCTGCGCAGGGAGGTCTACTACGCGAGTGGAAGGAGCGGACGGACTCGAGCCCACGACGCGCGAGACAGAGCTGCATATCAGTCTCATTAAGGATGGCGTCAGGGTTGGTGCCATCAACATCTAGCTCAACATTGGCCTCGGAGGATAGACAAGCGCATTCATTCTCCAGCCATTCGATGTGTCGATCCGCTGCCTGCTTGTCCAGCACCAGCGAGTGGATAATACGCGCGTGCTTCCTGAATAGCTCGGCAGTCTTGCGCCTCATCTCCACCGGGTTCGCAGGGTCGCCAAGAAGATCTTCAATCCCGTCAACAGGAGGCAGAAGCGGGACGGCAGATTGCCCAGGGTGCTCCTCAACAGACGAGTCAGTCTGGGCGCCTGCGGAAGAAGTAAAAGAGCAGGGTGAGAGCAGCTCCCGCAGGAGTATGTGGCAGTAGCGAGTGGGACAGAGATGCGAGAGGACGGACTCCTTGCCAAGAGGACGGGAGGTCCCGGTGGCATGGGAATAATCGTCTCTCCTCTCGCAGGGAGGTGTCGATAGAGGAGTGGAAGGCAATTGCGAGTCGGAATCTTCATGGTGGCCGGTAGAACCATCTCGCGGGCTTTCTGGTAGATGTACAACCGCAGGAGCTACCTATAGGGAAACCATTAAGAAGGCAGACACAGTGAGGGAGTAATAAGGAGAAAAGTGAGAGCTCACCCCTTTCTCTTTGGGAGATGCGGGAGGAGGGGGGGGGGGGGGCAGGCTTCCAGCACCACGCGAGAAGGCACCTCGATAAGGGAAGAGCGGCCGCCAGTTTTTATCCCCTTCAGGCGAGAGGGAGGGGATTGGACAAAAGGAAGGGGGCGGACTAAGGATGAGGTGTAAGCAGCCACGGCAGCCTTGTTCTGCTTACGCACTTTGGCAAGGCGCTCGCGAAAGCTCTGACTGTGAGACATGATGAACAGTGCTGCAAGGAAGAAGGGGATTTTTAAAAAAAGGGCAACCTTCGTTCACAATAGGAACCCCATATTTATAAGTTTTGATGAGGGGAATCAGAAGATTCCCTCATAAATACGTCAATAAATACGTATTACTAGCGAGCCTCGGTTGGATGTTCTTTCCGAGCTTAGATTAATCTCGAAAAGAGCGGGGATTGTGTACAACCTCGGGCTCGCGAGAAGGCCTCAAAAGTGCGAAATAGAAGGGGGAGGGCAAGTGGAAGTGTGGGCGAGTGGGACCATGCGGTTCACTCGCGGTTGGCAAGTCGGGAGGTCTCTGCGAAAGGCGAGACGCTCCCTGTCACAACCCGCATTTCCTCAACGAGTACATCGTATCAGAGCAAGAGGAACTACGAGTTATGATGCCACGTCGTGCAGGGGATAACTGCACACGCTCAGGCAACTCTTGACGCTTACTTTATGAGTTGAAATTCAACAGTGAAATGTAAGAAAACCTTTGGATTGAATGGTCGTATCCCTCGGCCTTAGGTATCAAAAACTGTTTTTATACGCGGCGGAAATACTTTGTTTATGTATGATGAGCTCCTATATGCAGTCTATAGTGATACTACTATAAGAAATCCTCTTTGTTTACGTCATTTGGAAAATAAGTCTTAGTTGATCAAAACATGTATGCATGATATACAATAATAGGTTTTGTGTAGCTTAGAAAATACCTAATGCAACCTACCATAAATCCTTCCCAAGAGCAAGAAGACATCATCCAAATGAGTCACATAGCAGTCTATTATTCATACATCACAAGTAAAGAAAACCACCAATGGGCGCCAACAAGCTGACACGAACCCATTGGGGCACATGTATGTCTGTACAACAAAGAGAAGAACTACCTCGCTAAGTATGCTCGGCTAGCTCCCAAGAAACGCCACCAACCAACCTAGCCGCTCAACCGGCTACAACCTGCACCTGAGGCATTCAAGAAAGAATACCTCAGCAATCAACCAAGCTATACAAAAGAGAGCATGAATTTCATAATCGATAAAGAAGAGGCTTACCGACCCCGTAGCAATGTTTCATATAGGTAAAAAGAGTGCATAAAACAAGTGCGTACAAGTAGTAAACAATGTCATTCCAAAGTGTCAACCGCACCAAGTGCGTACAAGTTCAACAAGTCCTGCTCCACCCGCAGGAGAAAAAGGGCAATACACATGCCCAAACTCAGCATCTTACAAACAAGAAACAACCAAACGAGTGAAACATAAGCAGCGGTTAAGTTCAATTCCGCAAGAGTCTTTCGGTGGCGGCCCTAAAGTGGAACGCAGCAAACAAAACCAGCCCATATCGGGGCCAAAGTGGTCTCTCTAACCACAAAACAAAAACCCGGTGGCCACAGGCTGAAACCACACCACCCCTTGCAGAATTCTCACACAAACGCTCCTGCCATGGTTCACAATTCGCCTTGCAAAACGCCCCATAACCCAAGCTAAACACGTTTCTTTCATCGTTCTCACGCATGACGACAAGTTGCTAGAAAAGTAATTAAGTTATAATCTACATGAATTACATGATAAGGAACAAGAACAAATCACATGATTAGGCAAGAAAAAGGTTACATGAACATGAATAAATAGAGCTACATGAGTCACATGAACAAGATAAATGACATTCAAAAGCATAATCATAAAGCTAGTGAGGAAGAACTCAACACAAGAAGAACAAGCTAGGGAATTTGAAAGATAAGCACTAGCTATGTTGGCACAATCAAAATCAAGAAAGAAGATTGGCAAGGGTGAAGAACACCGCTTGCCTGAACCAAGACGATGCCGTGACGGCTGCTCCTCTCTTTCCTTGCCTTGCTTGCTCCCTTGCTCTCTTGCTTTCTCTTTGAGGATGAAGAAGAAGATGAAGAGAAGGTGAAATGAGAAAGAAAATTCTCTGTTTCGGCCTTATTTCCTCCAGAACAGAGCTGGACCGTTAGATGCGGAATCAAGGAAATGAACGGCACAAAAAATCTGGAAAAACTCGATTTTCGGGCCGGTCACGCCCTGTGTCACGCCCGTGACATAGGGCGTGTACCATAAGCGGCGCAGAAAGTCGGCAAATCCAAGTTTATCCACACGGTACACGGCCGGGTACACGCCCGTGACGGGTCGGTCACGCCCATGACCTAGGGCGTGTAGCCCGTGTCTCGACACCTCGTCGACACAAAGTGTCGACAGTCGACACAGCTTGACACGCCCGTGTCACAGGCCGTGTCCCCTCTCTCGACACCCGACACTCGATACTCGACACTCGACACTCGACAAAGCGGGACACGGCCCATGACACGCCCGTGTCACGGGGCGTGTACCCCATTCGTCGAGCTCAACTCGACGCAAGAAAAATTCGTCGAGTCAAGTAGGTCACGCCCAGGTCACGGCCTGGGTCACGCCCGTGTCAGGGGGCGTGTCTCGCACAAAAACGACCATTTTTCCCTGTTTTGAAAAATGTTCCTGTGTCGTCCTATACCATTTTTGCCTTAAGAACTTTTTACCCTTTTTTTTGTTTCCTGTACCAGCAACTCACTTTCAGCAACATTTCCCGGGCGCGAAAAAGTGCAAACATTCCCTAAGAGGCCTCACCGAGTCCCCAATTTGGACTCCAGTTTGCTGGGGAATCGTGCAACTCGGCAACCAAAACAGCCACTCGCAAGCCCGCGGGAAAAACCATGCTCGAACAACGTTCAAAGCCAACGTAACGCCATCATGCGTACGCAATCAAAAATCCGGGGCGTTACAATCACTCCCCCTAACAAAAAGTTTCGCCTCGAAACTTTTCACGAAATCAAATACAGAAGCAAACCAAAACATGAATGCAACCAAACACCAAGTCACATACCAGCTTAACTATGGGAACAAATAAGGGTGAGCCGCCCGCATCGTTGACTCGAGCTCCCACGCCGCGCTTTCCACATCCTGATTTTTCCATTGCACCTTGACCATCAGAATCTTCTTTTTTCCGCAACACGCGATCTTGGGAGTCCAATATCCGGATAGGCATCTCCACATAAGAAAGGTTTGGTGCCAACTGCGGCACCACATCCAACACTTGCTGATCATTCCGTACACATTTGCGAAGTTGGCTAACATGAAACACGTCGTGAACACCAGGAAAGTTCACGGGTAATTCTACTTTGTATGCGGATGCACCAACTCGTGCAAGAATCTTGAAGGGACCCACAAATCTTGGGTCTAATTTGCGCTCTTTACCAAACCTTTTAATCCCAACCATTGGGGAGACTTTCAAGAAAATAGAATCTCTCACCGCAAACTCTAATTCCGACCGTCGTCGATTGGCATACTTTTCATATCTCTCTTGGGCGATTCGGAGCTTCTCCCGAATAAGTCGTACGGCAACTTCCATGTCCTCGAGCGCCTCTGGGCCCAACAAAAGCCGCTCGCCAACCTCAGTCCAAAAGAGGGGAGTCCGACATTGACGCCCATATAAAGCTTCGAACGGAGCCATTTGCAAGCTTTCTTGATAGCTATTATTATATGTGAATTCCATAAGCCGCAAACGTTCATCCCATGCTCCGTCATACTCAAGAATGTAGCATCGAATCATATCTTCTACAATTTGATTAACTCGTTCTGTTTGGCCATTCGTCTGAGGGTGGTAAGCAGTGGAATACCGCAAATCCGTCCCCAAACCCTCTTGTAGACTCTTCCAGAAACGAGAAGTAAATCGGGAATCCCTATCTGATATGATATTGACTGGCACACCATGCAGTCGGATGATTTCGTTCAAATAGAGCTCCGCTATTGTCTTCATCGGGTAGTTGACCTTAAATGGTATGAAATGAGCACACTTGGTCAATCTATCCACGACTACCCACACGGAGTCATGTCCTCGTGGAGATCTTGGTAAACCGGTAATAAAATCCATTGAGATGCTTTCCCACTTCCATGTTGGAATCTCCAATGGTGTCAACTTGCCACCAGGCCTCCCATGATCAGCTTTCACCCGCTTGCAGGTATGACATTCAGCTACAAATTGCGCTATATCTCTTTTCATTCCATACCACCAGACAATTTGTTTCAGATCACAGTACATTTTTGTTGAGCCTGGATGGTAGGCCATACTTGAGCCATGTGCTTCCCGACACACCATCTCGCGAATGTTTCCAACTACTGGAATACAAAATCGACCACGATACTTTAACGTGCCTGCTCCATCAATCGCAAAATCTGGTAATTCATCCTTTTCAGTTCGAAGAAATAAATGTAAAAGATCAGGATCATCCTTTTGATGTTGTCTTGCAAGCACCAGCCATGAAGGTTCTTCTACTGCCGAATGACTTTGCGGGTCATATTTGCCCACAGAAATATCCATCAATAGAAATTCCTCCACAAGACGGTCGACTGAAAGATGAAATAATTTCCCCGTCTTCCGACTCAAAGCATCGGCCACAACATTCGCTTTCCCCGGGTGATACTGAATGTCCACATCATAATCAGCTACATATTCCAGCCATCGACGTTGGCGCAGATTCAGTTCCTTCTGTGTGAAGACATACTTTAAACTTTTATGATCTGTAAAGATTTTGCACTGTGCACCATACAGTAAGTGTCTCCACAACTTCAACGCAAAGATCACCGCTGCGAACTCCAAATCATGCGTTGGGTAGTTCTTTTCATGACTTTTCAATTGCCGAGACCCATACGCAATCACCTTTTTATCTTGCATTAAAACACATCCAAGTCCAACGTGCGACGCATCCACAAAAACGTCATAATCTATCCCTTCTGTCGGCAAGATTAACACAGGAGCGGTACATAACCTGTTCTTGAGTTCCAGGAATGAGGCCTCACACTTGTCATTCCACTCAAACGCCACATTATTCTGGGTTAAGCGAGTCAATGGTGAGGCCAACGTCGCAAACCCTTCGACAAATCTGCGATAATAGCCGGCTAATCCCAAGAAGCTTCAAATCTCCTTGGGTGTCTCCGGTCTTCTCCACTCCATGACTGCAGCAATCTTTTCGGGATCCACTGAAATTCCATGGTGATTAATGACATGACCCAGAAAAGCAACTTGAGGCAACCAAAACTCGCATTTGCTTAGTTTGGCGAATAATCGTTGGTCTCGCAAAGTGGCCAATACCAAACGCAGATGCTGTTCATGCTCCTCAGCACTGCGGGAGTAGACAAGAACGTCATCAATAAAAACCACCACAAACTTATCCAAGTAGTCCTTGAACACCCTGTTCATCATATCCATGAAGGCTGATGGTGCGTTGGTCAAACCAAACGACATCACCAAAAATTCAAAATGGCCATGCCTTGATCGAAATGCAGTCCGCGGAATATCAGACTCCCGGACCTTGAGCTGATGATAGCCCGAGCGGAGATCAATCTTCGAAAATACGGAACTGTCACGCAGTTGATCAAACAAATCATCGATTCTTGGCAGTGGGTACTTGTTCTTAATCGTCACCTTGTTCAACTCCCGGTAATCGATGCAAAGGCGCATCGACCCATCTTTCTTCTTCACAAATAACACCGGTGCACCCCAAGATGATGAACTCGGCCTGATAAACCCTTTTGCCAATAAGTCATCCAATTGGGTACGCAACTCTGATAGCTCACGCGGGGCCATTCTGTACGGCGCTTTCGCAATAGGCCGTGTACCCGGTTCCAAATCAATAACGAACTCGACATCACGATCAGGGGGAAGACCAGGAAGATCCATAGGAAAAACATCGGAAAATTCACGTACAACAGGAATCTCCTCCAAACGCGGCAAAACAGCACTAGTCCCCACAGCGGAGACAAGACAAGCAAAACAGTCGGAAACAAACAACGTCCGAACACATACCGCCAAAATCCCTAGAGAATCCTGACAAGAATCACCATACACACTTCCTGGCTGACCATCGTCCTTGATAATATCCAAGCGCTTCCCTCTGCACTGGATGACGGCGTCATAGCGGGATAACCAGTCCATACCCAGAATGACGTCAAAATCCTCCAAATCGATTACTTTGAAATCAGCCTTTGCTAAGAAATCGCCCAACAAAATGGGACAATCAAGAAGACCCCAGTCTGCCACCACCGAAGCACCGGAAGGAAATTTCACCAAAAACGCATTCCCCACTCGATCTGGTGTCAAATGATACCGAGCCAGAAAGGTTCGAGCCACAAATGAATGGGTCGCGCCAGAATCAAAGAGAACACGCGCCCAACGGTTCTTTACCTTAAAGTTTCCTATAAGGGTATATATGCTAAGAACTACACGTAAAAGGCAGAAACAAAACAGGAACCAGAGGAATGAATCGAACCTGAGATAAATTGAGGTGACGTCTGAGCTTCCTCTGAAGAGACCACATTCAACTTCCCTTTGCCTTTGTCTACACGCGAAGGCGGAGGCAAAGCCTGGAGTGGTGCGGGTTGCAAAACAGGTTGGATCTGCGGGCACCTTGCACGAAGATGTCCTGGCCTGCCACACTGGAAGCACACCTTGTCTTTGGCCCAGCAGCAGCCCACATCATGACCTCTTCTCCCACAAAATGTACACTCCAAGTCTCTGGTTGGCGCACCCTGAATGGCGTGCACCTGCTCCTTCTTTTGCATCCCCAACCGCTTGAAACATTTCTCAAACGGGTGACCGGCTCGGCCACAGAAGCTACATAGTTCCTTCTTCTTCTTTACGTCTGACTCGTGGGACATTTTCTCGCCCACCAGCTGTCTCTTGCCCTGCCTCATCTGCTGCCCTCTTTGTTTGGCATTTTCTATAGCTTCCACCTTCAACGCAGCCTCAACCGCAGTGGTGTAACTTGTCGCTCCATAAGCACTTGCGAATTGCTGCACATCGCTGCGGAGTCCGCCAAGAAATCTCTTTACTCGGTCAGCTTCCGTAGTCACCAAGCTCGGAGCGAACCGACTTAACTTGCTAAACTCAATTTCATACTCACTCATTGTGCGTTGCCTCTGCTTTAAGTACAAGAAGTCATTCATCAGGCGTTCCCTTTCCACTGCCGGTAGAAACTTGCGCCGTAACATTTCTTTGAATGCTTCCCACGAACAGCCCGCCCCTAGGCCTTCCTTTTCTCGCAACCACCAACCTTTCGCCAACCCTTTGAGTTGATAGGCGGCAAGCATCACCTTCTGGTCCTCGGTAACGCCAGAATACACAAACATCTCTTCCAATGTGATTACCCAATCATCCAAAATCACAAAGTCTGCTTTGCCATCATAAGTCGGTGGTCCAAGTCGATGAAACTGCGAGATGAAAGTCATCGCAGGAGGAACCACAACTGGGGGTATCACTATCACTGAAGGAGTAGAAATCGTGGGGCCTCTGACAGTCTCTTGACCTCTTGGTGCCAGCCCCGACATCGCTGATGACATAGCTTGGAGCTGGGACTGCACTTCCTGCACCTGCCTCGTCAAAGCCTCATTACTTTGGCGAAGACTATCCATCAGGGCATTATTCTGCGCGCCCGAAGACTCGCCCTCGGATTGGGGAGTTTGCCTTGTCACTGGACGCTTCGACATCCTATAAACATGTTCACTCTTGTCAAGCTCAAACCCAACAAAACACACAACGGCTAAGTACAGACCATACATATAACAATATGAACATCAACTGCTAACTTGCTCTGGGAGTTTGAGAATGATGGTATGCCTAACCTCAAGATGACTCACCGTCATCCCACTACCTTGTGCCTAATCAATGAATGCATGACTTTATTTGACCCAAAACCATGAGTGTACAGGTGTCATCATGTACATCTTTAGCTTGGCACGTTGTGCTCATGCAATGTTATGTTATGCGTGCTGTGCGATGCAATCTAGAAAAAGCCTTAATGCATGCCATGAGCGGTCGTACGCATCACAATGCTATGCATCCCATACTACATAGCATTGCATGCAACGAAGAAAAGAAAACGTGCTAGTCACATCCATGTGGTAAGGTTATGCATAGCTGGCGTCTCCACTTCTAGGCCGGTATGCACACTACAAAGCCTTAGACCCCTCTCATACGCCTCTGTACACGTCCAAGGTGCACTCTAGAGTCTCGCGTACGTACTTTGCTGACAACTCGTCAGTCTTGTTGGGTCGAGTGTGCGTTATCGGGGGTCGTCCTCCAGACCGCAGTGTAAAAGAACCCACTGGCCCTTATAACCCTCACACCCGCCTGGTGCACCGTACTGCCATCGGTGTGATGAACGGCCAATACTGCATGCCCCGCCACTAAATTTATGCACATGCAAGTACTTTATCCCGAGCCTTCAGCTCGCAGGACCAACCCGTCCTGAATCCCTCAAACCCTACACGGGTGAGAATGCACAATAGTTCCTTTGTCCCAAATCCCTCAAACCCAACACGGGTGAGAATAAACCATAATGTCCTAATCTATTAGACTACTCTTGTCTACGGATTATTATACTTAGTGATTTAAGGTTAATCCCAGGACTGCCCAGGGTATACCCGGTGAAGGGCTCTCGGGGGCACTAGGAACTACGATGAGATTACGCCCAAAGTTCCCTTTATCAAGGATAATTACTTTTATTGGTGTCTACCCAGGATTTATACCCCAACTCTCGTATTACTTTAGAATGACCCTAAAGACTTAATGTGCTATTAGGAGCGCGACGGTCTTCCGCCGGTCCCCGTTATTGTTGCTGTCACGGGACTTGCACTCTTCCACACATGGTTAAGGAATCCTCTAGGAGACTAACCAGGGTTAATTCCTCCACTAAGATCCTCACTTTAATAGTTATTCAGATTCCTCCCCTGGTGGCCCTACTAGTACGAACATCGGTGCTAGACCCTTACCCATGTCCCGATACCACCCACAAATGTGACCTTCTAATTCCTCTGACCATATGCCTCAAATTATTTATCCTAGGATGGTATGAACCTACATGATGACTAGGATGAATTTCCATAATTTTCCAATTACTTACACCATTAAATTAATTTCTTTAAATGAGATTCCTAGTCGATTTGCACATGAAGTATTGTCAATATTAAACCTACTGTCCTAGGGATTCTTCCAGGTATATAATATGACAATTAATGGGGCCTAACAAAATTTCATGCCTTTTCAATTCAGATTTATAATTAATTTCTATTTAATACTAAATCCATAAATCTAGCATTTTCCAAAGGAAGTACACAAAATATTATTTCAAAAAAATCTAATTAAATCATAGAGCTTTGATAATAATGAAATAATGCTATGTCCAGATTTCCATTTACATCTAGGTTGAAATGGCCTATTCATGATCAATTTGAGTTATTTACCAAAATGCCATTATGAGGCCTAAGTACATTAGTTTGCACTCCAACAATTCTGAAATAATTACAAAAGGTATAAAACATACAATTACAACAATATGAAATTTCTCAGATTTTTCAAAGGAATATATCCATCATTTCTACACAAAATTCCATAAGGGTAAAATGGTCATTTTGTTCCTTAAACTACTTAAACTTCATCCAACATGGCTATAAATTATTTCTAGTGTTTATTATGTCACTCCTTAGTCCTCAACAGAAATTTAGGATTTTATGATAAGGTTAAGCCTATTTTAAATTTATTTCCTAAAAAGGGCCAAATTTCCAAAAATTCAAAATAATGGGATTTTTGTTCCCAAAAATTCAACATTACCATGAGAGGTGTATTACACCTTCATGTATCTCCATAATGAAAATTATGATTTTTAAATGTTCTAAGTTGGCTGAATACACATTATTTCATTTTAGGCTAAATGCACACCAAGTCTAATACAAGCCAACACATGCAAGTGGGTTAACCAATCATGCAGTGGTCCAAATTGGCTTAAATTTTAAATATACACTTATAATGTCCCTAAGGATATGCCACCAAAATTTGGGGTCATTTGGAGTTACACAACTCTAAATATTTCATTTATTTCATTTTGGGTATTTTAGTAAAAACTATAGAAAGAGTTTACCCAAAAATTCTCATTTTTCTACAGGGGTTAACCAAGCACTAAACATGCATGCACCCAAAATTTTGGGCCATTTGGATGAATTGATTGACTTGGGCATCATTTTGAATTGCTGCCCTAGCTAAGGACCAGTCCTAGGAGAATTGACCTACATGACAGTATACTGCTCCAAATTATATGATTATGGTGGCAAATTAAAGTTAAGCCCTTAATCTACAATTTTCATTTAAGGGTCAGGTCCTGGAAATGCCTCTAAGAGGCCTAAAACATTCATGCAAAAGCACTGAATTAGTGTGACAAATACCTTAATACTATAGTATTAATTTGACTTAATTTCATGATCAAGCACGAATCCTAAAGCACAATTGACGGGATCGGTTCATCGTCCCCAAACAGCCAACAGCTGAGATCGATTCTGGCTGGGCACCTTTGTTGGCTGTTCCCGGCCAGCTGAGCCACCACCACCGCCGGCGAATGTCGCCACCACCTTCACAGAGGTGGCGACTAGTGGTTTCCGGCGATGAGGCCACCGAAATTGGCTCCTCCGGCAAACCCGAGTAAGAAATAAAACTCGGAAAAATTGCCATTTCCTCACATGGTATCAGGCTTAATTGAGCCCGATGACTCTCTCTAAAGATCTAGAAATCTAGCACGGGTAGAGGTGAGGTGAAACGGACCTGAATTGAGGCTTGGCGGCAGGTTTGGCGGCGGTGAGCCATGGCCGAGCTTGCTCCGACAACTCCTCCCCGTTTCCATGATTATCCAGTGAATTCCTTGTTCCAGGACTCGTTCCCTAGTCGTTTCCCCTCTCTGAAGCTGATGGTGTGGCTGGATTGGGCTGAGAGGGGGTGTATGGGAAGATAATCCGGGGGGGGGGGGGTCGGGTTGAGCTTTGGTTGCTCTACCCATGGTGCCAAGTGGTCACCATGCTCCAAATTCCTCTGGAATTATCTGAGGAGGCTGGCCAGCAAGCTTAGGCAGCTGAATAGCAGCTAAATGAGTGGTCATGTGGCCATCCTTCCTCTTCATTCCCCCTTCTCTCTCCTCTTCTTCTCCAAATTCCTTTTCTACCCCTTTGCATCTACTCTCTCTCTCTTGATTTTGGGGGTTAGGAGTAGTCTTTGACCATTTGGGTTGGCCTTGGGCTGAGTTGGATGGGCTTAGCCCAATGGAAATGGGTTTGAGTTCATTTCTCCCTTCTTTAGGCCTCATGTTGACCAATTTGACTTTTTGAGTTGACTTGGTCAACATGATGAGTGGGCTGACCCCACTTAATGGTCATGAGCCTAGTGGCACCACCCAACTTGGGTTGGGCCAAGGGGGTGCCCCACTTAGGCTAATTGGGCCTATATGTATAGGTTTGACCAAATTAGGGCCATGGTTGACTTTGGTCAACTAGGGTTAAAGGGTTGACCTAATGGCATGCCCTAGGGTCCACTTAGATTGTTTTAGGGTTAGGGCAATGTGGTGGGGTCATGGTGTGGTTAGGGTTCCTATTTAGGCTAGTTTGACCTAGTTTGACTTTGGCCCCTTAGTGGGCCCCATATGACTACAATCCACTACCTAGGGTCAAGCCTAGCTAAATCCCCTATCACCCACCCCATGCCTAACCCAATCTAAGTGAATGGGGCCTAGAAGTAACATGAGATGTTACAAATCCCAAAAAACAAGAAAATAATTTTGTCCCCGAAATTTAAGTTCGGGTCTACGGGGCTCTACTTACAAGAATTATAAGAAATTTTAAACTTATAAAGTAAAGTATACCTGAAGTGAACAGCTCCAGGTGTCGCTCCAACATTAGATCCCTCGGCTCCCAGGTGTGCTCCTCCTGTCCATGATTGGACCACAACACTTTCACGAGAGGGACCTTCTTCTTCCGCAACAACCTGACATATGTATCATCAATCCGAATCGGCTCCAGTCTGACGGATCTATTTGGCGCTATCAGACCGGCTGTAGTAGTAACATACTGCTCCGGCCGTAGGAGAGCTCTTCGCAAGGAAGAGACATGGAAAACGTCATGAAGGGCACCCAAATCCGGTGGCAGCTGTAGTCAGTAAGCTAAGGGGCCGATCCACTCCAGGATCAAGTATGACCCCATGTATCGAGGACTGAGCTTCTTGTGCCTCCGCACCCGAGAGACACAGTGTACCGGACGTATCTTCAAGAAAACCCTGTCTCCAACCTGGAACTCCACCTTCCGGTGTCGAACATCATAATACTTCGCCTATCTGCTCTGGGCCTCTAGCAGCCGATCCCTGATAAAATGTACCTGAGCCTCAATATCCTTCATATAATCAGATCCAAGAGCCTTGGTATCCACATCCTGAACCCATGACAGCGGTGTCCGGCATTTCCTCCTATAAAGTGCATCGTATGGAGCTCTCCTGATGCTAGCCTGGTGACTGTTATTGTAGGAGAATTCGATCAGTGGTAGTAGCCTTTCCTAAGGCTTCCCCGTATCCAATATACACAGGCGGAGTAGATCCTCCATGGTCCGGATGGTCCGCTCGGTCTGTCCGTCGGTCTACGGGTGGAAGGCGGTACTAAAAGTAAGCCGAGAGCCCAAGTAAGCATGCACGGCCCTCCACTTGCTCGAAGTGAACCGACCATCACGGTCCGAAACAATCGTCCTGGGAATGCCATGGTATCTGACAAACTGCTCCACGAATAGTCTCACCAAAATTGCAACTGGGGCATCCTTCCGGACTGGAATAAAGAGCGCTACCTTGGTCAGCATGTCTACTATGACCCATATGGAATCATGCCCGAAGTGGGAGCGAGGTAGTCCGTGCACAAAATCCATAGCAATGTCCTCGAACTTCCACTCTGGGACTGGCAGTGTCTATAGCAAACCTCCTGGGCTCTTACATTCCGCCTTCACGCACTGACAAGTCGTGCAAAGTGTCATAAAATGGGTGATCTCTCTCTTCATCCCAGGCCAATACATAGTCCTCCACAAATCTGCCCACATCTTGGTGATGTCGGGATGTACTGAATATCTGGAGCAATGAGCCTCTCTGAGTATGTCATCCCGGATACTGCCCCCTGCTGGTATGTAAATGCGTCCACGGAATCGAAGAAGATCATCCTGCAGCGTGCAGCATCCAGCCTCTGATGTGTTCGGATGCGCTCCCATATATCATCACCACTGATCACCGAGCTCAAGTACTCTTGATATATCACTGGTTAGGTCTCAGACACCATGGTAATATGCATGTCGTCGAACATTCGTATCAGCTCCATAAACATCAACTGAGGCTCCGGTCCAGAAGTGTCGGCTCTCCTGCTCAAAGCATCTGTTACTGTGTTTGCTTTCCCCGGATGATAGTGGATATGATAATCATAGTCATAGAGGAATTCCAGCCATCTCCTCTGTCGCAGGTTCAAGTCCTTCTGCGTATTGATATATTTAAGATTCTTGTGATCTGAATAGATATCACAATGAATCCCGTATAAATAATGTCTCCACATCTTTAGGGCGAATACTACAGCCTCGAGCTCTAAGTCATGTATTGGATAGTTATGCTCATGTTTCTTCAACTGTCTTGAAGCATAAGCAATAATATGTTCATGCTGCATCAGGACATCACCCATCCCCTAGTAAGAGGCATCTGTGTAGATCTGAAATCTTTCACTCCCGGATGGGAGCGCAAGAATAGGGGATGAGGTGAGTCGGTCCTTCAGCTCCTGAAAGCTGTCTCGCACTGCTCCGACCAAACAAAATCTACATCCTTCTTCGTCAAGGACGTGAGGGGGAGGGCTAACCTCGAGAATCCCTCCACGAACTTACGATAATAACCTGCTAACCCCAAGAAACTGCGTATGTCTGATGCTGTCTTCGGTCGTGGACAATTCCGTACTGTCTCTATCTTGGCTGGATCCACCGCCAATCCAGCTCCACTGATCGTGTGCTCCAAGAAGGCCACCTCCTATAGCCAAAACTGACACTTCGAGAACTTTGCATACATTTGGGACTCCCTCAGCCTCTGCAAGACCAGTGTCAAATGCTCTGTATGCTCCTCCTAAGTCCGGGAATAAACCAAAATGTCATCGATGAACACAATCACGAAGCGGTCCAAGAAGGGCTCGAATACACGGTTCATTAGGGTCATGAATGCAACAGGGGCATTCGTGAGCCTAAAAGGCATCACTGTGAACTCGTATAACCCATAGCGTGAAATGAATGTTGTCTTCGGTATGTCCTCTTCCCGGATGCGGAGCTGGTAGTAAGCGGATCGCAAATATAGCTTAGAGAACCAGAAGGCTCCCTGCAGCTGATCAAATAGCTCGTCTATCCGAGGCAGTGGATAGGTATTGCGGACCGTTAACCGGTTCAGCTCCCGGTAATCTATGCATAGTCGTAACGACCCGTCTTTCTTCTTCACAAAAAGAACTGGCGCTCCCCATGGCGATATACTGGGACGCACAAATCCCGACTCAACTAGCTCCTGAAGTTGAGTCCTGAACTCTGCCAACTCCCTGGGAGCCATCCTGTAAGGTGCCCGGGACACTAGCCTTGCTCCTGGTACTAGCTGAATCATGAAATCCAAGTATCTGGCTGGTGGTAGACCAGGCAATTTATCCGGGAATACGTCGGAGAAATCCCGGACCATCGGAATATCTGAAATAGAAGTCTCTTCTACCATCATCTCAAAGCAGATAAGGTAAACCTCCTCTCCCTGCTCATGGGCCTTCATAGCCTGTATAGAGGATAGTAATAGGTGGGAGATAGGCTTGATACCTTCGATGATGACATGAGAATCGCCATGCCTTAGTGTGATCCTTCTTGATGGGAAATCTATCTGATCATGGTTCCGATGTAACCATGTCATGCCCAAGATCAAATCGAAGTCCTGCAGCTTCAGAATAGTTGCTGGCACCTCAAATGCCTTGCCGCCGATATCGGCCTCCATATTGCAATGGGCAGTGGTCCGCAGTTCTGACCCAATGGGTAGACGCACCCTCATCTCTAGTCCCGGAAATCTTTCCACGCCTTCAAGTCCGTCTATAAAGGCCTCAGATACGAACAAGTGCGAGGCACCCGTGTCGAAGAGGGTATGAGCGGGCTTGCCGTTGATCATAACTATGCCTGAGATTTATTTGAGGTATACGAATGTTATTTCTATGGGTTTCAAGGCACTTCTAAGGTTGAAATTTCTAAATTAAAACAATTTAAGTACCTGTAATCACCTCCTCGGGGTTCCTCTGTTCCGTGAGGTCCAAGGCGTATATCTGCTCCTGATTGCGTCCCCTGTCGTGATATCCCCAGCCTCGGCCTCTTCCTCGGCCTCGGCCTCAGCCTCGGCCCTGCTGTACTGGGGCCACTGGAGGTGGAGGAGGAGGAGGATGGAATCGATGCGGACACTCCGATCTAATATGCCCGGGCTCGCGGCATCCGTAACAAACTACCTGCCGGTGGCCATGGTCATCCTGTCTCCTCGGATCATGCACCTGTAGAGGTGGGGGAGCAAATGCTGGAGGAGGCCACTGCTCCTGCCTGAAGTTGGGACGACGACACCCCCCACCCTTCTTGTATCTGATAGTCCTGCCACTCTGAGAGCCCCTGCTGCTCTCTCCTGATGTCGACCCATCATACGATCTCTTTCCTCTGCCTTGCACCATCAGCTGGTCAGCCTCCAGCTTCTTTGCCATCTCGATGATCTGTCTTGAGGTGCCATGAGAAATGAACAGCAAGGCCTGCCTCAAATCGTTCCTGAGGCCCCGGTACGAGACTGGAGTAGTACTGAAGAGAAAGTACTGAAATAAGCTTGACCAGTATGAGACTGGAACAGTACTGAAATAAAAGTACTGAAATAAGCTTGAGCAGTACGAGACTAGAATAGTACTGAAATGAAAGTACTGAACTGAAATGAACTTGACCAGTACAAGACTGGAGTTGTACTGAATTGAAAGTACTGAACTGTAATAAATAAAGGAATTGGACCAGTGCAAGACTAGAATAATCATAAGAAAATGGTTAGTAGTCCAATCACTCCATTCATGAGGCTTCAGTTCCATATCCGTTCTCAGGAGGCTTAGTTCAGTTCTATTTTTGTTTTCGATAAAGCTTCCTTGGTTACACCCATTATTAAGATCCGATCATAATTTGGTTGCACCTTATTAATTACGGCTTAATTAAATCCAGGGTTGACATGGAGTTATATTCTTATAGTCATCAGGGGCAACTTCAAGTCATCACTCATACTCGCATCTTCCGAGCGTGTAATATTCATCCGAGAGTCGAGGCGCTCGATGGTTTAACGAAATTTTGGAAAACCCGGAGCTTAGTCACTTGCCTCGGCCGTTCTCGTCGATAAAATAGTTTAAAGTACTTATAAGGAGTGGTCGCGCACTCCAATTTCCGTTTTAGGGAAAATGAGCGGATAAAGGATCTGTACGCGACCCTAGGCTTCAATATTTTAGGAAAAATATCAAAATTTATCCACATGACCCCAAATTTTGATACAACCCTTGGGAGGGCCTAGACTGAGCCTAGTAATTTTTTTATAATTTTCCAAGGTGTTTTGGGCATTTAATTTAGCCAAACAATTTTTATTTTGGCTTTTACAAATACTACATTAATTTCAAAAATTCTCAAACTTTTTGTGGAGGTAGCACTCATCATGGGGAACATTTTTCATGTTGGGCATTTTTCTTCTAGAGGCCTAGATTTGGCTTCAAAAATTCCCAAAGATCTGGTCTTTTGATTTGGTCTACTAATAGCAGATCTATCTGATCCTGCGGCTAGAATTAAGCCGCAGGGGGCTTTATATCCTACTGTCCCCACAACGGATCGACAACAGATTCGCTGTGGGGGTACTGATGCTGAGGCGGGGGGGGGGGGGGGGGGGTTAAGGTAAAGCCGCCCGATCTTCATCACCAGATCGGGCAGCTGCTGCTTCTCGCCGGCGGTGCAGAGGTTGAGCCGCCTCCACCACCGCCGGCAGGTTGCCACAGACACCGGCGCCAGCCCCGATCGGCTTGCTGGGGGGCGGCGGTTCTCTGGGAGGTGGTCCGGCGGCCTGGCGCCGCTGGCCGCCGCCGAAAAAAATATCCCGAGAGCTTTGGGGTGGCGGTGGCCCTGCTCCCGGCGCCACCACGCCACCCCCGCTCATCGGGCCGCCTGCCACCCATCAGTCCACCCCCGGTCGACGCGCCGGGGGTCGGGCTTCACGTCGGCGGTGGTCCGGCGGCCATGCGCCGCCGGCCGCCACCGCCAGATTTAAACAGAAAATATTCTGTTTTGCAGGTGCCACCAGAACCACGTTTTCCGGCGGCACCACCGCTCTCTGCCGCTGGGGGCTGCTGCCCCCAGTGGTGTAACTGTTAAATTTTCTCAACGTGGTCAGCAAGATAGCCCAAACACCAAATTAATATCTTCGGAACTACCCAGTTCGCACGCTGAACCTGCGGAAAACCCAAGGACTAGAGGTTGCACCCAACAAAACAATGGAAGCACAAGAAGGTCTTATAATGCATTCACTTCTTTACAATCCGAGGCATACATAACGAGACATGATTTCGCTAGTATTACAGCTGTAAACAGAAAGAACCAAAAAACAAGCCGGGCGGACAGCACTCCAGTCCGCCGAGACCGCGAGGTCGCCGAGACCGCCGAGACCGCTGAGTTCGCCCAAGCTATGCTGCAATCCGCCGAATACCACGGAGTCCGCCGAAGCCGCGAGGCCGCGCGGACAGACCGTTATTCGCCTACTGCTGAACCCGAACTGAGGAACTCCCCTACCCGCCTGAAACCGGCGGACAGGTTATTGAAGCTGGGAAAGTTGAAACAGAACTGACAAGCCGCAGAGCGACCTCCTGCTGAGTCCGCAGAGACCGCACACTTCCAAGCACTGACCGAAGTCACAGCCAAACTCCTGGCTCCTTGAAGTTATCCGCGCGACCTGCACACAACAAACCGTCAGCCTGAAACAATCCGCGCGGACTGGAAAACACAGACCGCAGCACTCGCCCAACCCAATTTACTGTTCACTCACGTTACTTAGGTTACTGTAGATGTGCCAGGGGGGTCCTATTTATAGGCCAGGTGAGGAGTGTGGTCACCGCCCAAGAGATAGCGACACCGCCCCAGTCCGCGCGAATACAAACCACCGTCTGCTCAGTCCGCGAGGACTTAGCCGGTCACCAAGGAAAAACCGTCAGGAGCACGGCAACCGTTGACGAACCCTCTCCAGTCCGCCCAAGCTAAGCGGACAAGGCACCAGCCCGCAAAGCTCCAACTGCTTCAGGACAGCAAACCCCCTTCAATGGCTGTCCGCACCAACCCGAGGCAGTCCGCAAGACTCACACCTCAATCCGCCACAAGTCCACGACCAAAGGCAAACAACAACAGTCCGCCCGGTCACAGCGGACTTGGCGGATACGGCGGACACCATGAACTTGGCACAATGTGTGACCAAGTCCAAAACCAACAAGGGCTAGTGCGAGCATGGCGGACACAAAGTCCCGTCCGCCAAACACCCTAGCACAGACCGCAACCAGTCCGCGAGCTCCTCGCACTTGTCCAACACAGCAGCTACCTCCCGGACTCCAAACACCAGTCCGCCAACCGGTCTCCACAGCAAGACCTGCTGTAACACCTGAGCTCGACAAGGCCTCAGCCAAGCTCAAAGCCCAGTCCGCAACAGCCAAAACCACGGACACGCCAGTCCGCAAGGCTTCCCGCGAACTCGAGCCAACCCGCCTACAGCACAAGCTTGCACCCGCGACCACTGAGCAAAGCACCAGTCCGCAAGCCTCTCTATCCGCAGATACCAGGCCGCACCAAACCGCGGACTCCATGCAACAACCCGCTCAGAACACAGCCGGCTTCCACCAGACTTTTCACCAGACCGCAAACCTCAGTCCGCCCAGTCCGCCCAGTCCGCCAAAGCTGTCCGCCACAGGCCGCGCGGCCTGTCCCGTCACCCACTTCCACTTCACAAATTTCAACACTCCCCCTTGAAGTGAGAAGTGGTGACCAAGCCCAGCAAGCTGCGCAAGCGTTCAAAGGGCCCCTTCGACAGCGGCTTCGTGAAGATGTCAGCAAGATTATCTTCACTCCGAACATGCCCGACCAGCAGAGACCCCTCCAACACCTTCTCCCTGATGAAGTGGTGATCAATCTCTATATGCTTGGTCCTGGCGTGACACACTGGATTGTTTACCAGTTTGAGAGCACTCTCATTGTCACCCCGGAGTAAAGTAGGCCCTTGCACTTCTTCATGAACATCCTCTATGAGTCTCCTCAACCAAACGGCTTCCCGAGCAGCCAAGGCCGAAGCCTTATACTCCGCCTCCGTGGTTGAAACCGACACCGAGTCCTGCTTCTTGCTACACCACAAGATGCTAGCTGAACCGCAAGTGAACACATAACCTGAAGTAGACCTTCGATCATCCGAATCACCGCCATAGTCAGCATCCGTGTACCCGAGCAACGCAAACTCCGCATCCCTTCCATAGAGGAGTCCCATCTCAGAAGTCACCTTGACATACTTCAGAATCCCCTTTGCCGCCAACAGATGAGATTTCCTTGGTTCAGCCATATACCGACTTACTCGGCCAACAGCATAAGCTATATCCGGCCTTGTAATCGTCAGATAGATCAAGCTCCCAACAAGAGCCCTGAACACCAAGGGATCATTAAGAACCCTTCCCTCATCTCGTCGAAGCTTTAGCCTAGGTTCCAGTGGAGTAGAGCACTTCTTCCCTTCGCCCATGCCAAACCGCTTCACAATACGATCAGCATACCCTTTCTGGCTAATGAGAATCCCGCACTCCTTCCTCTCCACTTCAAGACCAAGAAAGTGATGCAACTCTCCCAAGTCTTTCATCTCGAAGCGTATAGCAAGCTCTGCCCTGAGCCTTGCTACTTCCTCCTCCGAGTTCCCTGTGATGATCATATCATCCACATACAGCAGGACCAAGACTCTTAGCTCTCCCTTCTTCTTGACGAACAAGCTAGAATCCGAGTTAGAAGCAAAGTATCCACAGAATTGCAGGTACTCTGCAATCTTCCCATACCACGCTCGAGGAGCTTGCTTCAACCTATAGAGAGCCTTCCTGAGTTTGCAGACATAGTCCGGATGCTTTTCAGAGACAAAACCAAGCGGCTGATCCATGAAGATGTCCTTGTCAATCTCTCCGTAAAGAAAAGCATTCTTCACATCAAGTTGCCACAACCTCCATCCCTTGCTAGCAGCCAAGGCGATCACCACTCTTACAGATGTCATCTTCGCAACTGGACTGAATGTCTCCTCATAGTCTTCTCCATACTGCTGTGAGAATCCTCTTGCGACCAGGCGAGCCTTGAACCGATCAATGCTCCCATCAGCCTTCTTCTTCAACTTATACACCCACTTGCAAGTAACCGGAGTAACGCCATCAACCTTGGGCACAAGGTCCCAGGTTTCATTCTTTTTCAGAGCATCAATCTCTTCCTTCATGGCATCATCCCACTCCTTCACTCCAGTGGCCTCGTTGAAGTTTGCAGGCTCTCGCTCATCCAGAGGACCTGCAAAGAAACAGGAGACAAAGCTCACTGCATTCCCATCACAGTACCGAGCCGGTGGCTTAACCACCCTCTTCGATCTCCGAAGACACGGCTCCTTGCTCACGGCTTCCGTTGCTTCTTCAGACTCCACTCCTACCTGGGGCAAGCATTGAGCAGTGCTCCCCCTGCTTCCTGAGCCAGAAGGCTCAGCCTCGGAGTTCGAAGCAACAGGAGCTGCTGGTGAAACAGCAAGCTCCTCTTCCAAGCCTTCAGCAGCCTCCACCGGTGCTTCATCAACCTTGCTACTTCCGGTAAGCTCCACCGAGCCACCTCCATATGACGTCAGCTCGTCAAAGACAACGTCTCTTGACACCACGAACTTCTTCGTCACAGGGTCCATGCATTTCCATTCCTTCTTCCGCTCATCATAGCCAACAAAGACAAGTTTCCTTGCCTTCGCATCCAGCTTTGTCCGTGAAGCATCCGGGACATGCACGTAGCAAGTTGAACCGAACACCCTAAGGTGTCCCACACTCGGCTTCTCCTTCAGCAACAGCTCAATAGGAGTCTTCATGTTGATAGGGCTGAGTGGCATCCGGTTGATAACATAAGCAGCACAAGACATTCCCTCCGCCCAAAAGGACCTTGGGATATCTTTCGCATGCAGCCAGCATTTGCAGGTTTCCGTCAAATGACGGATCTTCCGCTCCGCTACCCCATTTTGTTGTGGAGTGTGAGCACAAGTAAGCTCTCGTTGGATCCCGTGCTTCCTGCAGAAGTTAGAAAACTCGGAAGAGACAAACTCCCCCCCGTTATCAGTTCTAAGCTTCATAATCCGCAAGCCAAGCCGGCCTTCTACCAACTCCTTGAACTCCACGAACAAACGGAAGGCTTCCGACTTCTCCTTTAAGAAGTACACCCAAGTATACCTTGAGTAGTCATCAACCAAGACAAGCATGTATTTGCTTCCACCAAGGCTGGCAGTAACAGTCGGTCCCATCAGGTCGCCATGAATACACTCCAATGGTTTCTTGCTCCTTGTTTGAGATTTATCAAACGGAAGGCGATGTGCCTTACCGTATTGACAGCCCGCACAAACATGCCCATCACCAAAGGGGGACAACATCGGCAACCCCCTCACCAGACTTCTACTTGTCATTGCCTTCAGCTTGTCCATGCCAACATGCCCCAGCCTCTCATGCCAGATAGCCGCACTATCATTGGCCCTCATCTTATCAACATAGGCACTGGTGGAAAGAACAAACAAGTTCTTCACCCTCCTCCCAACATGAGCAACATCAGCCTTTACCGCTGATACATTGCGAAGGAACCTCACGTCTGTTGGCCCAAACAGAACGTGATACCCAGCGTCCACCGTGTTGGTCACCGAGAAGAGGTTCTTCTTCATGCCCGGCACGTGATACACACTCCTTAACGTGAGTGTCCCCTGATCACTACCCAAAGACACGGCCCCCTCCTTCTCTACTGCATAAACAGTATTATCAGCAGTGATAATAGCTTCATTACCTGAGTAAGCCTGCATGGAGGTGAACTTCGACTTGTCTCCGGTGAGGTGATGACCACACCCGGAGTCGACGATCCACTCGCTGTTGAAGTCCTCAGCAGATAAGGCCCGGACACAAGTGCCCGTCATGAAAGCTCCTCCCCATTCTGCTTCTTCACTTCGCGAGCAAGCTTCCTCCTTTCCCGCAGCATGCCCAGGCTGCAGTTTGACCTTGCAGTCCCGCTTGAAGTGCCCTCGCTGATGACACCGGTAGCACTTCAGATTCTTCTTCCAGTCCTTAGGAGCATTGCTCCTCTCCGGCGGATATGAAGTTGAAGTCTCCTTCTCAACAGCGGCCTGCACCTTCTTCTTCTTCTTCCCTTCCCATCCCTTCTTCTTGCCTGAGAAGAGAGCCTCGCTGCCTTCCTGATTCAGATTCACTCCAGCCATCTGCCTTGCTAAGCTCTCCTGCGAGGCAAGCAGATTTTCCAGCTCCAGCAGAGACGGCTGAGCAGCCCACCCTTGAACAGATGTAACAAAGGCCACATACTCCTTCCGCAAGCCACGGATAATGTGCCTCTTCATCTTTGCCTCAGAGATAGGCTCATCAGGATCCAGTGCCGACAGCTCAGCACACAAGCTCTTCATCTTTAAGAAGTACTTGGAGATGGAAAGGTCTCCCTGAGTTGCCCTGGCCAACTCATTCTCCAGGAACTGAAGCCGCGCCACATTCTTCCTATTGAACAACTCATCAATGGTTGTCCAAATATCAGCAGCCGACTCACACCCAATGATGTGATCAAACAGTTCCGGAGAGACAGCTCTCTTCAGAACGAACTCTGCCTTAGCATTAGTTCTTCTCCAGAGCCTCACCTGTTCAGCAGTACCGAAAGCAGCAGTAACTTCCTGTCTGTCGTCTCCACCGACAACTTCCCACAGCTCCTCGCCCAGAAGATAACTCTTCATGCACGACTTCCACTTTTTATAGTTAGTCGGCGTTAAGAGTTCAATGCCCAGACCTCTTGATAAGCTTCCTTCCATTGCGATCACCTGTTGGTACCCTTCAGCAGCTCCGAGCAACAACACAGGTTGAACACCACTCAATCCCTGAGTAACAACGCTGGTTGACCTCCGCTCACGCAACTGAACCTCCGCAACCTCAGAAACCTGGCTTTGATACCATGTTAAATTTTCTCAACGTGGTCAGCAAGATAGCCCAAACACCAAATTAATATCTTCGGAACTACCCAGTTCGCACGCTGAACCTGCGGAAAACCCAAGGACTAGAGGTTGCACCCAACAAAACAATGGAAGCACAAGAAGGTCTTATAATGCATTCACTTCTTTACAATCCGAGGCATACATATCGAGACATGATTTCGCTAGTATTACAGCTGTAAACAGAAAGAACCAAAAAACAAGCCGGGCGGACAGCACTCCAGTCCGCCGAGACCGCGAGGTCGCCGAGACCGCTGAGCTCGCCCAAGCTATGCTGCAATCCGCCGAATACCACGGAGTCCGTCGAAGCCGCGAGGCCGCGCGGACAGACCGTTATTCGCCTCCTGCTGAACCCGAACTGAGGAACTCCCCTACCCGCCTGAAACCGGCAGACAGGTTATTGAAGCTGGGAAAGTTGAAACAGAACTGACAAGCCGCAGAGCGACCTCCTGCTGAGTCCGCAGAGACCGCACACTTCCAAGCACTGACCGAAGTCACAGCCAAACTCCTGGCTCCTTGAAGTTATCCGCGCGACCTGCACACAGCAAACCGTCAGCCTGAAACAATCCGCGCGGACTGGAAAACACAGACCGCAGCACTCGCCCAACCCAATTTACTGTTCACTCACGTTACTTAGGTTACTGTAGATGTGCCAGGGGGGTCCTATTTATAGGTCAGGTGAGGAGTGTGGTCACCGCCCAAGAGATAGCGACACCGCCCCAGTCCGCGCGAATACAAACCACCGTCCGCTCAGTCCGCGAGGACTTAGCCGGTCACCAAGGAAAAACCGCCAGGAGCACGGCAACCGTTGACGAACCCTCTCCAGTCCGCCCAAGCTAAGCGGACAAGGCACCAGCCCGCAAAGCTCCAACTGCTTCAGGACAGCAAACCCCCTTCAATGGCTGTCCGCACCAACCCGAGGCAGTCCGCAAGACTCACACCTCAATCCGCCACAAGTCCACGACCAAAGGCAAACAGCAACAGTCCGCCCGGTCATAGCGGACTTGGCGGATACGACGGACACCATGAACTTGGCACAATGTGTGACCAAGTCCAAAACCAACAAGGGCTAGTGCGAGCATGGCGGACACAAAGTCCCGTCCGCCAAACACCCTAGCACAGACCGCAACCAGTCCGCGAGCTCCTCGCACTTGTCCAACACAGCAGCTACCTCCCGGACTCCAAACACCAGTCCGCCAACCGGTCTCCACAGCAAGACCTGCTGTAACACCTGAGCTCGACAAGGCCTCAGCCAAGCTCAAAGCCCAGTCCGCAACAGCCAAAACCGCGGACACACCAGTCCGCAAGGCTTCCCGCGAACTCGAGCCAACCCGCCTACAGCACAAGCTTGCACCCGCGACCACTGAGCAAAGCACCAGTCCGCAAGCCTCTCTATCCGCAGATACCAGGCCGCACCAAACCGCGGACTCCATGCAACAACCCGCTCAGAACACAGCCGGCTTCCACCAGACTTTTCACCAGACCGCAAACCTCAGTCCGCCCAGTCCGCCCAGTCCGCCAAAGCTGTCCGCCACAGGCCGCGCGGCCTGTCCCGTCACCCACTTCCACTTCACAAATTTCAACAGTAACACTCCCCCAGCGCCACCACCGGTGCTGGGGGAGGATTTCTCCTCCTTGGGCGCCACCCGGCCTAGAACAAGGCTCGGATGGCGCCGGCGGCACTCCGGCCGCCGGGAGTGCCATGCACCCCATCGGAAATGGGGAGGGGGAGGGAGAAAGGGTTACACCTGGGTTTGGTAGGCTCGGGAGGGGTCGGCTTGGTTGCGCATGGCTCAAGGTGGTGGAGGAAGGGGAGGGAGAGACTCGGCTTGGCTTTTTCCGGCCACCTGGGTTCCGATAAGGGTCAGGCAGGGGGAAGGTGGGCTGCTCTTGAGGCTTGGGGAAGGAGAGGGGGTGGGGTGGCCTTTATAGGGTTGGGGAGGGGGAGCTCCCCTCCCTTTGGCAATGTGGGATTAATCCCTCCTTAGGGAGGGATTAATCACCACCCTCCAGCTGTCCAGGGATAGCTGGAGGTGCCACATATTCCCCATGTGGGGAATAGGGGAAATCCCCATGGGCTTGGGCCTCCATGGTGAAGAAAGAGAGGAGGAAGAAAGGAGAGTATGGGGTTTGTGTGCCTTTACTTGCCCTACGAGCTCCTTGCTGGTTGGGGGCCCAAGGAAAGTGTGGGGGGCATGGGCCATCCTCTTTTGGAGAGAGGGGGGGGGGGTGGGCCCCTACTTGGAGAAAAATCCAAAAGTTGGATTTTTAGGTAGGTTTGACGAAGTCAACCCTAGGGTGGGTCCCTCTTGCTGGTCAAAGTCAAAGTTGGTCCAAGTCATCGGGGTCGAGTAAAAGTTTGGGTGTCGTGTCATAATTGGTGTGCGCACGCTTTTCGGTCCACGACTACGCTTAATTTGACCACATGTTGACCAATTATCATCGAAATTGACTAGGACGACTTCCGTTGACTTCGTATTGACCACATGAGTCCAACGCCACTGACTGGGGTTGAATCGGAGTCCGTTTGGAGAAAGTCCAAAATTTGCTCAAAAAATAATCAAAAGAAGAAGATAGTATAAAAAGAAAGAAAATGAGAAGATTCAAAAGCTAAAGGAGGAAAACAAAAAGGGGAAGAAGATGGTGAAGAAGCTGAAGGAGGGGAAAAAGACAGAGAGAGATGTACGAAAGTGTATATGTAGTGAAATTAAAGCATTGGGCAAGAAAGTTAGATAGGACATTACAGAGAGATTTGATTTCATCATTGCACTCTTCCATTCATTACAGACTGGCATTCCCGTACTATCACAAGCAACACCGTCACAGCCAACCACGGTCGTAATCCCTCCATCCCAGGTAATGCTGAAAGATCATGACAATATTATTTCCATCGACGAATACAGCCCGTTGTCAAAAGGGCGTAAGAGGAAGTATGTTGACAAAGAAACTCCACACCCAGCACCAGTACCCCCAGCTGTGCAGCCTGACATCAGACCAGCTCCAGCACCACAACCCTCACTAGTGGCCCGACGAGATGTTCCTTTCGCAGGAAACTATTTCTTATGTCAGCAGCCGGGACATATGAGGCCTTTCTGCCCACAGGCGACAGGGAGACTAGGATTAGGAGCAGTTCAGGGTGCATAGCCGACACGGGGAAAGGTTCAGAGAGGCCGTAGAGGCAGAGCTAGAAGGAGAGGCCAGCAGGGCCGAGCAGCGCCCCTGGAGGCCTACGCACTGGACCTGCAGCACGGACCGGCCCCTGATGTAGTCATAGGTATATACTTTAGGCGATAGGAAAATATCAGATCTTACTACTGATGTTGTATATTACTTATATATATTTGTTTACATCTTTTGTATTAGTTGGATGATATATATCTATATACTTCCCATGTCGTCAGGAATCTTATTAGTAGGACACCCAGTCAAGACTCTTTTTGACACAGGAGCAACACATTCTTTCGTTTCCCACGATTTCATCGCAACAAAAGAAAACATCATTCGTTCAACCGGATTATCTATACAAATCCGTCTACCGGACGGGTCGTATATGACATCTATGGAAAAGTGCTCATTCCAGGCTGTGCTGGGAGAAGTAGAATTTGAGATCTATGCAACCATACTAGCAATAACTGGATTTGACATTATTCTGGGGATGGACTGGCTAGTCGAGCACCAGACACAGATAAATTGTTCCACGCGAGAAGTCCGGCTACAGAACCCAAATGGTCAGAGCATCATATTGACAGGTGTGCCCTCTGTCTCGAGTATTATTCTGACTTCTACACAGATTCTTAAATCAGTCCGACAGAAGTACGAAGTATACCTTATCTATTTCGAGATAGAAGACAAAACCTAGGTACTCGCCAAGGTTCCAATAGTCTGCGACTTTCCAGATATTTTCCCTGAGTCCTTCCCGGGATTGCCACCCCAACGAGAGGTCGACTTTCAGATTGAGCTTGTGTCCAGAGCATGGCCAGTATCACGAGCCCCCTACCGGATGGCCCCAAGAGAGCCGACTGAACTGAAAATCCAACTACAGGAACTAATAGATGCTGGATTCGTCCATCCTAGTTCCTCGCCCTAGGGAGACCCGGTGTTTTTCGTCAAGAAGAAATATGTGACACTGTGACTGTGCATCGACTACATGGAACTAAATAAGCTTACTATACGCAACACATACCCCCTCCTTAGGATTGACGAACTGTTCGATCAGTTGCAAGGTGCTTCCGTATTCTCCAAGATGGACCTGAGATCCGGCTATTATCAGCTTTGAATCCGAGAGGAAGATATTCCCAAGACTGCCTTCAGCTCCCGATACGGTCTATATGAGTTCCTAGTGATGTCCTTTGGGCTCACCAACGCGCCCTCCGCCTTCATAGCCCTGATGAATAAAGTCTTTGAACCTTTCTTGGATCATTTTGTCATCGTCTTCATAGATGACATCCTAATCTACTCGAAGACCAAGACGAACCATACTCGACACCTGCAGATGGTACTATTTAAACTCCGGGAGCACTCTCTCTTCGCCAAATTCACTAAATGCGAGTTTTGGCTAGAAGAAGTTGGATTATTGGGTCACGCGATAAACAAGGAAGGAATGACATTATACCAAGCCAAGATCTAGACAGTACAAAATTGGCCGCCACTCGGGACGGCTGCGGACATCGGAAGTTTTCTCGGTCTTGCCGGATACTACAGAAAGTTCGTCGAAGGTTTTTCCAAGATTTCCCTACCCCTAACTACTCTCACCAAGAAAGACGTCGCATTCCGATGGACGCCGGAGTGCGAGGCTGCATCCATTGAACTGAAGAAGCGGCTGACTTCTGCGTCAATCCTTACGATTCCTTCAGGAACCAAGGGATTCCAAATCTACACTGATGCCTCCCTGAAGGGATTGGGAGATGTTCTAATGCAGCATGACAAGGTAGTGGCCTACGCGTCTAGGCAATTAAGGCCGCGCGAATTAAACTACGCAGCATACGATTTAGAGTTGGGCGCCGTCGTCTTCGCCCTTAAAATCTGGAGGCATTATCTGTACAGAGTAAGATGTGAGATCTTCTCTGACCACAAGAGCCTCAAATATATCTTCACGCAGAAAGAGCTGAATCTCCGGCAGCGCCGATGGCTAGAATTCCTATGCTATTACGACTTCGCTCTCCAATATCACCCTGGGAAAGCTAATAGAGTCGCTGACGCCTTGAGCCGCCAGCCCGCGATAGCGGGGAGTTGGATGGAGCAGATCCCTAAAGAACTATTCCAGTCCTTGATAGACTTGGAGATTACCCTAGTTGCACAAAGAGCTCTGGAATAGTACTATTCTCAGCTGTATTTGATGGAGATCCAATGCGACATCCGAAACCGGATACGTGAAGCCCAGAAGATCGACCCAGAGGTAATGTCAATCATCCAATCTCTACAAGGAGTGGCATAGGAGGATTATAATATGCATGATGGGATTCTATAATTCAAGCATCGCATATTCGTTCCTGCTACTGGAGGAATTCGTGAAGAAATTCTGCAAGAGGCCCATCAGTCCAGGTACTCGATTCACCCTGGCGTAGTTAAGATGTACGTGGACCTACGCAGGACCATTTATTGGCCTGGAATGAAAAGGGATGTCACCAACTTCGTGGCCCGGTGTCAAACCTATCAGAAGGTTAAAGCCGAATGTCGCAGTCCAGGTGGCCTATTATAGCCACTATCGATACCAGAATGGAAGTTCGAAGATATCTCCATGGACTTCGTCCACGGCCTACCTCGATCCCGCGCTGGGAATGACTCAATTTGGGTGGTCGTAGATCAACTCACCAAGGTAGCGCGGTTCATACCAAATCGACAGGGTGACGGAGTGGATATCCTGGCCAGAATGTTCCAAGAGCAAGTGGTCTGATTCCACGGAGTACCAAAGTCCATCATATCAGATCGTGACAGACGTTTCACATCTAAGGAGTGGAGGTGGGTACATGCGTACTTAGGAACCAAATTGGCCATCAGCACCACCTTCCACCCGCAAAAAGACAGACAGACGGAGAGGACGAACCGAACGATGGAGGATCTTCTTCGATTGTGCATAGTGAAACACAATGAGCCATGAGAGCAACTATTTCCGTTAGTCGAATTTTCATACAATAACAGCTACCAGACTAGCATTAAGATGGCTCCATACGAGGCATTGTATGGAAGACGTTGCCGAGCCCCGTTGACTTAGGCTCTGGAAGAGGACCCGGAAGCCTTGGGAATGGCTTACATTGATGACACTACGACAGCGATACAGCTAATCTAGGAGCGAATGCGGGAAGCGCGGAGCTGACAGGCCAAGTACTATGATGCGCGACACCGACCAGTGGAGTTCAGCGTGGGGGAGATGTTGTTTTTGAAAATTAAGCCCATGCATGGTGTCTCCCAGTTGAGAAAGTAGAAAAAGTTAGATCCCCGCTACCTGGGCCCCTATCCGGTGATAGAGCCTGTTGGCCCCTTCGCCTATCGATTATCCTTGCCCCCGGAGTTGGGGAATCTTCACGATGTGTTTCATGTCTCTTCCTTAAGACGAGTCCTCCCGCAATCAGACCAGCACCTTCCTACCCCACCAGTGCAACTACAGTCAGATAGATCCGTCCAGCTCGAACCCATCAGATTAGTAGATTACAAGGTGAAGACACTACGTAACAAAACCATTCCGATGGTTAAGATACTATGGTCAAACTACGTACGTGAAAGAACTAGTGCCTAATCACCTAGAGGGGGGGGTGAATAGGTGTCCTTTATCTTTTTAACTTTTCAGGCAGAAATACAGTACAGTAAATGAATTCTACAATTATCACAACACAGCAACCATACAATCATACATACACAGAGTGCACACAGGATTTATAGTGGTTCCCCAAGGTCTGGGTACATCCACTTTCCCCCTTCGCCTATCTAGTAGTGTACTAGATTCGGCCTAACTTCTCCGCTTCTTCTTAGATCCTCAGATCTTATAACTCAGAACTCCAAACAGGTTCCTACAACTCAGAGTGTCCCCACTCTTACAACTCAGGCACTAAGCCTTACCACTCAGTCTTCACCAAGACCTACACTCAGGCTAAACAACCCTACCTCAGCCTACAATTAAGGCCTACACTCAGAGAATAAAATCTCCTACACTCAGGCACAATAGCCCTACCTCAGCCTTTATAAAATAGGCTTACAGCTCAGATCCCTTAGGATCCTACAGAAAATAAAGTTTACAAAGTATATAACCACAACTCTGAAAGAGAGAGATGAGTTGACTGGCTTCTTGATGAGTCCTTGAAAGAACTTTGCAGAGATCAACCTCCCTTAGCTTTCTTCAAATCTTCTTGAATTAGAACACAGTAGGGTTGAGTCTCCTCTGAAGATGATCTTCAATCAACTTCTGTCTTGAGAATCAGATCTCAATCTGAAACTTACTCTTTAGCTTGGTTCAACAGCTGTTCTTCTTAGAAGGAGCTCTCTCTCTCTCTCTCCAACTTCTTAGATCTTCTCTTGAAGGTCTTCTTCTTTGTTGTGTTGTTTTTCAATTCATTGATCACTTCATTAATTCTGTCGAAGGAGAAAGGTCTATAAATAGTCTTCCTCCAAGGTAACCGGTTGATCCGTTTTCTAACAACCTTCTGACAGCTCTGACAGTTGCAGTTGACTGGTTGAAATGGCAGCTGTCAAGTCATCCAGTCACTTCTTGAAATCTCTATCACTGTCTGAAAGTGTCGAGACAGATAGTCTTTATGTGTCGACACAAATAGACCAAGTGTCGACACAAGTAGACTAAGTGTCGACACTAGCCTTGATGGTGTTGACACAACTCCTTGTGTTGTTGTAACAGCTTCGCGACACTGCTTCTTCAGAATGTGTCGACATTGATCCTGTGTGTCGACACAAGCCTTCTGTTGAATGTGTCGACACTGATTGAGTGTGTCGACACAAGTACTTCTTCTTCTTCTTCAATACTTAGTTGATTTCTGTTGTGTGTCGACAGAACTCCTTTGTGTCGACACAACTTCTTGTGTTGAAACTTGCTAAGTGTCGACACATCTTCTTTATGTCGACACATGCCTTCATGTGTTGAAACTTTACTGAGTGTCGACACATCTCCTTTGTGTCGACATATACTTCATGTGTTGAAACTTTGCTGAGTGTCGACACATCTCCTTTGTGTCGACACTTGTACTTAAACTTTGTTGAAGTTTGCTGAGTGTCGACATAGCCTACTGGTGTCGACACTTTTGATGTCGACAAAGTTTCTCTGGGTGTCAACACTGCTTCTAAGTATCGACACTGATTATGTAGACAATTCTTCACTGTGTGTCGACACTGCCTGTATGTGTCGACACATTTCTTCTGGTGTCGACTCTGCCTTCCTGGTGTCGACACAATTACTCCAAGTGTCGACACAGCTTCTCTAGGTATCGACATAAGCCTTCTTAAGTGTCGACACTTTTCTTCTAGGTGTCGACATATGGACTTAGAAACTTTTCCTGTAATCCTGCAGTTACTTAACCTGCACAAATAAACTCAAAGCACATCAAATACACCTTGATGTATATCATTGAGTAGGGTGAGTCTTCTTCAAATCTTGTACATATATTCCAATATACCCAACAATCTCCCCTATTTGGAGAAGTCATAACCCTTAGTCAATGATATACACCATACATAACAAATACTCAATATGATGTATAACAATATTAAATGACAGGGTAAGAACTAAACATGTATAAACAGAACATGTATAAATAATTATCTCAGAACAATAATGTAATAGATTGAGCATATAACATTGTTCTTACAACTTCAAACATTTTCATTAATCATAAGTTTATATAGAGTTAAATGCAAATGATTACAAATTGTAAACTTAAGAAAATTTCTATCCTATGGCTGCTCTGGTTCCTTGATAACAATGCCCTTTCCAGATTGAATCTTTGCTTGGACTGGAGCATCATTGTCATCAGCAGGCTTCTTCCCTTTAAGATCTTTCTTTTTATGTTCTTCAACTCTTATCTTCTGTCTTTCAAAATAGTGATAAGGTTTAGGGAAATACTTGTTAGGCTCCTGTGCATTAGGAGATAACTTCCCTAATTTAGCCTTCCTTATGTATTGTACTATTGCCTCTTGCCTAGCCTCATGTTTATTTCATTCCTGCTCAGAATACTATTTGCCTCTCTCTAGGAAATTATCCTTAACAGCCTTCCAAGCAGTTAATATGATATTCCTAGAGGTTGGGCTCCATTGCTCAAAGTCTGGCCTTAATTCAGCTTGCTCTCTGAACCTTTTCTTAGATAATTGGGCCTCTTGTTCTTTTAGAACTGCCTCTGGCACATGCTGTACAACTTTTTCAAGAATAACATTCTGATTACCCTCAGGAGGACTATACATAGATTGTACCTCCTGATGTATCATGTCAAAATCAGCAGGAGGGTATATCACTTGAGCCACTTCAGCTTGTTCTCCTCCAAAATATGCAGGATTTATGTCAGACTCTGCCACATTATCATCATCACATAAAGGTGGATATCCAAGGGTAGCTCTGATAGAGTTTGAAACCATTTTACATGATTAGAGCCTGCTTTGACTAATACCCTCTCCCCCTTTATGACTTCTCTTTCTATATGATCCCTAAGATCATCCTTTTGGAATCTTAGCTGAGCATTCAAATAGTTAACTTCATCCTTATAAAAGGGTTTTAGCCTTTGGAGTTTGTCAGTAATTGCCTTCTGAGAATCTTCAGTGACAGTTTTAACAGCTGTTAGGCTCTCTTGTAGGTGCTTATCAAAGGCTTCTTTGGCAGTAGCAATTACAGCAGTCTGGGCAGTAGCTATATTTTTCATTTCAGTGACAATGACATTATGAGAAGCAGTTAGATTATCATTCATTCTAAGTTGATTCTTTAGGACATATCCTTGTTTGACTACCAAGTCATCAATCTGTTTCTTTATATTCTCTTGATGAGTAGCCAGATAGACCACTGCATTTCCTCCTTTATGGAAACAATCAGTCATTTCCTTCTTGTTTTGATTCACTTCAAATCTTATAGATTTTATGTCTTGAGCCAGATCAAATTGAAGTGATTTATGGCCTTCATCCATATAAGTTTGTAAAGCTTTCCTTTGCTCATCTAGCTTAATTTGCAATGCCACCATCAGAGAACTATAATCAGTAATTGTGGCAGGCTGTGGAGCAATTGTCTGCAATGCTTTCTTGTAGTTCTGGCTTCTTCTCTTGAAAACCTGGAACTTCCTTTTCTTGGCTCTAGCAGCCTCTTCATCCTCTGAAGCAGAAGTACTAGCAATATCTAATCTATCCTTAGGACTAGGATGTAAATCCTTCTCAGTCCTTGGTAGCTCCTCAGCAATTCTTTGCTCCTTAGTCTCTTGTCGAGCAGTCTCTTCTATATGCTCCTCTTCAAGATTTACCTTCTCCCCCTCAATAGCTGCTATCTCTCTCTCAAGGTCTGTCTGTACAAGATCAGAGAATAGCTCTTCTAATGTAAACTCATGTTGAGGTTGTACAGGAGAATCTCTTTTTTCTGGAGCAACTGAGTCTACTTTATCAGCAACTGATGTGTCCTCCATGACAACATCTTGTGGTTCACTATGTAACTGTGTTTGCTGATCAATATCAAGTAATGATTCAGTCAAAACTTCATCCTCAATAGGGAAATTTAATTGATTAACTTCAGTAATTACCTCTAGAATGGTTTGGGTAGCCCTTTCACTCTCTAATGGAGTTGGCTCATCCACATGTAGAGGCTCCTCCTGGAGTGGATCCAGGTGAATTGGGCTAGCTGAGGGTAGCTCCCCCTACCTCTGAGCATCTCCTTGTCTTGCTGGTGACTGTCCAGCATTGCCATCCTCTCCATCATCTGAACTAAACACCACTTGCTCCTCTGAGCTACTTGAGGATTCTTATGCCACAATGGCTGTCTTCTTCTTCTTCTTCTGAGGTGTTTCCTTTTCTGGAGTTGGCAGTTCCTTTGTCAATACTCTATCCTACCTTGAGAAAATTCTTACATCCATTCTCCGCATGTGGTTTATCTTTGAACCTGCAGCTTAGTTCATCACTTCAGGAATACTTCCAGCTAAGTATAGACTCAGAATTCTACCCAGATTGGGTTTCTTCAGACTCTCTTTTATCTTATCAAACATTACTGCAGACCAATCAGTATTAAGTTTGAAAATGATCCTTGTCATCAGACTGAACATATGAGCTGAAATTCTATCATGTCCACCAGGCTTGCTTAGTATTACCTTGCCAACTATCTCAGATAAAAACTTGCCCTGTATGTTCATTCCTTTCCTGTTGAACACTGATCCAATCTTCAGATTTCAATCAAGTCCACACCATGTTAGTGCCTCCCTTGTCTTTGAAGCAGATGCATCTTCCTCTTATTTTGTTCTAGGGAGATGTAGAACTTTTCTTAGAGTCTTATGGGAGACCTTCACCTTTGCCCCATGAACTTTGGACTTAATATTGAGTCTAGATTCATAAAAAGTTGCTGCACTCAAGAATTCGAGGACTTCCTTCTTCCAGATCTTGATTGGTTCTGATACAGGGTACTCTAATCCAGTCTCGGCAATTAGGGTTACCACACCTTGGATTTCGGGTTCCGCATCATCAAAGGCATGTCGCACGAGCTCATATCCTTCATTAATGTTCTCTTCTAGCTTGGGCGCCATTAGGGTTTGAATAAATTTTGAATTTAGAGAAGAGAGATGTCGACACACAAGTTTGGTCTCGAAACTAAGGTGAGCGTGTCGACAAACAATGGGGAAAACCTATTTATACCTTTCTAGAATTGAAGGTGAAAAGACGCGTTAACATACTTGAATTGTGTCGACACTGTTGAAAAGTGTCGACACTTACTGCTAATGTTTCGACAACTATGTGTCGACACAAATATAGTCGACAGAATATATATGTCGACACTTATATATCTCAGCTCGACACTTAGTCGAGACTCTACTAGACTAATTCTGTGTAAATCCTAAATGTCGACACCACCCTGGATGTGTCGACGCCTACACTGCATGTGTCGACACAAATTCTCTGAAGTGTCGACACAGACTTCTTAGATGTGTCGACACCATTTCTCTGAAATGTCGACACCACTTCTATATGTCGACACAGACAACTCTGTGTGTCGACACTATTTTACTTAGCCAATTTTTGTAAACTATTCTAAGTTTATCATTCCTAATTCAATTTTAAACTTATTGAATTTGGTTTCATCTAAGGGCTTAGTAAACATATCAGCTAACTGATTATGTCTTAACATACTCTAGGGAAATGTCTTCTTTTTCCACATGTTCTCTTAGAAAATGGTATTTAATTTCTATGTGCTTAGTCCTACAATGGGAGACAGGATTATTTGCAATAGAAATGACACTAGTAGAATCATAAAAAAGGTGTCATACTTACTTGAATACCATAATCTTCTAGCTGATGTTGAATCCATAGATGTTGAGCACATCAACTTCCTGCAGCCACATACTCTGACTCTACTGTGGAGATAGCCACACTGGTTTGCTTCTTGCTACTCCATGACACCAGCCTTCCACCTAGAAATTGACAGGTTCCTATGGTACTCTTCCTATCTTCCTTGCAGCCTGCAAAATCTGCATCTGAATAACCTGTCAGTTCAAAATCTCCATTCCTAGGGTACCAAAGGCCTAGATAAGGTGTGCCCTTAAGATATCTCAAAATTCTTTTGACTGCTGTCAAATGAGATTCTTTAGGGCAAGCTTGATACCTAGCACAGACATATGTAGCATACATGATATCTGGTCTACTAGCAGTCAAATACAATAGGGAGCCAACTATCCCTCTATACAAAGTTTCATCTACAGGTTTCCCTACATCATCTTTGCTTAGAGACATTGTTGACCCCATAGGAGTTTTCATGGTAGTGGATGATTCCATACCATACTTCCTTATCAACTCTAGGTTGAACTTAGACTGGCATATGAATAATCCATCTTCAGTCTGTCTAACTTGGAGACCCAAGAAGAACTTAAGTTCCCCCATACTGCTCATTTCAAATTATCCTTGCATAGGTTTTGCAAACTTTCTGCAAAGACTACTTTCTGTAGACCCAAATATTATGTCATCTACATATATTTGGACTAAGATAATCTTATCTCTGGATTCCCTAAGGAATAGAGTCTTGTCTATTTTCCCCCTTGAGAATTTATTCTCAATGAGGAAACTAGACAGTGTTTCATACCAAGCCCTTGGGGCTTGTTTTAACCCATACAAAGCCTTCCTAAGTCTATAAACATAATCAGGTTTAAGAGAATCAACAAAACCTGATGGCTGCTCTACATAGACTTCTTCCTTCAGATTTCCATTCAGAAAAGCTGACTTAACATCCATTTGATATACCTTAAATCCTTGAAATGTTGCATAGGCAAGAAACATCCTTATTGCTTCCAGTCTTGCTACTAGAGCAAAGGTTTGATCAAAATCAATACCTTCTTCCTGGCTATATCCCTTTGCAACAAGTCTAGCTTTATTCTTTATGATGATTCCATTCTCATCCAACTTGTTCCTAAAGATCCACTTAGTTCCAATGATGTTGTGGTCCTTGGGTTTAGGAACTAGCTCCCAGACCTTGCATCTTTTGAATTGATTCAGCTCCTCTTGCATGGCCTCAATCTAATGAGGGTCTAGGATAGCTTCTTCAAACTTCTTTGGCTCTACTTGGGATAGAAAACTAGAGAAAAGAACTATACTTAGATTCCTACTCCTTGTTTGCACCCCTTGTCCGGGATCTCCAATTATTTGATTGGCTGGATGATCCCTTAAGTGCCTATTTGCTGGAGGCAGCCTGTCTTCTGGTTGTACACCTTCAGTCTCTTCATTTAGGTGCACCTCTTGGTCTTCTTCAGTATCAGGAGTATCTTGTACTCCCCCTAGACAACAGCCACCATCCTCCACTCGCTGACTTGTAGAAGGACCTTCTGTTAAGGTAAGCTTGTCCATCTTCTCAGTTACACCTATAGAGCTGCAAACACTTCTTGGCAATTCATTGTTAATGAGTCTAGCTTCATCAAAAACTACAAGAACAGACTCTTCTACAACTTGAGTTAGTCAAGTTGTAGACCCTATAAGCCTTACTATTATTGCTGTACCCAACAAAGATCCCCTCTTGGGATTTGGCAGCAAACTTGGTTAGATAAAGCTTACCATTGTTAAGGATATAGCACTTGCAACCAAAGATCCTGAAATAGGATAAATTTGGTTTTCTGCCCTTCACAATCTCATAGGGGGTCTTCTTGTGGCTCTTGGTGATAGTAGTCCTGTTGATCACATGACAAGCAGTGTTAACTGCCTCAGCCCAGAAATATTCTGGGAGAGATGTGTCACTCAATAGAGTTCTACCAGCCTCTATCAAGGTTCTATTTTTCCTTTCAGCAATATCATTTTGCTGAGGTGTTCTTGGTGAGGAAAATTCCTGAAAAATTCCAAATTCTTCACACAGTTTTGTCATACTTTCAGACTGAAATTCAGTACCATGGTCACTTCTGATTTTGACCACTGTACTGTCCAATTCATTCTGAATTTGTTTAACAAAACTATATAAGATACTTGGAGTTTCCGATTTTTGTCTAAGGAAGAACATACAGGAAAACCTTGAATAGTCATCTACAACCACAAATGTGTAGACCTTCCTACCTAGGCTGTGAACTGGCATAGGACCAAAAAGATCCATATGCAAGAGGTATAGACACCTCACAACATCTTTGTTCTCAAGGCTATGAAAGGTGGATTTGGTCTGCTTGCCTTTTTGACAAGCTGAGCATATCCCATCCTTGATACACTTAACCTGATGACCATTCCTCACTAACTCTTTGCTAAAGAGTTGGCCAATTATCTTATAGTTAAGATGAGCCAGACTCTTGTGTCATTTAACACAATGTGAGACTTTCTCATCAGCTACAAGACAAATAGGAGAAATAATGTTTTCACACATAATGTCTAGACAATAGACATTTCTCTTCCTATATCCTGTCAGAATGATCTTTTGATCACTTGACCTTTTGATATGACAACCATCCTTGACAAATGAGATGTCATATCCTAAATCACTCAGCTGAATTATGCTAATGAGGTTATGTTTCAAACCCTTTATATAAGCCACTTAAGTAATTGTAATTTGGTTACTAGAAATGTTACCAAAGCCTTTGATGATTCTTTTTTCTGAACCACCAAAGGTAACTTTAGGACCATCCTTGATTGGTGTATAGTCCTTCAGCAATCCCCTAGTTCCAATCATGTGCCTGGAACATCCACTGTTCAAGTACCATATAGGGGCATGACCACTTGGACTCACCTGCAAAACAGATTACTTAACCTTAGAACCCAAATAATTCTTGGGTCCTTGGTGCAGGTTAGTTTGACTTTTAACAAAACTACTTGTAGCTCTTCTAGCAGGTAGTTTGCTATTCTCCTTGACACTAGAATTGTGCCAACAATCTATGGCAAAGTGGTCTATCTTGCCACAACACCAGCACTCAAACCTGTTGTACCTTTGTTTAGGTACAACCCTGGCTGAATTTTCTACTGTAGCCTTCTTGTTTAGTGCTGGGGCTTTGCCCTTAGATTTGGACTTAACTGTCCAGGCAGGTTTTGTAAACCCCATTCCAGTTTTACCCTTATGAGGTACAAACTCATCTATCAAAGGTAAAATAGATTTTGGTTTAGAAAAACTTGCTACAATCTCTCTCTCCTTCTGAAGTCTAGCCTCCAGATTTCTAATTTGATCATTCTTAAATGTAACAGTACCCATCTGAATAACAGTAATATTCTTCAGCCTGGCTATTTCATTCAGTTTCTGATCAAATAACTTGTCTGAATTAGCAGCAGCCAATTTAAGACTAACAATCTCCTTTGCCTGAGTTTTGGTTAAGGTTTTGCTTTTCTTCAAGGCCTGCAACAAGTCCCTATATTCATCAATCAACTGATGAATATCTCCTTCAGATTCAGACCCACCCACATCACTTGATGTAGATATATCTGATTCTAACTCAGTACTAGAAATTGAACTGGAAGAACAACTTTGTACCTTACTTGGTCCAAGCTGATCCTGGATTTTGTCCCCTTCAGATAAGGCCATCAGTCCCTTGCACTGAATGTCCTCATGCTCATAAATTGAGTTCATTAGCTGCATGAACTCATCTTCTTCCTCTTCTGCAAATAAACCAATATAGACTTCAACTTCTGAATCTATTTTTGAAGATGACTGATCAGTCAAACTTTTGTCTTTCTTGGCAACAAAGGACTTTTCCTTTTTGCCCTTAAACTGTGTCTTCTTTCTGTCAGTTGACTCCTTCCTCTTTTCAGGACAGTCAACCACTACATGTCCCTGTCTATTGCAACAATAGCATACAATCTTTGAGGATGTAGTTTTACTTGGCTTGGACTTTCTTCTGTCATTCCTTGATGACTTCCTTTTCTGATAGTAGTCATCTTTTGGCTGTGAAGTGGATGGCTTATACCTCCACTGCTTCTTCTTCAGAAACTTTTGAAAATATCTTGTAAAAGCAGCAAAGTCTTCATCATTTTCACTGCTATCTGAATTCTTGCTTTCTAACTCATCTGTCTCAGCCTCAGCAACTTTTTGAGGTGGAGATGGAGGCTTGCTTTTATATTTCCTAGTGGCTTCAGTCTTGAAGGCCACAGCTCTTTCCTTGTGCTCCACTCTAGTAGTCTTCTCTTCCTCCTTTCTAACCATTAACTGCATCTCATAAGATAACAGTTTTCCAAACAAGGTTGGAGGAGTTATATCAGCTAATTTGGCCATTTCCCTAATGTCACAAATCTTGGTATCCCAGTCCTTAGTCAGGGATCTTAAGAACTTGTCATTCAGCTCATAGTTGCTGAATTCTCTTCCATAGGACATCAATTCATTTACTATCCTATAGAACTTCTTGTAGCATTCAGTAATGCTATCAGACTTTCCTTGTCTGAAGCTTTCAAATTCCTGATTTAACAAAGACTTCCTGTCTTGTCTTACTTCTTCTGATCCCTCCATATAGACTATTAGTGTGTCCCACATTTCTTTAGAAGTTTTACAGTGAATTAAATTCTGAAATGTTGCATCATCAATTGCACTAACAATAATATTCTGGGCCCTCTTGTCCATAGTGGCCAGAATAATTTCATCTTTAGTCATTTCTGAATAGTCTTTGAGAGTTCTCTGATTTGCATCCAGAATAGATACTTTCATTGGCACATATGGCCCTTCTTTGACTGTAATGTACATTCTTGGGTCAGAGGCTTCCATAAAAAGTCTAACCCTCTCTTTCCATATGCCAAAAATCTCTTTTCTACAGATTGTCAACTTCACTGATCCCAGCTCTTTGTGATTCTCACTAGAACCCATTTTCTTGAATCTTGATTAATCTGATTCTGCCTACAGGATCTTACTCAGATTGTTATGTCCCTTTTTGAGGAACCTGGCTCTGATACCACTTGAAAGAACTAGTGTCTAATCACCTAGAGGGGGGGGTGAATATGTGTCCTTTATCTTTTTAACTTTTCAGGCAGAAATACAGTACAGTAAATGAATTCTACAATTATCACAATACATCAACCATACAATCATACATACACAGAGTGCACACAGGATTTATAGTGGTTCCCCAAGTTCTGGGTACATCCACTTTCCCCCTTCGCCTATCTAGTAGTGTACTAGATTCGGCCTAACTTCTCCACTTCTTCTCAGATCCTCAGATCTTACAACTCAGAACCCCAAACAAGTTACTACAACTCAGAGTATCCCCAGTCTTACAACTCAGGCACTAAGCCTTACCACTCAGTCTTCACCAAGACCTACACTCATGCTAAACAACCCTACCTCAGCCTACAATCAAGGCCTACACTCAGAGAATAAAATCTCCTACACTCAGGCACAATAGCCCTACCCCAGCCTTTATAAAATAGTCTTACAGCTCAGATCCCTTAGGATCCTACAGAAAATAAAGTTTACAAAGTATATAACCACAACTCTGAAAGAGAGAGATGAGTTGACTGGCTTCTTGATGAGTTCTTGAAAGAACTTTGCAGAGATCAACCTCCCTTGGCTTTCTTCAAAGCTTCTTGAATTAGAACACATTAGGGTTGAGTCTCCTCTGAAGATGATCTTCAATCAACTTCTGTCTTGAGAATCAGATCTCAATCTGAAACTTACTCTTTAGCTTGGTTCAACAACTGTTCTTCTTAGAAGGAGCTCTCTCTCTCTCTCCAACTTCTTAGATCTTCTCTTGAAGGTCTTCTTCTTTGTTGTGTTGTTTTTCAATTCATTGATCACTTCATTAATTCTGTCGAAGGAGAAAAGTCTATAAATAGTCTTCCTCCAAGGTAACCGGCTGATCCGGTTTCTAACAACCTTCTGACAGCTCTGACAGTTGAAGTTGACTGGTTGAAATGGCAGCTGTCAAGTCATCCAGTCACTTCTTGAAATCTCTATCATTGTCTGAAAGTTTCGAGACAGATAGTCTTTATGTGTCGACACAAATAGACCAAGTGTCGACACAAGTAGACTAAGTGTCGACACTAGCCTTGATGGTGTCGACATAACTCCTTGTGTTGTTGTAACAGCTTCTCGACACTGCTTCTTCAGAATATGTCGACACTGATCCTGTGTGTCGACACAAACCTTCTGTTGAATGTGTCGACACTGATTGAGTGTGTCGACACAAGTACTTCTTCAATACTTAGTTGATTTCTGCTGTGTGTCGACAGAACTCCTTTGTGTCGACACAACTTCTTGTGTTGAAACTTGCTAAGTGTCGACACATCTTCTTTATGTCGACACATGCCTTCATGTGTTGAAACTTTGCTGAGTGTCGACACATCTCCTTTGTGTCGACACATACTTCATGTGTTGAAACTTTGCTGAGTGTCGACACATCTCCTTTGTGTCGACACTTGTACTTAAACTTTGTTGAATTTCGCTGAGTGTCGACATAGCCTCCTGGTGTCGACAATTTTGATGTCGACAAAATTTCTCTGGGTGTCGACACAGCTTCTAAGTGTCGACACTGATTATGTAGACAATTCTTCACTGTGTGTCGACACTGCCTGTATGTGTCGACACATTTCTTCTGGTGTTGACTCTGCCTTCCTGGTGTCGACACAATTACTCCAAGTGTCGACACAGCTTCTCTAGGTGTCGACATAAGCCTTCTTAAGTGTCGATACTTTTCTTCTAGGTGTCGACATATGGACTTAGAAACTTTTCCTGCAATCCTGCAGGTACTTAACCTGCACAAATAAACTCAAAGCACATCAAATACACCTTGATGCATATCATTGAGTAGGGTGAGGCTTCTTCAAATCTGGTACATATATTCCAATGTACCCAACAGTACGAGAGGAGTTCACATGGGAACCTGAAGCACTCCTTCGAGAGAAACACCCAGAGCTCTTTCCCCAGGTATGTTACGTTTTCCCCCTACTTCAAGCAAATTTTTGGGGATGAAAATTCTTTTATTTTTATTGGATTGTACCATCCCGACTTTTATTGGGCCACCAGAGCCCTAGTGGGCCCAATAAAAGTGGACCGAACACTACCCATGACCCGGTGGGAGATAACCCTAGGCGGGAAATAGAGCTAGAGAACTTCGAATTGAGTTCTGTCAGTTCATATGACCTCGTATAGTCGATACGAGTGCATCGGAACTCGTTCAGTTGGTCCCCGATGTCATATAGTGGATATGACTATTCCTCGTAAAACGCAACGAGAGCGAGATTTTGGATATCGAGCTAGAGAACTCTGAATTAAGTTCTGTCAATTCCTGTGACCTCATATAACCTAGACAAGTGCATCGGAACCCGTCGCGTCACAATCCGAGATCTAACGACAGTTTTAGACACTTCGACCGTTTTAGCCCGCTGCGACGTGTAAATTTTGGACTTTCGCCAAACAAACTCTAATTCAACCTCAGTCAGTGGCATTGGACTCGTGTAGTCAATACGAAGTCAACGAAATTCGTCCCAGTCAATTTCGACGACAATTGGTCAACTCCTGGTAAAATCAAGTATAGTCATGCACCGAAAAGCATGCTCACACCAATTGTGACACGACACCTGAACTTTGACCCGACCCCGATGACTTGGACCAACTTTGACTTTGACCAGCAAGGGGGACCCACCCTAGGGTTGACTTGGTCAAATCGCCCCCTAAAAACCCATTTTTTGGATTTTTCTCCGAGTAGGGGCCCACCTCCTCTCCAAGGGAGGATAGCCCTTGCCCCCCCTCACTCTTCTTTGGTCCCCCAACCAGCAAACAGCCACTAGGAGCGGAGGCCCACCCTACCCCTCCTCTCCTCTCTTTCCCCCTCTCTTATTTAAAAGGCCCAAGCCTATGAGGGCTTAATCTTCTTTTCCCCACATGGGGGAAAAGATGACGCCTCCAGCTGTCCTTAGACAGCTGGAGGGTGGGGATTAATCCCTCCCTAAGGAGGGATTAATCCCACCTTGGCTAGGGGAGGAGAGCCCCTCCTCCCCAAGCCTATAAAAGGCCCCTCTCCCCCTCTTTTCCCCTCAAGCCTCTGAGCAAGCTTCCCAACTCCTGCCCCCCCCCCCTTATCGGAGCCTAGGTGGTCGGAAAAGGCAAGCCGAGGCCTCCCTCCACCACCGCCACCTTGGCATGGCCGACTAGGTTGGCCCCTCCCAAGCCCACCAGTCCCAGGTGGAATGCTTCTCCCTCCCCCTTCCCCGATCTAGACGTGTTGCATGTGTCTCCCGGCGGACAGAGCGCCGCCAGTGCCACCCGAGCCATGTTCCAGGCCGGGTGATGCCCAGGGAGGAAGGCTCCTACCCCAGGGCCGGTGGTGGCACTGGGGGAGTAATATACCACTGGGGAGGCTACCCCCATCGGCGGAGAGCGGCGGTGCCGCCGGAAAACGCGGTTCCTGCGCCACCCGCAAAAACAGAGCACAGCTCTGTTAGAGCTGGCGGCGGCGACCGGCAGCACATGGCTGCCGGACCACCGCTAGCTAGAAGCCCGAAACCCGGCGCGCTGGCCGGGGTGGACTGGTAGACGGCCAACCACCCGAGGAGCGGAGGTGGCGTGGTGGCACCGGGAGTAGGGCACAGCCACCCCAGGCCCTCGGGTTAATATTTCCGGCGGCGGCCGGAGGCGCCAGGCCGCCGGACCACCGCCTAGAGGGTCGCCGGCCCACGACGAGTCGATCGGGGCCGGCAATAGCGGCTGGTGGAGGCTGGCCGGCGGTGGTGGAGGCTATCACCCTCCACACTGCCGGGAAGCAGTAGCGGTCGTCCGATCTCAAGATGAGATCGGACAGCCCTGATTATATTAATCCCCCCACCTCAACATTAGTGCCCCCCACAGCGGATCCGCTGCCGATCCACTGTGGGGACAGAAGGACAAAACACGTCCTGCGGCTCAATTTCAGTCGCAGGATCAAGATAATTTGCTATAGGCAGACCGAATCAAGGGGCAAAAACTTTGGAATTGTTTGGGCCAAATCTATGCTTTTAGGAGAAAAGTGACTAACATGAAAAATGTTCCCCATGATGAGGGCTACCTTCACAAAAATTTCGAGAATTTTTGGAGATGATTTAGTAATTTTAAAAGCCAAAATAAAATTTGTTTGGCTAAATTAAAAGCCCAAAATAGTTTGGAAAATTATAAAAAAATTACTATGCTCAATTTAGGCCCTCCTAAGGATTGTATCAAAATTTAGGGTCATGGGGATAAGTTTTGATATTTAATATAAAATATTGGAAGCATAGAGTCGCGCACGGATCATTTTTCCGCCCACTTTCCCTCGAAGGTGGAAATTGGAGCGTTCGACCACGCCCACCCTCCCCCCTTATAATCAAATAAGTTTTTTAATTCATTTCCAGTCTCATACTGGTCAAGCTAATTTTCGTACCACTCCAACCTCGTACTAGTCAAGCTTATTTAGTACTTTCAATTCAGTACATCTCCAATCTCGTACTGGTCAAGCTTATTTTAGTACTTTCAATTCAGTACCACTCCAGTCTCATACTGGTCAAGCTTATTCAGTACTTTCAATTTAGTACATCTCCAGTCTTGTACTGGTCAAGCTAATTTTAGTACTTTCAATTCAGTACAACTCCAGTCTGGTACTGATCAAGCTTAATTCAGTACCACTCCAGTCTCATACTGGTCAAGTTTATTTTAGTACTTTCAGTTCAGCATATCTCAAGTCTCGTACTGGTCAAGCTTATTTTAGTACTTTCTATGCAATACTATTCCAATCTCGTACTGGTCACATTTCATTCCAACACTTTAAATAAGCAGTATAATCACCGCATTTGTCCTCATTGCAATTTACTACCCCAAGCCCTGCTAAAGTTGAGCCATAGTTGGGGATAATCAGAGTTGAAGTAGTCCTCCAGGTCTAGCCCCAAATATTGTGCTCCCACACTCCTTGATGAAAGTAGAGGTAAATGTCTATGCCCGAAGTTTAAAGCCTAGTAGGGCAGGCCGACGTAGACCCGGTGTATTTTATGTTTGCCTTTTGTTTTGATTGTTTGTAAATCGCTTGAGGTGAAATTGTGGCGGGTTAGTCCCTCTCGCAGACCGTTCGTACCGGTGCGGGAAGGTCGACGACTCAAGGCGACAGGGAGATGAGTACCACGGGTGTCCGGCCATTATATTTTTCCTCATCGGGTTTTCCTCCGCTGGTCGGCCAAAACGATTCGCCGGATATCGCTCACATCCAAGAGTACACAAGATTGTATGTTAGGGCCTGGGGCTGTGCGGTACGACCACCCCCAGAAGCGGCAAGACTGGCCACTATCACCGACGGCCACATCAGTGAGGCCTGCGGGGCTCGCTACCCTGCTGGAATAGAAGCGGTCCAAACTATGTCGACATTGGGTTTGTGTGTGCAGCTATGAATGCCTGTAGTATGTGCGCGACTATGAATGCCTGCGGTGTGCGTGCGGCTGTGAATGCCTGCGATAGGATTCAGGATATGAAAACCTGATGTGCTGATGAGCTCGTGGAGCCTTGTTATAACTGATTTATATTGCTACTACTTTTTCCAGTTATACTATCATGCACTCTTTTATAGTTGCTCCTAGCTATATATATATATATATATATATATATATATATATATATATATATATATATATATATATATATATATATATATATATAATGTTGTGCTAACTCTCTTGCTTCATCTATTTACATTTGTTGGGTGGGTGCGTGCTCGTCCCCAGGATATGGATCCGGGAAGGAGATTTGTTTCCACTTAATTCTGTGACTAACGGTTATCTAAATAACCATTCACAGGAAATGGAGTACCGTAGTGAATTGCCGCCGCAGGAGATTACGTTGGCGGCTATGACTACTCGAGCAGATACACATCCGCCGTCCCCGGAGTTTAGAGATGTGAGTACCGTCGAGCAGTATAGAGAGAGTGTATGATGGTTATATGTAGTACATGTATAGCCCACGGGCTTATATAAATGCTTAGGCTTTGGCCCTAGAACCTTTGTATTAATTTGATAGGATATATATATCTGTAGTGGTTTTCTGTTAATGCTTCTGCTATACTTTGATGGGTTGTGAATGTTATGATTCGAGGCGAGCAGGGCGGCCATCTAGTGCTTAGATAGGGTGGATCATTTCCCCTAAGAGCACTGGGTGGACTTCTTGGTCCAGTAGTACCCCTCCAGCTCGACCCGGGCAAAAGGTTGGGGGGCTCTACAAATGTATCACATAGATCTACAATACGTCCCAATAGACAGGCAGATTGCAGACATATTCACAAAGCCATTGGACGAGGCCAAGTTCTCATTCTTCAAAATAGAACTTGGAATGCACAACAAAGAAGAATAGAGAAGGATGACTCACAATATAGCTCAGAGATCAAGGGATACGTCAAAAATCTAAATTTCTCAAGTTCAAACTTAATGTCTCGATTAAGAATCTGACCACTCGAGTACTTCTTTAAACTACTCGAGAACTCAGCAAGTCACTCGAGTAATACCACTCGAGTAATGAGTTTCCTCTCGAGAAGTATGAAGATATCACTCGAGTACCATCATTCTCTCACTCGAGTACTGTCGGTCCACTCGAGAAACATGAAGACAATTTCTCAAATTCTGTTCAAATCTCTTTATTCGCAACCCGAAGCTTATACCGTCATTTTCTAAGGTTTGTTCGATTAATTTCTTTCTTAATCATCGACAATTAGGGTTATATATATAGAAAAACTGGATTTCACGTTCTACACGATTTCAAAACCCTCTCTCTCAAGAAAGAAGAAAGTCCTTTCGTCTTCCATCGCTGTCGCAGAGCACGCCGCCGTCTTCTCCCCCGCAGTCAATTTCTCTCATCTCTCTGGACAATGGCGCCGTCTTCCAAGGTTGGGTTTGGTAGTGAACTCGTTGTTGCCGGTATTGCCGAACTCTCAGATGATTTCCGATATCTTCTCATTCTTCTCGACACCGCCGGCTTGACCTTCGTTCTCCAGCACGCCTATAAAATACTCTTCGCTGAAGTTGAAGAATTCTTTCAAAATATCAAAGTGAGAAGGAATGGTAAGGTCCTTAAGTCAAAAGTCAAGGGGATTAAGATCAAGCTTACCAAGACCTTTGTCTCCTCACTTCTTCGGCTATCCATAGTTGATGAAGAAGATACTCTAACTCATGAAGATTCTGACAGAGCTTGCTTGTTTTGTGGACTTTCACCGGAGGTTCTTTCCATTCGTCGACTAGACCTCAACCCTGAAAGCAAACTCCTTGTGGACATCATTGGCAAGGTTCTCCTATGTAAGGCAAGTTCTATAAGGGACATCTCTTTTGATCTGTTTGATATCATGACTGCCATAATCTGCAGAAAAAGATTTCAATTTGGAATGCTGATTCTTGATAAAATAAGGGAGAGCATCAAGGCTCCTAATTATGCTAGGATCATCTCTATGCTACTGTATGAGATAAATCCTGATGTTTTTTATTTCTCCAAAGGAACAACACTCTACCATATGAAGAAACTTCAATATCTTCCATTCAGAGATGGGAACTGAAGTTGCTGAATCCTGCCCAGACTGCTATAGCTCATGAACATCCAGCGGTAGAGGACAGAACTCCATCTCCCACTCAACCTCATATTGTTGGCACATCTGGTGCAGCTGCTGAGGGGGAGTATGCTCCTTCTGTTCAAGAAGTAAGGATACATGCTCCACCTACTGTTGCTTCTCTCCCTCCATCCACTCCAGAAGAAACTCCATCAGATGCTCAAGTACAAGAGACCATATTATCTACTGCAGAAGCCATTAACCAGATGATAGAAGAATTAAGCTCTGAAGAGCCTCTTCCTCCCCTCCAAAAAAGAACAACCTACAGAACCATCCAAGGAACCAACTCCAGTACCATCACCCTCTCCTACTCCATCTTTAGGATCCCCTGTTCCCCAATCTCCTACTTCTGACAAAGAGAAAGATGAGACCATATTGATTTCTGATGAGAAAGAGACGTCTCCAGAACCAGCTGAAGCTCCTCTGAAGAGCTTGGACTTTTCTCTTCCCACCTTCACTGATGAAGAAGGAGATGCTCTGCTTCACACTACCCGAGCTCAGAGCTCAGTAATCATTGAAGAGATTACTCCATGGACTGTTCCTCCTCCTCTAGTTCCTCAAACTACAACTCCAACTCCTGCTGCCAATGATCTTCTAGGTAAGATAGAGCAGATGTTGCTAGAACAGAGAAAATATTTTGATGACTCCTTCAAGGCTGTTCTAGAGAAAGTTACTACTCTTGAAAAAGAAATGAGCAGAGGCTTTGCTGAAATTCAGCACAATACTGATGAGCTCAAACAGTTATTCAAGATAGGTGGAAAAGCACTGGACCACACAATTACCAGTGTTGGCCATGTGATGGAATAAGCTATTACTCTTGCTAATAATCAGATACATTTAGAAAAGCTGGCTCAAGAGCACACTTTCAAAATCTGTGAAGAAGTGGGTACTTTCTAAGAAGCTGCCATAAATGATCTAACTGTAGAAGTCAAAAAGGGGAAGACATTAGTCAAAGAATATTTAGAGATATCAGATGCCAACAAGCAAACTCTCTGGGAAGAAAAGCTGAAGGAAATTCATGATGATGTGCAGAATCAGATCCACAGTTTAAAATTTCACACCTATGATACAGCTGTGTGGATGCACAACCAGTTCTTCCCTAACTTTCAAGCAGATCCAAATACAATTCCCCATCATCTGAATCCCCTAGATCCTCTAGCTTCAGTTCTAGTTCCTCAGCCTACTTTTTCTCCAAGAGCTGAAGGCTCTGAAGCCCCTCCTCCAGAAACCTATACTCAGATTTGGGAATCAGATCCAGCTGATATATTTCTTCAAGCTCCTCTTGAGATTCATATTCCAAAGAAAAGAAGGTATGGTGATGGAGCTTGTTGGAACCCCACCTGTGTTTAGGATTTGGGCTAAGGTTCACTATTAGGGTTGCATAGATTGACCCTCCTTGTATATTCTAGGGTCATAGGTCTTCATTAGATTATAGGGTAGGTCAACAAGTCATATTGATCAGACCAAGCCCTCAGAAGACTTAGAAGATTGTAGAAACCAGAACAAGGCAGAAATTTCATGTTGAAGAAGTCGTTCGACGAACTCTGATCTTCTATCAGACTTTGAGTTCAACGATCCTCTCTCTCTCTCTGTTCGACGAACTCTGATCTTCTATCAGACTTTGAGTTCAAATATCCCCTATCTCTGTTCGATGATCTTGGAGCCCAGTATGGAAAGTTGTATTTCAGTTCAAAGTTCTCAGGGCTCAGCTCGACTAAAGAGAGGTTGAGTTCGATGATCCAGGATCTCAGATCGACGAAAATTACCAGTTCAACATTTCTATTCCCTGCAGTTATTTCAAATTTATTAGGCTTACTTTATTGCTTATATTGCTCTGAGTAATTAATGCTTAGATTCTCAGAATATAGCCGCCCATATGGCAGCATTAATTACTGGTTTTCACAGAGTCATTATACAGCTAATTCTTGGGACAGTTAAGGAATTACATTATTACTCTTCTAAACCGTTGTCCAAGTTCCAAAAATTTCAGCAGTCAATCAAGGAAATCAAATTAAAATTCAAAGACCTATTTGTTGCAGATGATATAGTCAAGTTTTTCAAGAAAAACACAGGATACAAGAATTATTCAAGAGAAAGAGTTTTGCACTGTCTTCATCAATTGTTCTTCTTCCAGCAAGCTTTCTAGAGACAATCAACTTCATCTGTCTACAACTTTCTGGAGAACTTTTTCAAGAAGACCTATACACCCTGCAAAGCTCTCAATCTTCCTGAACAAAACTTCATTTCAAGGGGAGCTTTGACACCATCAAGGATCCACAAGTCTTCTCAGTTGTTTTGAGAAAAGAGAAGACAACATATAGTTTTATTTCTTTCACCTCACTGTACATAGGGTTCTAACTCCCTTCAAAAGTTAAACACTTGGTTGCAAGTCTCCTGATCAAAAGACTTGATTTGGTTTTTGGGCACCTGATCAAAAACTTGAAGGATTTCCTGATCTAACTGAATCAGATCTTGTGGTGACAAGGCACCTGAGCAAAAACCTGAATGGTGGCAGGACACCTGATCAAAAACCTGAGTGGATTCCTATCATGGTGGTAGAAGAGTGGATGTACCCAAGTTTAGGGGAACCACTATAAAATTCTTGTGTCGTCTGTGATGCTCTCTTATTTTCATTGTGTGCTGATTGCTGAATAGTTTAGTTTTATTTTTGCACTAATTGATTACACATATAAGTATTACTATTTTAATTCCGTAATAAAAATCTAATAAGATTTTAAAATACTTTATTCACCCCCCTTTGGAGTTAAATAGATCTAATCCCTCAGGTGGTATCTTTCATACCATCCTTCAGAGCTTCTGCCAGCAGGTCCATTCCAATTCCAGAGGCAGAGAAAAGAAAAGCTCATGAATTTGAAGAAATTTGGAGTCCTATCTCAAAGTCACTGATCCTTGACACTCTCAAATTAGTTTTGGACTTTAATGAGAATAGACATGATCATCACAGATCCCAAGAGTGGGACTTGTATCAGAAATCTATGACCAAAAGAAGACTCTATGATTGAGAGCATGGAAGGAATAATCCTGCTGCACCTCTAAAACCTCCTAAATACTACCCAAAGCCATACATCTATCAGAGAAGGCAATAAGAAAAGAAGGCCATACAGCAACAATAACAACAACATCAAGCAAAAGAATGAAGACAATTATAAGAGTGTGGATTGGAATTTGTGCAGAAATGAATTTTGGACAATTCTATTTATATAAATCCTTAATTTTGATAATCTACTCTTTGCTTTTAACCTTTGTGCATGTTACTTTGTTTTCTCTCTTGCATATCTAGTTCTTTATTTGTTTACATAATTCACCTTAGTGTAGAGGGTTCTGACTTCTATAAATAGGGGGAGATTGTTGGGTATCGTATCCATAATAACCTAGATTTGATGAAGTCGCCCTTGAACTAAGATGAATTAAGCTGTATTTGATGTATTGTTTGAGTTATGTGTTTGCATGACTAAATTGCCAAGTGTAGACCAATGTCAGTCTACAATGGGTCACCAAACACAGGACCATACAATGTAATCCCTCATTGTGTGATCCATGATGTTGACTCATGTGTAGCCTCTATTGGGATACACTTTATTTTTCAAGCACTAGGATTGTTGGAGAAAGACATGTTGCTAATTCCATTGAAGAAAGGAAAATCCTCATAAACCAATATTTTTCTAAGTGTTTCACTCGAGTAGAATTCTAGTACTCGAGTAGAACCCTTAGTTGTACTCGTGAAGTCTAGTCTGGATTTCGAGTAAAGGAAATGGTTCTCGAGATATTTGAATCTATTTCTCGAGTGGCCAAGTCCATTACTCGAGTAGAGTTCTTCTCTTTCTCGAGTTGACAGATTTTTCCTCTCAAAAATTTTCTAAGTATTATACTCGAGTAGTCAAGTTCACCACTCGAGTAGATGAATACTTTGACTCGAGTGACAGAAGGAAAGTTCACGTGAAATATCTACCTCACTCGAGTAGTATAGTTCCTGTACTCGAGAAGCCTGCTTACTTCTCGAGAAGTCTAGATCTAGTACTCGAGTAATCAATTTTATCTCCCATAATTTTCTCTAAGACTTCTTCTTGAGAAGTTCACTTCCTCCTCTCAAGTAACATTTCTAACACTCGAGTAATCCTCATTCCACTCGAGTGATAATGAATTATGTTATGAACTTCCCGAAGGGCTTCTTCTCGAGTAGTCTGATATTGTCTTCTCGAGAACTCAGTTTAGTACTCGAGTAGTTCTTCTTTCACTCAAGTAATCCAGTCATATTTCCAGAAAATTTTGCTAAGTCCAAACAGACGCGATTTTCAAATGATTTGACATGAATGGTCCACGTGGTCGTCATTAATGATAATTATGACCGTTAGGGAGATCTTATATAAGGTCTTGTCATTTCGACTAACCCTAACAAGCGCTTTAAAGAAATATTCTAAGCATTCTGAATCGATTTTCTCTTTCCTAAACGGAAGTCGCCGCCGCCGCTCATCGTGCAAATCGCCAAGGGCTTTCGTTCAAGGAGATTCATACCAGTCGACTTGTAGATCAAGATTGTTCTTCAACCTCTTCATCTTCTCTTTTATCTTGTGAGTCAAGAATTTTCAGATCGGATCTTGCCGTGTCTTCTTCAAAGTTTTCTGACTGTGCCGCAAAGTTCAAGAAGGAAGATCTAGGCAGAAAATTTCCAGATCTGAGAAAATATATTGTTTGTATTTCTTATTTCAATCTATTCTTGTAGGAGATTATTCTCCGAGTGTAGGAGCTTTGTTCTTCGAGTTATAGGAAGTTTTCATCTTCCGAGTTTAGATCCGTTTTGTGGATCAAGTTGTAGTAATGTTGTTCCGAGGAGTAGGATTGGTTTCAATCTAAGAATAGTGGAGTAGTCGAGTCTAGTGCTTTGCTAGATCAGTGAGTGGAAAGTGGATGTACCCAAGGTTGGGGAACCACTATAAATCTATGTGTCCTCTGTGATTGCTTGATTATTTTCGGTGCATAGATCGTTAGATTTTTATTCCGCAAAAAGACGCACAACTCATCTATTCACCCCCCTTCTACGTGATTTAGGTAAGACAACTAATAACTTCAATTCATTTGTAGAAACATCATTTGTCACTTCGACATCCCAGCAACCATCGTCGCCGACAATGAGAGACAATTCATGGGGAAGGCCTTCACCAAAATGTGAAAGGACTTGAAAATAGAGCTCCACCATACAACGGTGGCGCATACATAGACCAAAGAGTAGACAAAGGACACCATTTGCACCATCCTTAAAGGTTTGAAGACCCGACTCCAATATACCGGCGGTGCATCGGGTGGATGTTCTCCCCAATTTCTTATGGGCCTACAGGATAATGACAAGAACCCTGACCGGAGAGATGCCCGTCAACCTGTACTATGGATCAGAAGCAATAAAATCAATCGACATTGACATCCTAAGCCCTCGTGTCTAAGCCTTCGATCCAACAGAGAATGAGGCACACCTTTAAGGAAACCTAAACGTAGTTCAGGAAGTCCGGGAAAAAGCGACTCAAAGGATCGCCGCATATCATAGTCGGATGTCTCACATATATGACCAGAGGGTGAAGTCGAGACCCATCAACATCAAAGACCTTATCCATTGAATCCTTGAGGTGGCAGGAAAGGCCCCTAGAAGGACAAGCTCTCTCAGACATAGAAGTGGTCTTTCATCATCTTTGCGGTCGTAAAGCTAGGGACCTACAACCTAAGGACCCAGGAAGAGAAGATGCTCCCCAAGACTTCGAACACACAGAACCTACGCCACTTATACCAATGAATGAAGTCCCTCTAAGCATAGAAGGACAAAGCTAGGCTCCTATGCTAATGTATCTTCCATTTTTATTTAAAAAATGGTCCTCTAAATAAGCAAGCCCTATATCCCCTACTACAAAGGCAAGATGGGGAAAAAAAATTTACCTCTCAGGAGAGATAGACAAAGTTCCTTCTGCACCTTCACCCGGACGAACTCTGATCCTCCTGAGGTGCAAATGAACAAATGTCCTTTGTCACCTCCCCCGGATGGACCCCAGTCCTCCTAAGGTGCGAATGAATAAAGGTTCTCACCACCTCCCTGGGGAGGACACCAATCCTCTCGATACACAAATGAACAAAGGTTCTTCTCCACCTCCTCCATATGGACCCCAATCCTTCTGAGGCACAAACAAACAAAGCTTCTTCCCTGTTGAAACTGGATACCAGCTTCTTGTGGAGTCCGAACCCTTGAGGAAGGGGTGGTCGTGCACTTACATCTCCTCACAAGCTTAAATGACCAAAAAATTAGAACCAGAAATGGACCCAAGGCTCCAACACGGAGGTCCCACCACACACCCGAAAGATCTTAGAGCGCTTCACCTCCTTGGTCAAGTGCTGAGCTAAGGATACCTCAGAAAGCGCTAGAAGATCAAAGAATAAGTAAGCATGCATCTTAAGGTACCCCCTTGGGTCTATTTATAGTTTTTACAATCTGGCTTGCAAATAGCGCACCTCTGCTATTATAAACGGCTATATACAACCCAATTGGGTTTGTCAACAACCAATCTCTGATGTTCTAAATGACTATATGCAGCCCTACAAGGGCACCTGGGTAATTTCACATTTGGACCCCACTGGGCGAGTGGTCCATGGGAGCACCACTCGCCCAAAGGGGCGATCAATGGGGGAAGCCAGACACTCGCCTCCTCGACACCCCACTGGGCGAGTGGTCCGTGGGGGCAGCACTCGCCTAAAAGGGACGAGTGCTGGGGGAAGCCATGCACTCGCCTCCACGGCTCCCCTCTGCGAATGATTCTGGAGGTGTCCCGCACTATACAATGCCAAGGAACAGAAGATGTAGAGTGCACTCATCTCCACTCAACGCCAAGGAGTAGAAGGCATTGCGTGCACTCGGCTCCACTCAACGCCAAGGAGCCGAAGGCGTTGAGTGCACTCGGCTCCACTCAAAGCCAAGGAGCAGAAGGCATTGAGTGCACCCGGCTCCACTCAATGCCAAGGAGCAGAATGCGTTGAGTGCACTTGGCTCCACTCAACGCCAATGAGCAGAAAGTGTTGAGTGTACTCGACTCCACTCAATACCAAGGAGAAGAAGGCGTTGAGTGCACTCAGCTCCACTCAACACCAAGGAGCAGAAGGTGTTGAGTGCACTTGGCGAACAACGGAAGGGTCTCGCTCTTGGGGATCTTGCGAAGCAATGGTCCTTGGAGGGGAGAAGACCGACTCATCGAATATGGGGTTGTACATTCTCCACCTCCCCGAATAGACCTCGGTCCTCTTGAGATGTGAATGAATAAAGTTTCTTCACCACCTCTCTTGGACGAACCTCGGTCCTCCTGAGTCACGAACAAACAAAGGTTCTTTGCCACTTCCCCCAAACAGACCTTGGTCCACCTGAGATGCGAACAAGCAAAGGATCTTCTCCACCTACCCAGACGAACCTAGACCCTCTTAAGCCATAAATGAGCAATGGATCTTCGCCACCTCACCCGGACGGACCTTGATCCTCTTAAGGCGTGAACGAGCGAAGGTTCTTTGCCATCTCACTCACACGGACCCTGGTCTTCCTGTATTGCAAACAAACAAAGGTTATTTGCCACCTCCCCTGGACAGACCCCAGTCCTCATGAGGCATGAAAGAACAAAGGTTATTCGTCACCCCCTAACGGACCACGGTCCTCCTAAGTAGTAAATGAACAAAGTTCTTTGCGACCTCCCACAAACGAACCCTAGTCTTCCTGAGGCACGAGCGAACAAATGTTCTTTGCCACCTCCCCCGGAACAATCTCTGTCCTCCTGAGGTGCGAACGAGCAAAGGATCTTCTCCACTTCACCCAGATGAACCCCGATCCTCTTGAAGCGCGAATGAGTAAAGGATCTTCGCCATCTAACCTGGATGAACCACGGTCATATTGAGGCGCGAACGAGCAAAGGATCTTCTCCACCTCACCCCAGACGGACCTTTATCCTCTTAAGGAGTGAATGAGCGAAGGTTCTTTGCCACCTCCCCAGAATGGACCCCAGTTCTCCTACGGCGCGAACGCATAAAGTTTCTTCGCCATCTCTCCCGAACGAACCGCAGTCCTCCTGAGGCGAGAAAGAACAAAGGTTCTTTGCCACCTCCCCCCGGACAGACCCCTATCTTTCTAATATGTGAACTAATAAAGGTTCTTCTCCGCCTCCCCCGGATAGACCCCGGTCCTCCTGAGGTGCGAACGAACAAAAGTTTTTCGCTACCTATCTCGAACATACCTCAGTCCTCCTGAGGCGTGAACGAGCAAAGGATCTTCTCCACTTCACCTGGACAGACCCTCGGTCCTCTTAAGGCATGAACGAGTAAAGGATCTTCACCACCTCACCCTGACGGACCCCGATCCTCTTGAGGTGCGAACGAGCGAAGGTTCTCTGCCACCTCACCCGGATGAACCTTGGTCCTCCTGAAGCGCGAACGGACAAAGGTTTTTCTCCGTCTCCAACCGGACAAACCCCAAGTCATCCAAGTGCGAGAATGAGCAAAAGCTCTTCTCCACCTCAACCCGCAATGGAATGAACCCTAAGTCCTTCCAAAGCACAAACAAATTAAAATCTTTTGCCGCCCTCGAGGGAGCGATAGGACTCGAAGCAAACGCTCAGCAACAATAATCAAAAATAGTGCGGAAAGATCAAAGAGCGTGAAGTACGAGATGCTTCCGGATTGCCACAACACATAATCGGGAGAACATCTCAAAGACCATTAAATGAACCAAAGTACGACCCGACGCAAGGCCGCCACCACTACAAAAAACGATGCATAAGTTAGCAGCTGCCAAGATCCCTCTCCTAATGTCAGCTATAGGGTCTTCACCTCGCAAAGCTAACACACAACATCTTACTCACACACTCGTACAAGGGGGAACATGAAGAGCAACACACTTATGCACCAATACTCCCACAAAGCGTCACAAACATAGAGTAATTCGCCCAACCAAAAATCACGGTCCCAAAGAGAAAAGGTTAGAGTAAAAAGAAATCGGACATGTCTCTTTGTGGACCGCGACCCACGAAAATTTGAGGAGCATTCGATGGGGTTCCCCCCTAAATTTTCTAAGTCAAATCAGTAGGACTCTGGACGAGAGTATTCAAGCAACAAGACCTAAATAAGCGAGTAGCACACACGAGTCGTGCACGCTCGAAGGGACCAAAACCACCCTGAAAGGGGCCAGAGCCAAGCACGAACACACATGCGAGGGGACTATGCAAGACCCGTACGAGAAAACAAGCGCAAACATACAGGCACACACACGAGCAACGGGCAGGCGTGCGTGCCCAGTGCGCGCGAGCAGCGTGGAGGCGTCCCCGCCGCTCTGCCCAGTAAAAGAAATCCCCCTCTCGTTTAAGGTTTCCCAGCCGTCGCACCTGCCCATGTTGCTTCCGGCGGACAACGTCCATGATTCCGCCGCCGCCACCTTCCTATATAGCCTCTGGCGCCGACATCATTGAGGGTATGGTAACTATGAGCCCTAGGTTCCCAAGTTGCTCTGCTCACCATCTGATAAGAGAGCTGACTTCCATGCCACGAGAAGAAGATGACTTGTGTGACATCAGTTTTTTCTTAATTCGGGGCGAGCTTTGGGTCAAGAAATTCAGTCGTCATCGGCTTCCCACTAGCTTTTAATAAGTATTTAAAATTAAAAAAAATGCTTTGAGCTGCAATTGGGTGCCACACACTGAGCATGAAAAATCCCATCTTTAAATTATTTTTATTGTATAATAATTTATATACTCTATTATTGTAGAATATAGTTTATATACATGTTTACATCAATTGCTTATATTTTGGGGTAGAGGTGTACAAAAGGTTTGGGCTGGAGCTCGGTCTAGAAAAGGCTTGATTAGGCCGGGTCTAAGCCCAGGGCCGGCCATGGGGGCTAAAATGGGCGCCCATTTTAATTGGTCATTGGCTTGTAGCTTTTATTTTAATATTTTTTTATTAAAATTAGGATATTCATTTATATTTTTTAAATTAAAAAATAATTTAATTATTGTTGGGGGTCGTTCGAAGCTCCTGACAGACCGGATTAAATTTACCCGCCTTAGTTTGTAAAGTGGTCGAGCACGCAAACAATCATAGATTAAGTGGAGATGTGGACAGACAGATTTTTAACATTTAAAACTTGTAAACTGGGTAAAAAATTATGTGACCGGTTCGGTGTCAGTCAAACGTCACTATTTTCAGTGGCTTACAAAACTTTAAAAGAATTCGAGGGCGACATACCACTACTCGTTACAACTTGGGGGCGAGAGAGTGTGTAAATTGCTTGGAGGGTGACAAGTCACCTCTCATGAAGCTCAATATTTGTCTCTTAATGATAGCGTAGAACGTTCTTTGTCTTTGTCCGGACGCAAAGCTCTGGAGGGTAGCTCGCAAAAGAATTGAGGCGGAAAGCTGACAGTATGCCTTGCACGTAGGAGGATTTCAGCAGAGCTCTGACCTATAAGAGGAGAAGACTGGGAGGAGAAAGTTCAAAATGAGAGAGAGGTCGGAGGTCATATTTATAGGCCCCGGAGGTGGTTGCGGTGGTTACACGGTTATCCGCATACTGTAACCACTTAAATTACTAATTATAAACCATATTTAATATAGTTCAAGGCGCGTATTATTTTTAAAATTTTACTACGTGCAAATCATGATTAGTTCAGTTATTGGCACCCACCCATAATGATGATTATGTCGATGGTTACTCGTGAAATGAACGAAGGTGATTGAAGAGTGACGATCAGACGACGGAGAGGGACCACCATTGGTGGTTGCTAGGCGACAAGTCCCCCGGATGCGGGCGACCGGCGGAGGAGGGAGAAATGTGGCCCGCAAGAGAGGCCGACTGCAACGCCAACCGCACCAAGCGGCCACAGGGCACAACCACAACCTAGCAGCCAAGGGGAGGTCGGTCGTGCCCCGACGACGCCACCCGCGCCCAACGGCAATGGCCTGGCGGTCGCATGGAGCGGGCGCGGCCTGCCGGGGTGGCCGGCAGCGAGCGAGCCGGTCGAGGAAGACGGCCGCAGCGGCAGCCGCGTGTTCATGTCCACGAGGAGGGACTGCGGCTGTCCGGGAGGCCAGCTGTTGGCACGTCGGCCAATGGGGCCGGCCGCTGAGTGCGGCGACGGCCGACCATTCGGTCGACCTCGGGTTGTCGGTGATTCGTGTGATGCCAGACGGATCGTGCACGCCGATTGCACATGAATCGGGTGCAAGAATTGTGCGTGGGGTGGTTACTCCCATAACCCCCCACTATGTTAGTTGGGGTTATGGGATTTCCGCTAATCGCAACCCTATTTTCCTATAAATTATACGTGACTATCAATTACAAAATTTAAATCCAGCCCCACGGCCTCGGCCTGGATCATAAAAAGTCCGAGCTCGGCAAGCCCGAATCTTCTGTACACCATTCTCCGAGTCTAAGCTGCTCACAAGTTTTTTAGCTCCCGAGCCTTATTTTTTCATATTTTAAAATTTTCAATGCACAAGTAAAAAAACTCATGAACGGACTCTCGAGCGGATGAACAACAATATGCGAGCTCAACTCATAACCAAGCAGAGCTCGTGGAACTCAAGCTCCACGTACTCAAGCTCAAGTCATGCGGGAGCGCTATTGGGCCAGGAGCAGCTTGAATGGGGCTGAAGCGGGACATCGAAAGGAGCTAGCAGTAGGGCAAAAACCTAAAAAATTTGATTTCCATAAAAGAGTTTCAAGGACCAATAAAATCTAATAATATTACGATTGCATAATTGCATGCATAACAATGCCAAAAATTGTCACTAAAATTGCAAACGTAGGTTGAAACTCAAAAGCAATATACATGTATCAACATAACTTATATATCTCCACCTACGTTGAGCATATTATTCAGAAGTTAAAAATTGCTCAAAATCATATAAATATCGAGTCAAATCGGAATCTATTATAATTAATTTGACTCAATTTAAATTGATTTAATTTAACATTAATTATATATTGTGTCCATTTTGGAGTCTCCTGAATTGCTCGAAAATAATTCGAATCAACTCAAATTGATTAAAAGAATCAAATCGTTTGGAATCGACTCATTTCAACTCATTTCAAGTCGAGCTGATTAGACTCAATAAATTTTAATTGACTCGAAATCAAATAAAAAATTTAGATTTGCAGCCTAAACAAAACCAAAATCATTTAAATTCGATCAGATATCATCAGCTAATTATTTCTCCTCAAATTCTACTTTTAAAAGAAGGAAAAAATTGTAGGTGAGTTACTCTCATGTTTCTCCTCAAATTCTAATTAACGATCAACATATGACTGTATCGATATGCTGTACATACGATTGTATCTCCCACAAATACAATCAAATGCTTGATCTTACCGTAAATACACACTCCCACTCATGAAACGCACCTATAATTTTCTCTGAGGGAGAGAGGAGAGGGACTGGTGGCGTTTACGGCGTTCGCCTGCGACGACGATGGCCGCCGCCTCAATCTCATCTGTTTCTCCCGCACAGTTCTCTCACCCTTCTTCCTCCTCCGGAGCTCTCCCGAAGAAAAAACCAATGCTAACCGTCGTGAGAACGCCCGATTCGGTGCGAGCTTCTGCTCAGTCCGACCACGACGAAAAGCCAAAAGAGGGAAACGAGAGGCTGAAAGAAAAAAAGACGGAGGCGGTGGAACGGAAGAAGGACGTGAGCCGGAAAATTGCATCGCATAAAGCCATCTCCGTAATTCTCCGGCGGGAGGCCACGAAGGCCATCGTCGATAAGAAGAATGGGTCGATCAATTCGAAGAAGCTCCTTCCTCGGACGGTTCTGGAGGCACTTCATGATAGGGTTTCTGCTCTTCGCTGGGAATCCGCTCTCAAGGTTTGGCTTTGTTAAAATATTGTTAATGTATTTATTTATTTATTTTTTTTCCTCCTTTAGTTTAGTCCCACATTGTCTAAATGAGATCTCTCTCCTTGTTCTTCTTCTATATATGTAAGACCTTTTGGTCCATTGGATATATATACAAATAGCCAATTACATTTCTAACATGGTATCAGAGCCAGGTTCCATCCAGTTTCTGTCCGGTTCCGTCCGGTCCGCCCATGAGCTCTGTATCCCGGTTCCGTCCGGTCAATACATGCTATGGGCGAGGGGGGATGTTAATAATAGTCCCACACCGCCAATCCGCTCTGGTCTGATCTGTTTATATGGCAAGGCAACCCTCACCTGTTGAGCCGGTTTTTTAGGTTGAGTTAGGCCAAACCTAACATGGTATCAGAGCGGGTTTAATTTTTCGCGCTCGCCTCTTTGCTCGCGCCTCTGCCAGCCAGTCCGCCGTGCACCTCAGTCCTCCAGTCTGTCCCTATTGCCCGCTCAGCCCGCTCAGTCCGCTCGCACTACCACTCAGTCCGCCACCTCCCCAGCCCGCCCGTCCGCCCCCCGCTCGCCACCCAGTCCGCCAGTCCGCCAGTCCGCCAGTCTGCCCACCGCTCGCACCTCAGTCCGCCAGTCCGCCCCTCAGCTCGCCACTCCCGCCCGCCAGTCCGCCCCCTCCCCAGCCCACCAGTCCGCCCCCCTCGCAACCCCAGTCCGCCAGCTCGCAACCCCAGTCCGCCAGTCCGCCCCCCCGCTCGCCACTCCAGCCCGCAACTCCGCCCCCTCCCCAGCCCGCCAGTCCGCCCCCCTCCCCTGCCCGCCAGTCCGCTTCCCGTCCGCTCCCAGTCCGCTTCCCCCAGTCCCCCCAGCCCGCATCCCCAGCCCGCCAGTCCGCCTCTCCCCAGTCCCCTCCCCTTCCGTCCGTCCACCCGCACCCTCTGCTCAGCTCGCTTTCCACCACTTCCTTGCGACTCCATGGTTGCTCCTCTGATCTCGCCTCCGCTGAAGGCCACGTCCTTCCAGCTCGCCGGCGCTAGCGACTGGCCTGACTGGGCCCTTACCGTTGAGGCCGCTCTCTCCTCCCGTGATCTTTGGGATCACATCATCGGTGCGCCTCCTGCCCCTGCCGCCAAGCCCGCCACCGCAACCGGTTCCGCCACACCTTCTGTCGACGCCGCCTCTCCCGATGCCTTCACTTTTTGGCACCGACGCGATCATGCTATCCGGGCTTACCTCCTGGAGTTCGTTGCTCGCCCGCTTCTCACGTCTATCGGCCGCCTTCCTTCCGCCCGTGCCATGTGGGAATATCTCCGTGACCGCTTCGTTCCCCGTGGTGGAGCTCGGCGTCACCGTCTTATCTGCGATTCTCAGGCTGCCCGCCAAGACGGTCGCTCCATTCAGGACTTCTTCACTATGATGAGTGCCTACTGGCACGAACTGGATTCTCTGATTCCCTTGCCCTGCGGTTGTCCTCGCTCATTGGAATTTCAGCGCCACCTCTCCGAGGGCCATCTTCATCAGTTTCTTGCTGCTCTGCGTCCTGAGTTTTCTCTTCTTGCCGCTCAGCTCCTTCACCGGGTCCCGCTTCCTACTCTGGATGATGCCCTGATTGCTCTGCTCGATGAAGAGACTCGTCTCCGACCTCCCGTGGCTCTCCAGCCCCCTTTCCCACTTGATAATGCTCTTGCCGTTCCTCCGCGTCCCAGTGCTGTTACCTGTCACTACTGCAAGAAGGTGGGGCACATGAAGTCTGCTTGCCCTATTCGTCCCCCTCGGTCTGATGAACACCGCGCTTCTGACCATCGCCGTGACGGCCGTGGTCGGGGACGCGGTCGTGGTCCCGGCTCTCACCGCACTGCTGCTGCTGCTACCGATCCTCTGCAACGCTTAGAGGATCTGATCCTCCGGTCTCCGCTATTTCAATCTGCCTCCTCTGCCAGCTCCTCTGCGGAACACAGTCTCTCAGCTGCTTCTGGTACTGTTGCTGCTCGCCTTCCTCCGACTGCACCTTGGTATTTCGACTCTGGGGCCTCCTGCCACCTCACCTCCGACTCCCGCACCCTCACCAACTGCACCTCCTCCCCCCTTCTCTTCAGGTCACCACTGCTGATGGGGGCTCTCTCCCTATTCTGCGATCTGGCTCCATCACCCCGACTTCTGCCCCTCTTGGACGCCTTACTCTCTCCAACGTCCACCATGCCCCTCGGCTACATATGAACCTCATTTCTGTCAGCTCCCTCTGTGATCTCGGTCTAACAGTTTTATTCTCTTCTTCTGATTGTGTTGTGCAGGATTACCAGACAGCTCAGAGGATTGGACGGGGCCGTAGGGCTGGTGGCCTGTATCAGCTGGAGTATCTTCATGTTCCCCCCCCCCCCCCACCAACCTCCGCTTCGGCCCTCTCTGTTGTCTCTGATGCCGACTTGTGGCCCAGACGTTTAGGACATCTGTCTACTGATCGACTCCGAAGTGTTATCCGCTCTGGAGCTTTGGGTCGTGTCTCCCCTTCCCCCCTCTCTGTTTGTACCGACTGCCGTTTGTCAAAGCACCTTGCTCTACCATTTACAAGTAGTGCTTCTCAAACGACAGCCCCTTTTGATTTAGTTCACTCTGATATTTGGGGCCCCGCGCCACTTGCTTCTCATTCTGGCTATCTTTATTATGTGAGTTTTATTGATGATTTTTCCCGTTGTGCTTGAGTTTATCTCCTTCGCAATCGTTCTGACATACCCGCTGCGTATCGCACGTTCACCGCTATGCTTCACACTCAGTTTGAGCGTCGCATTAAGATCTTTCGCTCTGACTGCGCTCAAGAATTTCTCTCCTCCACCATGCGCGATATCCTCCACTCGCATGGCACCCTCCACCAACAATCTTGCCCGCACACCCATGAACAAAATGGGGTTGCTGAACGCAAACATCGCCACATCATCGAAACAGCTCGTACTCTCCTCATCTCTGCCTCCGCTCCTCCCTCCTTCTGGGCCGAAGTCGTTCTCACCGCTGTTCACCTCATCAACATCACTCCTTCCACGACCCTCTCTGGCGTCACTCCTTATGAACGCCTTCATTCCCGCCCGCCGCAGTATGCTTCTCTCCGCACATTTGGGTGCACCTGCTTCGTTCTCCTTCCCCCTCCTGAACGTAACAAACTCTCCGCTCGCTCCACTCGTTGTGTTCACCTAGGTCTTAGCCCCCACCACAAAGGCTATCGTTGTTACGATCCGGTGGCTCGTCGCATTCGCATCTCTCGACATGTATCCTTCGTCGAACATGACATGTTCTTCTCTTCCCCACCGGCACACCTCACCTCCCCACCCTCCATTGCTCCACCGCTTTCTCTTCCGCTTCTTCCTTCTATACCAACTCGCCCCCGGACTCACCTTGCCAATCCTCCCCTATCTCCACCTCGTCCTCTGCCCGAGGTCCCTCCTTCCACATCGGCTCCTCCTCCGACGCCCACACCCCCTCCTCCTGCTCCTGCTCCTGATACGGCTCTGTCTGACGCTCCGTCCGCCCCTGCAACCGTGGATCCTGCTCCTCCTCGCCGTAATCCTGCTCGCCATCGCCATCCACCTGCTCGCTACGACACCCCTTCCGCTCTCACCGCGGCTACCTCCTATTCCCCTGCCTTTCAGGCCTTCCTCACCGCTCTCCATGCCCACCGGGAGCCCCAGTCATACAAAGAGGCAGTTGGCAAAATCGAATGGCAGCAAGCCATGGCGCTTGAACTTCAAGCCTTTAGCAGGACTCATACTTGGGATCTTGTTCCGTGTCCTCCCGGTGTTACTCCTATCAGCTGCAAATGGATTTTCAAAGTTAAGACTCGTCCGGACGGTTCTATTGAGCGCCATAAAGCCCGCTTGGTTGCTCGCGGGTTTTCACAGGAACATGACATCGATTATGACGAAACCTTTGCCCCGGTTGCCCGGATGACCTCCGTCCGCGCCTTACTTGCGGTCGCAGCTGCCCGCAATTGGCCCCTCCATCAGATGGATGTCACCAATGCCTTTCTTCATGGCGATCTCACTGAAGTTGTCTACATGGCACCTCCCCCGGGTCTCTCCGCACCCCCTGACCATGTCTGCCACCTCCGCCGGGCCATCTATGGCCTCAAACAGGCTCCTCGTGCCTGGTTTGAGCGCTTCCGCACTGCAGTTCTCAAGGCTGGTTTCATTGAACGCCAGACTGATCATGCCCTGTTTACCCGCACCTCCGCTCAGGGTTGCGCCATCCTGCTCCTGTATGTTGACGACATGATTATCACTGGAGATGATCACGTCACCATTGCCGCTCTTCAGAAACACCTCCGCAGTCAGTTCGAGATGAAGGACATGGGCCCCCTTCGCTACTTCCTTGGGTTAGAGATTGCCCGCTCCAAACGCGGGATTCTGGTGTCTCAGCAAAAATACATCTCCGATATTCTCTCCGTGGCCGCTCTCACTGACACCCGCACTGTTGACACCCCCATTGAGCTAAATCTGAAACTCCTTCCTACAGATGGGGAACCGCTGCCCGATGCCTCCCGCTATCGGCGCCTCGTCGGGATGCTGGTCTATCTCACCATGACTCGACCGGACATTGCTTACGCTGTTAGCTTCGTCAGTCAATTTGTTCAAGCTCCTCGCTCTGCTCACTATGCCGCGGTCCTCCGGATACTCCGCTACCTATGCGGCTCTGTCGGTCGCTCGTTATTTCTCTCTGCCACTTCGCCACTCACCCTCCGCGTATTTTCGGATGCTGACTGGGCGGGGGATGCCACCACTCGTCGCTCCACTACTGGGTTCTGTGTTTTCCTGGGAGACTCTCTGATCTCCTGGCGTAGTAAGAAACAGGAATCCATTGCGCGCTCCAGCACGGAGGCTCAGTATCGTGCCATGGCTTCCACCACTGCTGAAATAGTTTGGCTTCGTCGTCTTCTTCGCGACCTTGGTGTCCAGATAACAGGCCCCACTCCCCTATTTTGTGACAATCGAAGCGCCATTCAAATCGCCTCCAATCCGGTGTTCCATGAACGGACAAAACACATTGAGATCGATTGTCACTTTACTCGTCAGGAATTCCTCGCCAACACCATCTCTCTACCGTTCATTACCTCTGAAGAACAAGTTGCAGACTTCCTCACCAAGTCTCTCACAACTGCAAGATTCCGTTATCTTATTAGCAAACTCTCGGTTCATGATCCACCGTGAATTTGAGAGGGCGTGTTAAAATATTGTTAATGTATTTATTTATTTATTCTTTTTCCTCCTTTAGTTTAGTCCCACATTGTCTAAATGGGATCTCTCTCCTTGTTCTTCTCCTATATATGTAAGACCTTTTGGTCCATTGGATATATATACAAATAGCCAATTACATTTCTAACAGGCTTCAAATCCCATTGCCATCATTTTAAGCAACTTACTGACTGAATGCCCATATTCAGCCTCCACACATCTGGTGGTTTGTCAATCGATTTTGAATTGTATGGATTTCGCTTGTGTGTAGCTGCTGTAGGATTGGTTTATATATTCACGTTTGGTAGAATTGCTGGATTTAAATAGATTTGTTTTGATAAAACGCACTGTGATTTGCTCTTTTAATATATTATGCAAAGTGGGATTTCATTCTTGTAGCCTTGTAACTGTGTCCATGAATCGGAGAAGAGAGTATACTTAGTGCAATTTTGATGTTCTTTCATGATATCAAAGCTAGGTTGGGAACCAATACACCAACTATCTGTGGTAGCAACTGTAATGCCCCTCGCCATAGCATACAAGCATGGTTAGGTTTGGTTATCGGGCTGCAGCCCAAGCACCCCAACCTCACTCTCTATGCTTGTTTCTCGGCAGCGGCGGTTGATGGGGAATGGTTTGAAGGCTCCTTATCAAGGAGGTTGCGGGTTCGAGACCCCTCCTCAACAATCTGCTGCTGATGAGAAACAGATGCGAAGAGTGGGGTTGGGGTGCTTGGGCTGCAGCCCGGTAACAGAACCTGACCATGCTTGTCCGCTGGGGTGTGGGCCATTACAACAACCTCACTGTCGCTCCACCTTCATCACCCATACGATGGCCCGTAATGCAGAAGATGAGAGTCTGGATGTTATCTTGACTGCAAGTCAGTCAGTAGATGTTTTTGTACTGCACACATGACCTGGATAATCCAGTGCATATCTGGATTCCACATGATGAAATCTATGGAGAATGAGTAAACGACGCGAGCAATGCATTTTTCTACAAATATAAGATCAAATTTTGTTGATGGCACCAAACTTTGCTTTTTTGAATGCAGTGCAATGCCATGATTCAAGTTTGGTTGAACAACTCAATGAATAAAGATGTCATAGGTAGCACAGAATACACACAAACGGCCCAAAATATCTGGGTTGATCTTGTAAAACAATTCAAAAGATGATGTTGGTGCCCTCAGGCAACACAAAACTCAAGGGTCTATTGAACGAGATATATTCTATCGTGTGCCCCTACCAAGGTGTTTCAGCGACAGATGCACTTGCGATGTTCCAAAATAACTAATAATATGCATGAAAAGTGGCAACTTTCTGACCTTTTTGTGCGTCTTTATGATGCTTTTGGTACCACTCAACAAAGATTTTGAGAACAAAGCCTATTTTGAGTTTAACCAATACTTGCCAAATGATGGTTGTGGATGAGTGGCAGAAACCAATCTTAGGATCTTGGAATTCTACGTTAAGTGTGATACAACCCAAATTGGAGAACAGGGATGGGATCTTAAACTTGAAATATTGATGGATTGAAGAACAAGTATAAGATAACTGATCTCACCTAAGAGCCAAAGCTCTGAACAGTTTGATCTTCCGATGAGGGGAGGACTTCCCATCCAGCCGCTATGAACACCAAAGCACGCACAAACATTCAACATAACATAAATCTAAACTAAGCCCAACTATTTATAGGAGCCATAGTTGGGTATATTACATAAATGCCCATAATTTAAAATACGGGAAGGAGAATAAACAAAGAGTGGACATAACTACAATGCGGGGCACGATGACATCAGTGATATGAGATAATATGTTATCCAAGCAACTGACATAGATGACCTTGTGAGGGGTACATGTTGGAGAAGGACAACGAACCGAAGGAGTGCACAAGGGCCGCACACACAGTGAAGCTCAAGTCCAATTCCGGGTAAAAGTCGACAGGAAGTATTCGACAATGACTAACCAACATGAGTATCTGACATAAGCGAATGCTTAAAAGATTATACCTCAACTGAACAACAATCCGATATTATGAATTTGTAAACCATATTCAGGTATGTTGTGGTAAAACGATTTATTATGTAGAAATCTTATTCAACTTGACAATTACTAGTCATTTCAAACCACTCAACTTATTAAATGTGGCATTTCAAACCCAAAACTTAATGCGCCCTTTCATTAACTCAAGGGGGATCCACGAAACATCCAATTTAGTTGTAAAAATATCTATAAACACAAAGTGCGAAATCACACATATACTTGTTGCGGAAGGAAGGAAAATTTTGTAATCCATCTTGAGAGAGCATATTGAGTACTTGTTTTAGAACCGATGATGATGTTGTATTGGAGAAATTAGGCAAAGGCAAAGTATGCAGGGTATTTTTCCCTATGGGATGAGAGGCCATTGCCACAGGTTGCTCGCCAATTTTGTTGAGAGGGAATTTCCGAGAGTGGAGGTAGATCATGGAGGGATCAGACACTTGATGTCTGGGAGAATGGGATTGATGATTAAAAAGGAGCCTACTCAATGAGAACGATAGTCTTCAGTGGTTGAAGGGCTGATTGATGAGGACAACCAGGATCGATGATTGTGCAGGCGCTCGCTGGATGAAAATATTAGGGATCAATCTTTGTGTGATGGCGGTTGGGAGTACTAAAGTAAGGGCAAAGGGATGCTATAATTCCTCCTTACAATTCTGAACTATATATTTGACATTTTAGTCTTGGGTTGTTTTGTCCCGAAGTCATATTGCGTATATATACCCCGTATTGTTGATGAATAACATCATCCCATTTAATTTTGCATTCTTAATCTAACAAAGTAATGAGTTTGGATGTGATTGTCGTACAAACCAATTGTTTTGTGCTATTATAATTGTTGAAAGGCGGGGGCATGATGGTCAATTAACCTACACAACCCGGCTACAGTCGGATGCAACCCAACCAAATCTCCATCGGGGGTATGAAGGCCATTTAATCAAGAATTTTTTATCGTATAACAATTTGTATTGATGATTAGAGTATTCTCGAGTACTTGCATATTACGGTTGAGAGGAAATCCGGACTAGGGAAAGAGCCAACGGGAGAAAGGAGGAGAAGGAGGCTATGGTTAGAGATGAAATAAGGGAGCAACCCTTTCAATAACACATCCAAGATGAAATCACAAATACATACTCATCCCCTTATATAGAGGGGGAAGTCCATACATAGCAACATACCAAAATAATAATTACTAAAACAACAAACATACAATAGGAACTAAATATTCCGTTTCCTAATGGGCCGGCCCCGCTACTTCAGGCGGTCTTCGGCGCCCGTCCCGTCCGCCGTCTCCGTCACCTGTTGAGACCGCCATTTGTAGACCCCCCATGGACGCTCCTCGTCGTGAATGTCTGTAACAATGTCGTCGTCTGAAAAATTTGGCTTGTCCTCTAGGCAGAAATTGAGAAATTGGCGGCGGAAATCATCTCATAGAAGCAAGGTGGCCTCCCTCAGGGGGCGGTGGCGCCATGCCACAAGGATCTCTTTCGGGGCCGCGTCTCCGGGAAGGTGATGGCGGCAGTCTAGATTAATGCTGTCCGGATAGATGGGGGAGGCGTCAGAGTAGTCAAGATCAGCCAGAATGTGGTCCAGTGTCGGATGATCGCCCACCACGCGGCGAAGCTGAGAGACGTAGAAGATCGGGTGGTTCTGACTCCCCTCGGGTGGTTGTAGCTTATAGGCTACAACGCCAATCCAGGACACGACTTCGAATGGCCCAAAAAAACGAGGCGCGAGTTTTGGGCACGGGCGTTTAGCGACCGTGAGCTGGCGGTAAGGATGGATCTTGATAAAGACCTTCTCGCCGACCTGAAAGGAGAGGTCCCGACGTTTGCGGTTGGCAAAGGATGTCATTTTCTCCTGGGCCCGACGGAGGTGATGCTTGAGATTGTTCAGAATGATGTCCCGATCTTGGAGGTGGATGACCAAACTCGGCACGAAGCACTCCTCGGGTAAATGTTGCATGACGTCTGGTGGTGGTCGTATGTAGACGGGCTCAAACAGAGTCATTCCCGTTGCTTGGTGGTAGGCGGTGTTGTACGAGTACTCTGCCCAACCCAACCACTTGGCCCAAGTGTCCGATCTCTCGCCGATGAAACATCGGAGGTAAGTTTCCAGACATCAATTGAGGACTTCGGACTGGCCATCCGTCTGCGGGTGGTAGGTGGAGCTCATGCGAAGGTTTGTCCCCTAGAGGTGGAACAAGGATGTCCAGAATTGCTCAGAAAGAGGGGATCACGATCGTCACAATCAACCGCGGAAACCCATGGAGGCGCACGACCCCGAAGATGAAACTGTCGGCCACGCCCGCGGCCGTATACGGGTGGTGGAGGGGAATGAAATATGCGTACTTGGAGAGCCGGTCCACTACGATGAGGATGCAGTTGAGCCCGTTTGATCGGGGGAGGCGTGTAATGAAGTCCATCGCAATGTCCTCCCAATTGCGGTCCAGGATTGGTAGCGGTAGAAGTACCCCGACGGGAAACATAGCCTCCTACTTCAACTTCTGGCACGGAAGACAGGCGGCCACATGGGCTTTGACTTGCTTGAACATGTGCGACCTATACAACGAAGCCGCTAAACGCCGGTAGGTGCAAAAATCCCCGGCGTGGCCCCGGTTGGAGTAGCATGGAACTCGACGATGAGGCGTGGAATGAGAGCTGAGGATGCGGACAACACTAAGCGGCCCCGGTAGAATAACCGATCGTCCACCAAAGAGTAAGGGGGGTGGCCTTCTGGATCGGCGACTAGGAAGCATCGATACGGGTACGGGTACCGGGTATGATATGTACCTGATACGACGGTACGACAAAATTTAAAAAACAAGGATACGGGTACGACATGATACGTTATAACAAATATTATATATATATATATATCACAAGTGCAATAAATAGTTCTCAAAATATTGAAACATCAAACATAAATCATAACTTGAAGTACAAGTCCACAAATTATTGCAACATAACTGAAGTTTTCAAACATCAGCCATTCATAAATATTATAAAATTTAACATCTTATATATTTATCCAAAAGAGATAAAATTAAACTTAAGTGTACACATCAGTCTTTTCTTTTTTTCTTCTTCTTCTTCATTGTTGGAGATCAACTTCATTGTTGGAGATCAACATCTTCAATCTTCGGTTAGTCTAGAGACAAGTTAGCCGTCTTGTTAATAACTTGCGTCGTTTCAACACGTTCAATACACGTACTTGTAACAGAAACGTGTCAGTATTAGAAACATATTGGGTACAGATACACAACTTAATTGGATGTACCAACACTTCTTAGCATAGAGCCAACTTTTGTTTACTCTAGAAAAACAGACTCCTATCAGAATATGCAGAATGATGTGCTTGTCCAAGTGTGTCCACATCGGTGTATCCGTCGAATATCAGGTACGTATCGGTACCGGATACGTATCCGGTACGACGGTACGGGTACGCTGCCTTCGGGGAAGTATTTGTGCTTCATAGATCGGTGATGAGGGTCGTTCGAACGACAGTAAGGTGTGGATCCATCTCTACGTCGTGCTGAATCTCTGCAGCATCCTCCCAGATCGGTCGGGAGATGGCCCGGAGTTCCGGGGAGTGCACCTATCGGGAGAGAGCATCCGCCTCTCGGTTGGTGTGCCCTGGTCGGAACTCGATAGAGAAGTCGTACCCCAGGAGCTTCGCCACACAAAGCTGTTGTGCCCGCGTGACGATCTTCTGCTGAAGGAGATACCCCAAGTTATGATGATTGGTGTGGACGATGAAGGGTCGGCCCAAGAGGTACGACCGCCAATGTTGTACTGTCAGGACAAGCTCCATGAGCCCGTTTTCATACGCCGAGCGGCTTTGGACGGCGGTGGAGAATGCTCGGCTGTAGTAGGCAATGGGTCGGCTGCCTTGCATGAGAACCGCACCCACCCCGGTACCTGAGGCGTCGCAATCTACGATGAAAGGTTGATTGAAGTCGGGCATGGCCAAAACTGGGCCATTCAAAAGAGCCTCCTAAAGGTCAGTGAAGGCGAACATGGCTGTTGGAGTCCACACAAAAGGCCCATCCTCGGAAGATTTGAGTAGCTGTGTGAGGGGCTGCGCCAAGGTGTCGTACTCCCGAATGAAGTGTCGATAGTAACCTGTGAGGCCCAGAAAACGTCGTACGTCCCGAAGGGAAGTGGGAGTCGGCTAGTGTAGAACTGCCTGAATTTTATCGTCGTCCATGGCCACGCCCAGGGCTGAGATCATGTGGCCCAAGTAGCTGACCGTGGTCACCCCAAACGAACACTTCTTGCGGTGGAGGACAAGGTGATGTCGTCGGATTGTCTCGAGCATGCGGCGAACATGACATAAGTGCTCCTGCCATGTTGAGCTATACACCAAAATATCACCAAAAAAACAAGGACGGGTTGACGGAGTACCGCTCGGAAGATGTTGTTCATGGTAGCTTGGAAGGTGGTCGATGCGTTGGTCAGCTCGAAGGACATGACTAGGAACTCGTAGTGCCCATCATGCGTCTGAAATGATGTCTTGGGTACATCCTCCGGCCAAACCCGGATCTGGTGGTACCCCGCCCTAAGGTTGAGCTTCGTGAAGAAGTCGGTGCCATGGAGCTCGTCCAACAACTCTTGGATGACTGGAATAAGATATTTGTTTGGGACCGTGACCTTGTTCAACTCCCTGTAGTCGACACAGAAACACCAACTCCCATCCTTCTTGCTTATGAGGAGGATCGGGCTAGTTAACAGGCTTGCACTGGTGAGGATGAGGCCGCTCATGAGCATCTCACGCACCAAGCGTTTGATCTCAGCTTTTTGGACATGCCCGTAGCAGTAGGGCCGAAGTGCGGGGATGCAACGGAATGGCGTGGTCTGTGGCCCGCGGTGGAGGCAGGCCCGAGGGGGCCGTAAACACGTCAGAGAACTCCTCGAGGAGACGGCGGAGGTCGGGGCGGAGCCCTGGGGAGTCTGTTGTCTCGGACTGGAGCTGCCACAGCTATGCGGAGAATGCCACATCGGTCGTGCGTTGAATGACACGACATGAAACTGGTGTGTGAAGGAAGGTGGAATCACCGACGAGGTGGCAGGGTGACCCCTCCCATAAGAACTGCATAGACATCTTGGCCCAGTTGACCGGAACGTCGCCAACGTCGCTAGCCATACCGCGCCCAGGATGACATGAACGCCACCCAACTCGAATATATAAAAATCTCTCGTGACTGAACAAGGCCCCATGGTCACCTGTATGGCGGTGCATGACCCACAATCGGACGTCGGCGACCGTCGCCCAAGCACACAGTGAAGTCTGGCCATGGTGTACATGGAATGGCGAGTTGCCGAACCAAACATTGGGATATGAAATTGCGGCTAGCGCCACTGTTAATCATAATGATGAGAATTGGTTGTCGTTGGACCAGGCCGGCCAACTTCATCGTTCGAGGCCCGGTGAGGCTACCCACCGAGAAGCAGGGAAGATCCAAGAGGTTGAAGGTGGCTCCGTCGGCCTCCGTGGGTTGCGGCTCGTCAGAGATCTCGAGTGCCTCAAAGTCCTCCAAGGTGATGTACGCCCCAAGGTCTCCGATGATTGCATGGAACTCTTTCACCGTGCACTCATGGTTAGGAGAATACGGTTGTCGGCACCGGAAATAAAGCCCCTTTTACCTGAGCTCATTGTAGTCCCCGTTAGAAAGGCAGTGGGTGGTCGGGGGCTGTCCCGGCCGAGGGCTGCCAGTAGGAAGAGCAAAGAGGTCCTCCTCCACGACGCGCGCTAGATTGAATGCTTCAGAAACTGTTCGTGGATGGTGTGCGCGTAGGCGAGGACGGATCGATGGAAGGAGGCCTTGCATGAAGAAACCCAAGTAGTGGTCTGGCGGAAGGCCGAGAGCATGTGTCACCAGGGCGACGAACTCGTCGATGTAGGTATCAACACCGGCCATCTAACGGATGCTACAAAGGCGCTCGACAACGGACCCAGCGTAGTGAGGCTCGTATCGCTGGACCATTTCCTGCTTCAGTTCTCCCCAAGAGATGTGGGGCTGGGATTGACGAAGCCATCGTGCCCAATGCAGAGCGGAGCCATCAAGGCCGACCACGGTGGTGCCCACCTTATCTGCCTCGGGTGTGAGGTGGAAGTCAAAGTATTGTTCCGCCATGGTGATCCACCCCATGTGATCGGGGCCAGAGAAATGCGGAACATCGAGGGCAAGAGACGGGCGCCCTGAGAGAGGGACGTCCAGGGATGATGGCGGTGGTGGTCCAAGGAGCGAGCCCCGTCGGTAGAAGAGGCGCAGCCGCCGTTGGCGGTGAACGCCAAAGAGGCGGGTCGAGCATCCAAGCGCGCAAGAATGGCCTGCAGTGTGGTTTGTATGGAGGTGAGTTGGGAATCGTGGGCGTCGAGGCGGCATTGGATGCCGTCGTCCGATGTCTCAGCCATTATTGTCACGGCATCAATGCGAACCAAGGCGAGCGTCGGGCGCCTTGACGCTTAGGCGATAAGGCGGACGCATAGGCGACCACAAGGCGAGCAAGTCGCAAGACACTAATTTACTCAATTTATTTTTAAAAAAACAGAATATAGACTGCGGTTATTATTATAACCGCAGTCTATAGTTGTTTGTAGACTGCGGTTATTATAATAACCGCTGTCTTAAAACCTAACTGGTGGACTTTAGACCTCCTTTTTTTAACTTAAAACAGAAAATTTACCAAGTACCAAACTACCAAATACAAACTCACAGCCACACAGATTTTTTTTTCATAGCAGTAAGCAGTAGCTTCTGATATGTGGGCAGTTAGCACTTAGCAGTAAGAAAAAACAATGTCAATCTACCAAACTAACAAATACAAAGTACAAAGTTACAAACACAACTACAGATTTTTTTTCTTCATAACAGTAAGCAGTATCTTCTGATATATGGGCAGTTAGCACTTAACACTTAGCAGTAAGAAAAAACAATGCCTTTTAGTAGTTGAATACAGACTTCAGAGAAAGCAATAACAGAAAAGGGAACACAAAAAAAATCATAGTATAGTATTGTGGTCAAATCCTAAATGTCTTCATCCAATTTTGTTCTGTTTTAGCTTGTCTATATTCTCTAGCATAAGATTAATACAATGAGCTGCACACGGAGTCCAAAATAATGTTGGTCTTCTCTCCATTAAAGTTTTACCAGCTGCCTTATAATTGGAAGCATTGTCAGTTACCACATGCATACAAGACATACAACATAACTTTGTAATTTGTATATATTGAAAGTTATAGTCTTGTAGACTATGACTATTAACTTGAAATTTGAAAATTAGTGAGACTAAAAAATTTGCCTGAACAATGCACTCAGCTCTTATCTTTCTAATCTTATAATATTGTGGCATCTTGAATATGACTGGATACATCTACATAACCCATAAAATAGGATCCTTCTTGACAGTTGACAAGGAAATTGATCAAATGTCTCCCTCTCATGTTTGTCAAACCATCTGACATAAGTGTGCAACCATATCTCCTCTAGTACGCTTGATAAGTTATCTTCATCTCCTTAACTTTATCTTTTGTGTTCGATAACAATGAGACTCTCAAATCATGATAACTAGGACCTTTATAACCAGGCCCATACTGTCCAACTGCTTCAAGCATGACTTCAAAACTTCGTGCCTTTGCGGCATTGAATGAAATTCCACACTCATAAAACCAGTCGGAAACATAACTATCAACTCTTTTCTTTTCTTTTGTGACGTGTCTATCATCTACTACATCTTCAGGAGCATGCCTCACATGAGCATTCATAGGGCCCCTTTTTGTGGCAAGTGGATTACTTTTCTCTTTTTGGAACTTGTCCCAGAACTTGGGACAAATGACGATTTAACAGTAGAAAATGTCTGGGATACATTTTGTGATCCTGTTGGCTCTCCTTCTTGTTCACTCTCATTGTCATCATCAGCAGTCAGATGTAAAGCCTCCTTTTTTTTACCATTTAAAGCTGAATACATCTCAGCTGCTATTTCAGAAGTAGTATTAAAATACTTGGATACATCTTTATACCTGCCGCATAAGTGTTGCTTCAATCTTTTAATACCACCTTTTATCAATCTATCACACAAATTGCATTTAACTGTATTTTTATCTTTTATGTCGGGTCAATGACCATATTTCCAACCAGGATCATTTGACTTTGCTTTTTCTTTTAGGATCTGTTTTGGGATCAAGGTCATTGCTATCAACAGATGGAGCAAGACTGTTGTTGTTTTGGTCTTCCATCTTTCACCAACAAGACCTATAGATTGCAGAGTTAGGTCTGAACATTGAAATAACTGGCTAATCTTAACTCTTAAGCTAAAGAAGTCACTACAATGAACAATTTAAAGAACTATCAAATGACGATTGCAATCTGTGATTATTCTACACAAAGAACAATTTAAAGATCATTTGAAGTATAAATTATAAAGAATTAAAGACCGTTGTTATTTACAAGAGTAAAGAAGATAATTTTCATTTGTTCTACTTCTACTTCTAATCTTTTATACAAGATAACAAGACTACAAGTATGAAGTTAGTCACTTAGTCAAGCACAATTATTTATTGTATAAGCACAAATCTTATTTCTAATATTATCTATTTTCTCCGGCGAAAATTGTTTTACTCCATTATAGATCTGCAATTAAAAAAAATTGTTAAATCAATTCAACATAATTATTATGAATTTATCACTTATTAATCTACTTATCTACATGCATCTAACTTACCAATGCTGATATTGACACACTTCTAAGAGCATCAACTATGTCAATCATGTAACAGATGATATAGTACCCACATTGAATACTATCCGGTTGTACTGGGCACTAAAAAATTAAATAATTGGTAAGTATTTTAATTGCAAATTTTTAAATATTTAAAAATTTAGAATACATAAACTCATTTTGGTTATAAGTCTATAACTTACCGGCTCCCACTTTAAAATCTTTGGTTTGCGAAAATTTGTTTGCCGATCTTTTGCTAAATCCTTAAATACACTTCATAAAATATTAAAAAAATTAGTTCATAGTCAAATCTGAGTTCCAAATAAGAAAATAAGTAAATAACTAATTAATAAACTTACTTTGTAATGACATTTTTAATATCATCATGAATGTCATGACCTAGGGGATCAAACCAATAAACTGTATTATTATCATAATCAATAATAACCAACATTCAATGTTCTCTGTGAAAAAAAAAAATTAATAACTTAACTAGAATTAAAATGGTAATAATCATTGATATAGAGAATTAGATATAGAGAATTAGAGATACTTCATACTTATAATTTATGATAGGACACAAATAATAAAGATTCTGATTGAATTTGACTAAGCCTATTTTTTAGATTATCAACTCTTGATTTTGAATTAGCCTTAGCATATGGATCATCAAAATAACAAATGACTACTGGATTATGAAAATATACACCTCTATTGTATGTAAATTTCTTCAATTGAGAATTTATGTACATGCAATAAAACATGTAAATTCAAAATCAATTTATATACTAATAAAAAATTTTAATTTCGTAATAATTGATATTCAGTAGTCAGTAGTCAGTACTCACCCAATGCATACAAATATGATGTTAATTTTAATTTTTTTCAAATCTAGAAAATTGTGCAACTCTGATACTTCAAAGTATGTACTTGTTGATTCAACACCCTCAAATACTATTGAATCTAAGACAAAAGTTATTGCTTCATTTTCATTCATCTTCCTTGTTATGAAACCGGGAGACATAACAATGAAGTCATTTGTAGTCTCAATAGTCTGTAAAAAATAGAAATAGAAGAATTAGTATTTTGAACATCAATATTGATTATTGAATTTCTTGATTACAGAAAAGTAAAAAATAATATTATAATAGCGGAGAAGGTAAACGTTCATGTGATGTCTCAGGTTCAAATAATCTGGTCTCATGCTCTGTTTCATGCTCCAGCTGAGAAACAAAAAAAACAAAAAAATATTTATTACATGCGCAATAAAAAGAGAGCATAACATTTCATAAAATTATAAATAATTAAATATATAAACATAATAATTAATAATACCTGAGAAGCCTGTGAAGTTCCAGTTCTAGCTCCAGCACTAAACGTGCGCATAAGTTCTTCCATTTGATTCTTTATACTACTTATCTCGGCTTCATGCGCGTGTTGTTTCTCTTGTTGTTGTTGGCTCCATAGTTGTTGTTGTTGGTTTCATAATTGTTATTGCTGACTCAATCTTTCTTGAATTATAGCTTCGACATTTTCAATGTGAGCTACTGATCTCCTCCGGCTCCGCCTATCATTCTTGAAAAAACTTATAATGGTGGAAAACTTGTCACCAGCTCTAACTCTACCCGAATGTTCTTGGCCTAAAACATAAGCAAGGATGTCATCTCTTCCCTGTGACACTGTTTCAGCACTCTGGGACTCTTGACACGACAACTCATCCTTAAAAATAAGTAATATAAATTAATTTCTTCATTACAGATAAGAAATTATACATTTATACTTCACAAACAATATTACTATTGAATTATTGATAATTTATAAATGAATAAATGAAACATTTAAACTTACAATTTTATATGTCAACTCAGTTGCATCTATACTAATGTTTTCACCGCTCTTTCTTTTATGACCGGCTTTTCATAACTCTGCACGTGAAATTGGTGCAGTTGCCCCTTGTTCAATATTGACAATAAAATAAAAGTAAAGTATCATTTAATTATTTAGAAAACTAATATGTACAATAAAAAATACGAGAATGATATAAAAAAATAATATCATTTTTTTTCTAATCCAGAATAACTCATTCTGGAAGTAGTATGAAAGGACTTTTGTGTTTTTGCTCTCGCTGTATTAACCTTACTTTTCTCTTACACAAATAAATATTTGTTAATACTTAGATTGCTTATAAGTTATAATGATAAAGAATAATATAAAACATTGAATTTAATAAGAAGTTAATAACACATATCATATATTTTATAGTGGTGCGATGGTCGACAAAAACTCTCCAGTCTTCGGGAGTAATAAAGTTATACTTGACAAGAACATTGTATCGATGCTCTAAATCAACATCTTTTACATAAGTGATAAAAAGTTTAGATTTCCAAGTTCTCCAAATTTCACTCATGCTTTTCAGTAATGCTTTGCGTTGACCATCAATATTATCAAAATAAATCTGAAAATAATAGACAATATCAATTAAAAATTAACTAAAACAGCACAGTTATGTAATCACTAATCACAATTCACTAATCATTGAAAACAAAGTCACGTACTAATTTTGTCTATATTTGATCTTTAATTTGTTTGTCAACTTTCTTTCATGCAACAAATGTAATTTGACACAGAAGATCTCACAAGAGATCCAATAAAACTCATCAATTTATTTGTCTCAGGCCCGAGAATAATGCGGTCATCATCACTCACAGAAATATAAAGCTTCTTCTCCGCTAGCCTAAGCTTATTCAATTCGTTCATTTTTGTAAAATCTCTTCTTAACTTTGATGAAGAGCCTTTATCAGCCATTTTCCTGCAATAAGAAAACCCTAAAAAAACCTAAACCATCCAAAAACCCTAAACCAAATTCATAAAGTAGAGCAAAGACATTGAGTTACTACCAGTCTACCACACAATCAGTCAATCACACATAAATATATATATGTTACTATGCTAGTGAAATATTTAGGCTAATATATAGAGTTAGTATGTTTTTATGATATCTAATACAAAAATGCACATTGTGTTATCTCAGGTTCTAACTTATACACATTTAGCATAGCCAATACATGAGATTGGAAGATTCAGTGGGTGTCTGCTAAGCGGCTATGCAATGTTTATAGTTTATACTACTACTACTACTACTAAAGAGTTAAAAACATTATAGCACAGAGATTAAAAGTTCAAAACTGAAAAAGGTCATAAGAAAAATATACCTAAGTGAGAATATGAGATTTGTCGAAGAAGAATCTTCAAATCGAAACAAAGAAGAGCAATGACTCAAGGAGAGCAGAAACTTGAACAAAATCGCCTTTAGGGTTTTACGGAAAGAGAAGCGTCGGTAAGAACCAAAAAGATGAGGTAAAACGAGATTTTTACGGTTCACGATTTAAAATAGATAGTATAGACAACGGTTTCTATACCAACCGCGTCTATTGTATAGTTCACAGTAGAATAGACTGCGATTGTTATACAACCGCAGTATATTCTATGTTAGAAACTTAGAATACACTGTGGTTTATATATAAACCGCAGTCTATTCTACCAAATAAACTGCGGTTTATATATAAACCGCAGTCTATTCTACCAAATAAACTGCGGTTTATATATAAACCACAGTCTATTCTACCAAATAAACTGCGGTTTATATATAAACCACAGTGTATTCCCTGCGGGAATAGACTGCGGTTTATATATAAACCGCAGTCTATTCTCTGAGCCTTTGAATAGACTGTTGTTTATATATAAACTGCAGTCTATTCTCTGACTGCGGCAGGGAATAGACTGCGGTTTATATATAAACCGCAATGTATTATCATATATTTTATTAAAAAATGCGTCCATCGCCTTTTTAACAATTGGGCGCCAGGATGCCTAGGCGTCGCCTAGGCGACGCCATGACAAGAATGGTCTCAGCGGCCAGGGAGTCAGTGTGAACCCGCGTGGTTGGAGCCATGGAAGAGACGGTGCAGGGGGAAGTCGCGGAGGCCATGAGCGGGCACCGAAAGTAGCCGCGGGTGGCCGGCGGGAGCAGCCGAACCCGGCGGATCGTGGCCGAGTCGCAGTTTGCGGACCGTCGTAGGTCGGAGGCGCCGATTGCTGAGCGCAGAAGTGCGGCCCGTCGCAGGGAGCAGCGGATCGTCGGTCGAGTCGCAAGAAGTGCAGCGGATGTCGCAGATTCGAGCGGTGAAATCGGCAAGGACGCAAACAAAAAATAGCGACACAGGGTTAGGTGGAACTTCGACGGCTATTGTAGCTAGCGGAGCTGCAGGTCGGATCAAATATTACGGTTGAGAAGAAATCCGGATTAGGAAAAGAGCCGGCGGGGGAAAGGAGGAGAAGTAGGCTAGGGTTAGAGATGAAATAAGAGAGCAATCTTTTTCATAATATATCCAAGATGAAATCACAAGTACATACTCATCCCCTTATATAGAGGGGGAAGTTCATACATAGCAACATACCAAAATAACAAATAGCAACATATCAAAATAATAATTACTAAAACAACAAACACACAATATGAACTAAATATTTTGTTTCCTAATGAGCCGGCCCCGCTACTTCAGGTGGTTCCTCCTCATCGGCGTCCGTCCCGTCCGCCGTCTCCGCCGCCTGTTGAGACTGTCGTTTGTAGACCCGTCATGGACGCTCCTTGCCGTGAATGTCTGTAACATTGCTTTAATACAGATGCTTGGAATTCTAATACAACTCTTACTGTTCTTATATTAGTAAACATCCTTGTTTGCATTTCATCAAAATTCAGAGTAACCATTTTCGAAGTCCCCCTCTCTTAATAGCTAGGTCATTTGCTATGTTGTGGCACATCACTGAATATTTGATGTTCATAGAAATCTGGACATGTAGTAAGTAATGCTTGAAATGATTAGGGTTTTGCTTCTGAGGTTATTTGACTGTACAGACTCACGAAAAATTAAAAAATAAACTGTAATCTTATCCTTTTTTTCTGTTCTACATGAGCATCTATTTCTCATTGCTTAACAATAGTTTTGTAATCTCAATGTAAGTAGAGTTTGTTTCCTCATGCATTGGATTGTTAGTCAAGCATAAATTGTTTTCTATGACAATTTTTTATTTGGATGGTGTTTTCTATGACAAGTTATTAAATTTTCAGTACCTTTTAAATTCCTCTAGGTGTTTGATCTTCTACGTGAGCAGCTGTGGTATACGCCTAACACGGGCATCTACATTAAGCTAATTGTGATGCTTGGTAAATGCAAGCAGTCTGAAAGAGCCCATGCACTATTTCAATCCATGGCTGAGGAGGGTTGCATCATAAACCATGAATCATACACTGCTCTTGTTTCAGCCTACGGTAGGAGTGGCCTTTTTAATGAAGCATTTTCGCTGCTTGAATACATGAAGAATACCGACGGCTGTCATCCGGATGTTCAGACCTACTCTGTTCTCATTAAATCCTGCCTGCATTACTATAAATTTGATAAAGTCCAGTTTCTACTCTCTGACATGAAGAACTTGGAAATCAAGCCTAACACTGTTACATACAATACACTCATTGATGCCTACGGAAAAGCAGAGAGGTATATATAGTTCTCCATCTTATTTCCCATAATGTTTTGCATTTTAATGGCATTCTTCACCTAGCATCCTTCCTGCAAAAAATGGTGCAAGAAAACTTGATAACTGAAAGAAGTAACTTGAAGTTTAAGAAATGATTTTTATGAAATAATGCTTCAAACTAGCAGAAATGGCCAGATTTTCTACAGCTAACTCCAATCTCTATGTTAGGTTTGCCGAGATGGAATCCAGTTTAATGGAAATGCTGGGGAACCGCGAATGCAAGCCCGACATCTGGACGATGAACGCGACTCTCCGAGCATTCGGGGGCAGCGGGCAGATTGAGATGATGGAGAAGTGCTACGACAAGTTTCAAGGCTCCGGCATCTCCCCCGACATCAAAACATTCAACATCCTCCTCGATTCTTACAGCAAAGCGAGGAGGTACGAGAAGATGAGCGCAGTCATGGAGTACATGCACAAGTACCACTTTTCGTGGACGCTGGTCACCTACAACATCGTCATTGACGCTTTCGGGAGAGCGGGGGATCTGAAGCAGATGGAGCACATCTTCAGGCTGATGAAATCCGAGAGGGTGAAGCCTAACCGCGTGACTCTTTGCTCGCTCGTGCGAGCGTACGGCAGGGCGGAGGCTGTTGATAGGATCAAAGCAGTTCTGTGGTACGTCGAGAACTTGGATATCATGTTGGACACGGTGGTCTTCAATTGCTTGGTCGATGCGTATGGGAGAGCGGGGCGTCTGCCAGAGATGAGGGAGGTGCCGGAGCTGATGAAGAGGAGAGGCTGCAGCCCCGACAAGATCACCTACAGCACGATGATTAAAGCCTACCTCAGCAGAGGAATCAACGATCAAAGAGTTCAAGATCTTCAGGATAGAAGCGGAGAAGGGGAGGGCCGCCTGTCCAGGAAGAAGCATATTTCGCAACAATCAGAAGGCTGAAGGAACATGCCGCCGAGGACACAGTCCAGAACTGCATCCTTCTCTCTGGTTCAGACTTGAGAGTGAAGAAAAAGGCTCAACATTGTCTCTTTGTACATGAAACTGGCAGCAGCTCCCAGGAGAGGAATCTCCATATTTCTCATCATATGGTTGTGGTATGATTATATCTCCATATTTCCCACGAGCATCTTTGCACGGGCTACACACGAGCATCTTTGTACGGGCTACGCCCGTGCTCGATGCTCTCAGGCGGCATTCGCCTGTCTTCGCACGGGCTTCGCCCGTCTTCGCCCGGGCTTCGCCCGTCTTCGCCCGGGCTTCGCCCGTCTTCGCACGGTGTATCACTGTGGGCTGCACCCGCAACATATACATATGAGTACTCAAAACGACCGTAAAAAATATAAATCAAGATTACAATTTTTTTTAAAAAAATGTACGGTTTGCCGTAAAAATTTAAATTTCTCTCACACTCTCTCACTTTCTCTCAAATAGCTTTAAGAGATCTATTAATATTCTTTTTCCCTCTCTCCCCCTCTCTCTTCAACCTTTCTTTCTCTCTCCACATCTAAAGGATGAGATTTAATATGTTCTTTGATCAAACGGTTGAGGGGAAACATTTGATGTGCTTGAAGATATGTATATTGATATATATGGTAGAATATATATATATATATATATATATATATATATATATATATATATATATATATATATATATATATATATATATATATATTTTTCACTATTATAAGAGAAAAGTTGTGTTTGATGAAACATTGAAAAATGTCATTTATGCCCTCATTTTTATATTTTAATGAATTGACATATATTATAATTTATTTCAAAGAAATTAAAATACAATGTCCATTCAAGTAATTGCACCATCAAAAAATTAGAAGTAATGGTGAAAATTCATTTAAATTCAAAAAGTTTTTAGTAGAACTTCTACAGCTACTATGGTACGTTGTTATTAGGCATGACAGCGGTCTATTTAAGGAAGGTTGTCATTAGGCATATCAGTGGTATTTTCGAGGTGATGACATTAAATCGATCAACTTTATTAAAGTCAAAATTAATATTTTTAGGTCAAAACGTATGTTGTTTTACAAAATAAAAATTGTAATATTTATGTATATTTTTTTACGATCATTTTGAGTACTCATATGTATATGTTGCGGGTGAAACCCGCCTTGATGGGGGCGGATGAAACCCGTTGTTGGGGGTCGGGTTTCGCCCACATCCATTTCCTGCATGCGGTCGAAGGCCTCGCGAGAGCCTCGAGCCGGGGCGGGCGAAGCCCGCCGTCACGCCTAGTCATAGGGGCGGAGCCCCGTGTCGGCCACTCGTGTGTATATATATATAATTAATAAATGCAATTTCTTTATGCATGCAATTGCTCCATGATGCATGCGATTCCTATTTTCTTTCTTTTCTCTTAATGAAAATACCTACAGGAGCAATTTGCTTCAAAATCTTTTTTTTTTCAGTTTAGATCATTTTGAGGAATTTATGATCAAAATAGGCTGGTTGATGCTGAAAAAATGACAGCTTTTCAGGAATTTGTATTGTTTTGACATGGGCGACAAATACAGCTTAATGATGGGATGACTAATTAGGCTGTCTTTGCAGGTTCTCCACCTTCCGACGGCTCCAGTCTCACTACTAAGGCTTCATTTGGCGGCGTGGGTGGAGGCGGAGGCGGGAGGAGACGGGCTGATGCTCGAACTGGAGGGGTGGAGCTGCTGATCGAAACGGGGCTTTTTGCCCCGTTTCTCAGGGCGCGGCGGGTCCAGCCGGAGCAAACGCTGTCGGAGGGCTTTTGTTTACCCGCTGTCCGGCAGCGTTTGCCCCAAACGGCCGGCCGGAACGCTGCGCCAAATGAAGCCTAAGGCCCTGTTTGACGAATGCGGCAACATCTCAATTTTGACGTCGCATTAAAATAAAATTCAGTGATCAATCGCGAGCATAATTGATCGAGCCGACGAAGTTTGGAGGTAACATTCTTTTTAATTAATACTCCTTAGTGGTAGTGCATTAGCACATAATAATAATAATAATAACAACAACAATAAGAACAATAATAATAAAAAATGGGATTTTTATCCTCTAATAACCGGTTCACGGTTAATATAACCGCAAGAATACTGAATCTTGCACGTCAAAAACCGCATCTCCCCCTCTTTCCTGTAATATCTTTCCAGTGGCCGCTCTGTTCTGCACTTGCCCTTCCTGGCGACTCCCGACACCGCAGGAAGCCCCGACTTTGTGAGTCCAGTCCTCCTCACCGGAATCAGGCGATCGCTTCACCTCTTTCCTTCGCAACCCTAGTCGCTCCCTCCTTCCTCCCTAGCACTGTAGGAGGTGGATCTTCAGCCCTATTCGGCGGGAAGAATTTTTGAAGCACCGTTTGAGTTCCGATGAGTGTGTTTTGTCATTTCTCGTTCTATTCGAAGGTTTCCTCACTTCTATATCACGATTTTACCCTAATGCCTTTGCGATTTCAGAAATTATAGGGGTTGGCATTTCCGGGTGTTAAGGTTTGTTCGATCTTGGTGTAAACCTTTGTTGTGAGATCAACGTAACGAACTTTTGTTTGGTTTTCCTTCCAATTCAGTTTTGTCTTGCTCATTTTGGCAAGTTTAATTGTAACCCTAATTTTTGTGGGATCTAATTTCATAGGGATTTTCACTTAGTCTCATATAAGTTGAGGTGTTGGTGCTGAGAATCAGAGAAGTTTCGCATTTTACCACTGATTCGTGGTGAGATCCTTATCTCCAATTTCATTTGCATTCAATGAGATTCTAAGTAGTGGGCTAAACTCACTTAGGAATCGATTCTAATCCTAAGAATTATATGTATTTTATTTTAGGATTTCCCAGTTTTTGGAAAGGGTATTTTATTTTTCACCTCTAGTTGGAGCAGTTCTTAGGAGTCAAATTTTTTGGGAAAGAACACCATGTCACCCCGCCGCGTGTATGAGCATTGAAATACTGTTGTAAGAAACTCGACTTCTTTTAGTGTAACAGTTCAAATTATTTTTAATTCATGTATTAATTATGTTGGTATCCGCATTTAGAAATTACAATTTCTTACAGTCAGAACCAAGTCAAAGGGGTAGGTATACGCTTATGCTTAATTAGCAGATTCAGTGTAATGAAAATCTTAAGCCCAGTGTATTTAACTTGAGTCCTACTTCATGTTTGACTCACTGAACACCAGTCTATGTTAATTCAGAAAAGTGGAGAGCAAGGTTTATCGTCGTGATTCTGGTGGAGGCACACCACCGTGTTTTCAGGGCAAGTATGCCACCACTCGAGTTTCAAGCTCAGGGTCGATGACCCTTGTTACAAATATGGAACTCCTTAGATAGGAGTCTGTGTTTTACTTGAGGGACAACCAGTTCAGAGCACCATCAGGTTTATTACTCAGACTGCAGTTTCTAGTTGTGCACAATCATCCTTAGTGACATGAGTTAATAAGAAGTTAATGAAACTGGTTGAAACTTACAACGGATAATCTACAAAACTTCAAAAATCAACGATTTACACAAATAAGAAATGGGTGTGTCAGATCACACGATAGGTTGAATCTATGCCAAACCATGATTTCAAGTGTCATGTTTAATGTTAGAATAATTATGCAATTTTAAATTCAAGTAATATGCTCTTAAAATATTTTTTATGCAAATGTTGCTGGAGGGAGTAGTTTTTCTTACTCTGGAGTGAGTCTAACTCTTTTGAAACTTGTTTTTACAGGGGGCTCCGGCCAGGGAATCTGCTTATGATAGGCGGTGTTGTCTTCTTAGTCATTAGTTTTATGTAGTTGTACCATTGTTGTTGTACTTGTTCTTTTTATTTGTAGACATTATGTTTATGATGTACTTCACTCATGTTTAATGTATCAGTTCATTTCAGTTTGACAGTATTTTAGTTTCTTAGTGTTATAATCAGATTTAGTTAGCTTTGTGAATTCAGAATGACAAAGTACTCTTTTACCCATAGTAGTCTTTCTTACACTACAACCACTATAAGTTTCTTTTTTGCAATTTCAATTTACCTGCTTTATATTAGTTTTTTACCGTTGGTTTACTTTTTATCCCGGGCCTGACCAGACTGTCAATTTCCTGTTAAATTAGGTTGGGGTGTTACAATTAGTATCGGAGCCAGGTTTAGGACCCCTGGATCTAAAAAATTCACAGAGCCAAAGGGTTGTTTCAGAATTAAACTCTCGTCAGTAGAGTCATTGAGTTTGTCTAACTCTTAGTTATGCAGGTGTATGTAAATACTTTCAGTAACAAATTTTCAGATATGTTATTTGTAATATAATCCATTTTTTATGTCCCTTACGCACCTCGAGCCAGTGAAGCGGGGGAACCATCATGTCAGAACACTGCTCATGATATCACCATGAGTGATGCTAATGCTCCACCTACGCCACCAGCACCAGTAGCATCAAAACCGACTGATTTGGCAACCCAGATTGCCAAGGCAGTAACAATAGCTTTGTTGAAATTCCAGAGAGGACAACCTGCAGTGATCCCAACACCAATCTCTACACCTGTAGCTGTGGAGGTCGGTATGGATCGTTACTTAAGGGATTTTAGAGACCTTCATCCTTCCAATTACTGTGGGGATGAAATCGTGATGGATACAGATGATTGGATTGCAAACAACAGAGATTTGCTGAATGTTATTAATGTCCAAAAAATAAAAAGGTTCCACTGACAACTTTCCTCCTACGAGGCGAAGCGAAAATTTGGTCGATTAAGTATTTAGAAAATGATCATGTCGGTAAGACATCAAGTTAAATTCCATATTTTATTAGAAATCACTATCGTTAGTGTGGCGTAATGTGACATTTACCTTGTCAGGCCGTACACTAGATAGGTTTACTTGGAGCAACTTTTCTAGGGCTCTTGCAAACTGATTTGTGCCTCTTTCGCTCGTCGAGGTCTCCAAGAGAAGTATCTCAGACACTTTCAAGGGGATAAGATTGTTACTGAGTACGAACGATAACTTACTCACTTATCTCGCTACGCGAGCTCGAAGCTGGGAGATGAAACTGTGAAGTGCAACTGATTTGTTGATGGTCTGCGAGACTCTTTGAGACAGTCGTTGATGACCATGGTCAACGCCGATTAGAGGCAGACTAGCAACGAGTTCAAAGGCGAGATAGTTTTTGCCCCAAGCAGCCTCATGATGGGCCACCGTTTCAGTAGAACAAGAATCAGTTAAGGGACCGTTGAAATAAGAAGCAAAAGATGAATTTTATGCGGGCAAACAGTCTGGGGGCAAGGCCATAGACCACCCCCTTTGCCCTAAATGCAATCGTCATCATTTGGTGAATGTTTGGCCGCATCAGGTGCTTGTTACAAGTGTCAGACAGCAGGACACATTGCACGGAATTGCCCCGAGTTTGCGGGTAATCCGGTAATTTGATCTTATGCTTGGTGATTTTCTTTTAACCAGGACCTTTCCTTGTAAGTTTAACCCTTGTATTATATCATGACTTTCAGTCGAAATTCGAGCATGGCGGTTCGAGTGGGATCGATAAAGGGAAGGTCATGGTGTTTGCCGACCCGAAGCCAGCTCCAGGACTTGGTCTAGCTCAACCTCGAGCTTATGGTCTTGGCCAGCAGGAGGTCAAGGAGCAGGAGGATGTGGTGACAGGTTTGGAAATTTAGTGTTTTAAATGTTTATTTCTTCTCCTCTCATCAACACCTAATTAAAATAACATAACTTTGCTTATAGGTATTCTCATAGTTCATGACACGCTGTCTAAGGTCCTATTTAATACAGGTGCATCACACTCATTCATAGCAGAATCTTTTGCTCGTAAGCTTGGCCTAGAAGTCATCACCGACCGACTCTATTAGATGTCATGATGCCTAACGGTTCAGTGATACAGACTAGTTGTAAGTGCAAGACACCAGTATTATTTGGAGAAGCAGAAATTGTAGTGGAGGTGTCCATTTTACCTATTGTTGAGTTTGATCTGATATTGGGCATGTATTGACTGACTGACGTGAATGCCAAGATAGATTGCAAAAGTAAGGAAATTCAATTAGAAGGACCTGATCAGTCTCACATTATCTTTCGAGGCTTGAAAAGAGTTTCCAAGTTGATAATCTCGTTAGTAAAAGCTATAAGACATGTTAGTAAAGGGTGTTCTGCCTTTTTGGTGTTGTTGTTTGTGGAAGTCAAAGGCATATTGCAGGAGGTACCAGTGGTCTCCGAGTTTCTTGATGTCTTTCCCGAGGAGATACATGGTGCTCCTCCATCTAGAGAGATTGACTTTCAGATTGATCTTATTCCTGGATATACACAAGTGGCCAAGGCACCTTATCACATGGCTCCCAGAGAGTTGGCAGAGGTAGAGATCAAATTGCAGGATTTGCTTGATATGGGATTCATCAGACCCAGTTCGTCGTCGTGGAGAACTCCGATTCTTTTTGTGAAAAAAAGGACGACAGTTTGAGGTTCTATATTGACTACCGAGAGTTGAATAAGCTTACTATTAAGAACAAGTATCCTCTTCCAAGGATAGATGATTTGTTTAATCAACTCGAGGGATCTTGCACATACTCCGAGTTAGATCTGAGGTCGGGATACCATCAGTTGAGAATTCGAGACGAGGATATACAGAAGACATCGTTTAGTACCAAATACATACACTTCGAGTTTGGAGTCATGCTGTTTGGGTTGACCAATGCTCTATCTGTATTTATGGATATGATGAACAAGGTGTTCAAAGAGTTCTTGGACCGATTTTATTGAAACCAGGAAAAATCCCAACCTCAGAAATAAGATCAAGACAGCCTAAGGTTACTGATTCTACGATCCGACATCACAATTCAAATGGCTAGCGAGAAAGAGGAAACTATCTACAAGCACACCCCAAGTGCTCCAGCAGGGAGGTCCCACCACGTACCCGAAAGCTTAGAAGAAGCTTCCCCTCCGCAACCAAATGGCTGGGCGAGGTACTAGGCAGGCATGGACTGGACGAGTATCCACTTGGGGGGACCTCGACCTCTTCCAAAAGTGTCATTTCCAGTACCCCTGGGGGGCTATTTATAGAGAAATCAGGGGGGGGGTATAAGCGAGTATCCAGCTTCTGCCAGCGAGTTCCCAGAGATACTCGCCCATACTCGCGAGTTACTCGCCCAAGCTCGTCTCTGCTCACCACAGCTCGCCTCTGCTCGCCCAAGCTCGCCTCTGCTCGTCCAAGCTCGCCTCTGCTCGCCCAAGCTCGCCTCTGCTCGCCCAAGCTCGCCTCTGCTCGCCCAAGCTCGCCTCTGCTCGCCCAAGCTCGCCTCTGCTCGCCCAAGCTCGCCACAGCTCGCTGAATGGTCTGCGGATAGCCGTCTGCTCGGGTACTTCTGATCTCGACGAATTACGGGTTATACAGATTTGTGATTGTTTTTATTAATGATATCGTAGTGTATTCCAAGAGCAAGGAGGAGCATGCCACACATCTCAAGACAGCTTTGAGCACTCTTAGGCAGAATCAGTTATATGTTAAGTTTTCTAAGTGCGAGTTCTGGCTCTCATAAGTGACATTCTTGGGTCATGTGGTTATTAGAGATGAACTTGTCATCGACCCAAAGAAAATTGAGGCGATTAGAGATTGACCCAGACCAAAAACAGTTGTAGAGGTCTGTAGTTTTCTGAACTTGGCAGGCTACTACAGGAGATTTATTAGAGTTCATTTGTTTGTACGGAATTGAGCTCCTAGAATTGGAATTGACTCTCTAATTCTATTTTTTGTTCGTTTGCACACTTGATGTTGGAATTGAAATTTTAATGAATTCTGTGGAATTTATTTTGAACTAAAGACAATTCTTTCTAATTTATATAAGAATTTGACAATTTCGACCGAGACACGTTTTTCGCCCGAGCGCCCGTTTTTTGTCCGGGCATACGTTTTTCTCCCGGGAGCGCGTTCTTCGCTCGGGCGCACGTCCTTCGCCCGCGCATGCATTTTTCGCTCGTGCACGGATTTTGTCGCCCGGGCGCTCGTTTTTGCATCCGAGCACGTATTTTTTTCGGACACACTTTTGTGCCAGAGTGCACATTTTTCTGCTTGAATGCACATTTTTTAATAATATATGTGAAAAAATATTAGCTTATTCATAATATTTTTCAATTCTTAGTGTTGGGGAGCCCCCTCGACTCTCTCGGTAGATCGGGCTTAATAAATCATTTTAGCTCGTGAGCGGTTGAGTGTGTCAACAGTCAAAGATAAGCTAGATACTGAGACGAAGAATTGATGACGTGAAACCTGTAATCGGGGTGAAAAACCACGAGCGGTCGGTACGGTGCCGACCTAACTTTCACTATATGAGTGTGTGTTACAAAACTTTTTGGAGGAGAGCGAGGGCGACAGACCGCGCCTCGTTACACTTAATGAGATGGGGGGAGGGTGAATGTCGAGTGTCGTTGACCGCCATGCTGCTTCCACGATCTTCTGTTGTGCGCTTACTGGAGGTGTGTGTGCTTCCTTACCTTTAAAGTCATCTTGACATGTCGGCGGGAATGACCCCACGTGTCTCATTCTTGACTTGCTTCTTCGTCAACTTCCTCTTCACTTTGCGGCCTTAGCAGAGCCTTGCAGAAGCGGTCTTGGGTGGAGATCCTGCAGAGAGAGGAGGAGGAGAAGGAGTGAAGTGGAGTGAACCAGGGAAAAGTCCCTTTTGGAATAGAACTGGACCTATTTATAGATTTTGATGAGAGCGGTCTTCAAATAGAACTCGGAAATGATCACGCATATCGCCACTTTTGGGAAATGACAGTCTTGCCCCGGGTTGAGGGAAGGCCCACCCGTGAAGAACGGCGACCCGACGACGCCGGCGGGAGTGACCGACCACCACCCCTCCACATAGAGGGTGTGAAAGTAAGGGTTAGATCTGAAATACTCTAGAGAGGGGGGGGGGGGTGAATAGAGTATCTTGAAAAACTTAAAAACTTTTTATTGTAAATAAAAACAGACCTAAGATAAATTAATCTAGCACTATCACATGCATAACAAAACTTAACTATCACAGCCACAGTAAGAACAAAAGAAAAAGTACAACCAGACAACACAAGAATTTTATAGTGGTTCCCCAACCTGGGTACATCCACTCTTCTACCACCTTGGTAGGAATCCACTCAGGTTTTTGATCAGGTGATTGTCACCAATGAGCTTTTGATCAGGTGCTCAAAAACCAACTCAAGTCTTTTGATCAGGAGACTTGCAACCAAGAATCACTTTTGAAGGGAGTTAAAGAACCCTTTTTACAGCGGGGGATGAGAGAGTGATTATGTCTTCTCTTTCTCAAAATACAACTGAGAAGACTTTAGTGGATCTTTGATTGTTAGCAAAAGCTCCCCCTGAGATATTGAACTCAGGAAGATTTGAGTCTTGCTGCAGGGTGAGTAGGCCTTCAATATTTCAACCTTGACCAACAAGTATCCCGGAGCTTCTTGACAGATAGAGTGTTTGTTATCCTTTGAAGAATCCTGAGATGAAGAGGGAAGAAGACTCTTGATTTGAATGTATGTTCTTCTTCTTCTTCAGCTTGCTGTAATTTCTCTGGTCAAGGGCTAGAGCTTCTTGTATCTTGATTGTATTATTGCCCTGTGTATCTTGTTCTCTGTGTTCAGACGAGAAGGAAGAAGAAAAGCCCTATGCATTGTCTTGTGGAAGAAAGAGGAAAAATCCTTTTTATATTTTCCATGAAATCTTCCTTCTGAATTTTAAATTTCTTCCTTCATTCAATGCTGACGGCCTAGAGAATATCTGCATTGATTGATTTCCCCAACTGTCTCATTGAAAAGCGGCAAGTAATAATCTTGATGAAGATCATAATCAATGTTCCTTCTAACGGTAATATTCAGAGAATATTAAGAACTGATTATACAGGAATTACTGCAATAAAATAAGGGATAGAGGGAGGAAACATCCATATCTGGGACAGTACAGAAATCATCGAGCAGAGAACAGAATTCGTCGACCTGGGTCCATAGTTCGTCGAGCTGAGAAGTCAAGTTCGTCGACCAAAGATCCAAGATCGTCGACCTGAGAACAGATAACTGCTTTCTCTGGAACCTTGCCAACTCTATACATCAAGATCGTCGAGCTGAGATTCTGACTTCGTCGACTAGTGTTCAGAGAAATGATTCTTGGACTTTCGAATGTTGAAGTGAAATATCCAGAAATCGTCGACCTGAGAATTAATTTTGTCGAACTGAGAACTGTTAACTGCTACTTGACATTGAGGTCTAAGTTCATCGAGCTGAGAATATGAATTTGTCGACTGAAGAATGATTCTGGACTTAGAATATTTAAGTGTTTCTGGTCTTATAATGTTGAAGTAGATGATCCAGAAATTGTCGACCTAAGATCCAAGTTCGTCGAGCTGATATTCTAACTTCATCGACCAGAGTTCAGAGAAATGAATTCTGGACTTGGAATGTTGATGTATAGTGTCCATAAATCGTTGACCTAAGATCCAAGTTCGTCGAGCTCAGCTCAGAGAATTGTCTCTGAGTTCGTCGAGCTGATCACGACTTTCATCGACCTGAGTTCGACGAACGTCGAACTTATTTTCTGAGTTTTTGAAATTTCTCTAAGTCTTGAGTCTTCTGCAGTCTGTTGATGGCTGGTACATGTAGTGTTGACTCTAAGGACATGGCCTAGACTCTAAGATACAAACATGACCCTAGCTATACATGTTGGGTCAAACATCCTAATTTAGTGAACCTAGCCCAAATCCAACTAGGGATCGAACAATCTCCCTCTATTTGGGTAAGATCACTAATTACAGACTTACATTAATAACAAAGCAAGAAAAATATATCTTGCAGGAATTTTAACATATGCAACAAATATATATATACAGTAAGCTTTGTATCAAAAATAAATAAGCAGGTTTAAAATAATAGAAAGACTAAAAAACATTTCACAATTTATTTCTTCTTCTTTTGCTCCTTGTGCTTGTCCTCTTTAGCTTTTTCACCTAGCTGAGTAAACTTGATCTCCCTATTTGGATTAGCTGCTTGTGTCTTTGTCATTGTCATGTCAGCAGCTCCAATGATATTAAGGGAGGTAGCCCTTGACACTACAGCTTCTGGATGCAGTTTCATATAATCATCAACATTAAAGAATTTATTAGTTTTAGCAAACTTGTTGAGTTCCTCCTTCCTGTATTTGGACATGGTTGAATATTGAGAAGGATCCTTTCCTTCAGATTTTGCTTTATTAATCATGGATAGGCCAACCAGTTCCTGGAAGCTGGCCATCGTTGCAGTTGTAGCTGTCTCTGGATCTTCAAAGGGTACAGGAGGGGAGGCAGGTCTTTTTGAGCTTTCAGCTTCTTTATGATCAGAGATTTGTTGCTGTTGATGTTGTTGATGTTGTTGTTGTTGTTGTCTGCCTGATGAATAATGCTTCTGCTGTTTGCTTCCTGAAGAAGAGGACCTATCCTGATGTCTCTGATAGGTTTGAAACTGGGTAGTCCTCTGAGTTGAAGAACTTGAAGCACCAGCAGCATGTAACGCCCCCACTCGTCACGTGGCATATAACGGTGGGTCCGGCCGGGGCCCCATGCCATATGTCACAGACAAGTGACAGAATTACTTGTGGTGATCAAATTTTATTCATATCCTTAACTCAATCCATTCTAGCGCAGCATTTTTAAGTTGCATGAACTCAACTCCAGGAATGTCCACTAATACATAAATTCCACATTTATATATCCAAAACCAGGAATGTATACAACCCACACACACATGGCCTTAAGGCCTTACAGGTTTCTCTTTTTACACATATACAGGTTCGTACATCGGCACGCAGGCCGGCCACACATGAAATCCAATCACGATTCACTTGGCCTACAAGGGCCTTCGCAGCAAGCTCTCAATCCGATTATTTTATTCAAGCCGCAACACCTGCAAGTAGACATCCACCAAAGAGCGGCAAACAAATTAACAGTCAGCTATAGCTGAATAATTATAACGACCCTACCCCATACCCGGGGCAACGGTTCCTTCCCTGTATGCATTTGGAAGTATAATAGCTAACAATCACAATCATACATATCAAATCACAAACGCCGACCGCAGCCAGACGCTTCGTGCACTCAGGGCACCTTACGGTGTACCAGAAACCCGTGGTAACACCACCAACGCACGGTAATTAACGTGTTGGCTGGCCGGTCCTAGTCACCCCAACACGCATGCTGGTTGCATTCCGCCCAAACCAAGCATAGGTACGTACCGCATGGCAAACATGAGCATTCATCCAACAGATCAACCCGCTTTTATTTCGGTGTAGCAAGTCGGGCTATTGCATGCTCACGAACACTTCCACCAATCGATCTCTCCAACATGCCCAGGTACAGGTTAGCCTTGCCCGTGCTCACATCGTCACTGGAGCACCGTGACGCGGGTCGGCCTTCCCTTCCTGGGTAGCCGCAGCTTTCCGCTCTCGCAAAGCAACCGAGCACACGCAGCGTTCATATCACAAGGAGCTTACGCAAAGCATCCAAGATCATATCCATGGCTAGCTCACGCATGAGCATACCATCCACACATAACATTCATTCATCCAAGACACAAAGCATATAACTCATCTTTGCAAACCCACGGAGTCTTCTTCGGTTTACCCATGATCATTACACATCCAGACTAACGGTCCAGATGGGCTTCACACAGCATGCCTATGCCATACTCCGCAATTCTGGCTCTATATGCAGACTCAACCACGGAATCACTTCGCGAATCCACCTTTTGGTGGAGGATTCCACGCATATGCATAAATAAAGGACTTCGATGTCCAAGAAGGAGATCGTTACCCTTGAAGATCGCTTCGGTGCCATGCAGTAGCTGGACGGAAATCACCACCTTGATGTAGCCTTCACGAATCCGCTCTCAGATCTTCGTTCCGCACTCCGCAGCTCCTCCAGCAGCTGGCTTTCTCTTCCTCCTTCCTTCCCTTGCACTCCCATCTTCTTGCTCCCTCTTGGAATGAGAAGAAGAAGATGATGAAGAGGAAGGGTTTAAATCCCCTTTTCCCTCGGCCTTAGCAACACATGGACAGAGCCTATCCATTGGATCCAGGAATAGGGAATCAAACGACTCAGAAATGTCCAGAAAAGCATGAACACGGCCTGATACGCCCTGTGACACGCCCGTGTCACAGGCCGTGTCCCCTTAAGCGGCAGTCAATCGGCTGAAAACCAGCCAGTACACGGCCGTGTGACACGCCCGTGTCACACCATACACGCCCGTGTCATACTTGACATGCCCGTGTTAGCCACCCGTGTACTTTACCCAGCACCAACTCAAAATCACCTGAGACTCACACGGCCCTGGGACATGCCCGTGTCTCAGGCCGTGTGCCCATGACACGACACCAGACACGCCCCAGCTCAAAGTCGTCGGGCAGAGATTGTCGACCGCACTGACACGCCCTGTGACACGCCCGTGTCACAGGCCGTGTACTCGGCACTCGACGATCGTCGACCAAAATTCATCGACCACACGACCGCTGACGCAACCCAAGCACGACACGCCCTGGGACACGCCCGTGTCCCAGGCCGTGTCACCCCACCTTAAACCCAAATCTATTTTTGGGGTGTTACAATCCTCCCCGCCTTCAAAGAATTTCGTCCTCGAAATTTGGCTCACTCCAATCAGCCACAGAATCACAAAATCTTACACTCACCGCACCCGAGCACTCAAAAAGGCGAGCCGGGTTTGAGCTCAGAGGCCGCAACATGTCTCACCCCAAGCTATCGCACAAGCAAACCACTTATCAACACATTCATAGATCCATCTAACCCGTCATTTACATATCATATGTCACAGATACAAATACATAACATTCACATGCACACGTAGACGACGGGCCACACTTATTTCTGCTCATCCGTATTATTTTGCAGATAGCGTTTAAATTCTTCGGTAAAGGCCAAATTGAAAACACGAGGTTGAATTTCACCAAGTGCACTTTGCGGCTCTTGCACTTCCATATTATGCAATCGAGGCTGCGTCCGGGATGCAGATGACTCGGCCACTGCTTTACCCTTATCTTCATAAGACGCACCCATCGTTTTCTCACTTCTAGGAGGGCCTCTTTGACAGTTAGAGGCTATATGCCCCTGTTTTCCGCATTTAAAATAGGTACGTGTCTCAACACGTTTTTGTCCATACGTTGCTTCTGACGCAACATTCGAAGAAGTTTGTTCCGCGGGTTTGAATCTTTTTTTCTCTCGTTTCTGCAACTCCAATTGGTCCGACTGCGGAACTTTGAATTCTGGCTTCTCCACCGCCAGTCTCTTTGTTTCTTGCACTCGCTTCATATCCTTTTCCAATGCACGGGTTGTGTCTACCAACGCTTGGAAGCCTTGGCTCACCGAACTCGGGAGTGCCAACCTTAACTCATCTCGAAGGCCCTTATAAAATCGATTCGTATTTCGGGCTTCCTCGGCGAAAGTAGATCCCGCATACCGCCCCAGTCTGGTAAATGCATGCAGGTACGTATCAATATCTGTCTCACCCTGCACCAGACGTAAAAACTCATTCTCCATAGCAATCCGCTGGGATACTGGCACGTACTTGGCTAAAAACAAGCGGGAGAATTCTTCCATGGACACCTCCGCTAACCCTCGCCCGACCAAGTAATGCACCTCCATCTCATCCCACCATAACCTCGCATCTCCTTCTAACAGAAAAGTGGCTAACGTCACTTTCTGCTCCTCTGTCGTCCTGATGGCAGTCATGATTCGTTTTACTCTCGCAAGCCAATCTTCCGCCTGCGTTGGAGAAACCGTTCCGCCAAACGTCGGTGGATGAAATTCCATAAAGTTTTTCAACTGCTCATCAACAGGCTCTTGCCGAACACCAAGCTGCACAGGTACCACTGCAGGCCTTGCAGGTTGTGTCTGCAATACTGCGAGCACTGTTTCTGTCACCACCCGAATGGTCTCCGCCAAAGGAGGCATAGACGCTTCAACTGGTGCTACACTCTCATCAGACCGCTGGGGCTCAGACGGCCCAGCTCCACTCCTCGCCACCTATCAATGTACAAAACACCATTAATAATTCATATCATAACGGTACTAATACATTGACTACACACTCACGCATGTCATGTGCATGAAATACATTTCTAGTGGACATTTGTGAGTTCAATTCTGTTCTCTCCTCCCAAACAATCTAAACCTGGCTCTGATACCACTTTGTAACGCCCCTACTCGTCACGTGACATATAACGGTGGGTCCGGCCGGGGCCCCACTCCATATGTCACAGACAAGTGACAGAATTACTTGTGGTGATCAAATTTTATTCGTATCCTTAACCCAATCCATTCTAGCGCAGCATTTTTAAGTTGCATGAACTCAACTCCAGAAATGTCCACTAATACATAAATTTCACATTTATATATCCAAAACCAGGAATGTATACAACCCACATACACATGGTCTTAAGGCCTTACAGGTTTCTCTTTTTACACATATACATGTTCGTACATCGGCACGCAGGCCAGCCACACATGAAATCCAACTACGATTCACTTGGCCTACAAGGGCCTTCGCAGCAAGCTCTCAATCCGCTTATTTCATTCAAGCTGCAACACCTGCAAGTAGACATCCACCAAAGAGCGGCAAACAAAGTAACGGTCAGCTATAGCTGACCAATTATAATGACCCTACCCCATACCCGGGGCAGCGGTTCCTTCCCTGTATGCATTTGGAAGTATAATAACTAACAATCATAATCATACATATCAAATCACAAACTCCGACCGCAGCCAGACGCTTCGTGCACTCAGGGCACCTTACGGTGTACCGGAAACCCGTGGTAACACCACCAACGCACGGTAATTAACGTGTTGGCTAGCCGGTCCTAGTCACCCCAACACGCATGCTGGTTGCATTCCGCCCAAACTAAGTAGAGGTACGTACCGCATGGCAAACATGAGCATTCATCCAACAGATCGACCAGCGTTTATTTCGGTGTAGCAAGTCGGGCTATCACACGCTCCCGAACACTGCCACGAATCGATCTCTCCAACATGCCCAGGTACAGGTTAGCCTTGCCCGTGCTCACATCGTCACTGGCGCACCGTGACGCGGGTCAGCCTTCCCTTCCTGGGTAGCCGCAACTTTCCGCTCTCGCAGAGCAACCGAGCACACACAGCGTTCACATCACAAGGAGCTTACGCAAAGCATCCAAAATCATATCCATGGCTAGCTCACGCATGAGCATACCATCCACACATAACATTCATTTATCCAAGACACAAAGCATATAGCTCATCTTTGCAAACCCAGAGAGTCTTCTCCGGTTTACCCATGATCATCACCAATCCAGACTAACGGTTCAGATGGGCTTCACACAGCATGCCTATGTCGTACTCCGTAATTCCGGCTCTAGATGCAGACTCAACCATGGAATCACTTCGCGAATCCACCTTTTGGTGGAGGATTCCACGCATATGCATAAATAAAGGACTTCGATGGCCAAGAAGGAGATCATTACCCTTGAAGATCGCTTCGGTGCCATGCAGTAGCCGGACGGAAATCACCGCCTTGACATAGCCTTCACGAATCCGCTCTCGGATCTTCGTTCCGCACTCCGCAGTTGGCTTTCTATTCCTCCTTCCTTCCCTTGCACTCCTCTCTTCTTGCTCCCTCTTGAAATGAGAAGAAGAAGATGATGAAGAGGAAGGGTTTAAATCCCCTTTTTCCCCGGCCTTAGCAACACATGGACAGATCCTATCCATTGGATCCAGGAATAGGGAATCAAACGGCTCAGAAATGTCAAGAAAACCATGAATATGGCCTGACACGCCTTGTGACACGCCTGTGTCACAGGCCGTGTCCCCTTAAGCGGCAGTCAACCGACTGAAAACCAGCCAGTACACGGCCGTGTGACACGCCCGTGTCACACCATACACGCCCGTGTCATACTTGACACGCCTGTGTTAGTGTTGAGGACCAAGGTCCAGCGAGATTGGGTGTGTGTGGGACCGCATATTTGGGCTTCCCCATCGCGTTCCAGGTCTGGGTGTTGACCCCGGTGGGCCCCCCGTGTGGCGGAATATCCCCGCCATCCCGTGGTTGAATTAGTCCCACATTGCCTGCAGCGGGTGGTCCTTGGTGTTTATGTCCCCCCGTCCCCCCTTACCATCACCTCGGGGTTTTGGGAAGATGCGTGGTGACGGGTGGTTTCCACATGGTATCAAAGCCATCCCGCTGCGGGGGTGTGTTGAGGACCAAGGTCCAGCGGGATTGGGTGTGTGTGGGACCGCATATTTGGGCTTCTCCATCGCGTTCCAGGTCTGGGTGTTGACCCCGGTGGGCCCCCCGTGTGGCGGAATATCCCCGCCATCCCGTGGTTGGATTAGTCCCACATTGCCTGCAGCGGGTGGTCCTTGGTGTTTATGTCCCCCCGTCCCCCCTTACCATCACCTCGGGGTTTTAGGAAGATGTGTGGTGACGGGTGGTTTCCACAGTTAGCCACCCGTGTACTTTACCCAGTAGCAACTCAAAATCACCCGAGACTCACACGGCCCTAGGACACGCCCGTGTCTCAGGACGTGTGCCCATGACACGGCACCAGACACGCCCCAGCTCAAAGTCGTCGGGCAGAGATCGTCGACCGCACTGACACGCCCTGTGACACGCCCGTGTCACAGGCCGTGTACTCGGCACTCGACGATCGTCGACCAAAATTCGTCGACCACACGACCGCTGACGCAACCCAAGCACGACACGCTGTGGGACACGCCCGTGTCCCAGGTCATGTCACCCCACCTTAAACCCAAATCTATTTTTTGGGTGTTACACAGCAGGTGGAGGAGGAGGAGGGTCCTTTCTATATCTCTGAGGAGGAGGGGAGTACTTCTTGCTTTTCTTTCTTTCTTCTTTTTGGTTCTTGGATAGCCACATCCATGGTGGCATGCCCTTATAAGGTGTGATTTTCTGCAGTATATAATATGAAGTGTCATTTGCTGGATTTGGTTTTAGGGCAGGAGGTGGAGGAGCCTTTCTTTTCTTGGAGACTTTCTTTTTCCTAGGCTCATCATCAGAGTCCTCTTCATCATCATCCTCATCATCAGAGTCTTGAGGAGCATCATACAAAGTATAATAGCTTTTAGTACAGATTTATCAATGGGCTTTTCATCCTGAGTAGGAGCTGGAGAAAGAACTGGAGGAGGAGCTAGAGCTGGAGCAGGAGAGTTGTGCATATCAGTGCTTTCAGCAACTGATTTATTTTCTTCTTCTATGTCAGCCATGATCAGTTCATCTAGATCAGGCATTGGGGAATCATCCATGGCAAAAGTTGAAGCAGGAGGGGATGCAACAGTGAGGGGATCAGCTCTGGGTGGAGATGAAGTAATGAGGGGAGCATCTTTTGGTGGAGATGGAATGGCTGAAACCTTTGTTATTGCAAAACTGGCCTTTAGTTGCTTGGCAACCTGGGGGATTATGGGAGATGTATAAGGGACTATAGCCAAAGATGGCTTTGTACTATACTCTGGAAGTTCACTCAAATAAACTGTATCAAAAACTTTCAACAAATTTAAAAGATCAATTGCGGGATTTATCATAAAATCACCAGTAGTGTTTATTTACTCTGGTACTTGCTCATTCAGGTCCATATCAGACTCAATAAAATTAATGAAATCAATTAAATCATCAGCATCAGCATCTGCTGTTACTTCTGCTTCTACTGCTTCTTTTTTTGCTACTTCTTTTTCTGCTGCTGCTGTTGCTGATGTTGTTGCTACTTCTGCTGCTACTTCTTCATAGAGCATCTCCCCCTGCCTGGTTTTAGTGGTAACTGGATCCAGGCCCCTTACTGAAGATGGAAGAGCAGAGAGAGCAGATATGTGAGCAGCAAGAGAGGATATGGAGGAAGCAAGAGGTGAAATAGTCTCTGCTATAAGGGTTTTGAGGAGGGGAGTAAGAAGTGAAATGAGAGGTGGAATGATGGAGGGGTCCAGAGGGAGGAATGCAGAGGGTGTGTCAGTGAAAACAAAGGGAGGGAAGGAAGATGTTAGTGAAGGAGGAGGTAAAGCATCTATCATTTGAGCAGCTGGAGAGGAAGAAGTATGACGAGGAGATATGGGCAGAGTGAAGGATGAGATGTTGGCCAGATGGTGGGGTAAGGGAGAGGAAGGTGGGGAGGTAGATGGTGTACCATGGGGAGAGGGAGTACGAGTGGTTGAGGGAATGTGTGTACCGTGTTGGGAGGGAGGTGAGGGATGAAAGTGAATATGAGTTGGGGATGTATGTGTAAAAGTAACGAGCATGCAACTAACAAACGGACGGAAGTTTGAATAATTGAAATTTTATTATCCAAAAAAGATGATCTTTACAAAGGTATGACCTCCCTTTTATAGAATGGAGGAGATAGGAGAGAGTACAAACAAACAATGTGGGACTAAAAAATTACAGGGTTGAGCGGCTAGAAATTAAAGAGACCGCACAGGCCGCGCGGTTAGACAAATGGGCTAACCGCTCGGCAACTCCAGCAGGAAGAGAACATGCCGCAATAGGAGGCCGCTAGACTGCCCGGTCTCCAAACTTCTGAGAGAGACCGCCAGACCGCTCGGACTACAAACAGCAACAGTCAGAACACGAACCTGCTGGAATGGAACCGCTAGACCGCGCGGACAACAACCCGCCTAACTAGACCGCCAGGCCGCCCGGTCTCACACTTCAACACTCCCCCTCAAGATGGAGCATAGATATCAATCATGCCCAGCTTGTCACAAATGTGGAAGAAGGAAGTAGAGACCGGTTTTGTGAAGATATCCGCCAATTCTTTGTCAGAGGGGACAAACGGAGTACAAATCTGTTTCTTCAAAATCTCCTCCCAAACGAAGTGGCAGTCAACCTCTATATGCTTTGTTCTCTCATGGAAGACCGGATTTTTGGATATGTAAATAGCGGTCTTGTTGTCACAGAACATAGGAAGAGGATAGTCATAGACCTCTCCTAGGTCAAGCATGAGAGCCCGCAACCACTTTAACTCACACGTGGTTGACGCCATACTCCGGTATTCGGCTTCTGCACTGGATCTGGAGACAACAGACTATTTCTTGCTCTTCCAACTCACAAGATTTTCTCCAACAAAAGTACAAAAACCTGATGTGGATTTACGATCGCCTTTATCATCCGCATAACTTGAATCTGAGTAGGCTTCAACCCTCCGATGGTCATTCCTCTGAAAGATTAGCCCTTTGTCTGGTGCTGCTTTGACATACTCTAAAATCTTCAAAGCAGACTAAAGATGGCACTCCCTGGGAGCTTGCATAAACTGACTGACCTTGCCTACAGCATATGAGATGTCAGGTCTGGTCACCGTGAGATAGATGAGTTTGCCCACCAAACGTCTGTACCTTGTGACATCAGATAGAAGAGGCGAGTCATCCGTCCACGTTTTGTTTTCTCCAATAGCCATGGGAAACCGGGCCGGTTTAGCACTTGTCAACCCTACCTCTTGTAGAAGATCAAGGGCATACTTCCGTTGGGAGAGAACCAACGAGTCCAGCTTCCGAGAGATTTCTATCCCCAAAAAGTATTTTGGGGATCCCATATCCTTTGTGACCAGGTGTTGACGGAGGTGTTTCTTCGTCAAGTCCACCCCAGCTTGGTCATCGCCAGTAAGAAGAATATCATCCCCATATACTGGCAAAACCACCAGTCCCGAGGCCGTTTTGCGAATGAATAAGGAGTGATCGACCGAACTCCTTGCAAAGCCGATGATAGCCACAATACCACTGAACTTGTCGAACCATGCTCGAGGGCTCTGCTTTAGGCCATAAATGGCCTTCTTCAGATGGCATACGCGTGTCTCCCCCTGAGCAACATACCCAGGAGGTTGCTCCATGTATACGTCCTCCTGAAGATCTCCATAGAGAAAGGCATTCTTGACATCAAGGTGGGAAATAGCCCAATCCATGTTAACAGCCACAGAGAGAAGAACCCGGATGGTGCTGAGGCGAGCAACCAGACAGAAGGTGTTAAAGTAATCAATGTCGTAAGTCTGAGTGAAGCATTTGGCCACCAGCCGGGCCTTGTAGCGATCCACAGTGCCGTCGGGGCGAAATTTCACAACGAAAACCCAGCGATAGCCAACCACATCAGTACCCACTGGTGGAGGAACAAGGGTTCAGGTACCCCTTTCAGTAAGAGTAGCCATCTCTTCATCCATAGCAGACTTCCAATGAGGAATAGCAAGGGCCTCCTGGTAGGTGCGGGGAGTGGTAGCAGCGGAGATAGCCAAGGCAAAACACCTGCGAGAAGGAGAAAGCCGATCATAGGAAACAACGGCCGCAAGCGGGTGTTGAGTACACGTCCGCACCCCTTTGCGAAGAGCAATGGGAAGATCCAGGTCGATGGGTGCCTCAGCGACCGGAGCGTCCGTGGCAGAGAAGGCTGGCCCGGGACTAGAGAGAGACGACTGTAGAGAAGAGGGTGGAGGGATAGGGGGTGAGACGGACAGAGAAGGAGACAGAGGAGGAGATGAGGGAAGAGTGGAGACGTCGAGATGGGGGGGGGGAAGGAACGGAGAGAGGCGGTGGAGAAGCAGAGACAGCAGGAGGAAGAGAGGAGTCAAGAGAGAAGTAGGATGCATTCTCGAAAAATGTCACGTCCGTGGAGACATATTGTTTGCACAGAACGGGGTCAAAACAACAATAGCCTTTTGGAGTGGTAGAGTACCCCAAAAAGACACACTTGGTGGAACGGGGGGAAAGCTTGTCGCGGGTAGCGGAGGGAGCGTGAACAAAAGCCGTACACCCAAAGACACGGAGAGGGAGAGGAAAGGGTTTCTTGAGGGGGTATAGAATGGAGAAGGGGGTCTGGCCGTGGAGAACCGTGGAGGGAAGACGATTGATGAGATAGCAGGCGAGGAGCACAACGTAGCCCCAGTAGGAGCGGGGTACTTGCATCTGCGTCATGAGAGTGCGAACGACATCAAGGAGGTGACGGTTCTTACGCTCCGCCACCCCATTCTGCTGGAGGTGTAAACACAGGTGGTTTGATGAAGGAGACCATGTTGCCGAAAGAAAGAGGAGAACTCATGACTAAGATATTCCTTAGCATTATCAGAGCGTAAAACTTTAATAGAAATGCCAAATTGAGTCTTAATCATGAAATAAAAGGATTGCCAGATAGAAAAGAGTTCAGAGCGATCTTTTAATAGATACGCTCATGTACATCTAGAAAAATCACCTATAAAAGTTACAAAGTAGGAAGTACCCCGACCAACGGTGAGGGTAGGAGCAGGACCCCAGACATCAGAATGAATGAGATTAAACGGGCGAGAGGAGCCACGACCTTGCTTCGGCGGGAAGGAGGAGCGATGATGTTTGCCAAGCTGACACACATCACAGTTGAGCGGAGGATTGGTCGGAGGTAAGTGGGGCAAAAGCTGTCGTAGAATCCGAGGAGGAGGATGTCCAAGGCGAAGATGCCATTGAAGCAGATCTGTAGAGGAGGAGGAGTAGGCGGACAGAGCGGAAACGTTGTCGAGGAAATAGAGTCCGCCGCTCTTAGTCCCAGTAGCAATCGTCCGCTGGGTCCTCGGGTCCTGAAAAGAACAAGAAGTGGGAGTGAATAAGACAGAGCACTGAAGTTGTCGGCATAAAGTAGTAACAAATAATAAATTGTACGGGAACTTCGGGACATAGAGAGTGTCCTCCAAGCGAAGCGACGGGGTAACTTGAACCATGCCCGTCCCAAGCACTGGGGACGATGAACCATCCGCCACACAAACCGGGGGTAGGCGGTCATGCGTTTCAAGGAGAGAGAAGCAATGAGGGTTGTCAGTCATATGATTTGTACCACCCGAGTCAATCAGCCATTTACTTTGGGTAACGACGTGGGCACTACCTGAAGTCATGGCCACAGAAGCAGACGGCCGAGAGGAGGCGAAGGTCGAGGAAGGAGCATCACCGGAAGGGCGAAGATGAGGATGTTTCTGCCAGCAGCGGTCAAAAGAATGGTCGGTACGACCACAATGAGAGCAGAGGAACCTGTATGAACCACGCCTGCCTGAGTGGCTGCGGCCACTAGGACCCCCCCCCCCCCCCCCCCCCCCCCCCCGCTGAGCCTGGTCAGCATAGGAGTCCTGGAAAGGAGGAGAGGCCAACAGAGGCCGCTGGAGCAGCGAAGTAACAGCGGCAATGCGAGCCGCGGTGGCATCCAAGGTAGGTGATTCCGCCTCACCCAAGATCTGCTGGCGGATCATATCATAAGAATCGGGAAGACGGAGAATATAACAAACAACCAGGAGTTCCTAGAAGTGTTTGTGCTGGTCGGCCAAGTCCGCGGAGAAGGGGCGATGTTGTAGGATCTCTGCGCCAAGAGTCTGAACCTGCTGATAAGCCGCAGCAGGATACATGGAGGGGCGGGCGAAGAGGTCCGCATAAAGAGTATAAATGTGGGACGTCTGGCCCCCCTTCGAATAGAGAGCAGCTAGGTGAAGCCAGGCGGCCTTGACCGTCTCATCATGGCGAATGACGGGAAGGCACTCATCAGAGAGGCTGTTGGTCAGCCAAGTGCGGACAAGGGCATTACTCGCATCCCAGTCATCAAACTCAGGAGAGTTAAGAGGAGGAGGGTCATCGGTGAGGTGATGACGCTTGCGCTGAGAGCGAAGAAGAAAGGTGAAAGAAATGCTCCAATCGGGATAGTTGGAGCCAACAAGCTTAGAAAGCGTGCCAAGGTTGCCCGAATGAGTAGGAGGAGGAGGAACTGCAGGAGTGGTGGAGGTAGAGATAACGGGGGTGGAGTGATCAGAAGTGGCCATAGAGAAGGCAGGAAACCACGCGAGAAGAAGAGAAGCCGCGGGGAGAGAAAAAGGAGAGCAACCTGTACGACCTAAGGAGGAGGCCGGGACACGAGAAAGAAAACCGCAGCGAACAAGGACGAAACCGCTGCGGGCTAAAGGGAAGAAGCTGCAGCGGCACGGTGGCAGAACACCCGCGGCCAGGAAGCAGACCAAGGCACAGGGTAAGAGGTCGCGCAAACTGAAATAGTCCGAGCGAACAGAAGAGAAGAGGAAGCAAAGGACCCAAGAGAACAGGTCGAGAACAGACCGAAAGAAATCGCGCGAACAGGGAGAAGCCGCGCAAACAGTACAGCGGTCAGAAGAGAAAACAAGTCGCGAGAACAGGTCGCGGGAAGAAGAAATAAACCGCACGGGCAGAGAGAGCGTAGTCAGGTGGAAAGGATCGAGTACTTTGATACCATGTAAAAGTAGTGAACATGCAGCTAACAAATGGACAGAAGTTTGAATAATTGAAATTTTATTATCCAAAAAAGATGATCTTTACAAAGATATGACCTCCCTTTTATAGAATGGAGGAGATAGGAGAGAGTACAAACAAACAATGTGGGACTAAAAAATTACAGGGCTGAGCGGCTAGAAATTAAAGAGACCGCACAGGCCGCGCGGTTAGACAAATGGGCTAACCGCTCGGCAACTCCAGCAGGAAGAGAACATGCCACAATAGGAGGCCGCTAGACCGCCCGGTCTCCAAACTTCTGAGAGAGACCGCCAGACCGCTCGGACTACAAACAGCAACAGTCAGAACACGAACCTGCTGGAATGGAACCGCTAGACCACGCGGTCAACAACCCGCCTGACTAGACCGCCAGGCCGCCCAGTCTCACACTTCAACAGTATGTATTGGGGAGGATGGAGGTGTGGGAGTAGGGACTGTGAGGGGAACTTGGGAGGGGAGTTGGTGTGTCATCTGAGGTTGAGTTTGGATGGTTGGAGGTGAGGGAGGTGGAGGACGGATATCTTCAGCAGGTTGGGAAGTGGCTGGATCAGCCCTGGTGCTCTCAGAAGGCCTTGAGAAAGAGGAAGAAGCCTTGGAGGGCTTGGTTATGTTCCTCCCCCACCTGCCAAAGAGGGCACATGTGAGCCTTTTGGAGGCATTTATGAATATGTTCAGGGTGACCAGAGATTCAGCAGTCTTTTCCTTCAAGAAGATTCTCAAACTTCTTCCAAAACAAACCTCTTTCTTGGTGTTCTTTTTCTTGATTAATTCAAACATAATCAGAGCTCAGTTCACTGGTTTCTTGTTCACCACAACACACATTACTAGGAATTGGTGCCCGGTGATGTAATCATGGGCAGTGTGTTTGCTCAGCAGTACTTTCCCCACAATATCTGCAAGAAATTTGTATTCAGCAGAGAGGTGTTTCTTTAGCAGTTTGTTAGGGGTTTCTCCAGAATAACCCATCATACTCAGCATCTCATCAAACTCTTCATTTTCAATCTCTAATTCTTCTGTACCATTATTTAATCCAAAAAATTCAGTCAGCACGGCAGGGGTGAGAGAAACAGTATTACCCGATATTGTCCCTGTCATGGTGTTCTCATCGGTGGTGGAAGAAGTGTAGACCCACTCTCTAATCTCAATGCCAGCTATCTTGATCCTAGTGGACATCAGAGTCTTCAACTGCTGATCTTCAAGCAGTTTCAGAATGTCCAGGAATATTGGGTCTGAGTGTTGAAATGATTCAAAGTCTACATCAAATCCTGTATCGAATTTCATCGCTGCAAGACCGCTTGCTGGAATCGCCATTAGTTCACCAACAAGAGAAAAACGAAGATCAAGTACAAGGGAACTGAAAGCGCGGGACGGAGGTCGAAGAAAACCTAGATATAAGATTTTCCGGAATATGAATCGACAAACTCCGTTCCACGAAAAATAAAGAATTCTTCGATCTGAGATCGACGAAATAATTGGTTGTTAAATAATTCGTCGAGCTCAGTCTGAAGATTTGAAAACATTTCATCGAGCTCCGTTCGACGAAAGTTTTCTGAAGCAGATTCGTCGATCTCCATTCGACGAAAACAACTTCACTCAAAGAGAGATTGTCGATCTCCGTTCAACGAATATCTCAAGAATTTTTCCCAGTTCGTCGAGCTCCGTTCGACGAACTTTGAAAAATTCGTCGAGTGCAGACAGAAGTTAAATCAAGGCTTCTCCATTGATCATACCCAGCTGATTTATAAAGAACAAGTGATTTCTTTCATCCAAGAGTTTGGTGAAAATATCTGCTCTTTGTAGATCAGTGTAGATATAGACAAGTTTGATTTTATTTTTGTCTACACACTCTCTAATGAAATGATGTCTAATGTCTATATGCTTAGTCCTACTGTGATGGACTGGATTATGTGTTATGGATATAACACTTGTGTTATCACATAAGAGAGTCGAATTGTTTAAGTTGAACTCATAGTCTAGGAGTTGGTTTTGAATCCACAACATCTGGGAATAACAACTGTCAACTGCAATGTATTCTGCTTCAGCAGTTGATGTGGACACAAATGATTATTTCTTGCAGAACCAAGACACTAGTCTCATGCCAAGGAATTGACAAGTTCCTAAGGTACTTTTCCTATCAACCATGCATCCAGCAAAGTCAGCATCTGAATATCCAGTTAAATCAAATTATGACTCAGTAGGATACCAAAGGCCTATACTAGGACAACTCTTTATATATCTCAAAATTCTTTTTAGAAAAACTAGGTGAGATTCTTTAGGGTTCACTGGAACCTAGCACAAAGACATGTGACAAACATTATATCAGGTCTGCTAGCTGTAAGATATAATAAGGACCCAACAATGCCCCTATATAGTTTCTGATCAACTGGTTTCCCATGCTCATCAGTGTCTATTACAACATTAGTAGTCATACGTGTTTTCTTTGCTGAAGCATCAGTCATCCCAAACTTTTTAAGAAGCTCTTTAGCATATTTAGCCTGGGAGATGAAGATGCCATCAGGTAGCTGTTTCACTTGGAGACCAAGGAAGTAGGAGAGCTCACCCATGCTACTCATTTCAAACTTAGAATGCATAAGGTCAGAAAACCTCTTGCATAGTTTGGAATCAGTAGACCCAAATATAATGTCATCTATATATATTTGTACTAACAAAGTTTGATCCTTATGGTGCCTAGTGAACAATATTTTATCTACTATGCCTCTAGTGAATTTATGCTCTATCAAAAAACTAGCTAAGGTCTCATACCAAGCTCTTGGAGTTTGCTTTAAACCATAAAGAGTTTTATGCAATCTAAAAATATATGAGGGATGAGTTGGAGAGACAAAACCTGGAGGTTGTTCAACATAAACCTCTTCTTTCAATACTCCATTCAGGAAGGCACTCTTTTCATCCATGTGATAAACCTTGAACTTTTTGCATGCAGCATAGACAAGGAAGACTCTGATTGCTTCTAACCTTGCAACTGATGCAAATGTTTGATCATTGTCTATGCATTCTTCTTGCCTATATCCTTGAGCAACAAGCCTAGCCTTGTTTCTCACAATTGCACAATGGGCATCTAGTTTGTTTCTGTATACCCATTTAGTTCCAATGACTGGATAGTCTTTGGGTCTTGGAACTAAATCCCAAACTCTACATCTCTCAAATTGGTTGAGTTCCTCTTGCATTGCAATGATCCAGTAGGGATCTTGCTCAGCATCTTTTATGGATTGAGGCTCAACTTGAGAGAGGAAACAAGCATGTATCACATCTTGGTTGAGTTGATGCCTTATCTGTACACCTGCTGATATATCTCCAATCACTTGGGATCTAGGGTGATCCCTTAGTGTGACAAGATCAGTGTGTGGAGTTGGTTCAGCAACAACATTTGGAATTAATTCCTCTTGTGGAATTATGTTTGCTGTTGAATGAGGTTCAGCCTCTACCAAAGATTCATCTTCACTGTCTTCAACAACTTGTGGAGGAGACGGTGTTATAGCTTCTTGTGGAAGGTTTAATTCACCCATTTTCTCACACAAGTGAGGTACCTGCAAGGTGCTATTGGTAGAAATCTCTTTCTCCTTGTAAGACATGTTAGTTTCATCAAAAGTAACATGAATTGATTCTTTAATTTTTAAAGTAGATTTGTTAAACACCCTATAAGTTTTGCTTACTTGGGAATATCCTAGAAAAATTCGCTATTCAGCCTTAGCTTCAAACTTTCTAATATATTTTTTGTTATTATTATGTATATAACATACACATCCAAATACTTTAAAGTAAGTGATTTTAGGTTTCTTCCCTTTAAGTAATTCATAGGGAGTCATATTCTTAAGTTTATATATCAAACTTCTGTTCAGTATATAATTTGTTGTGCTTACAGCCTCTGCCCAAAAGGATAGTGGCATGTAAGTATCTGCAAGTAATGTGCCTGCAGCTTCAATCAAGGTTCTATTCTTCCTTTCAGCTACCCCATTTTGTTGTGGAGTTCTAGGAGCTGAGAAGCAGTGCCTGCTACCTTCCTTCTCACAGAACTCATGTATAAGAAGAGACTCAAACTATGTACCATGATCACTTCTGATCAATGCAACATGAGTAGAGTACTCAATCTGTATGGTTCTGAGAAAATCTGTAAGAACTTTAAAGGTATCTGACTTAGATCTCAGGAAGAACACCCAAGTGAATCTTGAGAAGTCATCTACAATGACTAAAGTATAGGATTTCCCTCCTAGACTTTGTACAGCAATAAGTCCAAATAGGTCCATGTGTAGCAAGTACAAGATCCTAGGTGAATCACTTTTATTAACTGACTTAAAACTAGATTTAGTTTGTTTGCCTAGTTGACAAGCCTTACAAAGGCCTTCCTTCTTGTAGGGACTAGAAGGTAAACCTTTGACAAGGCTGTCTTTAGATAGCCTAGCAATGTTTTTCATATTTATATGTCCTAGTCTTTTATGTCATAATTCATTTTGATTGCTAACTAAATTAAGTAGACAAATGTCTGAAGGTGCAGAATGAAAATCAACTGAGTATATGTTTCCTTGTCTATTTCTAATTAAAACTTTTTGTTTTTCTTTATTAGAAATAATACAGGATTTTGAGTTGAAGTGTACCGGATAACCTTCATCACATAGTTGGCTTATGGAGATGAGGTTATGCTTGAGTCCACTTACATATGTCACTTTCTTGAAAATGACTGCTCCAATCTTTACTTCTCCAAACCCTTCTGTCTGGCCCTAATTTGAATCACCAAAGATAACCTTTGGTCCCAGCTTGGACTTGTAATTGTGTAAGTTGTCCTTGCTGCCAGTCATGTGCTTGGAGCATCCACTGTCCAGATACCATTGTTGATTAACAGCGGGACAACTCTTTTCCTGCAATGAAAACAATTAGTTGTTCTTGACCCAGGATACCTTAGGTCCTTTATATTGTTGATAAGAAAAGCTTGATATCACAGAAAATTCAGGTTGTGATTTATAGCCTAAGGGGTAATATCTTCTAGGAGGAATTATCCAATCAGCCACTGTATTAAAAGGTTTCGTAGATTTATTAGAGTTGCTGTTAAAGTTATAAGTTTTATTAAGTCTTTCTGGGTTCGACGAAATGTTGTGAGTTCGTCGACTAGAGTTCGACGAAACGGGATGAGATCGTCGATCTCTACTCAGAGAATGAACATGTTCATTTTCTGTGCCTCAAGTTCGTCGATCTCTGCTCGACGAACCATACACAGTTCGTCGATCGCAATAAGACAAATGATTATTATATAGATTTGCGTTCAACATTCGTCGACTTGAGTTCGACGAACTACCCACATTTCGTCGATCTGAGTTCGACGAAATCTGTTGAACTTTGTTTTTATCTATGATTTTCTGGTTTTTGTTATTATGATTTTTAAAAGTTAGTTACTTCTTCTGTGGTTTGGTTGTTGTTCATTACTTCTTTACCCTTAGCTGTAACAAATTTGATGGGGGTTGATAATATGTTCTTCTTGAAAATGTGGGGCAAACTTGATGATGCACTCAAGCCTAGTTTTCCATTCAGTCTGACATTTACTGTGCTTGTGATGTCCATCAGCTTAAGGCTTCTCACATTGAGAGATTCCTCAAGTTGTTTGGCCTTACATAGTTCAGTTTTTAAAGCAATAATTTGTTCATTAGCTAGTGTAAGTTCTTCTTTTAACTTGGTGTTTTCAGCAATCAGAGTTTCTTGATTAACTAATTTTTCCCTAAGTGTTTTGATTTCCTTTTCAGAATTTATTAAGTCAATACTCATAGTCTTAAATTCAATTTTGAAATTATCAGAATTATAGTCAAAAGAGGACAATACTTGATCAGCTTCTGATTCAGAAGCTTCTTCATTGTCAGATGCATCTTCTTCATCTGATTGACTTCTGGAGGCATCAATGGCCATGAGGCAGACTTCCATGGCCCTTGACTCTTCTTCTTCTTCACTGGAACTTGAAGATGTTGATTCATCCTCAGTTTCACTCCAGCTTTCTGCTACAAAGCCCATCTCCTTCTTCTTGTATTTGCTGGAAGAAGACCTGTTATTTTGCTGTCTTCTAGAATCCTTCTCTCTTCTTCTTTCTTTCTTTTGATTTTCTGGGCACTCTGAGATGAAATGCCCAGATTTCCTGCAGCCAAAGCATACTACTTCTTTAGTAGGGGTCTTATCATACCTTGGCTTATCATCCTGCCTGGATGATTTCTTCCTGAAATCTTTCCTTGCCATTTTATAAAATCTTTTGGCAAGCAGACTCATTAACTTTTCATTCACTGTTGAAGTTTCTGTCTCTTCAGCAGCCTTGAATGCCAGGTTGTGTTCCTTCCTTGCTGGTGGAGGTGTCCTTTGCTCTGCTGCTTCTCTGAATTTAATGAGCTGCTCATAGGACTTGAGCTTTCCCAAAAGATATTCAATGGAAATCTCATTTAAGCTTCTGGACTCCTTGATTGGCCAGATCGTTGAATCCCATGAGCTTGGGAAGCACATAAAGATTTTGGCATTCACCTCAGTGAGGGTGATGTCCTTATCCAAGGTCTTCAGCTCATTGATGATTGAGCTCAGCCTATTGTACATATCTGCAACAGATTCTGCTTCCTCCTTCTTGAAGTTCTCATATTAGGATATGAGATTGGATCTTATATCTTTCCTCTCATCAGCTGATCCAGCTACCATTTGGTTGAGAGTCCCAAATGGCCTTAGCTGATGTGCATTCAACCACTCTTTGGAAAATGTCATCTGACATTTTTTAGGTCAGAATGTTCATGGCCTTGGCATCAACAACCTTGACTTTCTTTTGAGCTTCAGTCCACTCAGGTGGTGGAACTGCATGAGTGCTAGAAGTTGATATGGATGCAGCTGGTTGAGGAGGACCTATCAAGATGGAATTATAGATATCATCATCAATAGAGTTCATATAGAGTTTTATTCTTGCCTTCCAGATGGCAAACCTATTTAGGTTGCACATTGGAGGTCTGGTGCTTATATAGTCTTTGTTTTGTGTCATGCTGTGAATATAATCCTAATAGAAATAAAAAGTCAGATCTACCAAAGGATCTTTTGGTTCAAGGGTTAGATTGTACAACCAAAGGAAACATGCTCTGATACCAATTGAAAGTAAGGGTTAGATCTGAAATACTCTAGAGGGGGGGGGGGTGAATAGAGTATCTTGAAAAACTTAAAAACTTTTTGCTGTAAATAAAAACAGATATAAGATAAATTAATCTAGCACTATCACATGCACAACAAAACCTAACCATCACAAGCACAACAAGAACAAAAGAAAAAGTGCAACCAGACAACACAAGAATTTTATAGTGGTTCCCCAAACTGGGCACATCCACTCTTCTACCACACTGGTAGGAATCCACTCAGGTTTTTGATCAGGTGACTGCCACCAATGAGCTTTTGATCAGGTGCTCAAAAACCAATCCAAGTCTTTTGATCAGGAGACTTGCAATCAAAATTAACTTTTGAAGGGAGTTAAAGAACCATTTTTATAGTGGGGGGGGGGGGGGTGAGAGAGTGATTATGTCTTCTCTTTCTCAAAATACAACTGAGAAGATTTTAGTGGATCTTTGATTGTTAGCAAAAGCTCTCCCTGAGATATTAAACTCAGGAAGATTTGAGCCTTGCTGCAGGGTGAGTAGACCTTCAATATTTCAGCCTTAACCAGCAGGTATCCAGGAGCTTCTTGACAGATAGAGTGTTTGTTGTCCTTTGAAGAATCCTGAGATGAAGAGGTAAGAAGACTCTTGATTTGAATGTATGTTCTTCTTCTTCAGCTTGCTGTAATTTCTCTGGTCAAGGGCTAGGGCTTCTTGTGTCTTGACTGTGTTATTGCCCTGTGTATCTTATTCTCTGTGTTCAGACGAGAAGGAAGAAGAAAAGCCCTATGCACTGTCTTATGGAAGAAAGAGAAAAAAATCCTTTTTATATTTTTCATGAAATCTTTCTTCTGAGTTTTGAATTTCTTCCTTCATTCAATGATGATGGCCTGGAGAATATCTACATTGATTGATTTCCCCAACTGTCTCATTGAAAAGCAGCAAGTAATAATCCTGATGAAGAACATAATCAATGCTCCTTCTAACGGTAATATTCAGAGAATATTAAGCATTGATTATGCAGGAATTACTGCAATAAAATAAGGGACAGAGGGAGGAAACGTCCATATCTGGGACAGTACAGAAATCGTCGAGCAGAGAACGGAATTCGTCAACCTGGGTCCAGAGTTCGTCGAGTTGAGAAGTCAAGTTCGTCGACCAAAGATCCAAGATCGTCGACCTGAGAACAGATAACTGTTTTCTCTGGAACCTTGCCAACTCTATGCATCAAGATCGTCGAGCTGAGATTCTGACTTCGTCAACTAGTGTTCAGAGAAATGATTCTTGGACTTTCGAATGTTGAAGTGAAGTATCCAGAAATCGTCGACCTGAGAATTAATTTTGTCGAGCTGAGAACTGCTAACTGCTACTTGACATTGAGGTCTAAGTTTGTCGAGCTGAGAATATGAATTCGTCGACTGAAGAATGATTATGGACTTAGAATATTTAAGTATTTTTGGTCTTATAATGTTGAAGTAGATGATCCAGAAATCGTCGACCTAAGATCCAAGTTCGTCGAGCTGATATTCTAACTTCGTCGACTGGAGTTCAGAGAAATGAATTCTGGACTTGGAATGTTGATGTATAGTGTCCATAAATCGTCAACCTAAGATCCAAGTTCGTCGAGCTCAGCTCAGAGAATTGTCTCTGATTTCGTCGAGCTGAGTACGACTTTCGTCGACCTGAGTTCGACGAACGTCGAACTCATTTTATAAGTTTTTGAAATTTCTCTAAGTCTTGAGTCTTCTGTAGTATGTTGATGGCTGGTCCATGTAGTGTTGACTCTAAGGACATGGCCTAAACTCTAAGACACAAACATGACAATATCTATACATGTTGGGTCAAACATCCTAATTTAGTGAACCTAGCCCAAATCCAACTAGGGATCCAACAGGGTGGTCGGAAGGGACGACCAGCCACGGGGAGGCCTCCCGGGGCCGGGCGGCCGCGGGAGACTCACATAGGGGTTGGCAGCGGTGAAGCTGCCCGGATCCGGGTGGCCCCGGCCGACCCTTGTGAGGGCCGACTGGGATCCGACAGCCTTGGCCCTCCGCAGGGCCGGTCGCGACACGGTCGCCCGGGATCCGACGGCCTTGGCCGACCCTTTGCAGGGCCAGTTGTGGTGAGGCCGCCTGGGATCGGGCGTTTGGCCGGCTCCTTACGGGGCCGGTCACGACGAGGCTGCCCCGATCCGTGCGGCCTTGGCCAGCCCTTGCAAGGGACGGCCGCGGGGAGTCCGCCCGGGATCGGGCAGCCTTGGTCGGCCCTTCGCGGGGCCGGCCGCGGCAAGGCCGCTCGAGATCGGGCGGCCTTGGCCGGCCCCTGTTAGAAAGTAGCGAAAAGAAGCGAAAAGTAGAGAACAAGCGAATAAACTTTTGAATAATTGAAATTTTATTATCCAAAAAAGATATCATTTACAAAGGTATGACCTCCCTTATATAAAATGGAGGAGATAAGAAAGAGAGTATACAAACAATGTGGGACTAAACATTTACAGTACTGAGCGGCTAGAATAAAGGAGACCGCACAGGCCGCGCGGTTAGACAGATGAGTTAACCGCTCGGCAACACTAGCAGGATAGAACAGGCCGCAGAGGTAGACCGATAGACCGCCCGGTCTCCAGGCTTCAGAGAGACCGCCAGACCGCTCGGTCAACAAACCGCTGGATCAGACCGCTAAGCCGCCCGGTCTAATACTTCAACACTCCCCCTCAAGCTGGAGCATAGATATCAATCATGCCCAGCTTGTCACAAATGCGGAAGAAGGAAGTAGAAACCGGCTTGGTGAAGATATCTACCAACTCCTTGTCAGAGGTGACAAAAGGAGTACAAATCTGTTTCTTCAAAATCTCTTCCCGAATGAAGTGACAGTCAACCTCTATATGCTTTGTTCTCTCATGGAAGACCGGATTTCTGGATATGTGTATAGCGGCCTTATTGTCACAGAACATAGGGAGAGGACAGTCATATACCTCGCCCAGGTCAAGCATGAGAGCCCGCAACCACTTTAACTCACACGTGGTTGACGCCATACTCCGGTATTCTGCTTCGGCACTGGATCTGCAAACAACAGACTGTTTCTTGCTCTTCCAACTCACGAGATTACCTCCGACAAAGGTACAAAAACCTGATGTGGATTTACGATCGCCTTTGTCATCCGCGTAACTTGAATCTGAGTAGGCCTCAACCATCAGATGACCATTCTTCTGAAAGAGTAACCCTCTGCCCGGTGCTGCTTTGATATACTCTAAAATCTTCAGGGCGGACTGAAGATGGCACTCCCTGGGAGCTTGCATAAACTGACTGACCTTGCCTACAGCGTAGGCGATGTCGGGTCTAGTCACCGTGAGATAGATGAGTTTGCCTACCAAACGTCTGTACCGTGTGACATCATATAGAAGAGGCGAAGCATCCGTCCACGTTTTGTCTTCTCCAACAGCCATGGGAAAACGAGCTGGTTTGGCACCTGTCAATCCTGCTTCTCGTAGAAAATCAAGGGCATACTTCCGTTGAGAGAGAACCAAGGAGTCAAGTTTCCGAGAGATTTCTATCCCCAAAAAGTATTTTGGGGAGCCCATATCCTTCGTGACCAAGTGCTGACGGAGGTGCTTCTTCGTCAAGTCCACCCCATCTCGGTCATCGCCAGTAAGGAGAATATCATCCACATATACGGCCAAAACCACTAGTCCCGAGGCCGTTTTGCGAATGAATAAGGAGTGATCGGCCGAACTCCTTTGAAAGCCGATGGTAGCCACAATACCACTGAATTTGTCGAACCATGCCCGAGGGCTCTGCTTTAGGCCATAAATGGCCTTCTTCAAATGACAGACACGTGTCTCCCCCTGAGCAACATACCCAGGAGGTTGCTCCATATAGACGTCCTCCTGAAGATCGCCATAGAGAAAGGCATTCTTCACATCAAGCTGGGAAATAGCCCAAGCCCGGTTAACAGCCACAGAAAAGAGAACCCGGATGGTGCTGAGGCAAGCAACCGGAGAGAAGGTATCAAAGTAATCAACGCCATAAGTCTGAGTAAAGCCCTTGGCCACCAGCCGGGCTTTGTAGCGATCCACAGTGCCGTCGGGGCGAAACTTCACAACGAAGACCCAGCGACAGCCAACCACATCAGTGCCCACGGGAGGAGGAACCAGGGTCCAGGTACCCCGTTCAGTAAGAGTAGCCATCTCCTCATCCATGGCAGACTTCCAATGAGGGAGAGCGAGAGCCTCCTGGTAGGTACGGGGAGTAAAAGTAGCAGAGATAGCCAAGGCAAAACACCTGCGAGAAGGAGAAAGCTAATCATAGGAAACAACAGCCGTGAGCGGGTGTTGAGTACACGCCCGCACCCCTTTGCGAAGGGCAATGGGAACATCCAGGTCAACGGGAGCGTCAGCGACCGGAGCGTCCGTGACGGAGAACGCTGGCCCGGGACTAGAGAGAGACGGTAGCGGAGAGGAGGGTGGAGGGGTGGGTGGGGAGACAGACTGGGAAGGAGTGGGTGGAGGAGGAGACGAAGGTGGGAAAACGTGTAGAGGTGTGGAAGGAACGGAGATATCAGAAGGAAGAGAAGAGGGAGGAGAGAAATATGAAGCATTTTCGAAAAACGTCACATCTGCGGAGACAAACTGCTTGCGGAGAAGGGGGTCAAAGCAGCAATAGCCTTTTTGAGTGGTAGAGTACCCCAAAAAGACACACTTGGTGGAACGGGGGGAAAGTGAAAGATATGGTACCTAAACACCTAGAGGGGGGGTGAATAGGTGACCTAAACCTTTTTTTTTGAGGAACTTTGTTGGCAGCACAACAATTATTTCACAGATTACTACAGCTAACAGCAATTACAGAAATTAAACAATTAATCCACAGCACAGCACACCACAGCAGACACACTAATTTATAGTAGTTCCCCAATCTTTGGGTACATCCACTTTCCCCCTTCGCCTATCTAGCAGTGTACTAGATTCGGCCAAACTTCTCCACTAACTCAGAACCAAACTAGGTTCCTACCTCAGGCCCAAAGCCTTACACTCAGCCAAAAGGCCTACACTCAGCCACCCAGGCCTACACTCAGCCAATTAAGGCCTACACTCAGAGTTCTTCAACTCCTACACTCAGGCAACCAAGCCCTACCCTCAGCCTTTATAAAATAGGCTTACAATTCTCTCAGATCCAATGGATCCTACAAGTTAAAATAGAAAGTACAATAGTTAACTCTACAACTCAGAAAATAGGAGAGGAGTTGAGAGATTCTTGAAGAGTTCTTGGAAGAACTCAGTTAGATTCAAACTGACTTAGCTTCCTTCAAAGCTTCTTGATTAGAACTGAATTAGTCTGAATCTTCTGCAGTTGTTCCTTGACCTCTGCTTCTTGAAATCCAGATGACTCTGAATTCTTCTTCTCAGCCTTAGTTCCAAAGACTGAATACTTGGTTGAAGCTCTCTTTCTCCAACTTCTTAGATCTGCTGATGCACAGCAAGATCTTCTTGTGTTGATACTCAATATACCACTTTTTCAAAGATCTGAACTCTCTCTGTAAAAACTTTTTTTAATCACTTCTATATTATCTCAACAATCCTTAATCACTCGATCAATCTTAGTCTGTAAACTATGGGTGCCTATTTATAGGCTTCCTTCATGGTAACCGGCTGGTCCGGTTCATAACAGACTTCTGATATCACTAACAGTTGATGTAGACCGGCTGGATCGGCAGCTGTCTTGTCAACCAGTCACTTCTTGAAATTCCTCTAACTGTCAGATAGTGTCGAGACTTTCTGTTCTTAAGTGTCGACACTTATAGGCCAAGTGTCGACACATGTTGTGTAAGTGTCGACACAAGTCTACAAGGTGTCGACACAATTCCTTGTATGTCTCGACACAGTTTCTTCTACATGTGTCGACACTGAAATTGAGTGTCGACACAAGTACTTGTACTTCATTCTGCAACTGTATTCTTCTAAGTGTCGACACAACTCCTTTGTGTCGACACATCTTTATGTGTTGAAACTGTCAAGTGTCGACACTGCTTCTTGGTGTCGACACAAGTCTTCACTTTTGTTTCTTCAGCTGAGTGTCGACACATTCCTTTAGTGTCGACACTTGTACTTAGAATATTTTGTAACTTTTCTGATCTTTGCTAAGTGTCGACACAGCTCCTTGTGTCGACACTTTCTTCAAGTGTAGAGTCTTCAACTAAGTGTCGACACATTGTGCTGAGTGTCGACACTTTCTTCAAATACTGAGTCTTTAGCTAAGTGTCGACATATTGTGCTGGGTGTCGACACTTGTACTTAGATTCTGCAGACTTTTGCTGAGTGTCGACACTTACTTCAAGTGTCGACACTTTCTGGTGTTGACTCAGCTCTTCTAGGTGTCGACACTTCTGCTAAGTGTCGACACAGCTTTTCTGCATTCTTCTACACTGAGTGTCGACACAGCTCCAAGTGTCGACACTTTCTGACTGGTGTCGACTCTTCTTCCCAGGTGTCGACACAATGACTCCAAGTGTCGACACTGCTTGTCTGGGTGTCGACACAAGTCTTCTCAAGTGTCGACACTTTCCCTCTGGGTGTCGACACATGGACTTAGAATTTTTAGCTTCAGTCCAGTGTATTCCTAACCTGCACAAGTAACTCAAACAAACATCAAATACACTATGATGTATATCATTGAGTTAGGTGAGGCTTCTTCAAATCAGGTACATTTGACCAATGTACCCAACAATCTCCCCCTATTTGGAGAAGTCATAACCCTTAGTCAATGATATACATCACTCATAATTAAAAATTATAAAATGAAGTAAAACAGATATATGACAACAGAGTTAAACTTAAACATGTAATAAAGCACACGTGTATACTCATTCAGCATTACAGAACAAACAAGAATTAGACACATTCTACTGAACAATCATGAAATATATATTTATCAAAAATTGTTCATACATTGTTGTTAATACACTTTCAATGATTTACACAAAATGTTTGATTACAACATTCTTCAGTTTTAATCTTAGTCTAATTCTGCTCTGGTTCTTTAATGACTATGCCTTTTCCAGCTTGCACTTTGGCTTTCACAGCAGCAGCAGCAGCAGCAGGCTCAACTTCAGCAGTCTTCTTCCCTTTGGAGTCCTTCTTCTTCTGTTCTTCAGCCTTGATCTTTTGCCTTTCAAAATAATGATAGGGCTTAGGAAAGTACTTGCTAGGCTCCACAGCTGTAGGAGGTAGCTTTCCTAACTTAGCCTTCCTTCTATGTTGGACAATGGCTTCCTGCCTACTTTCATGTTTCCTCCATTCAGCCTCTGAGAACCACTTGTTCCTCTCATGGGCATTGTCCTTGGCTGCTTTCCAGGCTGTGAGAATGATGTTCCTAGAAGTAGGGCTCCACTGTTCAAAATCTGGTTTTTGTTCAGCAAGTTCCCTGAACTTCTTCTTTGATAGCCTAGTCTCTTCTTCTTTGTCCAAAGCCTCTTGCATAGCAGCTGTGATAGGTTGAACAACCTTTTCCAGAATAACATTGGGCTTGCCAGCAGTTGGACTATACATTGTGCTTACATCAGCATGAACCATTTCAAAATCTGGAGGTGGATAGATTACATCAGCCACTGCTTGTTGCTCACCTCCAAGATATGTTCCTTGAATACCAGATTCAGCTACATTGTCATCATCACACAGGGGAGGATAGCCCAGTGTAGCCCTGATGGAATTGGATATCCATTTTGCATGGTCAGAACTGGCTTTGACTAACACCCTCTCCCCCTTTATGACTTCTTGTTCCACATGATCTCTCACATCATCTTTCTGGAACCTAATTTGGCTATCCAAATATCTTATGCCCTCTTTAAAGAAAGGTCTTAGCTTGGTAAGCTGTTCAGAAATGACCTTCTGGGAATCCTTGATGGCAGTCTTGACAGCAGTTAGTTCAGCTTGAAAGAGTTTATCAAAATCAGCTTTGGCAGCAGCAGAGGAGGTTGATGGTTCAGTAGACTTATTCTTGATTTCAGTGACTATTGCATTGTGAGATGCAGTCAAATTATCATTCATCCTCAATTGATTTTCCAACACATATCCTTGCTTTAGTGCAATATCTTCTACCTTCTCTTTTATGGTTTCTTGATGTTTAGCCAGATAGACCACTGCATGAGCACCCTTTGTAAAACAATCAGTCATCTCCTTTTTATTAAGGTTCATTTCAAACCTTATTGACTTGAGTTCCTGTCCCAGATCAGATTGTAGGGTCTTGTGCCCTTCATCAACATAAGTTTCTAAAGCCTTCCTTTGTTCATCCATCTTGAGTTGCATGGCAAGCAGTAGAGCACTGTAATCAGTGGATGGAGCTTGTTGAACTAAGGAGTGTTGTGCAACAGTTTGTAGAGCTTTCTTATAGCTCTGACTCCTTCTTTTGAAAACAAAGAACTTCTTCTTCTTATCTTGCTCAGCTTCATCATCTTCAGATTCTGATGTACTTGCAATATTCACCCTATCCTTAGGGCTTGATGGTTTTTCAGTCTGCACACCAGGTGCCTTCTCAGTATCTAGCCTTATAGGCTCTTCTTGAATATCCAAGTTCTCCCCCTCAGCAGCAGCATCCTTCACTGCATCAGCAGCATTCTTTTCCATATCAAAATCATCCTGATCTAAATTCAGAAAGAGATCTTCCATTGTGTATTCTGCTGGAGACTGTGCAGGAGATGTACTGGTTTCATCAGCTACAACAGATGTGTCTTGGAGAACAACATCTGGTTCTTGAGTTGCTGGCTGATTTTGCTGATGGTCATCAGACAAATCAGAATTTATTATAGAAAAATTCAAAGTATTAAGGTCAACAAGTACCTCTTGAATGAGGAGGGTGGCTTGCTCACTCTCCAGTGTAGATGGTTCTGCTACACCTGGAAGCTCCCCCTGGATGTCAGCTGGCTCCTGAGGAGCAGGTGACTTTTCTGCAGCCTTATCCATTGGACTATCAGGAGTGAAGACCACATGTTCTTCACTGCCTGAGCTGCTGGAGGACTCTTGAGGCACAGCAGCAGTCTTCCTCTTCTTCCTGGGAGGAGAGTCTTTCTTAGAAGCTTGTTTCTCAGGGGTGGTCAATTCCTTTGACAGCACCCTTTCCCATCGAGAGAATATCCTTGAGTCCATTCTCCTCATGTGATTGATTTTTGTTCCTGCAGCAGAGCTCATTACCTCTGGAATTGATCCAGCCAGGTAGAGACTTAGTATCCTGCCCAGATTGGGCTTCTTCAGACTTTCTTTTACTTTCTCAAAGAGAATCATAGACCAGTCTGTTTTGATGTTGAAGATGATTCTGGTCATAATACTGAACATAGAGGCTGACACCCTGTCATGCCCTCCAGTTTTACTAAGAATGACCTTGCCTACTACTTCAGACAGGAATTTGCCTTGAGTGTTCATGCCTTTTCTGTTGAAGACAGAACCTATTCTCATCTTAGAATCAAGACCACACCAAGTGAGTGCTTCTCTGGTCTTAGATGTAGTTACTTCCTCTTCTTCTTGAATCTTAGGTAGCTGAAGTACCTTTCTCAAGGACTTGGGTGAAACCTTGACCTTGGTTCCATGCACTCTGGATTTGATTCTGTATCCAGAGTCGTCCACAGTTGCTCCAGTAAGAAATTCAATCACTTCTTTCTTCCATATCTTGGTTGGCTCTGAAACCAAGTATTCCAGTCCTGAATCGCTGACTAGGGTTATCACTGATTTGATTTCCTGATCACCGTGGTCGAATGCGCCTCGCACGAGCTCATAGCCTTCGTTAACGTTCTCTTCCAGCTTGGGAGCCATTAGGGTTTTGAGAATTAGTCTTTAGAGAAGAGAAATGTCGACACAGGAGTTTGGTCTCGAAACTCTGTAAGCGTGTCGACAAACACAAACAGAACCCTATTTATACCTTTCTTGTTTGAAGACGAACAGGCGGGATGAATTTCTAAAGATGTGTCAACACTGTCAATAAGTGTCGACACTGACTTATAATGTCTCGACACACATGTGTCGACACAAGTTTAGTCAACAGATTTTATGTGTCAAGTGTCGACACCACTATACTCGACATGTAGTCGAGACTGTACTTAGAAAAATTCTGAGTAAAACTTAAGTGTCGACACTTTATTGGATGTGTCGACACCTACTCGACATGTGTCGACACTAACATTCTGAAGTGTCGACACTAACTTCCTAGATGTGTCGACACCATTTTCCTGAAGTGTCGACACTTACTATTCTGTGTCGACATAGACTTGTCTATGTGTCGACACCTTTTTACTTAGCCAATTTTTGTTCTGTATACTTAGTCTAAGTTTATCATACCTAGTTCAATTTTGAACCTATTAAACTTAGCTTCTTCTAAGGGCTTAGTAAACATATCAGCTATCTGATTATCTGTTTTAACATATTCAAGTGCAATATCATTTCTTTCTACATGCTCCCTAAGAAAGTGATATTTTATCTCAATATGTTTAGTTCTACTATGTGATACAGGGTTGTTAGCTATTGAAATAGCACTAGTAGAATCACAATAAAGTGGAGTTCTACTTACCTGACATCCATAGTCTTCTAGCTGATGTTGAATCCACAGAAGTTGAGCACAGCAACTTCCTGCAGCTACATATTCTGACTCAGCTGTGGAGATGGCCACACTGGTTTGCTTCTTACTACTCCATGAAATGAGTCTTCCACCTAGGAACTGACAGGATCCAGTTGTGCTCTTTCTATCTTCTTTGCATCCTGCAAAGTCTGCATCTGAATAGCCTGTTAGATCAAAATCTCCATTCCTAGGGTACCAGAGGCCTAGATAAGGTGTGCCCTTTAGATATCTCAAAATTCTCTTGACTGCAGTCAAGTGAGACTCTTTGGGGCAGGCTTGATACCTGGCACAAACACATGTAGCATACATAATGTCAGGCCTACTTGCAGTCAAGTATAGTAGGGAGCCAACTATCCCTCTATACAAGGTTTCATCTACAGGTTTCCCTGCATCATCCTTGCTTAGAGACATACTTGACCCCATAGGAGTCTTCATGGTACTGGAGGAATCCATACCATATTTCCTTATGAGTTCTAGGGTGAACTTAGACTGACATATGGATAGACCACTTTCAGTCTGTTTAACTTGGAGACCCAAGAAAAACTTCAGTTCTCCCATACTACTCATTTCAAATTGACTCTGCATAAGCTTTGCAAACTTTTTGCAAAGGCTACTTTCAGTAGACCCAAATATAATGTCATCTACATATATTTGGACAAGTATTACTTTGCCTCTAGATTCCCTAAGGAATAGAGTCTTATCTATTTTCCCCCTTGTGAACTTGTTCTCAATGAGGAAACTAGATAGGGTTTCATACCAAGCTCTAGGAGCTTGCTTTAACCCATACAATGCTTTCCTAAGTCTATAAACATAATGTGGAAGAGTAGGATCAACAAAACCTGAAGGCTGCTCCACATATACTTCTTCTTTTAAATTACCATTAAGGAATGCTGACTTCACATCCATTTGGTATACTTTGAATCCTTGGTAGGTTGCATAGGCCAAGAACATCCTTATGGCTTCCAGTCTGGCTACTGGAGCAAAGGTTTGATCAAAATCAATACCTTCTTCTTGCCTATATCCTTTTGCAACCAGTCTTGCCTTATTCTTAATGATGATACCTTGTTCATCTAACTTGTTCCTGTAGATCCACTTTGTTCCTATCACATTGTGATCTTTAGGCTTAGGAACCAGATCCCACACCTTGCATCTTTTGAACTGATTAAGCTCCTCCTGCATTGCTTCAGTCCACTGTGGATCTTGTATAGCTTCTTCAAATTTCTTTGGTTCTATTTGAGACAGAAAACTTGAATATACTACAGCATTCTGATTTCTGCTCCTTGTCTGAACACCTTGTCTTGGATCTCCAATGATCAGCTCTACTGGATGATCTCTTAGATGCCTGTTGGCTGGAGGCATCCTTACTTCTGGTTGAACTTCTTCAGCATCTTCATCAAGCTGAGTTCCTTGTACTTCTACAGCTCCTTGCACATGTAGTTCTCCCCCTGGACATAAACCATCTTCTTCTACTTGCTGTCTTGCAGCAGGTACATCTTCTATGGTTAGCTTGTCCATCTTCTTAGTAAGACCTGTAGGGCTGCACACACTACTAGACAATTCATTGTTAATTAGTTGTGTTTCATCAAAAACTACATGCACAGACTCCTCTACAACTTGTGTGGTCAAGTTGTAGACTCTATAAGCCTTACTATTATTGCTGTACCCAACAAACACTCCCTCTTGGGACTTGGCAGCAAACTTAGTTAAGTAAGACTTCACATTGTTAAGTATGAAGCATTTACAACCAAAGATCCTAAAATAGGACAGATTTGGTTTCCTGCCTTTCACTACTTCATAGGGGGTCTTGTTTAACCTTTTAGTGATGGTAGCCCTATTTATCACATGGCATGCAGTGTTAACTGCTTCAGCCCAGAAATATTCTGGCAGTGATGAATCACTTAATAAGGTTCTACCAGCCTCTATCAAGGTTCTATTTTTCCTTTCAGCAATGCCATTTTGCTGAGGTGTTCTAGGTGAAGAGAATTCTTGAAATATCCCATAATCTTCACACAGCTTTGTCATGCTTTCAGACTGAAACTCTGTACCATGGTCACTTCTAATTTTGACCACTGTACAGTTCAATTCATTCTGAATTTGCTTAACAAAACTATAGAAGACACTAGGTGTCTCAGATTTCTGCTTCAAGAAGAACACCCAGGAAAACCTTGAGTAGTCATCAACAACTACAAAGGTGTAGACCTTCCTACCTAAGCTGTGAACTGGCATTGGACCAAATAGATCCATATGCAAGAGGTATAGACACCTCACAGCATCCTTGTTGTCTAAGCTTCTAAAGGTGGATTTAGTCTGCTTGCCCTTTTGACAAGCTGAGCAAATGCCATCTTTGACACACTTAACTTGAGGACCATTCCTCACTAACTCTTTACTAAAGAGTTTGCCAATAGTCTTGTAATTAAGATGAGCAAGCCTCTTGTGCCATTTGACACATTGAGAGACTGTCTCATCAGCTACAAGACAAACTGGAGAACTATTGTTCTCAACCATAATGTCTAAACAATAGACATTTCTCTTTCTATATCCAGTCAAAATGATCTCTTGATCACTTGACCTCTTGATATGACAACCATTTTTAACAAATGAGATGTCATACCCTACATCACTTAATTGACTTATACTAATGAGGTTGTGTTTCAAACCTTTAACATAAGCCACTTGAGTAATGGTAACAAGGTTAGAAGAAATGTTACCAAACCCTTTGATGATTCCTTTTTCAGAACCACCAAAGGTCACCTTTGGACCATTTTTGATTGGGATGTAGTCCTTCAGTAGTCCCCTAGTTCCAGTCATGTGTCTGGAACATCCACTATCCAAGTACCATGTAGGGATATGGCCACTTGGATTCACCTGCAAAACAAATTAATGAACCTTAGAACTCAAAGTAAACTTGGGTCCTTGGTGATTGTTAGTTTGCAATTTGACATAGCTACCTGCTGGCTTTCCAACAGGTAACTTGCTACTCAACTTGGCACTGGCATTGTGCCAACAATCCAAGGCAAAGTGGCCAACCTTGCCACAACACCAGCATTCAAACTTGTTGTACCTTTGCTTAGGTACAACCTTTGCTGTCTTGACCACAGCAGCCTTGTTGAATGTTGGGGCTTTGCCCTTGGACTTGGACTGATCCTGAACAGTCCTCACAGGTTTAACAAAACCCAATCCAGCCTTTCCTTTATGATGAACAAATTCATCAATCAAGGGTAGCACTGATTTAGGTTTTGAAAACCTAGCAACTAGCTCTTTCTCCTTCTGGAGATTGATCTCCAGCAACTTAATTTGATCATTTTTAAATGCAATAGTACCCATCTGAATCACAGTAATGTGTTTCAGCCTGGCTACTTCATTCAGTTTTTGATCATACTCCTTCTCAAAATCTGTTGCAGCTGTCTTAAGATCAGCAATCTCCTTTGCCTGACTTTTGGCTAGGATCTTGCTTTTCTTATAGGCTTGCAACAGTACTTGGTATTCATCTAAGAGCTGATGAATATCTCCCTCAGATTCAGAATCACTTCCATCACTTGATGAAGATGATTCTGACTCTGAACTAGAACTGGAATCTGAACTTGGAGTTGGACTTTGTACCTGACTAGGTCCTGGCTGCTCCAGGATTTTGGTACTTTCAGTCAATGCCATTAGTCCTTGGCACTGAACCTCTTCTTGTTCATAGATAGATTCCATGATCTGCATAAACTCTTCTTCTTCTTCAGCAAATAGCCCTATATAGGCTTCAGCATCTGTCTCAGTGTCTGAAGAAGAAATATCTGAAAGAGTCTTCTCATTCTTTGCAACAAAGGACTTCTCCTTCTTTCCTTTGAAGTGAGTCTTCTTTTTGTCACTGGATTCTTTCCTTCTTTCAGGACAATCTGCAATTACATGACCCTGTCTATTGCAGCAGTAACACACAATCTTAGACCCAGTTGCCTTGCTAGTCTTTGTCCTTTGCTTGTCCTTCTTTGAAGGCTTCTTCTCCTGATACTGAACTTCTTTCCCTTTGGAAAAAGAAGGTCTGGACTTCCACTGTTTCTTCTTCAGGAATTTCTGAAAATGTCTGGTAAATGCAGCAAAGTCTTCATCACTTTCACTGCTTGTAGATTTAGTGCTAACAGACTCATCAGAATCTGATTCAACTACCTCTGGAGGAGGAGTTGATGACTTAGTCCTGTTTTTTCTAGGTACTTCTGACTTAAAGGCAACAGTCCTTTCCCTGTGTTCAGTCCTTGTTGACTTTTCCTCCTCTTTTCTTACTGACAATTGCATCTCATAAGATAACAACTTGCCAAACAGTGTGGGAGGAGGAATTTCTCCCAACTTTGCCATTTCTCTGATGGCACAGATCTTAGTGTCCCACTCTTTGGTTAGGGACCTCAAGAACTTATCATTCAATTCATAGTTTGTAAACTCCCTTCCATAGGACATGAGTTCATTAACAATTCTGTAGAACTTTTTGTAGCATTCAGTGATGCTATCTCCTCTTCCTTGCCTAAAGCTCTCATATTCTTGATTAAGCAAGGATTTCCTATCTTGTCTTACTTCTTCAGAACCTTCCATGTAGACAATGAGGGTATCCCACATTTCTTTTGCTGTTTTACAGTGAATAAGGTTCTGGAAGGTGGCATCATCAATTGCACTAACTATGATGTTCTGTGCCCTTTTGTCCATTGTAGCTAGGACAATCTCATCCTTGGTCATCTCAGAAAAATCCTTTGGAGTTCTCTGTGTAGCATCCAAGACTGAAATCTTCATGGGCACATAAGGCCCTTCCTTGACTGTGATGTAGATCCTAGGGTCAGAGGCCTCCATGAACAGCCTTACCCTTTCTTTCCAGATTCCAAAAATCTCCTTTCTGCAAATAGGCAGTTTCATTGAACCCAATTCCTTGTGATTCTCTGAAGACCCCATGTTTCTTGATTTTCTTGAAACTGTTTCCTGACTTATACTGAATCTGCCAAACTGGATCTCCTCAGACAGTTAGTCCTTTTTGAGCAACCTCGCTTTGATACCACTTGAAAGATATGGTACCTAAACACCTAGAGGGGGGGTGAATAGGTGACCTAAACCTTTTTTTTTGAGGAACTTTGTTGGCAGCACAACAATTATTTCACAGATTACTACAGCTAACAGCAATTACAGAAATCAAACAATTAATCCACAGCACAGCACACCACAGCAGACACACTAATTTATAGTGGTTCCCCAATCTTTGGGTACATCCACTTTCCCCCTTCGCCTATCTAGCAGTGTACTAGATTCGGCCAAACTTCTCCACTAACTCAGAACCAAACTAGGTTCCTACCTCAGGCCCAAAGCCTTACACTCAGCCAAAAGGCCTACACTCAGCCACCCAGGCCTACACTAAGCCAATTAAGGCCTACACTCAGAGTTCTTCAACTCCTACACTCAGGCAACCAAGCCCTACCCTCAGCCTTTATAAAATAGGCTTACAATTCTCTCAGATCCAATGGATCCTACAAGTTAAAATAGAAAGTACAATAGTTAACTCTACAACTCAGAAAATAGGAGAGGAGTTGAGAGATTCTTGAAGAGTTCTTGGAAGAACTCAGTTAGATTCAAACTGACTTAGCTTCCTTCAAAGCTTCTTGATTAGAACTGAATTAGTCTGAATCTTCTGCAGTTGTTCCTTGACCTCTGCTTCTTGAAATCCAGATGACTCTGAATTCTTCTTCTCAGCCTTAGTTCCAAAGACTGAATACTTGGTTGGAGCTCTCTTTCTCCAACTTCTTAGATCTGCTGATGCACAGCAAGATCTTCTTGTGTTGATACTCAATATACCACTTTTTCAAAGATCTGAACTCTCTCTGTAAAAACTTTTTTTAATCACTTCTATATTATCTCAACAATCCTTAATCACTCGATCAATCTTAGTCTGTAAACTATGGGTGCCTATTTATAGGCTTCCTTCATGGTAACCGGCTGGTCCGGTTCATAACAGACTTCTGATATCACTAACAGTTGATGTAGACCGGCTGGATCGGCAGCTGTCTTGTCAACCAGTCACTTCTTGAAATTCCTCTAACTGTCAGATAGTGTCGAGACTTTCTGTTCTTAAGTGTCGACACTTATAGGCCAAGTGTCGACACATGTTGTGTAAGTGTCGACACAAGTCTACAAGGTGTCGACACAATTCCTTGTATGTCTCGACACAGTTTCTTCTGCATGTGTCGACACTGAAATTGAGTGTCGACACAAGTACTTGTACTTCATTCTGCAACTGTATTCTTCTAAGTGTCGACACAACTCCTTTGTGTCGACACATCTTTATGTGTTGAAACTGTCAAGTGTCGACACTGCTTCTTGGTGTCGACACAAGTCTTCACTTTTGTTTCTTCAGCTGAGTGTCGACACATTCCTTTAGTGTCGACACTTGTACTTAGAATATTTTGTAACTTTTCTGATCTTTGCTAAGTGTCGACACAGCTCCTTGTGTCGACACTTTCTTCAAGTGTAGAGTCTTCAACTAAGTGTCGACACATTGTGCTGAGTGTCGACACTTTCTTCAAATACTGAGTCTTTAGCTAAGTGTCGACATATTGTGCTGGGTGTCGACACTTGTACTTAGATTCTGCAGACTTTTGCTGAGTGTCGACACTTACTTCAAGTGTCGACACTTTCTGGTGTTGACTCAGCTCTTCTAAGTGTCGACACTTCTGCTAAGTGTCGACACAGCTTTTCTGCATTCTTCTACACTGAGTGTCGACACAGCTCCAAGTGTCGACACTTTCTGACTGGTGTCGACTCTTCTTCCCAGGTGTCGACACAATGACTTCAAGTGTCGACACTGCTTGTCTGGGTGTCGACACAAGTCTTCTCAAGTGTCGACACTTTCCCTCTGGGTGTCGACACATGGACTTAGAATTTTTAGCTTCAGTCCAGTGTATTCCTAACCTGCACAAGTAACTCAAACAAACATCAAATACACTATGATGTATATCATTGAGTTAGGTGAGGCTTCTTCAAATCAGGTACATTTGACCAATGTACCCAACAGAAAGCTTGTCGCGGGTAGAGGAGGGAGTGTGAACAAAGGCCGTACAACCAAAGACACGGAGAGGAAGATGAAAAGGTTCCTGGTGGGGGTAGATAAGGGAGAAGGGAGTCTGGCCGTGGAGAACCGCGGAGGGAAGACGATTGATGAGATAACAGGCGAGGAGCACAGCGTAGCCCCAGTAGGAGCGAGGGACGTGCATCTGCGTCATGAGAGTACGCGCAACATCAAGCAGGTGACGGTTTTTACGCTCCGCCACCCCATTCTGTTGGGAGGTGTAAACACAAGTCGTTTGATGAAGGAGGCCATGTTTGTGAAAGAACGCGGAGAACTCATGAGTCAGATACTCCTTGGCATTATCAGAACGTAAGACTTTAATAGAAATAGCAAATTGAGTCTTAATCATAAAGTAAAATGATTGCCAAACAGAAAATAGTTCAGAGCGATCTTTTAATAGATACACCCAGGTACATCGAGTAAAATCATCGATAAAAGTGACAAAATAGGAACTGCCCCGACCAACTGTGAGGGTAGGAGCAGGACCCCATACATCAGAATGAATAAGATCAAAAATGCGAGAGGAGCCACGGCCTTGCTTCGGTGGGAAGGAGGAGCGATGATGTTTGTCAAGCTGACACGCATCACAGTTGAGCGGAGAACTGGTAGGAGGTAAGTGGGGCAGAAGCTGACGAATAAGCCGAGGAGGAGGATGTCCAAGACGAAGATGCCACTGAAGGAGATCGGTGGAGGAGGAGTAGGCAGAGAGAGCGGAAACATCGTCGAGGAAGTAGAGGCCGCCACTCTCAGTCCCAGTAGCAATCGTCCGCTGGGTCCTCGAGTCCTGAAAAGAACAAGTAGTGGGAGTGAATAAGACGGAGCACTGAAGTTGCCGGCATAAAGTAGTAACTGATAACAAATTGCACGGGAACTTCGGGACATAGAGGGTATCCTCCAAGCAAAGCGATGGAGTGAGTTGAACCATGCCCGTCCCATGAACCGGGGACGGGGAACCATCCGCCACACGAACTGGGGGTAAGCGGTCATGGGTCTCAAGACGGGAGAAGCAATGAGGGTTGCCCGTCATATGATTGGTGGCACCGGAGTCAATCAGCCATTTACCTTGGGTAACGACGTGGGCACTACCTGACGTCGTGGCCACAGAGGCAGACGGCCTAGAAGAGGTGGAGGCCGAAGAAGGAGCATCACCGGAAGGGCGAAGATGAGGATGTTTCTGCCAGCAGCGGTCAACAGTATGGCCAGTACGACCACAGTGAGAGCAGAGGAACCGGGAGGAACCCCGTCCGCTAGAGGAGCCACGGCCACTAGGGCCCCCTCTGAGCTTGGTGAGCAAAGGAGTCCTGGGAAGGGGGGGAGGCCAACAGAGGCCGCTGGAGGAGCGAAGTAACAGCGGCAATGCGAGCCGCAGTGGCATCCAAAGTAGGAGATTCCGCCTCACCCAAGATCTGCTGGCGGATCATATCATAAGAGTCGGGAAGACGAAGAAGATAACAAACAACCAGGAGTTCCTGGAAGTGTTTGTGCTGGTCGGCCAAGTCCGCGGAGAAGGGGCGATTCTGGAGGATTTCAGCACCAAGAGCCTGAACCTGCTGATAAGCCGCAGCCGGTGACATGGAAGGGCGGGCGAAGAGGTCCGCATAGAGAGTATAAATGCGGGACGTCTGGCCCCCCTTAGAATAGAGAGCAGCGAGGTGAAGTCAGGCGGCCTTGACCGTCTCATCATGGCGAATGACGGGAAGGCACTCATCAGAAAGGCTGTTGGCCAGCCAGGTGCGAACAAGAGCATCACTCGCATCCCAGTCATCAAACTCAGGAGAGGTGCAAGGAGGAGGGTCATCGGTGAGGTGATGATGCTTGCGTTGAGAACGAAGGAGAAAGGTGAAAGAAACGCTCCAATCGGGATAGTTGGAGCCAACAAGCTTGGAAAGGGTGCCAAGGTTGCCCGAAGGAGGAGGAGGAGAAGGAGCTGCAGGAGTAGTGGTGAGACCGGAGGTAGTCATAGAACCCGGCAAGCAGAAGAAGCCGCGCGAACAGTAGCGGTTAGAAAACAGAAGAAGTCGCGCGAACAGCGGCGGCTAGAAAGAGGTCAAAGGCACAGCGGGGAAGAGGTCGCGCGGACTGAAAAGGCCGAGCGAACAGAAGAGAGGAGAAGAGCAGGTGACCGCGACCAAGATGCGGGTAAGAAAGGTACAACCCGCACGGTCAGGAAGATCACAGCAGCTGCTAGAAAGCGGTCAAAGGCACAGCGGGGAAGAGGTCGCGCGGACTGAAAAGGTCGAGCGAACAGAAGAGAGGAGAAGAGCAGGTGACCGCGACCAAGATGCGGGTGAGAAAGGAACAACCTGCACGGTCAGGCAGATCACAGCAGCAAACTGCGAGTAGAGAGACAACACACGCGGACAGAGACAGACCACAACGACTAGGAAGTCGGAGCGGCAGGAAAGAACAAGGAGCGCGGCGACAAGGAAACAGGTCGCTGCGACAAAGAGCAGTAGGAGAAGAGAACCAAGAAGAAGCAAGCCGCGCGAACAGGGCAACGGACAGAAACAAGCCGCGCGGATAGAAACAAGCCGCGCGGACAGAAGAGAAGGCAAGCCGCGAGTCAAGTCGCAGAACGCGGAAAACAAGCCGCGAACAACAGAGAGCGCACAGAATCAGGAGGAAATGACCGTGTCCTCTGATACCATGTTAGAAAGTAGCGAAAAGTAGAGAACAAGCGAATAAACTTTTGAATAATTGAAATTTTATTATCCAAAAAAGATATCATTTACAAAGGTATGACCTCCCTTATATAGAATGGAGGAGATAAGAAAGAGAGTATACAAACAATGTGGGACTAAACATTTACAGTACTGAGCGGCTAGAATAAAGGAGACCGCACAGGCCGCGCGGTTAGACAGATGGGTTAACCGCTCGGCAACACCAGCAGGATAGAACAGGCCGCAGAGGTAGACCGATAGACCGCCCGGTCTCCAGGCTTCAGAGAGACCACCAGACCGCTCGGTCAACAAACCGCTGGATCAGACCGCTAAGCCGCCCGGTCTAATACTTCAACAGCCCCTTGCGGGGCCGGTTGCGGCGAGACCACCCGAGATCGAGTGGCCTTGGCCGGCCTTCGCGGAGGCCGGCCGTGCTAGGACTGCATGCCTCTGGGTAGTTGGAGGGGGGCGGCCAGCCCCGAGCTGGGGCCGGGGCCGGCGGGCACCGTCGGGCGGTGGCGGTTGGGTCGCGCGCGCGATACAGCGCGTGGTAGTTACTCTGTGGATCGGGCGCGCGGATCTCGCGCGCGGCGGTTACCTGTGTAATTCTCATGACTTTAGTGGGGGGAGGGCGGTTTGGCTATGTACAACCCGATTTTCCTATAAATTGGGACTAATCCCATCATTTGCCCCGGAAAGACCTTGGAGTCCGGAGCCGAAGTGAGTGGAGTTTGTGGGCTTTTATCCTTGCGTAGATCCGGGCCTTACTGGCCTGTGCAACGGAGGACACACGCGACGACGCTGTCAACAGTGAAAAGGTATGGTGATAGGGTGAGTCGCGACCAGAGTCGCGACAAGCGCAAGGCTTCATCGCACGAAGGGGGGCGATCAGACGGAATGGGACACCAACCCTTGCGCGTGGGTGCGCATGTGGGGCGCTCCCCGTATGCAAGGAGAGCGCACGTGGGTTGTACTGGGGAACCCGTGTGCGGGTTGCTCCCCGCGTGTTGCATGCGACTTAGCCCGTGCGGTGCGCGTGGGGGGTTGCCCCGCGCGCGGTGCACACCGACTGCTCTTGGCGGGGTGCACGTAGGTTACGCCTCGCGTGCTGCGCACGGGTTGCACCCTACGTGCTCCTCGCGCGGGGTGCGTCATGCGCATTGTTTGTCTGGGTTGCTTTGACATGTCGTGCGTATGCGCCACTTGCCTTGCTACTCCCGCCATGTGGGTCATATCTTTTGAGGTGTCCCCTCAGCCAGAGTACCATTCTTACTGTATAACAGATTACTTCTTGGAGAGGGTGATGTAACATTCCCTCCAGTCATGAAATCAAGATTCCCCAGAGCGAGCAGCGGGTGCAGAGTCCCCCGGTGGGCTGGATGATTTTCTGTGAATCGTCTCTTAAGGCCGGTCTTCGATTCTCGTTGTGCAAAGAAGTCACGGAGATCTTGAAACATTACAGGGTTCCGGCGTCGCAGTTTACTCCCTTAGCGATGACGCACATTATGAGCCTGATTGCCTTCTTCCGTGAACATGGTCCGCGGTTCTCGTTGGAGCTCTTCAAGGAATGGTGTGATATTCGTGCCGACGGCGGTGGCCATATCGAGGTTCATAGCAGCAAGAATTGGTTGGTGTTTGAGAGTCGGACAGACAGGCATCACAGGAACACAATGTATGGGTACATCTGAAATCTCTGGGAGTGGCCCGAGCTTTGGAGCTCCCTTTCAGATCGATGTCGCCGAATGAAGGGCCACGGGCGTGATTTTACACTAATGCTCAGGTTCGGGGCTCCTAACGAACTGACAGACCATCTGTTTAGTATTTCTTTGTTCATGGAAGAAAAATGCTTGCTGCTGTGTGGCCTTTCTGTTGATCTGGAGTGTTCTGTCGGTGCTCTGTTGGGTCGTGATTGGAAGAGAAAGTTGGTGTTTGAGAGCCATAAAGATTCGTCCACGGCGTTGCTGACCTGCAAAAGGGGCATTCAGGAGCGGCCCTTAGCAGTTCCCGAGTGGCTGGGACTCCGCTTGTTGAGGATCAGGATGTTGAGGTTCTGGGCTCTTCTACCTCCCAGGCCGCGGTCGAGGGGGTGCCTACTTTGTCCCAAGTGAAAGGGAAGCGTGTTTCTTCATCCTTAGCAATGATGAATAACACAGTGAGTTCGTCTTTTGCTTTAGTTTATGTTTGTTGATCCTAACTCACTGCATTTTGCTTTCTCTTGCAGATCTGTGTGCAAGCCCAGATTACTCCTACTTGGAACGATTGTTACGTTGGTTTGAAGGACACATACCTCTCCCTTCAGGAGAAACATCAAAGTGCAGAGAGCTCCCTTTTTGATTTGAGTGGGAGGCGCGAGCGAGACCTATCTCGCTTTCGGTAAGTAGAGTCGGACCTGAAGGCCGATACGACACGACTTCAAGAGGAGCTTCAGGCCAAGAAGCTCTTGGCAAAGAGTGCACTGGGGGATGTTGCCCGCTTAGAGTTCGAGGTGCGACGTCTTTCTTCAGAGGAGCGACTTTCTGAGCCGAAGGCTGTGGTGGTGACAGTGTACAAGAACTCGATTGCCTTTAAACAAGACCGGTGTTTTTTGTATGAGGAGATTCGTGAAGACGTCTAGACGAGAGAGGTGGAGCCCGATCTTTGCGATATCCGGGAGGCCCCGTTTCGTCGTGGGATGGCGAAGACCTTTCAGATGATATCTCGCAAGCGTGAGTGCGACGTTCTGATCTTGGCAAATAAAAGTAGTTCTCCCCGCAAAAAAAAAAAAAACAAAACCAAATATCAAATCCAAATACTGCTGAAAGCTTCTTCAAGAGCCCTCTTCCTGCCCAAGTCAGCAGTCCATCCCCCTGCGCTTTCTGCCCTTGCTTTCAACGCCTCCTCGTCCTCCTCGTCTGCATGTCCATGGAGGCAACAACCTGGGCCTCCTATCTGCATGTCCATGGAGGCGATCACCTGGGCCTCCTAACGGCACAGGCTGGGGAACTATGCCTCCTGTAGGACGCGGATGCATCAACCCGGTGCCCGGAAAGCCCGTAGGGGCATACTGCCCTTGCATGCCTGACCTGCCGTCAGTGGTAGTTTGCATGTTCAGCCCAACACCCTGAGAGACATTCCAACTCAAAAATTAAGGTTTTAAACTTTGGAAAGATGAGATCAGACCGCTCTTTTTGTTTAAATTATTCCATAATAGCATTAGCTTGAGATGATTTATCCAACATAAACACACACAAACTACAACACACATGCTGAGAAACACATGGAGTTCAGAAGCTTTTCACTAAATACAAGCTAGAACTGAACTAACAAAACCTTTAATTTGAGCTTTGATCCACGCCAAAAAGTACAATTCAAAATACAGTAAAGCTGCTCCTACAATCAAAAAAATCTATAGCTGCATATTATAAGTTGCATCAGAGTATAATTTTTTTCTATGAACAGCTAAAATGACAGGTCTCCATAAAGAAACCCCGAGAATAATGATAACTGTAATAATAAAATAATAATAATAATAATAATAACAAAACCTAATCCTACCCTTATAACCAGAGAGACACGCACCCCCCCCCCCCCCCGATATTTCTTCCTCCCATCCAGTTTTCCCGTGAGCCACAAGGAGTCGGGCGAATCTCCACCCGCTTCCGTTTCCTGCCTCCTGCACCCTGTCGGCCCCGAACTCCGCCTCCGACGCGTCCACTGCTCCCGTCGCCGCCTCCGGCAGACGATTTCATCCCCAATGCTTCCTTCTTCTTCACCGACCGGTGAGGGTAAGGCAAAACCCTAGTTCTCCCTTTTCTCATTTCTCCAGGGCATCGGCTCTTCTCCGGCAACCCTAACTCTCCGTTTCGGTCGTTGGACCTCTAGAGGAACTCCTAGGGTTTCGCTCAAAACCCCACTTCGTGGATTTCTGAGCCCAGATTAGGCCTCCTTGGGTAAGGAACCCCGCCTGACTCTCATTTTTAGTTTTGCCCTAATTTATTTGGGAGGATTTCCGCCCTCCGATCGACATAATTTCATCGTTCCCTCTTGCGTTTGTCGTAAATTCGACTAATTTCATTTATGTTTGTGTTTCTGGTGCCGCTCATCAGATCTAGCAGTGGAATTCGCTCTGAACACTCTCCAATTTAGGGTTTCCGACGCCTAGAGCCACCAAATTATCGATCCTTGTGGTAACTCCTCTCCCCTCACTCTCGAGTGAGATAATTTCCTTCAAACCACCTTTTATGTGAGTTTTCTTTTACAAATATTAAATGTTTGTGTAAGTGTAGGAATCCTGGTTATGATATTGTGTTCGCGTGGTCTTAAAGCAGGTCAAAAGAATTTAAGATTTCCTAAACGCTTGCTAACACCGTTTAAACGCCGCCATTCGTTCAGCTTTACCTTAAGCCGAGTAGAGAAACCTCTCTTGCTTACAAACATGAAAAATCTATTTTGACTTCACTTTTTGTTATGAAGTAGACCCTTATAGTATGAATTTATCTAATTAATAACTTGTCCAAATTAATTATGAATCCCTGAGATTGTTTAATATCATATGCAAACATTGAAAGAAGAGTGTTGATTTGGTGTGACGCGATGGATCGAGCCCCCGCCTAGCTGGTAACAGAAACCATTAAGCGACTTTTGCAATCATAGTTGCTGATAAGCCTTGCATCAATTTATACACTAGAATCTTGCACACCAAATGACAACACCTTCACCCTTCATTGTTTTCTGCTTATGGTATGACAGCTAGACTAAACTCCGGAGTAGGCTATTAAAGTAAAAACATCTTGTTAGACATGGTTACTTGTCTGTTAGTAGGTTGCTACGTGTAAAACTAGTTCACTGAGCTATTGTTTCCTTTGATTACTTTTTTGTGCAAGTTATTAACTTGAATTTTTATGTATTTTTTTCATGTTCTGAGACATTTTCCTTCTGTTTGGATTTGTCTTAGGGTTCGTGACTGCGTCGTCCGGTTCCTGAGTATTCTTCATCCAAATTCAACTTTACTAGGATGGTTTCATTTTAGTTTGATGTATCAGCGGGTTGTATGTATTTTGTTTCAGTTACTGTTGGATTTTACTATTCATGTATTAGTTATCGTCAGACATTTTCTTTTGTATCGTGAACAACTTTTTTTAGAGTGAAGCATTGTACTAGTTCATTTCACTTATGATATTTCTATCTTTGTGGCTAGTTGCATTCATTCAGTTTCAGTACTGCTTGTGGCTCCATTTTCATAAAAAAAGCATGCACAACTTTTTATTTGTTTATTTGCGGTTTTCGCACCACTTTAAAATCAACTAAATCTCTTTCAAAAATAACAATTCAAAACTAATTGTTGAATGTTCATTTCCGCCTTAGCAGACATGGCTCCTCTCTGCATGTCTGTGACATCACACCCGCCTGAAGCGCACTCTGATCCTGTTAAGACAGGTCGTGACAGTTGGTATCAGAGGGAGGTTAGCTCCTAAAATGAAGTATTTTGAAAATATTAAATATTTTGGAACTTTATTATGTAAATTAATATATACATGCATCATTGCTTCACTCACTTTGTCGTTATCTGTTGTTCGAGACTGAAACATCCACACACTCACTCACAAGCATGAGTAGTATGCGTGCAAATGTTAAGGGAGTATGAGCAAACTTAACATTTATATGCATATGAATTTCCACTAGTATATACATCGCTTGCAAATATTAAATTGTATGAGCGGTTTAATATTTTCAAGTGCATGACATTAGAATCATAATGCACATGACATGTTAAGTGATATGGACACTTAACATGACATGTGTATCCATTCATGGGCATTTTTTTAGGAATGCATTGTAGCCATAATTACATTGCATGCATATCATAACTTATTTCACAAGTGTTAGACAAAGAGCAACAGATGACGATTGTACACACATGGATTTTGCAATCATAGTTTTATCGCACACGAATCTATCGTCGCATTTGCATTTACATGACTTTCACCTAGAGTTGTCCACTGAAAATGTTGTAACTATTACATGATTTACGTATCCAACAGTGTTAGAAAGCTAGAACCTATAGTCTCGATCTGTTATGCTTAGCCTGACTGTTTCACTTACTCAATTCTTTTTTATTTCCTTTAGATGGATCATAAGCGATCGCAGCGAAAGAAAGCTACCCCTTCTGCAAGGGAGGCCTCTAGAGATGAAATTGCCTAACTTTTGCGACAGCTTCTGGAGCGTGTCACCCATCTGGAGGGGGAACGCCAAACTCCTGATCCAGCATCTAGTTCCGGCAACGCAGGGACGACTGGAGTAGCTGTTACCACCACCCCTCCTGCACCCGGATCTGGAACTGGCTTGCCTGCTGGCACCATGGAGGTCCCGCTCGTGCCAAGTCTGACTGCTTCCCCTGTAGCGATGGCAGACACTCTGGATTTCAAGAGACTAAATCCGCCTACCTACAACGACGACCGTGATTCGAAGTGATCACTGAATGGATCTCCCAGATGGAGAAACACTTTGAGTATGCTGCAGTTCCCGAGGCCCAAAAGGTTCCCCTTGCGGCCTATCAGCTGACCGAGGATGCTTACACTTGGTGGCTTCAGCGCCACAGCCTCTCTCATTCTACCACCTTGACTTGGGGACAGTTCAAGGATGCTCTTATGGAGAACTTCCTCTCTTCTGTGGAGCGGGACAACTTAGCTGAGAAGTTCCTGTCCCTTCAACAGTTTGGCAGGACAGTGACCGAGTATGCGCGAGAGTTCTCCCGCATATCCCTCCTTGCTGCGGAGTTGGTGTCGGATGAAGCCAAAAAGATCAGTCGTTTCGTGAAGTGGCTCCGTCATGACTTCCAGCAGCATGTGGTAGTCCATGGCGCCACCACCTACGTGGAGACCGTGGGAGCCGCCTTGAAGGTGGAAGCAATTGAGCTGGATCGTCCTACCAAGAAAGTCCAGCACGGCACCAGCAATGTCGCAACATTTGACCTCAAGCGCAAGAGTGCTCCATCTCAGGAGCAAGGTCCCGGGTCCAAAGAGGTGTGTGCCTTCTATCGCAAGGTGAGCCATGTTGCCCAAGTCTGTCGTTCTCTCCTGAAGAAGCAAAAGAAGGATATTCATGTTCCGCCGCCTCAGATGACGCTTGTCTCTACCTCCATCGTTTGTGCGTACTGCAAGAAGCCGGGCCACCAGCCGGACTGTCGTCGTAGACAGAAGGCCTGTTTCAAGTGTGAGCAGATTGGACAACTCAAGCTAGATTGCCCTATGAAGGAAAGCCCGGTTCCCGCTCAGCCACTGCAGGCTATCCCCAGAGCTCAGGACAGGGGAAAGGCCGTGCTGAACGTCACCACTCAGGGCGAGGCGCTCGCATCTACCTCCGTCATCTCCGATATGTTTTAAGTGAAGTTTTAAATTTTTTGCATCCTTTAATTACCTGCCTTTAGTATTGATAATCTTGAAATGTGTTTATGATGTTTACTTCTATGGAGTTTTAGGATCAAGAATAAGTGGATGTAAATCCTTTTCGATTCTGGGGCATCTCACTCTTTTATAGCGCGTCATATCGTGAATCTTCATGGTTGGCCTACCTTGCCACTCGAAGTCCCTTTAGAGATCTTTGTGCCCGGTCATGTGCACCTTTCTAACAGGGGTATTCGCAATTGCCCGATCCTGCTTGGCGAATTGCAAGTCCTCGCCGACCTCATAGTCCTGGATATGACAGAATTCGACATAATCTTGAGTATGAACTGGCTGGTCGCGTATCGAGCAAAGCTGGACTGTGTGGCAAAGATGGTCAATCTCAGTATCGATGGGAAGGACTTCAGCGTGCATGTTCAGACCACCCGCAACCACCTGAAGGTAATTTCTGTTGTGCGCGCCACTCGGCTTCTTAGGCAGGGATGTTTTGTTTACTTTGTTTATGCTTCACACTCGGATGCTGTCACACCTCAACTTGAGTCTATCCCGATTGCTTCTGAGTTCACTGACGTGTTCCCCGCCGAGTTGCCTAGAATGCCTCCCGATCGTGATGTAAAGTTCTCCATTCATGTAGAGCCTACAACGCGCCCCATATCTAAAGCTTCATACTGCATGACACCACGAGAACTGGAGGAGCTTAGATCGCAATTGGATGAATTGCTTGAGCGTGGGTACATTCGTCCCAGCTCTTCTCCTTGGGGAGCCCTCGTTCTCTTCGTTAAAAAGAAAGACGGATCCATGAGATTGTGCATCGACTATCGGGATCTGAACAAGGTAACCATCAAGAATAAGTATCCCCTCCCCCGCGTGGATGACCTATTTGATCAGCTTAAGGGTAGTACCGTCTTATCCAAGATCGATCTCCGGTCAGGCTACCATCAGTTGAAGATCAAGAAATCCGACATCCCCAGACAGCCTTCCGGACTCGGTATGGACACTTTGAATTCTTGGTGATGTCTTTTGGGTTGACTAACGTCCCTTCTGCATTTATGGATATGATGAACCGTGTCTTCCGCGAGTACCTGGATAAGTTCATCATCGTCTTCATTGATGATATCTTAGTCTACTCCAAGACTCATGAGGAGCATGCAACCCACCTTAGACTCGCTCTCTCCACGCTTCGTCAGCACCAACTCTATGTCAAGTTGGCGAAATGTGAGTTCTGGCTAAATCGTGTTGCCTTTCTGGGGCATGTCGTTTCGGGTGATGGACTTTCCGTTGACCCTGCCAAGATCTCCGCAGTTATGGATTGGAAGCAGCCTTCTACCCCTACTGAAATCCACAGTTTTCTTGGTCTGGCTGGTTATTATCGACGTTTCGTCTAGGATTTCTCCTCTTTTGCTGCTCCTCTAACTAAGCTAACTCAAAAGCATGTCAGGTTTGAGTGGTCAAATCATTGTGAGCAGGCTTTTTCTGAATTGAAGCAATGTTTATGTTCAGCACCAATTTTAGCTCTTCCGTCAGAGGGGTTAGACTTCTCAGTTTATATCGATGCTTCCGTAGTTTGGTTGGGTTGTGTCCTGATGCAAGAAGATCGTGTTATCGCTTATGGGTAGAGGCAGTTAAAGATTCCTGAACGCAACTACCCCACTCATGATCTGGAATTCGATGCAGTAGTGTTTGTTTTGAAGCTTTGGCGTCATTATCTCTATGATGTGAAGTGTCACTTCTTTACTAACCATCAGAGTTTGAAGTACATTTTTGTTCAGAAGGACCTCAATCTTCGTCAGAGACGTTGACTTGAATTCATAGCAAATTATGACTTGCAGCTCACATATGTGTCTGGTAAAGCCAATTCAGTGGCAGATGTTTTAAGTCGTCAGGCTTCTGTTGCCGCCTGTGCACCTATGTCACCTTCTCTCGCGGCCCTGGTTGATGACCTCGAGCGGATGGACATATCCTTCTCACCTGGAGGTCAAGGGGAAGTCTCTGGCCTGTTATGGGTAGAACAGGTAAAGGACCTGCAGCCATCTGATCCCGCACTCCTGCGCATTTGCCGACAGGTTGAACTTGGAACTCTCCCAGATTTTTCCATCTTTGATGATGTTTTGCGTTTTCGAGGCCGTCTTTGCATTCCCGTTGTTCCGGAGTTGCTGGATTGTATTTGTTGAGAAGCTCAAGAGTCCCGCACATCTGGCCATCCAGGCAACAACAAGATGTATCATGACTTGAAGCGAATCGTTTGGTGGCCTGGAATGAAGAATTACATCGCTCGTTTCATCTCGCGATGCCTTACGTGCCAGAAGGTGAAGGTTCACGTCAGGGTCCTGCTGGTCTTTTGCAGCCTTTGCATATCCCTGAATGGAAGTGGGAAGATGTTTCTATGAACTTCATCACTGGATTGCCTCGCACTCCGAGAGGGCATGATGCGATTTGGGTTATTGTGGACCGCTTGACTAAAGTGGCTCATTTTATTCCGTATAAGGAGGGTCATTCCACCGAGAAGATGACCCTGATCTATGTTTCAGAGATTGTTAGACACCATGGGATTCCTCTGCGAATCGTTTCTGATCGTGACTCAAGATTTGTATCGCACTTCTGGAAGGAATTTCAGCAAGCTTTGGGCACTGATTTCAACCAAAACATTGCTTACCACCCGACGACTGATGGCCAAATCGAGAGAGTTAATCAGATTCTTGAAGATATGCTACGTTGTTATATTTTGGACTACAAGGGAGCTTGGGATGAACATCTATCCTTGGTTGAATTCGCTTACAACAACAGCTATCAAGAGAGCCTCAAGATGGCCCCCTTCAAAGTACTGTACGGGAGTCTTTGTAGGACCCAGCTCTACTGGTCAGAGGTTGGTGAGAAGGTGGTGTTGGGTCCGGAGTTACTTCAGGAAATGAAAGAAGCCACCAAGAAGACTCGTCTTCAGCTCAGTCGTGTCATTGAGAGAGACAGAGAAAGTATGCAAATCAGCGTCGCCGTCCGTTAGAATTTGTCGTGGGTGATCCAGTGTTTCTGAAGGTTTCCCCTACTCCTGGAGTGAAACGGTTTGGTCGCCATCATAAGCTCAGCCCGAGGTTCGTAGGTCCGTACGCCATCTCAGAACGTGTTGGAGGATCTGCCTATCGTCTGGTGCTACCCGCTTGATGTCAGGTGTCCATGATGTCTTTCATGTCAGTCAGCTTCGGAAATACATCCACGATCTTAATCATGTTATTGAAGAAGTCCTAGTGATTCTTGAAGCCAATCTGTCCTATCCAGTCGAGCCCGCGAAGATCGTCGAATATCAAGAACGCAAGCTTCGCAAGAGAACTATTCCTATGGTGAAGGTACTTTGGGTGCATGGCAAGTCTGAGGAGTACACTTGGGAACTCTAATCTGATATGCGCAGCAATTATCCGCAACTACTATCTTAATCTTGGTACGTCTCTAAGTCTGACTTCCTTGTTATTTCAGTATCTTTCATAGTTAGCTTCCATGTTTTTTATGGCAAACTGTAGTTGAAGTGCATGTCGCCAGAATCTTCGTTGTTTTTGGCCCCATTCAGAGAATTCTCAGGAAAAGTTTCGGTACGAAACTTCCTAAGTAGGAGAGAATGTAACAAGCTCATTTTTTATTATAATAATAATAATAATAACAAAAAAAACAAAACCTAATCCTACCCTTATAACCCGAGAGACATGCTCCCCCCCCCCCCGATATTTCTTCCTCCCGTCCAGTTTTCCCGTGCGCCGCAAGGAGCCGGACTAATCTCCTCCCGCTTCCGTTTCCTGCCTCCTGCACCCGGTCGGCCCCGAACTCCGCCTCCGACGGCGTCCACTGCTCCCGTCGCCGCCTCCCGCCGACGATTTCATCCCCGGTGCTTCCTCCTTCATCTCCTTCTCCGACCAGTGAGGGTAAGGCAAAACCCTAGTTCTCCCTTTTCTCATTTCTCCACCTCCCCCCTTAGAATTAACGTGGATTTTCCTCAATGACCTCGTCCAGGGCAGCGGCTCTTCTCCGACAACCATAACTCTGTTTCGGCCGGTGGACCTCTAGAGGAACTCCTAGGGTTTCGCTCGAAACCCCACTTTGTGGATTTCTGAGTCCAGATCTGGCCTCCTTGGGTAAGGAACCCTGCCTAACTCTCATTTTAAATTTTCCCCTAATTTATTCGGGAGGATTTCCGCCCTCCGATCAACGTAATTTCGTCATTCTCTCTTGTGTTTGTCGTAAATTCGACTAATTTCATTTATGTTTGTGTTTTCGGTGCTGCTCATCAGATCTAGCAGTGGAATTCGCTCTGAACCCTCTCTGATTTAGGGTTTCCGACGCCTAAAGCCGCCAAATTCTCGATCCTTGTGGTAACTCCTCTTCTCTCACTCTCGAGGGAGGTAATTTCCTTCAAACCACCTTTTACGAATCCTGATTATGATATTGTGTTCGCGTGATCTTAAAGCAGGTCAAAAGAATTGAAGATTTCCTAAGTGCTTGCTAACGCCGCTTAGCCGCCTCCATCCGTTCAGCTTTACCTTAAGGCGAGTAGAGAAACCTCTTTTACTTGCAAACATGAAAAATCTATTTTTACTTCACTTTTTGTTATGAAGTAGACCTTTATAGTCTGCAATCGTCTAATTAATAACATCAAATTAATTATGAATCTCTGAGATTGTTTAATATCATAGGCAAACATTGAGAGTAGAGTGTTGGTTTGGTGTGACGCGTTGAATCGAGCCCCTGCCTAGCTGGTAACAGAAACCATTAGGCGACTTTTGCAAGCACAGTTGTTGATAAGACTTGCATCAATTTATATACTAGAATCCTGTACACCAAATGACAACACCTTCACCCTTCATTATTTTCTGCTTATGGTATGACAGCTAGACTAAACTCTGGAGTAGGCTATTAAAGTAAAAGCATCTTGTTAGACATAGTTACTTGTCCGGTACTAGGTTGCTACGTGTAAAACTAGTTCACTGAGCTCATGTTTCATTTGCTTACTTTTTTGTGCAAGTTATTAATTAGAATCTTTATGTATTTTTTTATGTTCTGAGATATTTTCCTTCTATTTGGATTTATTTTAGGGTTCGTGACTGCGCCGTCCGATTCCTGAGTATTCTTCATCCAACTTCAACTTTGCTTGGAGGTTTCATTTTAGTTTGATGTATCAGCAGGTTTTATGTATTTTGTTTCAGTTACTGTTGGATTTTACTATTCATGTATTAGTTATCGTCAGACATTTTCTCTTGTATCGTGGACAACTTTTTTTTGTTGAAGCATTGTACTAGTTCATTTCACTTATGATATTTCTACCTTTGTGGCTAGTTGCATTCATTCAGTTTCAGTACTTTTTGTGACTCCATTTTTATAAAAAGAAAGCATGCACAACAACTTTTTATTTGTTTATTTTTGGTTTTCGCACCACTTTAAAATCTACTAAATCCCTTTCAAAAATAACAATTTAAAACTAGTTGTACAATCTCTGTTTTCGCCTTAGCAGACATGACTCCTCTCTACATGTCTGTGCCATCACGACCCGCCCGAAGCGCACTCTGATCCTGTTAAGATGGGTCGTGACAATAATCAAAAATTTGAACTCACTTCATATTCTGATTCCATTAGATTAAGGTTCCATTTGGTGGGGCATTTTTGCCCTATTACGGCGCGCCAGAACGTCACTGTTGCGTGTGGTGTCGTAAAATTTAAATTGTTAAATCTAGGGTTCCAGAGCGACCTGAAAACCATGTTTATACAGCAACAACCCTATAAAAAAATTGAACATGAGGTGACAAACTGGACTAACCACGGTCGAAAACCACATAAAATAAATACATGGACAATTTGTAGAAGTCAAATATAGGGGTATAAATGTCAAGATAGATGTGCGCATTTTCATCATACAAAAAAAGATCAGATATGAAAGTAAGATGACGATAGCATTAAACTGAGAAGAATGATGCAGCAGTTACTGTAAGACCGAACAAGGAAAAAAAGGAAAATAATCGGTCACTCCCTCATCTTTTAACAAACATTTTTGCTTCACATTTTGAAAATAGACCACGCAAAGAAAAAGCGTCCAGTCATCCATTGAGCAGTACATGTCACAACTGAGTGCACACCAGACAGAATGGAGTGCCCATTGGTGAAAAAAAGAAAATTGAGCGAATTGAGCCACCAATTCGCTGAAATTGAGCGAATTGAGTGTGAGCGAATTGGGCGCCCAATTCGCTGAAACTTAGCGAATTGAGCCCCCAATTCTCCATTATTAATAATCTAGTTCTCTATGTGCTCTCTAAGCAAATTTTGGTTCCCTTCTATCAAATTGGTATAAGAGCCTTTTTAAATTTGGGTTAGTTAAGGAAGCACGAACAAGAAAAACGTCCATCTTATGGATTATTTATAGGGACATGTGGAAGCTTGGAGAAAACAAGGAAGAGATATCAAAATCAAACCCAGTTGCACTCAGATGCTTTAACACTAGTTAAATGTCTTCCTAGTTACCTAAATCAGATGGGGGATGATTAAGATATAAATTAAGATAACTAAATCAATTTAACTAGCAAACAGACACAACTAGCACTGTTCTCATTTTGTGTAGTTTCAAGTTAATTAAATCCATGTAATTATCCTACAAATCAAATAAAACACAAAGGATGCATACAAAGTGCAACTAGAAATCAAATAAAAAACTACAACATGTAATATAAAGTATTAGACAGAGATATGCAAATTTAGGGTAAAAGTCTTTGTATCTTTTGAACATCAATGATCAACCCCTCTTGAATTAATAATATAACATGACTTCCACTCAGCCAATGAATGACCAAATCCCTCCTAAAAACACAAAGGACGTAATAGAATCAAACATTCAAGCATAATATAAATGAGATCAATTTTTGAGGCAACAAAATAAAAATAACAACATATATAAATCAACTAAACCATCAATCATAATCTACCAAAGTCAACAATGCAATGTTTCGCACCAAAAACAAACACAAACTACCAGGTCGGCAATCATAAACTCTAAACTAATGTGCAAAAAATAACATAGCATCACGTCATCACATAGTTTTTCAATTTTTCCTTGGTCTCGTCATCATTAAGTATTAATTATTCATCGTCTGAATCAATTAAGGTTTCATCTTCTTCACTAAAATCTTCTTCTTCATTGAACTCAACTTCTTTTTCATCCTCGACATCATCTGTACGAATTGCTAGAGTAGGTGCCCTCGTCTTAGATGTGCTCCCCTTGTTAGCTATCTTCTTCCCTTTGGATAAGCGCGTGGAGTAGATGTCTTCTTCCACTCCACTGGCCATAGCTACTGCACCCCATATCAATAAATCGTCATAAAAAACTAAATTGTCATCCCGCTCAATCTCCTCATCTTCCTCCATTCTTCCCATCAGTCATTTGTTGTTGGCGTCAATATCTTTCAGCGAGTCGGATCAATACGATCACGTGAATCATATCGCTGACGCAAGACGCGATTGTATTTTACAAATACTAAATCATTTAGACGATGCTGTGCTAGTCGATTTCTTTTTTGCTATGAACCTGCAACATAACAAATAAATAATTAATCATATAATGATATAAATTAATATTTACATACTTGTTCAAAAAATTCATACATGTTCAAGAAAACTCCAATTACGCTCATATCCAGATGAATTGCAAGTGAGACTTAGAACCTTTATATCAAATTTAGTCAAATTATGAGTATCAGCTCCATATGATTGCCACCATTCAGTTGCCTCAAAAAATGAATATCAAGAAATTAATAAATCATTCTTAGTAAATAAATTGTTTGTTTAAAACTTGAAATAATATTTAATTTACTAACCTGGGAACTTTGTTTTCCTATGTTGAACTGCAAATTGTATTCCAAATAAACCTTCATCATTTCTATAGAAACTTATTTGGTCTGTAATTTTATCCTGAATGTTATGAATTGTAATGAGTCTTTGCATTATTTGGTATAAATCTCTCATGACTTTTCCATCTAACGTCATTTCAGGATTTGAATAGAAGAATTCCAGATTTAAATAATGAGTCATGTAATGGTCGATGAAGCTGATTTTCCCATCTCTTGTCCACAATTTCCAAGTCATCCTTGTATTTTTCCTCTTTCTTATTGAAAGAGTTAATGCTTGTCTCTTTCGCTCTATCCATAGCCTCATAGATATAACTCATAGCCGGTCTTTTTTCTCCACCTATCAATCTTAGTACCCGAACTAAAGATAAAAAAATCTTCAAAATGTACACAATAGTAATCCAGAAAGAGATCATGTATATAATGCTCTGTACCTGCTTACCTCTTGTTTCCTTTGCCCACTTGCTTGATGTCCACTCAGGTGAAGTGAACATCTTTCTTAAATTGGTCCTCTGCTTATGAATGCGCTGAACAGCAAGAAAAGAAGTCACAAATCTAGTAACAGCAGGCCTAACAAGCTTCACTTGCCCTGTGAAGCTCCCCTTAGCATGTTGACTAGTTCTAGCCGAACGTAAATATAACTATTTACGGTCATTGTTCTTTTAACTGTTCTACTAATACTAGACATTTTTCCAATATACTCCAACATTAAGTCGATCTAATGGGTGGGACACGGTGTCCAATATAAATGTGGTTGTTCTGCTTCCAATAATTTTCCTATTTCATAACAAACACATTCCAAGTAAATATATGACATTAAAATTAAAGAAATATTAAATAATGATGATTAATGATATATTTACCTGGTAGTACATTATTGCTTGCACTATCAGAAATAACTTGGATGACATTGACCTCTTCAACACGTGTCACTACTCTACCAAGCAATTCAAACATCCTCTCTCCAGTATTCGCATAATCAGATGGATCAACAGATTCCATGAAAAATGTACCTTTGAGTAAATTCACCAAAAAAATTATAAGAGTTCTTTGTTTTTATCTGTTCGTCCGTCTGTTATGATAGAACATCCAAACAACCTCCACTCATCCTCATAATTTTTCATCATATTCTTGACTTCAGTTACTTCATTATCAACAAAGGCACGCAAATTTCATGGTAACTAGGTTGTTTTAGTCCAACCCCAAACCGTCCAACGGATTCTATCATCACTGCAAAACTAAGATAGGTAATAACATTAAAAAGAATATCTGCATCATACATCCATTGAGCTATATGCTTGCAAACCCTCCCTCTAAGTTCCTTCTTATATGCTTCGTTAATTGAAGTTTGCTTCATTAGCTTTTATTGGCCTTTTTTTGCATTTTCTTATCGATGTTAGGTGCAAAAAAAACATCCATCGGTTCTTTGGTCCGAGGCTTTTTAGGCGCACCGCTTGGTCTGCATCTATGAATCTTCGCTCCAATGTCATCCATATCCTTATCGCTTCCAAAAGTATCGACATCTGCAAAGTCCGGGAATGTTTGTTTTTCTGTATTGCTTGCATCCAATTTCTTTTCCATATAATCTTGAATTTATGTCCGTACATGTGGGCATTTGGACAAGCTTTGGTATTTCTGAATCTCCCAACCAAGTGTTGCTTCACGCAAAAAATTCCACCGTTTGTGACTTTCTCACAAAAATCGCAAGTTAAATCATTTTTATTAGTTGCAGATGTCTGACGCACATACTGCCAGCCTGGATCAATCCTAGATTGGATACTGGATGAACCAGATCCACTCACGTCCATTACCAGCTATTAAATCATTTTACAACAAAAAGAATGAGTATATATAATAATTAACGTATATACAGTGAACTGGAAGCCCAGTTCACTGTAAAGTAGTCATGGGCAAAAAGCCCGACCGGGCCGGGCTCGGGCTCCCTCTCAAAGGGGGAGCCCAGTTAGGCCCTTCAGGCTGGCCCGGGCCGGCCTGAATTCAAAAACGCAGGCGGGATTAAAAAATCCAGCCTGATGAGGCGGGATTAAAATCCTGCCTAATCATAGGAGGGATTTAAATCCCGCCAAATCCCTCCTATGATTAGGCGGGATTTTAATCCCGCCAGGCCGAATTTTTCCTTAGTCAGGTGTCGGGCTCAGGCTAGCCCCCCGGCCCGACCCGGCCTGGGCAACCGGCAAAAACGGGGGACCGGTAAGGGCCCCAAGCCCGGCCTTGGCCCGGGCCGGGCTTTTACCAGGTCGGGCCTAGCCGGGCTTTTGCCGGGCCGGGCCCGGACAGACTTTCCGGGCCCGGGCTATTTGCCCACTACTACTGTAAAGCAGTGAACTGGTAGCCAGTTCACTGTTTTATAGTGAACTGCACTTCCAGTTCACTGTTTTACGGTGAACTGGCTTCCCTGTAAAACAGTGAACTGGACTGGGGTGATTTGTTTTGTAAAACCAAAGTAAAAATGCACCAATTAGTTAGGTGAGATAACTATTATACTAACATATTTTTCCTTGTTATCACAGTAACAATTAGAGTTCTAAAACAATTATTATTCAAAAGAAAGGGAGTAGAAAACAATGAGGCAAAGTAAAATCATATCAAAATTTCACTAAAATTGTAATTGATAATCTAAACTTGTAAAACAATGAAATACAGATGCACGATTTCAATCCAGTTCACTTCTAACACACTAATTATGAAATACCTCTAAGTCTCTATGATACGATCCAACTGGGTCACTGGGCTGCTCGCAGGGCCATCTAACTCAGGATCCATAGCCAGCCCCAGCCGATCGCACCAGGCCCGCAGGCCATACACCCCAACCTGTCTCCAATGCGGGACCCAGGCTGCTCACTTGACGGATCCATAGCTGGGCGGATCCATAGCTGGGCACGTGGCGGGTTGTTGAGGCGGGGGCTCGATCCCCCAACCTCCTAGATAAGACTCGCTTCCGCGGAGTCTGCTCACCAACTGCGCCGGGGATGAAAGAGATAGAGATAGAGATCTAAGAGAAGATTAGAAAACTAGGGTTGAGAGGGATAGTGAAGAGAAAAACCTGGAAATATTCTTGTCTGCCAACCAAGGGGGGTTCCAGGTATATTTATACCAGGACCCAAGGCCGGCCGACCCCAATAGGGGCTGAACCGGGTTGGTTCAGGCCCCGAGGGCCGGTTCTTCAGAGAGTGGGGGCTGAACCAGTTGGTTCAGCCCCGTTGTCGCCTCCGTATCTCCCCCGCCGTCTCGTGTACTGACGCCCAAATAGTCGGGCTCCGTCCGGGGGCGTAACATTCTCTTCCCCATCAAGAACCAGCTTGTCCTCAAGGTGGTAATCAGAGTATAGCTCCTGAAACTCCAACAAGTCGATCCAGGTGTTGTACTCTGCTGTCAGATTCTTCCACTTGACTAGTAACTCAGGACAGTACGTCGTGCCTCGGCGCTTCAACTTGATCAACATGATGTCTTCAGGGATCGGGCGTAGTTCGCCAGCGCTGGTAGCCTCAGGCAAGAGAGGACTGGGCTGAATAATGTCGTCGATCTTCCGCTTCAACAAGGAGACGTGAAAAGTCTGATGTATCCTCGATCCTTCGGGCAATGTCAACGTATAAGCAACCGGCCCAACCGTCGGGTGATCCGGAAGGGACCATAGTAACGGGGTGTCAGCTTCTGGTTCGTCCGCTGTGCCACAGACAACTGCCGGACGGGGCGGAGCTTGAGAAAGACATCATCCCCCACCTGAAACTCTCGATCCGTCTGATGCTTGTAAGTTTGTGCCTTCATGCGATCCTGCGCTGTTCGGAGATTCTCGCGCAAAGTGGAGAGTGTGCGGTCACTATCACGGAGTGCACGGTCAACCGCGGCCAACGCCGTACTACCCGGCTCATAACTGCTCAGTGAAGGAGGAGGACGACCGTACACGACCTCAAAGGGGGTTAGCTTGCTGCCCGAATGGTAGGAAGTGTTATAACAGTACTCAGCCCAATGCAACCAACTCGTCCAAGTGCGCGGCTCATCCATAACGAAGCAGCGGAGGTATGTCTCCACGCCCCGATTGAGTACCTCTATCTGGCCATCTGTATGTGGATGGTGGGCCGTGGTGAAACGTAAAAAGGTCCCTTGTAAGCGAAAGAGCTCCTTCCAAAAGTTGTCAACGAACGTTGAATCACGATCTGAGATGATTGCCCGAGGTATGCCATGAAGGCAGACAATCTCACGGGCAAAAAGAGCGACGATAGGTTCGTCGGTGTACGGATGGCTCAACGCGAGAAAATATCTGTATTTGGACAACTTATCGACCACCACCAAGATGACAGACTTGCCCTTAGACTTAGGCAGGCCATCAATGAAATCCATGGAGGCAGTATCCCAAATCTGGTGCGGAATCTCCAAGGGCGTAAGTAACCCGGCTGAGGAAGTGGTCTCATATTTCTGGCGTTGGCAAGTGTCACACTGCTGAACAAATAGCTGGATATCCCGGCGCATCCCTTGCCAAAACACATTGGCCCGTGCACGCTGAAGAGTGCGTAGAACACCGGCGTGACCACCCGTCGGCGATGAATGGAACTCATGCATCATGACCGTCCTCCAAGCAGACTGTGAGGGAATGACCACGCGACCCCGATAGTACCGCCTGTCATTCTGAAGATGGTAGCCCGGAGTTGTTGCACGCGCCTGACGCAGATTCTCCGCAATAGTCTGCAACTCGCGATCACGCCGCACCTCATCCTGGATCTCGTCAATGGAATCTAACAATGGTGTAGAAATCTGGGCAAGGACACCCTCAGGCAAGCGGGACAACGCACCAGGAACCCGATTGTCCTTCCTTTGCCGGTAGACAATCTCGTAATCATAGCCCAGAAGCTTGGTCACCCACTTCTGTAGGAGAGGTGAAGAGACCCGCTGCGCCAAGAAGTGTTTGAGACTCTGATGATCCGTCCGGATCTTGAAATGTTGTCCCAACAGGTAAGGCCGTCACAGCGCCAGAGCATAAATCACCGTTAACATCTCCTTCTCATACGTGGACAACCCTAGCGTCCGGGGGGCTAACGCCTTGCTGTAGAAGGCTATGGGCCGCCCCTCCTGCATCAGCACAGCCCCGAGCCCCACTCCGGAAGCATCAATCTCCACGACAAACTCCTTGCTGAAATCTGGAAGTGCGAGGACCGGCGTCGTCGTCATCGCCCTCTTGAGCGCCCGAAAGGCCTCCTCAGCCTCCTCCTGCCAGAGGAAGACGTCTTTTTGCAGCAACTGAGTATGAGGCCTGGCAATCTTGTCATAGTCTATCAAAAAGCGACGATAGTAGCCCGTGAGGCCTAGGAAGCCCCGCAGTGCCCGAATAGTCTGGGGTCGCGGCCAGGTAAGCATACTCTCAATATTCTGGGGGTCGGCCTTGACGCCTTGAGCTGAAACGAGATGTCCCAAGTACTCCACCTCCTCTTGACCAAAGGAATACTTGGACCGTTTGACATAAAGCTGATTCTGGCGGAAAATAGAAAAGACTTCTTCGACATGTGCCAAGTGCTCCTCCCAAATGGCGTTGTAGATGAGAATGTCATCAAAAAATATCAGCACAAAGCGTCATAGGAGCTCCCGAAAGATCCCGTTCATGTTGGCCTGAAAAGTGGACGGCCCCTGGTCAGTCCGTTGGCCATCACCAGGAACTCGTAGTGACCGTCGTGTGTTCGAAAGGCCGTTTTGTGGATATCTTCCTCTCGCATCAGGATCTGATAGTAGTCGGATCGCAAATCAAGCTTGGTGAACCGTTGTGCACGGTGTAGCTCATCCAACAGCTCTTCAATCAGAGGAATGAGGAACTTATCCTTCACGGTAGCACTGTTCAGTGCGCGGCAGTCGACACAAAACCGCCAAGAACCATCCTTCTTCTTAACCAAGATAATCGGGGCGGAGAAAGAACTCGTATCGGGGCGGATGATCCCCACAGCTAACATCTTCCGGACACTGCGCTCGATCTCAGCCTTCTGCATGTGCGGATATCTGTATGGTCGGATGTTGGTAGGCTCCCCCCCCCCCCTCCTCGTACTCCAACGGCCCAAAGCGAGCGGTGAACCCATCCACAAAGTCCGTCCAGGGCACACAATCCTTGCCCCTCAAAAACCACTGCACCCACTGGAAAGCATCATCTTCCAGATGGAATGATGCTAAATGCACCCATTGTCCTTCGGGAACCTCCTGATAACTGAAGAACAATTTCGCCTTTTGCAACCACACCAAGGCGTCACCGCCATGGAACTTGTGAAAATTCATGTGTGTCAACTTTGGCGGCATGTACGACCGTTGGCCGACCTGTCCACGTCATCCCGCCTCCTGTCCATATCCCGCCAGCCTTCTTGGTTCTTCGTGTTCAAAAGGCATGCCCGGGAAGCCTTGGCGAAACGGTCCCGCCGCGGGAGCACCACCCCACTGCATGCCTCCTCTTGCAGGGTGAGGTAGCAGCCCTTCCCCCCTTCATGTGGGGGAATCGGCCACCCGCCACCCCTAGCGCCAAAACCGCCCGAGCCGCCCCCACCCGCGCCAAAACCAGCTGTACCGAACCCACCGGAGCCAATCCTGGTTGCTCCGAACCTGCAGGAGCCACCCCCGCCTGCGCCGACCCCGTCGGAGCCAATCCCGGCTGCTCTGAACCCACCGGGGCCACCCCCGCCTGCGCCGAACCCTCCGGGGCCAATCCCGCCTGCGTCGACCCCGCTGGAGCCGATCCCGCCTGCGCCAATCCCTCCCGTGCTCGATCTGGCCCCCGCTGCGATGCCTGCTCCCCTTGTCGAGCCGGCCTACCCTCTGTTTGCGTCGATCCAGTGCGGATCGATCCGTGCAGCGGAAGATCCGCCCGGATCCTCCTCCGACACGGTCTTACCCTTCAGATTGTGTGCCAACAACGCCATGATCTCCTCCATTCGGGCGTCGATCAGTTCTTCTAGCATTTGCGTGGAAGTTTTCAAGTTTTCCTCGATTGCGGCCACCGAATCTGTCAATCACACGAGATTTTCCTTTAAGGTTTCCAAGCGGCCGATTTCTTCTTGCGTTCGAGTAGTTACCATGGTGGAGGAAAGAACCTCTGATACCAATTGTTAGGGGGATGAAAGAGAGAGATAGAGATCTAAGAGAAGATTAGAAAACTAGGGTTGAGAGGGATAGTGAAGAGAAAAATCTGGAAATATTCTTGCCTGCCAACCAAGGGAGGTTCCGGGTATATTTATACCCGGACCCAAGGCCGGCCGGCCAGCCCCAATTGGGGCTGAACCGGGTTGGTTCAGCCCCCGATGGCCGGTTCTTCAGAGAGCGGGGGCTCAGCCCCGTTGTCGCCGTATCGCCCCCCCCGGCTCATGTACTAACACAAAAATAGCCGGGCTCCGTCTGGGGGCGTAACACCCTAGCACACAATATTGCATCAAAGTAACCAACTACTTTGCAAAATCTACAAACCAGAGAGAGTATACTTGGTAAATAAAGTTCAACATCGCATACATTTCGGCAGCCACAAACACTAACATCATCAATTTTGACCTTACAGTTATACCAAGTGATAGCATATTGCATACATCCCATGTTTATGTTTTTGCATAAAATTGTATATTTCATCAACAAAAAATGAATCTGCATTCACTGTGGAGTTCTGCAGATAAATAAGCAACCTACCTAAAGGTGGATCAGCAACAAAAAAAATCAAAGCTTGTATAAGAAATAACAGAAGAAAATGACTGCACCAAAAAATCGACCAGACTGAACCAGTATCTCAATCAATCATATAAAAATTCTGATCACTAAGACTACTTTTTGAATAATTTCAGATGATTCAAAAAATAGATATAAAACCATTAGGTGCTGTTAATCGGAGATGCCAACTCAATATCCTCTTTTGAATCAATGTCATCCTTCTCCCTAAGCATCTCAGGAGAAAGAATAGTAGCATTTCTGATTGCCTTTCGGCCCGAGAAATAACAAAGGTAAGGGCAACATCTCATTATGCTATCGAACGAAAGAGGAAAGGTAATAGCACAACGCTAATAATGGAACTGGTTTCTACATCAATAAAGCAATGCATCTACCTGCACCGGAGAGCTTTCGAGCGGAAGAGGAGCGGCGGCCGACAAGCTATCGAACGGAAGAGGAGAGGGCGACAAATTTTGAGCAGCGGGGGAGAGCTCCTTGACGACGGCGCGGGCGTGAAAGGGAGAAATGAGCCCAAGACTTCATAAGTTCAAGGAAAACCCTAAACCCCTAATTAAACCGAACCAATAGCAAAGGCTAAAAGTCAAATAGGAAATCTCCAGGCGTGCCTGAAAGGCACGCAAGGAGCGCCTAGGCGCGTCTGAGGCACTTCGCCCGCCTTGGCCGTGCTTAGGCGCCGTAGGTTGCGCCTGGTGCGCCCTGCGCCTCAGTCGCGCGCCTTGACAACTTAGATCCTCGGGCGTCGGCGTTTCCATCTTCGCCAACAAATTCCATCTATGCATCCACCTATATCTCTGCCACCGAAGACGTCAACACCCGCAACATACATCTACGAATCCATATGTAACTTCGTCGCCGACGCATCAGTCTGGAGGAGAGATTAACATCTTGGTGACTGGCAGGTCGGGCTACATCGGAAGATATACAGTGTTGCAGCTCCACCAAGAAGGGTTCCTCCAGTTGAATCAATTTTCGCTCTTCCAAGTTTTTCGGTATGGACTGTGATTATAATGAGATGTATTTGGGGAGCTAATGTCATAAATATCAAGGATGATATGCGAGATCTGTGCAAGCAACAACCTAAATAATTTAAGTTAATCTGAGGATTATGTAGATCAATACAAAAAAAATTGTTATGGTTGAATATATTAACTTACATAGTCAGTTGTCTCAGTCTGCGTCGGTCCTTTACTCGCTGTCAGGGCAGGTGCTAATTCTTTTGCCTTCACTAGTGAAAAAAGTAGAGTGAGAAACAATTACTCCACAAATAGAGAATGACAAATGTCACAATATTGATGCAAAAATAGTAAGGAAGAACTCTTTCGACAAGAAAATTATAAGAACTTATTCGTGATACCTTACGGGCTCGGGAAATAATAATCTGCTCAACATTTTTCTCTTGATGTTTAGTCATATAAGCTTCAATCTCTTCAACATCTTTTCTTTCTTGATATTTAGTGATATAAGCTTCAATCTCTTCAACATCTTTTCCTTCTATTAAATTGAAAACTAAAATATAGCAAGAATTGGATGTTATCGAAGAGTCCAAATCTTATGCGCATGTAATTACATGAGCGGAAACCTTGATAGTAATACTGACTCATATCCTCCACTTCTTCCAAATAATCATTGTAATGTTTCAAGGATGGAAAATCCTCTTCCCTATTGTTGAATCTGTAAAAATAAAAGAAAACTAAGGCTCCGTTTGGCACGGTGGTGGCGGTTGTAAACGCATGAGTTAAACCGTCATTCGTTAAGGATCACCTAACAAATATCATCCATTTGAACATAAAAATGGATGAAGTTCTTTAGGTGGACATTAACGAATGACAATTTAATCATCATGTTCATGACACCACCGTGCCAAACGGAGCCTAAGAAGATGGAAGAAAGACATCAAATTAGACAGTTATTGTAAAAAAAAATTGTGAAAGCGGAAAACGGGACACCAGACGCAGGAACACTCAACCACACTGAGCCCAAGCAAGCCAAATAGCAACTAGAAGAGCAAGAGTCTTGTACTAATCAAAAAAATTTTACACAGTAAGGCATACATGGCGAGACATGATTGTCAAAGTATCCAATGGAAGCAGGAAAAATACAAGCCGAAAACAAACCGCGCGGACTCAAAGAGTAACCGCCGGATCTGCTGCTAACTACTATGGAGTCTGCTGAAGCCGCCTGGTCGCAAGACCGCAACAAGCCGCGCGGACTGCCCGTTATTCCAGTGCTGAAGAAAGAACTCTGTCCGCCGAACTGCAAGCCGCATGACCGCAAGGTCACTTAGCCTCCAGAACGCACGGTCAGCTGCCACCGAACTGAACAAGCCGCCCGGAGGCGGACAGCTTATTGAACAGGGAAACAAGTTGCAGAAGAGAGACCGCCTGGTCGCAAGCCGCGACCTGCTGCTAACCGCTGGTTGAAACCGCAGAATCCGCACTGACCCTGACCGAAGACAGAATCAAGTCTCTGGCTCCTCAGCGCAATTCGCACAACCTGCACAGCACAAACCGGTCAAACTCTTCAAACCGCGCGGATAGAAAACCCTAACCGCAGCAACCTCCCGCGAGTTCACTTACTGTTCACTCAGTGTCATCTGATGTGACAGGGGGGGGTCCTATTTATAGGCGCGGAGAGAAGTGTGATCACCGCCCTAGACGATAGGATAACCGTCCTATCCTGTGCGAGTACTAAGTGTAGAGTCCTCCAAGGTTGTACCACCAAGGTCGGATACCAAGCCTTTGACAAGTCGCCAAGCCCAGCCAGACTAGAATACAAAACAGGCGGGCTCTGCGAATACCGTTCCAGTACGCCCACTTGCGGACACCACCAGACTGCATATCAGTGAATACAACCCTGCCCGCAGTCCGCACACACCGAGCCTGCAGCCAAGGCACAGAAGACAGCTGCCGGAGTCGGCGGACTAGACAGACAGTCCGCGCAAACTGTGCAACACCCTGGACAGCTCGCCTGAACTTGGAAACAGAACCAGACCAAGACCGCCAACCAAAACACGACGACCTGACAGGTCACCGCCCTCTGTCCGCACTGGTCGCGCGGACAGACCGCCCAGGCCGCACAGGTCACCCACTTCCACTTCAAAAAATTCAACACTCCCGCTTGAAGTGGGAAGTGGAGACCAGACCTAGCAATCCCCATAACCGAGTAAATGGCCCCTTCGACAGCAGCTTTGTGAAGATGTCCGTGATGTTGTCCTCGCTCCGCACATGTCCAACTACAAAAGACTCCTCCAACACCTTCTCCCGAATGAAATGGTGTTCAATCTCAATGTGCTTGGTCCGCGCGTGGCAAACTGGATTATTAACCAGTTTCAAGGCACTCGCATTGTCACCGCGTAACAGAGTAGGGCCGCGCACTTCTTCATGGACGTCCTCTACCAGCCTCCTAAGCCAGATGGCTTCTCGAGCTACCAAGGCCGAAGCCTTGTACTCTGCTTCCGTAGTAGAGACGGACATCGAATCCTGCTTCTTGGTGCACCAAGAAATCCCCGCTGATCCACATGTGAAGACGTAACCGGATGTTGACTTTCGGTCGTCTGAATCTCCCTCATAATCAGTATTTGTATAGACGTGTAGGTTGAAGCCTGTGTCTCTCCCATAAAGGAGACTCATATTAGAAGTGGACTTCACGTACTTCATAATGCTCCTTACCGCCATCAGAAGAGGCTTCCGAGTTCCGCCATATACCAACTTACTCGGTGTACAACATATGCAATGTATGGTCTCCTAATCGTCAAATAGATAAGGCTCCCCACCAGAGCACAGAACACTAGAGGATCTGGAAGTATCCTCCCCTCATCTCGTCGAAGCTTGATGCCGACCTCAAGAGGAGTAGAGCTACTCTTCCCTTCCCGCATGCCGAATCGCTGAACGATCCGATCCGCATAGCCCTTCTGGGAAACGAGTATGCCACTCTCTTTGCTCTCCACCTCGAGTCCAAGGAAGTGGTGGAGCTCACCCAAGTCCTTCATCTTGAACCGAATGGCTAGCTCTGCCCTGAGCCTAGCCACCTCTTCCTCGGAGTTACCCGTGACGATCATGTTGTCCACCTACAGCAGCACCAAGACCTGAAACTCCCCCTTCTTCTTGATGAACAGGCTCGAATCTGAGTCCGAGACAAAATAACTGCAGAATTAGAGGTATTCTGCGATCTTGCACAGGGAACAGACCGCTAGCCACAAGGCCGACCTATCAGGCTGCCACCCTCTGTCCGCACAGGCCGCGCGGACAGACCGCCCAGGCCGCCCAAGTCGCCCAGTTCCCCCACTTCCACTTCAAAAAATTCAACACTCCCCCTTAAAGTGGGAAGTGGAGACCAGCCCTAGCAATCCCCGTAACCGAGTAAATGGCCCCTTCGACAGCAGCTTCGTGAAGATGTCTGCGATGTTGTCCTCGCTCCGCACATGTCCAACCACAAGAGACCACTCCAACACCTTCTCCCGAATGAAACGGTGCTCAATCTCAATGTGTTTGGTCCGCGCATGACAAACTGGATTATTAACCAGTTTCAGGGAACTCTCATTGTCACCGTATAACAAAGTAGGACCGAGCACTTCTTCATGGACGTCCTCTACTAGCCTCCTAAGTCAAATGGCTTCTCGAGCAGCAAAGGCCGAAGCCTTGTACTCTACTTCCGTAGTAGAGACGGACACCAAATCCTGCTTCTTGCTGCACCAAGAGATACCCGCTGATCCACATGTGAAGACATAACCGGATGTTGACTTCCGGTCGTCTGAATCTCCCCCATAATCAGCATATGTATAGTCGTGCAGGTTGAAGCCCGTGTCTCTCCCATAAAGGAGACTCATATCAGAAATGGACTTCACGTACTTCAGAATGCTCCTTGCCGCCATCAAATGAGGCTTCCGAGGTTCCGTCATATACCGACTTACTCGACCTACATCATATGCAATGTCTGGCTTTGTAATCATCAGATAAATAAGGCTCCCTACCAGAGTACGCAATACTAGAGGATCTGGAAGTATCCTCCCCTCATCTCGTTGAAGCTTGATGTCAACATCAAGAGCAGTAGAGCTACTCTTCCATTCTCGCATGCCGAATCGCTGAACGATCCGATCCGCATAGCCCCTTTAGGAAACAAGTATGCCTCTCTCTTTCTTCTCCACTTCGAGTCCAAGAAAGTGGTGGAGCTCACCCAAGTGCTTCATCTCGAACCGAATGGCTAGCTCTACCCAGAGCCTAGTCACTTCCTCCTCGGAGTTTCCCGTGACGATCTTATCGTCCACGTACAGCAACACCAAGACATGAAGCTCCCCCTATTCTTGATGAACAGGCTAGAATCTGAATCCGAGGCAAAATAACCGCAGAATTGGAGGTACAATGCGATCTTACCATGCTATGCCCTCGGAGCCTGCTTCAAACCATAAAGGGTCTTTCGGAGTTTGCAGACGTATCTTGGATGGTCTTCAGACACGTATCCAGGCAACTGAATCATGAAGATGTCTTTATCAATCTCCCCGTAAAGAAAAGCATTTTTTACGTCTAGCTGCCACATCTTCCAACCCTGGCAAGCCGCCAAGGTCATCATCACCCGAACTGAAGTCATCTTTGCCACAGGACTGAACGTCTCTTCATAGTCTTCTCCATACTGCTGAGAAAATCCTCGAGCTACAAAGCGAGGCTTGTACCGCTCGATGCTCTCATCTGCCTTCTTCTTCAGCTTGTAGACTCACTTCCATGTCACAGGAGTAATGTCATCGACCTTGGGCACAAGGTCCCAAGTCTCATTCCTCCTGAGGGCAGTCATCTCCTCATTCATGACATCTTCTCACTCCTTAACTCCAGTAGCGTCTTCAAAACTAGAAGGCTCTCGCTCGTCCAGAGGGCCTGCGAAGAAACAAGAGACCAAGATCACCGCATTTCCTTCGCTATAACGAGCCGGTGGTTTGATTGTCCTTTTCGATCTCCGAAGGGTCTGACCCTTGCTAACCACCTCTGTTGCTTCTTTTGAATCAGCTTCATTGCCAGGCAAGCTTGGAGCATCGCTCCCCCTGCTCCCTGAACCAGAAGCCTCCGCCCCAGAGCTAGAAACACTCAGAGCTTCTGGTGATACAGGCAGCTCCACCAGAAGATCCAGCCACCCCTTGCTCGCCTTCTGACCTACTCTCTTGTAGCTCCACAGAAGAGTCACCTCCATATGACGTCAGCTCGTCGAAAACCACGTCTCTCGAAACCACAAACTTCTTCGTCACAGGGTCCATACACTTCCACCCTTTTTTCCGCTCATCATAGCTCACAAAGACAAGCTTCCTTGTCTTTCCATCCAGCTTAGTCCTGAGATTATCTGGGATGTGAACATAGCAGGTCAATCTGAACACCCGAAGGTGTTCCACGCTAGGCTTTTCCTTGAACATCATCTCAAAAGGAGACTTTATATTGATCGGACTCAGAGGCATCTGATTGATGACATAAGATGCACAGGTCATTCCTTCCGCCCAGAAGGACCTTGGAATGCCTTTAGCATGAAGCCAACACTTGCAGGTTTCCGTCAGATGACAGATCTTCCGCTCTGTTACTCCATTTTGTTGTGGAGTGTGAGCACAAGTGAGCTCCCTTTGAATGTCGTGCTTCCTGCAGAAGTTTGAGAACTCAGTTGAAACAAACTCACATCCGTTGTCTGTTCTCAACTTCTTGACCCGCATGTAACGACCCTAGCCGATACAACGTGACAGTGTAACGGCTCCGCTCTAGGCGACGCTGCCGGGCTGCAACCCAAGCACCCCAACCCCTCTCCCTCCACAGGCGGATTGTTGGTGGCCACAACATCCCTTTGATGAGCGAACTCGACAGTTAAGTTGGGCCGTACGGGGACTTTCCAGAAGGTCACCCATCTCAGTACTACTCTCGCCCAAGCACGCTTAACTATGGAGTTCTTTCAAATCTCATCACCAGTTGAGCTGCAGCTGGTGATGAGATGTGAAAGAACTCCATAGTTAAGCGTGCTTGGGCGAGAGTAGTATGGGGATGGGTGACCTCCTGGGAAGTCCTCGTACGGCCCAACTTAATTGTCGAGTTCGCTCATCAAAGAGAGGTTGTGGCCACCAACAACCCGCCTGTGGAGGGAGAGGGGTTGGGGTGCTTGGGCTGCAGCCCGGTAGCGTCGCCTAGAGCGGAGCCGTGACACTGTCACGTTGTATCAGCTAGGGTCGTTATAATAAAAGTGCACTTTTTATTGTAACACCCATAGCCGATCCAACGTGACAGTGTCACGGCTCCGCTCTAGGCGACGCTATCGGGCTGCAGCACAAGCACCCCAACACCTTTTTATTTTAATGCCTATAGCCGATCCAACGTGACAATGTCACGGCTCCGCTCTAGGTGACGCTACCGGGCTGCAGCTCAAGCACCCCAACCCCTCTCCCTCCACAGGCGGGTTGTTGGTGGCCACAACCTCCCTTTAATGAGCAAAACTCGATAGTCAAGCGCGCACCACGGGGACTTCCCAGGAGGTCACCCATCTCAGTACTACTCTCGCCAAAGCACGCTTAATTATGTAGTTCCTTCACTTCTCATCATCAATTGAGTTGCATAGTTAAGCGTGCTCGGGTTGGAGTAGTACTGGGATGAGTGACCTCCTGGGAAGTCCCTGTGATGCGCGCTTGACTATCGAGTTTGTCTCATCAAAAGGAGGTTGTGGCCACCAACAACCCGCCAATGGGCTGGAGAGGGGTTGGGGTGCTTGGGCTGCAGCCCGGTAGCGTCGCCTAGAGCGGAGCCGTGACATTATCACGTTGGATCGGCTAGGGGCGTTACACCGCAGGCCAAGCCGACCCTCTACCAGCTCCTTGAACTCCACAAACAACCGAAACGCATCTGACTTCTCCTTCATAAAGTACACCCAAGTGTACCTCGAGTAGTCATCAATCAGGACCAGCATATACCTGCTGCCTCCAAGGCTGGCTGTGACGGTCGGCCCCATCAGATCATCACGGATACACTTCAATTGTGCATTACACCTAGTCAGCGACTTGTCAAATGAAAGGCAATGAGCCTTTTCATATTGACATCGCGCGCAGACATGACCGTCGCTGAAGGATGACAACTTAGGAAAGCATCTCACAAGACTCTTCACTGTCATAACTTTCAGCTTGTCCATCCCAACATGACTCAGCCGCTCATATCAGATAGCAGCACTATCGCTGGCCCTCATCCGATCAACATAAAAGCTTCTTGATTACACAAACAAGTCCCTCCCCTTCTCCCTACAAGGGCAACGTCAGCCTTAACCGCTGACACGTTGCGGTGAAACTTCACTTCTGTTGGACCAAACAGAATATGATAGCTCGCATCCACCGTATTGGCCACAGAGAAGAGGTTCTTCTTCATGCCCGGTAAGTGATAGACACTCCTCAACATGAGTGGACCATTATCACTACCTAAAGAAACAACATCCTTCTTATTTACTGCATGAACAATATCATCAGCAGTTATGATAGCTTTGTTACCTGAGAATGTCCGCAGAGAGGAGAACTTTAACTCATCCCCGGTGAGGTGGTGACCACACCCTGATTCCACAATCCAGTCATCTTGGTAGTCGACGGTGGACAAGGCACGGACACATGTGCCCGTCATGAAAGAACTTCCCCATTCAGCTTCCTCAGCACTGGACCCAGCTTGCTCTTTGTCTGCAACATGCCCAGGCTGCAGCTTGACCTTGCAGTACTTCTTGAAGTGTCCTGCCTGGTTGCATCTGTAGCACTTAAGCAACTCCTTCTTTCAATCTCGCTTAGGAGCAGCGTTCCCCTCTTGCTGATATGAAATAGAAGGACCCGCACCCGCATCAGTCTTTTTCTTCTTCTCCCACCTCTTCTTCTTCCCTGAGAAGAGCGTCTCACTACCTCCTTCAGAGATAGTGACCCTAGCCATCTGTCTAGCCGAGCTCTCCAGCGAGCCAAGCAGATTCTCCAGCTCCAGCAAAGGTGGATGAGTGGCCCAGCCTTCAACGGAAGTGACAAAGGCCACATACTCCTTCTGCAAGCCGCGGATTATGTGCTTCATCAGCTTCGCCTCTGAAATAGGCTCATCAGGATCCAGCGCTGAAATCTCAGCGCACAAGTTCTTCATTTTCAAGAAAACGTAGAGATGGGCATATCACCTTGAGTGGCTCTTGCCAACTCATTCTCCAGGAACTGTAGCTGAGCTACATTTTTCCTGTTGAACAACACATCAAGGGAAGTCCAAATTTCCGCAGCAGATCTACATCCAATGATGTGATCAAAAAATTTTGGTGAGATAGCCCGCTTGAGAGCAAACTCAGCTTTTGCATTAGTCTTCCTCCAAGCTCTCATCGCATCAGTACCAGCACCCGCAGCAGCAGTAACCTCCTGCACTTCGTTTCCGCCGACGACTTCCCAAAGGTCCTCGCCCAAAAGATAACTATACATGCACGACTTCCACTTCTTGTAGTTAGTCGATGTAAGGAGTTCGATTTCAAGACCTCTTGCAAAACCACCTTCCATTGCAAACACCTTAGTTTACTTGGACTCTCAGAAGCAAACAAGCTAACTGACGGTTGATCACTGCTCAGCCTCTGATCTCTCTGATACCATGCAAAAAAATTTGTGAAAGCAGAAAACGGGACATCAGACGAAGGAACACTCAACCACACTGAGCCCAAGCAAGCCAAATAGCAACTAGAAGAACAAGAGTCTTGTCCAAATCAAAAAATCTTGACACAGCAAGACATACACGGCGAGACATGATTGCCAAAGTATCCAATGAAAGCAGGAAAAATACAAGCCGAAAACAAATCGTGCGGACTCAAGGAGTAACCGTCGGATCTGCTGCTAACTGCTATGGAGTCCGCTGAAGCTGCCTGGTTGCAAAACCGCAATAAGCCGCGTGAACTGCCCATTATTCCCGTGCTGAAGAAAGAACTGTGTCCGCCGAACTGCAAGTCGTCTGACCGCGAGGTCACTTAGCCGCCAGAATGCGCGGACTGCTGTCAACGAACTGAACAAGCCGCCCTGAGGCGGACATCTTATTGAGCAGGGAAACAAGTTGCAGAAGAGAGACCGCGTGGTCACAAGCCGCGACCTGCTGTTAACCGCTGATTGAAACCGCAGAATCTGCACTGACCCTGACCGAAGTCAGAACCAAGTCTCTGGCTCCTCAGCGCAATTCGCACAACCTGCACAGCACAAACCTAGCAAACTCTTCAAACCGCGCGGATAGAAAACTCTAACCGCAGCAACCTCCCGCGAGTTCACTTACTGTTCACTCGCTGTCATCTAATGTGACAGGGGGGTCTTATTTATAGGCGCGAAGATGAGTGTGATCACCGCCCTAAACGATAGGATAACTGTCCTATCCTGTGCGAGTACCAAGTGTATGCGCAAATGCTACTGATACAAAACGGACCGTTGCGGCTTAGACAAGAGCGAGTCCGCCAAGGTTGTACCACCAAGGCCGGATACCAAGCCTTTGACAAGTCGCCAAGCCTAGCCAAACTAGAATACAAAACAAGCGGGCTCTGCGAATACCGCTCCAGTCCGCCCACTTGCGGACACCACCAGACTGCATATCAGCAAATACAACCCAGCCCGCAGTCCGCACACACCGAGCCCGCAGTCAAGGCACAGGAGACGGCTGCCAAACTCGGCGGACTAGACAGACAGTCCGCGCAAACTGCGCAACACCCTAGACAGCTCGCCTGAACTTGGAAACAGAACCAGACCAAGACCGCCAACCAAAACACAACGACCTGACAGGTCGCCGCCCTCTGTCCGCCCAGGCCGCACAGACAGACCGCCCAGACCACTCAGGTCACCCACTTCCACTTCAAAAAATTCAATAGTTATTGCATTTGATACAATACATTCCTAAGAAAACATTCCACCGTGACAAAAATATGATAATTTCCAGCCGGTATGAAACTGAACTGTCAAGTATGAAGAAAAACTAATATAGAAATTCTGAGGACTGTGCTGAACCGGTTGGCCTTCTGGTTCATGCCCAGTTCCCCTCACATGAGTAAAAATAGATTGATAATTGAAATAGTTAACCGGATCAATACAAAATGACTAAATGAGTCTTTGTTATAATCTTAGATAGTGATATAACCACAGGACAAAGGCTAATTGAGGTAGAAGAAGATGAGTCTGAGGTCTTCTTGTTATTCTTATAACATCCAAGAGGATCCTATGATGAAAAGGGTGGGGCCTTAACTTAGGCTGCCTAGAGGGCTCTTTGGATGAAGGGACTTAGGCCTTGGAAGGACTTGTTGGGGGCATTGCCTATGATACTGTGTTCTCGGAGAAGAGCAACTGATCAGAATTTTCTATTATGATTAGCAATTGGGTCAAAATCTTCCTAATTCCATCACTGGAAACAGAAGGAAGACGGCAAAATAAAGCTTCCTATTTGTAACTAAAGAGAAAAATTGATCGGACAGTGATTCTTCACAAGTAAACCAAAAGCTGCGACACAAGAACAAACTAGCGATTTCACATACACTCTCTCTCACTTATTTTCTCTTGGGTCTAACCCTAATTTACCGACAAAATCTTCAAAATATTGAACAGAAGATCAGTCTTGTAAAGAAAGTTATGATATCTTCTTCCCCTTCACCAAAGTGGTTGCAGGAAACAATTTTGAAAATTGAATAAATTTTGTAACATTGTTGGAAAAAGAACACAATGAAGTTCAATCACATGAAAAACCTGATATTTAAAATGGGCTGAAGATGGGAAATCAAATTCGTCAAAAGCAATTCAGATATTGCCGGTGCCATGGTTCAAAAAGGAGAGTAGATTGAACTGATAAATAAGGAGGAAAGAGGGCGTGTACATGCTGGAATCCTTTTTTTGAACTGCCATCTCCTTGGCGAAAGGGTTGCTCCCTGAAGGACCAACCATTGCTCGACCTCTCGATTCGCAGAAAATCCGACCTGGAGAAGAGGGGTGCCACCATCGACTTGTAAACTCCAGAACTAGGGCGAGATGCAGGGCTTGATCGCCAGTGAGGTTACGCCGGTATGGTTAGGGGGCCTACTACTCCTTGCCCGGAAAAGTTTTGTTCTTTTTTTTTTATAATCTTATATCATGCGGTGTATAACTGTATATGCATGTGTATAACTGTATATGCATGTTAGCTGATCATTATACCAGTCAAAATTTTTTGAGGACAAAGCGGGGCATAAGTCTTATTTGTCATGGGCTTCCTAGGGCTTATTTGGTGGGGTGGTCATGAATATTGTGCGTGGTTTATGAACCAAGTGGTTTGCGAATGGAGTTCGGTTTGAAAGAATTTCGTTTTTGTTGTTATGAACGAAAAACTTGTTTTGAGCGTTTGATAATACATAAGTGTAATGGTGGTTATGGACATTCTCAAAGTCTCCCTTTATAAAAAAAATATACATAGCAATTCATATTAAAAAATGAACCAAAAAAAAGTAAAATATATACATGTTTATTTGAAAAAAAGAACAATCTAGCAAACTCTAAGACCCAACAATTGCATTAATGATTCTACGACTACTGATCTCATGCTAACAAATAAGTTCCTCCAAACAAGTCTAAAGTTTTTCTCCTATCAAATCTCAAAGACTTCGGCTCCGTTTGGGGGGACTTATTTTCACCGGTCAAGCGGTCGCGACCGCATGAACCGGGACTTAATTAAGTCCCGGTTCATGCGGTCGCGACCGCTTGACCGGTGAAAATAAGTCCCCCAAACGGAGCCTTCATCTCTTAATAAATACATTTATAAATTTTCAACTACCCGCACTACAGTTGGTGCCATTCCCACAAGGAATAACCACCACCCGCCCCAGAGAGCCGGCCACCGGCGTCGGCCAACATCGAGGTCACCCTCATCGAGTTGGTCGCCGGCTTCCAAACTCTCCGGCAATTGATTCCCCATCTTAATGTCACAACATTAGACTCCATGATACACTTATCCCTCAGTCTCAAGGTACCACAAATATTCCTCTGATACATTTCATTGGTAAGACATTGGCTTCCACTAATAGTCCTAGGTTTCTAATCACATACTTATTCGTTTGATTAAACCTTTGTAATAATATAATACATTTTGTCAACACTTACTTGCTGCATCCATGATCCACCCCATCACCTAGCCTTCACCAAATTTCCAGTTCACCGGCACCCTCTCCGCCGCCGCTCCCGGAGCTAATCCCTCCGCCGCTCCGGAGCTAATCCCTCCGCCGCTCCCGGAGCTAATCCCTCCGCCGCTCCCGGAGCTAATCCCTCCACCGACCAAAAGCTCGCCCGTCAAATCTTCTACGCCAATCCCTTCTTCCTCCTCCATCAACTCCTCCCAATCATTACCAATTCCAGCCTCAAACAGATCCCCCCAGGCATCATCTTCATCGTCCTCATCACCATCAACTTCATCATCTTCTTCATCGTCCTCCTCCTCGCCATCCACAATCCCTTTCCTCCTCTCCCTCCTCATCCTCTTCCCCTCCCCAATCAACTCCGCCAGCCCTTCCTTCACCAACTTCAGCTCGTCCTCCACCTGCAGCGCCCCCCTGTCGTCGTAAGCCTCCACAAGAAACACGGAGTGCCGCGCCCCCTTCACGCTCACATAGAACATCTCCGGGTGCCTCACCATCATCCCCCGAAGCCGATTCGGCAGCCACAGATCCTTCCTGAAGTGCGTCAAATAATCCACAAGCGTCCTCTTCTCCGTCGTCATCCCCAAAACCTCCCTCACCGCCGCACACGCTCGCTTTTCTTCCAACTCCGCCGTCTCCCCCTTCGAGATCTCATAAGGGTTCACCGTGGGGAGCTCCTGAAACCGGATCAGGTACTCTCGACTGTGTCGCCGGAGATTGAGCCCCCGGGGAAGTTGCAGCTGTGGGAATTTGGGCGGCCGGTCGATGATTGGCCGGCGGAGGGGATCGTCGGCGAGATTGAGACGCGGGAATGGCTTGGCGAGGGATTGATCCCAGGCGACGAGCTCGAGGGCGCGGCCATATGAGGTGTCGACGGTGCGGAAGCGGGAGGGGTGAGCGTTGCAGATGCGGGATCGGAAGTCCGCAGCGAGGCCGAGATCGGGGGCGAGGTGGGCGAGTTTGGACAGCAGGAGGCGGCGGTGGGGAGCGAGCATGAGGAGGCGGTGGAGCTTGGAGGCGAGGGCGTCGGCGATGCGGGCGCGGAGGCGGGATTCGTCGGCGGCGAGGGCAGCGGCGGCGGGGGTGAGGGCGACGGCGAGGAGGGAGAGGGAGGGAGAGGTGTGGGAAGGGGCGTGGAAGAGGGTGAAGAGAGAGGGGTAGCGCTGGATCATGGAGAGGAGGGAGCGGGAATGGGGAGGGTTGAGGTAGGCGCGGCAGCGGGACAGAACGCGGAGGGGGAGGAAGTGTTTGGGTTTGGAGAGGAGAAGATTTTTCAGCTTTCCGGCGAAGCGGAGGTGGCTGTGCTTTGCCGCCCGGCGGTCGAGCGCAGGGCACCGGATTATCTTCATCGGGGGGAGAGGCGGAGGTCGGGATGTCGAGGCCGTGATGGGGATGTAAGCCTGGGATCTGGTGCGAAATGTGGTTGGAGGATAGCACGCGATTCTGCTCTTGGAAAGAGGAGGGGAGAAGGGGGAAGAGAGGGTCAGCGCCATCGGAATCTCGCCGGTGACGTGAGGAACAGGAGTCCGGTAGAGTTTTCTGGGCTTTATCCAGACAGATGTTGAGTTCTCATATATCAAAGAGTTGGCAAGCACATCATTGATATGTGTACATCATAAATTTTATTTGCAGGCCAAAATATCAAGTAAACATCAGAAATTTTATTTTCATGTCAAATTGTTAAATAAACACTAAAATAAAGTTTGAGTTTTTTTGTTACTTCAAATACAAAAGATTTCTTTCATTTTACATTTCAAACCAAAAAAAACAAACAAAATAAAAAACAAAAATCTCAAATCAATTTAACTGATATAACTAGAAATTTTCATGGTCCATTTTTAAGTTCATGTAGACATGCACAAACATAAAGATATGAATATTAGTTGTGTTAAATAAATAAAATATTTGCAAGTTACTTAAAATTGAATATTAACATATGCATGGTCATTTTACTTGTTCAAGCTTCTTTTTGTCGCCTCTTTAAGCCACTCGTAACCAAAGGTTATACAGCTTGGCTTGTCGTAGGATCCAATAACTCCAGTAATTTTCTTTTCAATTCATTTTTTTGAATAGTCGATGATGTATTATATTTTTGGAGTATATCATCCAACTCTACTTGTATATCATATGAAGCGAGGCGGAAGATGGGGAGAGGGCAATGTTTCGGCTTTCGGGAGAAAACAGGAGCAGGGTGTGCGCTTAGGTTTAATATGGGTGAGATTGAAAAAAAATAGTGGTATTGTTTATTTTAAGAGTGGTGTGCACATAGCAAAAAGTTGTGTGCATGTAACATCGCCTTTTATTTTAAGAGTTTGGTGTGCACATAGCCAAAATTGATGTGCACATAACAGAGCCATAAATTTAATAGGACTTCTACCTTAGGATGTGAAAATACAATTTTATCCCTCTTATTTTGAAAAAAAAAATAACCTCTCAAGGCAGCTGACCAGTGCCAAACCCACAGACGTGGGCCAACTCTATTTAGCCCGGCAGCTTTGCTTTTGCCGCATATTTCAAACTAAACAAAGCACTCTTATTATTTAAACCACAAAGAGACCGCAAAATCCAACGATGGGGGACAAATTGAGCATAGGTGGGAAAAATCGCCACATAATAAGTATAGAGAGACATGCGTGCAACGTGCCAGATAACCATGATGCAAATAATTTTTTGGGAATTTTTTTGGCACGTTGAGCATACAAATGAATGGTGCAACTATAAATAGTTTTTTTCCTTTTGGCCCAACTCATTCGGTCTTCTTCCTGAAAACCAGTTCGAGTTGCTCTTTCAGTCCAGACGAGCTGCTCTTCCAGTCCAGGCAAGCTGCTCTTCCAGATCGGGCGACCTTCTTCTTCCCGGAGACCAGTTCGGATGCCCTGCAGGTTTTTGGAGCTCTCTCTCGACTCGGTGAGCTACCTCTCTCTCGATTCTGTGTTGTTGTAGGTTTGGCTAAGCTTCTTCTACTCTGATGCAATGCCCTTGTTTCTTTCGCAGTAGATTAAGGCTTTAGGAGCTTCCTCGCATAATTTTGACCACTGAATCTAGTTTGCCCAAGCTTCCACAGCTTCTTCCCATGTGTAGGTCACCTCTTCTTCTCTGATGTAGTAAAACTTATCCCCATTTTTTCCCTCAGCTGACCTTGGTACCTCCACGCAGCTTTGAGAACAACAGGTCCAGATGTTGTTCGAGAAAGTTGATGAAAATGTCGCCAATGTAAGTAACACCTTTATATTGTAAATCTAAGGGATTTTACAGTCGTATTGTTGTTCTATATTACGACTGTATTGTAGTAGCATTCTCTACTGTAATTCCAGCAGTCTCACATCCTTTTTTCACTTCATGCACAGAAAAGCACTGTTGTTTTCCCCATTGTACACTCGGAGTCTGAGACGTACGCAATGTACTATAATTATGCCCATACAACAAGATTTAGTATTTGAAAACAACACCTTACCTACTGTACGTACACAAGAAGTATTAAAATTTAAGACTTTAGCTGCGCCAAAACGGGTGTACTAAAATGAGGCCTTCACTGAAGTACTGCAAGTTGGAAACTCGCATAGGATGCCTCGCCTACATTGCCTTTCACACTGGTACAGATGGAAAGAATTTGAAAGTAACGAAATTTGTTGATGCGCATAATCATCCACTGACAAAGGAGAAAGAGAAACATTTATTGAGGTCAAATCGTAATATATCTGAAATGCAAGCTAACTTAATGAAGAATATGACACAAAATTTGAAATTAGAGTAGTGGATGCATATAACTTCCTTTCTAGCGAAGCTGGTGGTGTTGAAAATATTGGATTTTGTAAGTATGATGCCTTCAACTTTGTTCAACAAAAAAAGAGTGTTAGTAAAAGTGTCAATATTGCAAGCTTACTAAAGATAATGCAGGAGAAACAATTGGAAGATAATATGTTCTCGTATGACGTACGAACATAGAAGTTGAATAGGTTGACTAGTTTATTCTAAATGAATGGACACAACAAGATAGATTATGACTATTTCAACCTGAGCGCTTGGACTCGCCCCTAAGTGGGGGACTTCTTCTGTACTCGTCTTAGGGAGGCTAGATCCTCCAGACCATCCTTGGTCATATACGATCTCGACGAATTACGGGTTATACACAATCGCTCATTTTTTCGAGCTCGACATGAGCTCGAAAAAACAACGTAGAACTCGTAGTTCTGAGAGATGAGCGTTGGACAATATGCCACTCAAGATCTCGACACCTCGCAGGAGCCTAACTCAATTGGAGGCAGAGGGAACTCAACACCTCCCAGGACCCGGACTCAACTAGATGTGGAGAAAGCTCAACACCTCCCAAGAGCACGGCTCAACTGGAAGTCGAGAAAGCTCAACACTTCCCAAAAGCCTGGGTCAGCTGGAGGTGGAGGAAGCTTAACACCTCTCAGGAGCCTAGCTCAATAGGAGATGGAGAAAACTCAACGCCTACTAGGAGCCTGGCTCAAATGGAGATGGAGAAAGCCCAACACCTCACAGGAGCCCGACTCAACTATAGGTGGAGGAAGCTCAACACCTCCCAGGAGCACGACTCAACTGAAAGTGAAGGGAGCTCAACACCTCCTAGGAGCCCCGCACAACTAGAGGTAGATGAAATTGTACACCTCCTAGGAGCCCGGCTCAACTGGAGATAGATGGAACTCAACACCTCCCAGGAGCCCAGCATAACTGGAGGTTGAGGGAACTCAACACTTTTCAGGATCTTGTCCCAACTAGAGGTGGATAAAGCTCAACAACTCCCAGGAGCCTGACTCAACTAGAGGTGGAGGACTCTCAACACCTCCCAGGATCCTGACTCAACTGTATGTGAAGGGAGCTACACACCTCCCAAGAACCCAGCTCAACTGGAGGTGGAGGAAACTCAACACCTCCCAGGAGCTCGACTCAACTGGAGGTGGAGGGAACTAAACACCTGAAAGTCCACCTAGTGTCAACTACGTTCACCTATGGGGGGGGGAATAGGTGACGTGCAGCGCTTTTGCGGAATTTAAATTGTACCTGCACACAAAAATAAAACAACACAGCACAACAGAGTACACAAGCGATTTATAGTGGTTCCCCGACCTAGGTACATCCACTTTCCCCCTTCGACCTATCTCCCAACAAGGGACGACTCGGTCACTTCTCCAATAGGATTGAAATTCAATCCTTGCTCTATCGGAAGGAACCCTTCCACACGTATGAGTCAACACACCCACAAACCGGGTTGCACCCAACCCTTACAACACGGAACCAACATTGCTTTACAACAAAAGTAAAATAGAATGTACAAGAAATACAAACTACGTGAGGAGACTACGGTGTCCCTCTTCGTTGACGACGTGATCTTGAAGTCTACAAAGAGTCCACAACCTTGGTCTCTCTTGGAGAGGATCTCCCCGGAACCGGCGGCGGCAAGAGGGGCGGCGGCAAGGTTCACGGGATCGGCGACGACGACGATGTGCGGCTGCACTTCTTTAGAGATCCAAACTTTGTAGCGAAGCTAGCTAGGTCTACCAACGGTCATACTAGGATCAATCGTCTCGATCGATTCGGATGGGGAAGACTTTCCCGATCTACAAATCGAGAGACAAGAGATCTCCGGTTAGACACGTGAGACGCTGAGCTTAGCTAGGCTTCTATCGCAGGAGGATCTGGGCGAAACCACGATCAACCGGCGAACAACTTGTCGCGAGCGGCGGCGGCGGCGACGGAGCGGAAACGACGATCTAGGTCACGTCGCGGCTCGCGTTTTTCTTTTCTTCTTCGCCGGTTTACTGTTCAAAAATACCCATGTATTTATACACTATAGACCCTTATAATATGACCGTTGTGGGTCCCACACGTAGATACCAGAAATCCGGTTCAAAATAGTCCAGCGGCAGAATCCGGTCCAGCAGCATCTCGAGAAATCGCCAAGTAAAATTCGTCGAGAATCATAGGTGATTCTCGACGAATCGGCGAGAATCAGTTAGTGATTCTCGACGATTCGTCGAGAATCACTAGTGATTCTCGACGATTCACTTGTTGATTCTCAACGAATATAACTTGGTATTCATGATCTGCTCAACGATGGGTTCGGCGAGAATCACTAGTGATTCTCGTCGAATCTTACTTGGCACGGTTTTGAGGCAGTCGGATAGAGTCGGCGAGAATCACTAATGATTCTCGACGATTCGGCGAGAATCACTAGTGATTCTCGCCGAATCGACGAGAATCACTTGGTGATTCTCGTCGAATTGTACTTAGACGAATTTTCGTCTTTCCACCCATGATGAGCTCCTTGATCTATCCTTGCTCCTTGTCTGCTCTTGCAAGATTACAGCCCTGTACTTGAAAGTAAGTGCACTCCAATAGAGTGAGTACACGTAGGCCAACACACTGATCTGCTAAACGAGGGATTACGTCGTGCAGACCCGTGTATATTGACCTACTGCACCCTGACATTGGTGTGCACTTAGCGTGGAATAACTGCAAGCACAACTTAAGAGGTTTCATCAAATACATTGTGAATTCATCTTAGCTTGACAGGTGGCTTCCTCAAATCCAGGTGATTGTGGATACAATACCCAACAATCTCCCCCTATTTGACGAAGCCAAAACCCTACTAGCTAAGATAAATAACACTAATCAAATAATAAAAACAGCATTCAGAATTTAAACATGCAGCACAAGAGAATATAAGCAAACAGATCAAAACTTGAGTCATTCACAAATTCAAATATATATACCAATATATATATATACATGTATAATCTCAGAATTGTTCATATAATAACAATAAGCATTAAATGTTCTTGAGAGAGAATGACAAGCTATAAATTGTTGACTATTTTTTCTTAGCTAAGTCATCCTTGAGTTTTTGCGCCAAATACTTCTTCATTTGCCTCTCCATATACTCTTTAGGCTTCGGATAATATCTGGGAGGAGGAACTTTATCTGCTGCCGTGTTGGTCCTGAAGAAGATGTTTCGTTTCGCCTCATACGTCTTGTGCATTTCCCACTCATACTGGCTGTATACTTCGTTTCGATTGAGTTCTCCTTTTTCCTGTAGCCAGAAGGTGTCCAAGATGATATTCTTTGAAACTGGACTCCACTTTCCATTTCTTACTTCCTCCTCACTCAGTCGAATTCTCTTTTCAGCTTGTGTCTCCTTGGAGGTCCCTTCTTGAGCTTTTTTCTTTCCCCTGGCTTTTGCTAGGGCCTCTTGGTCAAACATGCTCATCAGTTTTGCTTTAGAAATAGCCCTAGCATCAGCTTCACTCATGGGAACATCTGCAGCACTTACGCCCTCAGCAGCACTTACTCCCGCAGCAGCCATAGAAGTCTCAGGAGCATGAATACCTGCAGGATTTTCAGGCAACACGACGCCTAACGCCTGTTGAAGCATCCACCAGCAGCTGTCATAGACGTATTTGTTTGACTGTTCGAAGTTTGTGATCATGATTTCTTGAAGCTCGGTCATCTTAGCTATATACTCTTTCTCCCCCTTTTTGGCTTCGACCGCTATGGAGTTTGCATAAGAATGCAGTGACTCATCAATATGCTTTGAAGTCCTGGAGAATTCATTGACTAAGGCTTGCTGATTGGCGTTGAGAGTTACCATATTACCGTCAAACTTTTGAATGTTGTCGGCTACAACATGAGCATTCTGATTTACCACGATAAGAGTGTCGGTGTTCTTTTTCAACCCGTCCATAAGAAGAGTGACCGCTTGGCCGGCCGCGGTATACTTTTCTTCAAATTTCTTTTCCATCACGTCAAGTTTATGATTGATCTCCACCATATTCTTGAGCATGAGATTTTCAGATTCCTTAATCCTTTTCAGCATTTTATTTTGAGCTTTTTCAAAAGAGGTCTTAAGCTCATCCACTATGCCCTGAATGATATTCACGGTGTGAGTGGCTATATCATCTCGTAGAGGAATATTCTGAGGTACTTCTTGGCCTTGCTCTTCAGCAGAAGCACCTGTAGAGCTAGACACCAGCACAGTCTCTAATGGAGGAATACTTACAGCATCTGCAGATTTCTCGGACTCCCCCTCCACTTGTGCACCAATGGTCTCAGGAACGCTCTCAGGTGCGTGCTTGTCAGATGGAGGTTCAATGAGATTCTGAGTCTCCAATACTTCTTGTCCCTCATTGCCGTCATCCTCTCCTTCATCATCCATGACATCATCTTCATCAGCATCCTCTTCCAACTCTTGGTCAGCAGTCCCCTGTACATCAGCTTCGGCTCCTTGATCGTTCCGGTTCAGGGCCTCCTCATTCTCCGACACAGCTTCACTGTCTTCTTGTATATCTACCGCAGCATCTCTGGCTATTTGGGAGATGTCAGCTACGATATCAGTCTGAGTGGGTAGAGGCTCCCCCTCAATTCCTGCAGTCAAAGTATCAGGAATTTCACTGGGGGTGACTGCTGGAGAAACTCCCTGTTGTTCTTCCACGACAGTCTGCCCAATACGCCTCTCCCATCTGTCAAACACACTTGAGTCCATCTTCTTCAAGTAGTGTAGAGGAACACCTTTACTCATGTCAAACTTGTCTCCATTTAGCTGATTTAGATACAGAGTTATGATTCGACCAAAGCTCGGAGAGCTCAAGGTGTCCTTTATCTTCTCGAATAGCAACGCCCCCCAGTTGAACCTTTTACGGCAGACAATAGCCACCAGGATCTTGAACATATCCGCAGAGATATGGTCATGAGATCCTGGCTTGCAGATGAGTACCTTTCCAATTATGTCAGACAGAAGCTTCCCTTCGTCATTCATATCCTTGCGCTTAATTGACTGAGTTCCTCGTGGGAGACCACAGAATAGGAGAGTCCTGCTTTTGTCTTCTTCCTCAAGATAGTCCTCGTGCTCCGAGCTAGAGAGCTGTAGGAAGCGGGTCAGCTTGCTGGCAGACATCTTGACCTTCGCCCCAGCCACCTTGCTCTTGATAAGAGAGTCTTCATTTTGGAGTCTGGCGGTAGCGAAGAACTCCAGCACCTCTTTATCCAAGACTTTGCACGGGTGTTCCAGGACGAATGAAAGCCCAGCCTCTTCCAGCATCAGAATGATGTTTCGGAATTCGTCAGAGGCATGAGAGAACCCCGTTCGAACTAGCTCGCAACCAGTGACCAGCCCAGCGGTTGTCCTTGGAGCCATTGCCGATCTAGGAAGAGAAGCCCTACTCTACGCTTAATCAAAAATAAAAAAGTAAGCGACACTAGTGATCAAGTCCAAGTGAGGGTGAGGGGATACCTAACGGTGTAGACGGTGAGTTAGTTCGAGCGGAGAAGAATCGAAACGGGGAGAGATCGTCGGTGAGAGCTTCGGCGGGATTCTTGCGGGAAACCTTCGGTGATTCGACGGGATTAGGCGGGATTCGACGGATGCCTGCGCGATTCCAGGTGAGTTTCCTGCGGAGTCCTGCGGAGTTCTGCGGGATTTGGCGAGAACCCTACGGGAAGACGATTCGGCGAAGGTTCGCGTGTTTCCTGTGAAGTTCGGCGGGATTCCGAGAGTTTGCTCCTTCGGCGGGATTCCTATGGAAGGTGAAGAGTCGGCGAGATTCTAAATATATAAAGGTGAGTTCGGCGGGAGACTATATGAGATTGACGGGATTTAGAAGGATTTTAACAGGTTTCCGATTGTTCCATATATTTCTTGATGACAATCTTCGCTAGTTTTTAGTGAACAGATGGAAAATTCATTATTTCTTTCAGGGTTTCTGCAACGAGTGATGAATAGCTCTTAAGTTTCCTCAAAGGCTAGTAAATACGCTTTGCATATGCTATATGTCCTTTATTTAAATCTGTACATTTGCCATCATAAAATCAATTCCTAGTTCATGAAGGGAACACTAAAAGAAGAGGTTAGAGCAATAACCAGGATCACTAAATAAGTTTTTCAAGGCCAATGTAATAAGGACTTTTTCCTCCATGTTATTAGATGATTCAAGGATAACTAGAAAGTGATCAAGAAAACACTGACTTGCAATCACCCTCATGCCAGTTGACATTCCTTAGATGTACTTACATACAAGTGAAGTATACGTATAAATATGTATATGTATATATATATATATATATATATATATAACTGTGGATACCCTATGACTCAAGTCCTGGAACTGAGCAAACGTACCTGGGATTATGAGAGTTATCATTTAGTCCCTCAGGTAAAACATATTAGGAGCTCGATGTGAATAAGCTCAATTAGATATCACATCTGTTATTCCAGACGCTTGTTCCAATTTAGTCTTGAGCCACCTACTGTCTAGTTCCCATCATATTTAAGGGAACCTAGACTACCCTGCAAGAAAGAATTACTTTACCTTAGGAACCCAAATCATATTGGGTCCTAGGTTCCTGTTAGCATAAGCACTCGACTGCCTTCCTTCAGAAAACCTACCAGGAAGACTACCTCTGTCCCGTGAATGTGGATAAGCCCTTGACTTTGGCACAGAGGGGTTGTGCCAACAGTCGATGGCAAAGTGCCCCACTTTGCCACAGCACCAACATGGGTGAATGTTGTATCGCCGTTTCCGACCTGATCTAGTGACTGAGGTAGTCACGGTCCTAGGTCTAAACGGGATAGAGCATGATCTCCTCACAAAATTTCCTCTTCCATCGTGACACGTGGAAGGGTGGAAGGAATGCATGTTGTGAGCGTCATGAGGCCGGGAAGGTGGTGCCTTTCTTTCAGGCATCCCCCTTCCTGAGGCCCCATGAAAACTTACACCATGACTTCTATCCTCCCTATCCTGTGTCCTCGGGTGGTGAGAAGTCTTCTGTGAGCTGGGACATGCAGATTCACACCGAGTTGAGGCAGTGGCAGTGAATACAAAGGGCTCAGAAGGAGCCTTAGGTATTCTCTCATGGGTGGCCACGACGGCCCTTGCACTACGGGTGTCTCCACATGATGACAGATCACCCTTGCAGTGACCACGATTGTTCCTGTGGTCATACCTGAAGGCATGATGAGTTGCCTTCCTGCTTGGAGTGGGGGGTCGGAATACCGTTTCCCCATTTCTCCACGAATTGATAATCTGGGAGATCCACCCATTTTCTTGCTTTCTCTTTATAGCATCAACCTTAGAAAAGTTTGATACTATTCTTTTCTCATTCTCTAGACTACTCTCTAGAGCTGAGATTTTAGAGTCCTTGACCTTGTTGGATGCCAATTGGAGAACCAACAAGATCTTCAGTCGAGCAATCTCTTGAGCTTGCTCCTCAGCAAGTAGGTTGCTTGTCTGAAGGGCTCTCTTCAGGGAATCAGCATTTTCTGAAGGAAGGCAGTTCTTGTCTTCAGAAACTTCAAGAGATACGGGGTAGGATGAATAGGTTACCTGCTCTTCAGTGATATTGTCATTAGAGTCAGTGACCATTGTGTCATCCTCATCAGAGCTGCTTTCCTCACTGGCCTCTTCAGTCTCTGACATGGACACTGGAGCTCTGATGCTGTCTGGAGATCCTTGCCTTCATCTTCAGAGGTGAAGACCCCCACATAGGCTTCATCCTCTGGTTGACAGCAGATTCCAGCTTTCTCTGACCCCCCCCATCAGCTCAGAGATCATCACCCACATAGATTTAGCAGTCCTACATTTTTCCAATCTAGAGCGAGAAGCTCCAGACCAGATATCCATGATAATTTGACGAATCCTCTTATCCAAATTAAAGAATGAAAGTTCCATTTCCGACATCTCAGCAATGCACTTGGGCACTTGAATTCCAGAGTCGGAGGTCTTCATAGGAATAAAAGGACCTTCTTCCAGGATGAAAGATGCACGAGGATCGATAGCATCCAAGTGATACGACACTCTCATCCTCCAGACTGGATAAAATTCCTTTGTACATGCGGGAAGTCTTAGTGGTGATATCTCATAATCTAGCTCCATGCTTCTGACACTGGTGGCAGGATACTACTCAAGGTGTAAACCTTTTTGATGAGCAACCTCGCTCTGATACCACTTGAAAGTCCACCTAGTGTCAACTACGTTCACCTATGGGGGGGGAATAGGTGACGTGCAGCGCTTTTGCGGAATTTAAATTGTACCTGCACACAAAAATAAAACAACACAGCACAACAGAGTACACAAGCGATTTATAGTGGTTCCCCGACCTGGGTACATCCACTTTCCCCCTTCGACCTATCTCCCAACAAGGGACGACTCGGTCACTTCTCCAACAGGATTGAAATCCAATCCTTGCACTATCGGAAGGAACCCTTCCACACGTAGGAGTCAACACTCCCATAAACCGGGTTGCACCCAACCCTTACAACACGGAACCAACGTTCCTTTACAACAAAAGTAAAATAGAATGTACAAGAAATACAAACTACGTGAGGAGACTACGGTGTCCCTCTTCGTTGACGACGTGATCTTGAAGTCTACAAAGAGTCCACAACCTTGGTCTCTCTTGGAGAGGATCTCCCCAGAACCGGCGGCGGCAAGAGGGGCGGCGGCAAGGTTCACGGGATCGGTGACGACGACGATGTGTGGCTGCACTTCTTTAGAGATCCAAACTTCGTAGCGAAGCTAGCTAGGTCTACCAACGGTCACACTAGGATCAATCATCTCGATCGATTCGGATGGGGAAGACTTTCCCGATCTACAAATCGAGAGACAAGAGATCTCCGGTTAGACACGTGAGACGCTGAGCTTAGCTAGGCTTCTGTCGCAGGAGGATTTGGGCGAAACCACGATCAACCGGCGAACAACTTGTCGCGAGCGGCGGCAGCGGCGACGGAGCGGAAACGGCGATCTAGGTCACGTCGCGGCTCGCGTTTTTCTTTTCTTCTTCGCTGGTTTACTGCTCAAAAATACCCATGTATTTATACACTGTAGACCCTTACAATATGACCGTTGTGGGTCCCACACGTAGATACCCGAAATCCGGTTCAAAATAGTCCAGCGGCAGAATCCGGTCCAGCAGCATCTCGAGAAATCGCCAAGTAAAATTCGTCGAGAATCATAGGTGATTCTCGACGAATCGGCGAGAATCAGTTAGTGATTCTCGACGATTCGTCGAGAATCACTAGTGATTCTCGACGATTCACTTGTTGATTCTCAACGAATATAACTTGGTATTCATGATCTGCTCAACGATGAGTTCGGCGAGAATTACTAGTGATTCTCGTCGAATCTTACTTGGCACGGTTTTGAGGCAGTCGGATAGAGTCGGCGAGAATCACTAATGATTCTCGACGATTCGGCGAGAATCACTAGTGATTCTCGCCGAATCGGCGAGAATCACTTGGTGATTCTCGTCGAATTGTACTTAGACGAATTTTCGTCTTTCCACCCATGATGAGCTCCTTGACCTATCTTTGCTCCTTGTCTGCTCTTGCAAGATTACAGCCCTGTACTTGAAAGTAAGTGCACTCCAATAGAGAGAGTACACGTAGACCAACACACTGATCTGCTCAACGAGGGATTACGTCGTGCAGACCCGTGTATATTGACCTACTGCACCCTGACATTGGTGTGCACTTAGCGTGGAATAACTGCAAGCACAACTTAAGAGGTTTCATCAAATACATTGTGAATTCATCTTAGCTTGACAGGTGGTTTCCTCAAATCCAGGTGATTGTGGATACAATACCCAACAACACCTCCTAGAAGCCCGACTCAATTGGAAGTGGAGGGAACTCAACACCTTTTAGGAGTCGGGCTCAACTAGAGGTGGACAAATCTCAAAACCTCCCAGGAGCTTGACTCAACTGGAGGTGTATGAAGCTCAACACCTCTCATGAGCCTGGCTCAATTGGAGGTGGAGGAAGCTCAACACCTCTTAGGAGCCCAGCTCACCTGGAGGTGGAGGAAACTCAACACCTCCTAGGAGCCCAACTTAATTGGAGGTGGACGGAACTTAACAGCTCCTAGGATCCCATCTCAACTGGAGGTGGAGGGAACAAAACATCTCCCAGGAGTCTAGGTCAACTGGAGGAGGAAAAAGCTCAACACCTCCTAGGAGCCCGACTCAGTTAGAGGTGGTGGAAGCTCAACACCTCCCATGAGCCCGGCTCAACTGGAGGTGGAGGGAACTTAACACCTTCCAGAAGCCCAACTCAACTAGAGGTGGGGGGAACTCAACACCTCCCATGAGCTTGGATAAACTGGAGCTACAGAAAGTTCAACACCTCTTAGGAGGCTGGCGGATGCATCACACGATGAGGACGCATTCAAACCTATAGGTGACAACAAGAAAATAATCCACACAGCAATACGAAGGTTCGTCAAGCCTCTAAAGATCATACAAGGGCTATAAGCTAATGTCTGATCAAGTGAAAAGGACCTACCCGATCCGATCGAATGCACAAAATAACGATGAAATAAACCGAATAGAACCACGACTCAATCAAAGCACCCCTTAGGGATTGTGCACAATTGTCCAACTCACGTATGAGCAAGGCATTTTCTCAAATACCTAGCATACACAAATACCAAGTTCCACTTGGGATTAGCGAACGTTCGCTCAACCAACTCACTAACGATGACCGCTGCGAAAATAATGTTTTGAGGTGGAGATTTAGTCGGAGTAGGGGCTAATCCCAACAAGAATCTAGCGACCGACAAACCATTACTCTCCGGCCAATTGGTTGGAGATCGCAATGTATTCACCACTTTTTCGATTCGTTCGAAGATTTCCAATCACACACTAGTCCATTCACAACCACAAGAAATAAAGAAAGTGAGATGAATCACACCAAGAGTGGGGTAGAGGAATCATTACCCAACCGGAAGCCCGTTGGATCTTCCGATAGAACTTGTACGTTGCAAGACGGGGGTGGCAGAGGCGGCACGCCATGAGAATGTCGGCGCCTCCAGGAGTCAAGCCGTCAGCCACCTGTAGAGCACCAAATCGGGGAAGGAGGCCCGCCAGGAGGTGGTTATCGGTGATACGCAAGAGGGAAAGAACCGTCGGTATCGCGCCAGGAGGAGGAATCGCGTCGCTGGTGTCACGCCCGGAGGAGAATCGTGAAACGGGGAAGGGGCAGACTGCCCTAGGTGGCTCCTCTCACGGGAGAAAAGAACGGGAGAGCAATCTTGCTTAATAACTTTTCATTAGGGCAAAAGCTCAAAATAGGAGTATATATACTCCACATGAGGAGCACTCCCAACCACACCTTTCCTAGATCTCATCCTAGTCACTCAAATGTTTTTAACTCAAAATTAAATGTAGGAAATTAAAGGGAGATAAAACGTCCATGACAGCCTAATATTTTGGTCGATTGCACACACACGAATAAATTAAAATATGCAAAATATGTTTGATTAAATTAATGTATGAGCTAATTAAATGTTTCACGGCTCATGTCGCGATAGACCCTCCTCGTATTAGGTCGAAGATTGTAGTGGTGTGCCGCATCGTCGAGTGGAACCGAGTCGGCGCCATCACTGGCTCAACTGGAGGTGGCGGGAGCTCAACACCTCCCAGGAGAGCAGCACAACTGGAGGCGGAGGAAATTCAACACTTATTAGGAGCCCAGCTCAGTTGAAAGTGGAGGAGATTCAACACCTCCCAGGAGCCTGGCTCAACTAGAGGTGGAGAAAGCTCAACACCTCCTAGGAGTTTGGCTCAACTGAAGGTGGTAGGATCTCATACCTCCCAGGATCCCAGCTCACCTAGTGTTGGAGGAAACTCAACACCTCTTAGGAGCCCACTTCAAATGGAGGTGGAGGAGACCTTCACTAGGGCCTTTGCTAACCCAGACCACTTATTTATCATCCTACCACTTGAGAGATCAGTCTGCCCAACCAAGAGAGACCCTAAAGACGGGATCTGCTTGGGGCTACTTCCACCAAACTTTTCACCGACAACCTACCATCAAATGACTTTCGACCCTGCTAGCTAGTGAGAGTCTGGTCATCGGGATCAGCTCGGGGCTATTATTCCAGCAACATGTCATTACAACCTGCCATCGAGTGGCTTCCAACCCCGCCATCTAGTGAGAGCCTGGTCAAGATGATCTTTTTGGGGCTATTATTCCTAACAACATCTCATTAAAACCTGCTAGTGAGATCCGTGTCAGCGAGATCTTCTCGGAGCTATCATTTCCAACATATCATTACAAATTGCCGCAGAGTGACTTCCAGCCCTGCAAGCTAGTGAGATCCTGGTCAGCGAGATCTTCTCTGAGTTATCATTTCCAACATCTCATTACAAATTGCCACCGAGTAATTTCCAGCCGTGTCAACTAGTGAGAGCCTAGTCAGCGAGATCTTCTTGGGGCTATCATTCCAAATAACATCTCATTACTGTTGAAGCCGAGAAAATTCCCGACCTCGAAAATAGGATCAAGGCAGCCTAAGGTTACTGATTCTATGGTCTGACGTCACAGATCAAGTGACTAGCGAGAAAGAGAGGAAACTATCTACAAGAACACCCCAAGTGCTCCAGTAGGGAGGTCCCACCATGTACCCGGAAGCTTAGAAGAAGCTTCCCCTCCGCAACCAAAAGGCTGGGCGAGGTACTAGGCAGGCATGGACTGGGCAAGTATCCACTTGGGGGGATCTCAGCCTCTTCCAAAAGTGCCATTTTCAGTGCCCCTGGGGGGATATTTATAGAAAAATCTTGGGGGGGGGTATAGGCGAGTATCCAGCTTCTGCCAGCGAGTTCCGAGAGATACTCGCCCATACTCGCGAGTTGCTCGCCCAAGCTCGCCTCTGCTCGCCATAGCTCGCCTCTGCTCGCCCAAGCTCGCCACAGCTCGCCTCTGCTCACCCAAGCTCGCCACAGCTCGCCTCTGCTCGAATCCGCTCGCCCAAGTTTGCCACAGCTCGCCTCTGCTCGCCCAAGCTCGCCACAGCTCGCCTCTGCTCGCACAAGTTCGCCACAGCTCGCCTCTGCTCGCCACAGCTCGTCAAAGCTCGCCAAATGGTCTGCGGATAGCCGTGTGCTGGGGTACTTCTGATCTCGACGAATTATGGGTTATACACAATCCCCGCTTTTTCGAGCTCGGCACGAGCTTGGACAAATAGTTTTGAACCCGTTGTTCGGAGAGATGACGCTAGACGATGCACTACGTGAGGTCCTTCCTAGGAGTGGAGCTCAACTGAAAGTGGAGATAAGGTTGATACCTCATACGAACCAAGTTCAACTTAACTGTAGAAGAGGTCGACACCTTGCAGGAGGAAGCTCAACTGGAGGTGGAGAGTCGACACCTCTCAGGAGCGGAGCTCAACTGGAGGTGGAGAGAAGAGGTCGACACCTCGCAGGAGCCGAGCTCAACTGGAGGTGGAGAGAAGAGGTCGACACCTCGCAAGAGCCGAGCTCAACTGGATGGGGAGAGTATAGTCGACACCTAGCAGGAGGAAGCTCAACTGGAGGTGGAGAGTCGACACCTCACAGGAGCCGAGCTCAACTGGAGGCGGAGAGAAGAGGTCGACACCTCACAGGAGCCGAGCTCAACTGGAGGTGGAGAGAAGAGGTCGATACCTCATAGGAGCCGAGCTCAACTAGAGGTGGAGAGAAGAAGTCGACACCTCGTAGGAGTCCAGCTCAACTGGAGGTGAAGAAAAAGGTCGACACCTAACAGGAGCCGAGCTCAACTGTAGATGGAGAGAAGAAGTCGACACCTCGCAGGAGCCGAGCTCAACTGGAGGCGGAGAGAAGAGGTCGACACCTCACAGGAGCCGAACTCAACTGGAGGTGGAGAAAAAGGTCTACACCTAATAGGAGCCGAGCTCAACTGTAGGTGGAGAGAAGAAGTCGACACCTCGCAGGAGCCGAGCTCAACTGAAGGCGGAGAGAAGAGGTCGACACCTCACAGGAGCCGAGCTCAACTAGAGGTGGACAAAAGGTCGACACCTAGCAGGAACTGAGCTCAACTGAAGGTGGAGAGAAGAATTCGACACCTCGCAGGAGCCGAGCTTAATTGGAGGTGGAGAAAAAGGTCGACACCTAACAAGAGCCGAGCTCAACTGTAGGTGGAGAGAAGAAGTCGACACCTCGTAGGAGCCGAGCTCAACTGGAGGTGGAGAAAAATGTCGACACCTAACAGGAGCCGAGCTCAACTGTAGGTGGAGAGAAGAGGTCGACACCTCGTAGGAGCCGAGCTCAACTGGAGGTGGAGAGAAAGGTCGACACCTAGCAGGAGCCGAGCTCAACTGAAGGTGGAGAGAAGAAGTCGACACCTCGCAGGAGCCGAGCTCAACTGGAGGTGGAGAGAAGAGGTTGACACCTCCCAGGAGCCAAGATCAACTGGAGGTGGAGAGAAGAGGTCGACACCTCGCAGGAGCCGAGCTCAACTGGAGGTGGAGAGAAGAGGTTGACACCTCGTAGGAGCCGAGCTCAACTGGAGGTGGAGAGTATAGTCGACACCTAGCGGGAGGAAGCTCAACTGGAGGTGGAGAGAAGAGGTCGACACCTCACAGGAGCTGAGCTCAACTGGAGGTGGAGAGTATAATCGACACCTAGCAGGAGCCGAGCTCAACTGGCGGTGGAGAGAAGAGGTTGACACCTAGCAGGAGCCGAGCTCAACTGGAGGTGGAGAGAAGAGGTCGACACCTCGCAGGAGCCAAGCTCAACCGGAGGTGGAGAGAAGAGGTCTACACCTCGCAGGAGCCGAGCTCAACTGGAGGTGGAGAGAAGAGGTCGACACCTTGCAGGAGCCGTGCTCAACTGGAGGTGGAGAGAAGAGGTCGACACCTTGCAGGAGACGAGCTCAACTGTAGGTGGAGAGAAGAGGTCGACACCTAGCAGGAGCCAAGCTTAACTGGAGGTGGAGAGAAGAGGTTGACACCTAGCAGGAGCCCAGCTCAACCGGAGGTGGAGAGAAGAGGTCGACACCTCGCAGGAGCCGATCTCGACTGGAGGTGGAGAGAACAGGTCGACACCTCGCAGGAGCCAAGCTCAACTGGAGGTGGAGAGAAGAGGTCGACACCTTGTAGGAGCTGAGCTCAACTGGAGGTGGAGAGTATAGTCGACACCTAGCAGGAGGAAGCTCAACTGGAGGTAGAGAGAAGAGGTTGACACCTCGCAGGATCCGAGCTCAACTGGAGGTGGAGAGAAGAGGTCTACACCTCGCATGAGCCGAGCTAAACTAGAGGTGGAGAGAAGAGGTCGACACCTCGCAGGAGCCGAGCTCAACTGGAGGTGGAGAGAAGAGGTCGACACCTCGCAGGATCCGAGCTCAACTGGAGGTGGATAGAAGAGGTCGACACCTCGCAGTAGCCAAGCTCAACTGGAGGTGGAGAGAAGGGGTCGACACCTCACAGGAGCCGAGCTCAACTGGAGGTGGAGAGAAGAGGTCGACACCTCGCAGGAGCCGAGCTCAACTGGAGGTGGAGAGAAGAGGTCGACAACTCGCAGGAGCCGAGCTCAACTGGAGGTGGAGAGAAGAGGTCGACACCTCGCAGGAGCCGAGCTCAACTGGAGGTGGTGTAGGTCAACTCGGGGAGGCAAGTAGTCGGTCTGAAGGAGAGGAGCTCGTACAGAGGTCTCGGACTACGACATCACTCCAACGAGGATCGTGGTCTCACTCGAGGAGGTAGTTGGCCAATATACAGGAGAGGAGCCCGTGCAGGGACTTGGACTTACGAGGACCTGCCACTCGAGGACTTGAACATTGTTGGAGTCAATAGCTCTCAGGAGCCTTGCTCAACTAGAGTGGTGTAGGTCGACTCGGGGAGGCAAGTAGTCGGTCTGCAGGAGAGGAGCTCGTACAGGGGTCTCGGACTACAGCATCACTCCAACGAGAATTTTGGTCTCACTCGAGGAGGTCGTTGGCCAATATGCAGGAGAGGAGCCCGTGCAGGGACTTGGACTTACGAGAACCTGCCACTCGAGGACTTGAACATTGTTGGAGTCGACAGGTCTCAGGAGCCTTGCTCAACTAGAGTGGTGTAGGTCGACTCGAGGAGGCAAGTAGTCGGTCTGTAGGAGAGGAGCTCGTACAGAGGTCTCGGACTACGACATCACTCCAACGAGGATTTTGGTCTCACTCGAGGAGGTCGTTGGCCAATATGCAGGAGAGGAGCCCGTGCAGGGACTTTAACTTACGAGGACCAGCCACTCGAGGACTTGAACATTGTTGGAGTCGACAGCTCTCAGGTGCCTTGATCAACTAGAGTGGTGTAGGTCGACTCAGGGAGGCAAGTAGTCGGTCTGCAGGAGAGGAGCTCGTACAGAGGTCTCGGACTATGGCATCACTCCAGCGAGGATATTGGTCTCACTTGAGGAGGTCGTTGACCAGTATGCAGGAGAGGAGCCCGTGCAGGGACTTGGAATTACGAGGACATGCCACTCGAGGACTTGATACGTTGTTGGAGTTGACAGATCTCAGGAGCCTTGCTAAACAAGAGTGGTATAGGTCGACTCGGGGAGGCAAGTAGTCGGTCTACAGGAGAGGAGCTCGTACAGAGGTCTCGGACTATGGCATCACTACAGCGAGGATCTTGGTCTCACTCGAGGAGGTCGTTGGCCAATATGCAGGAGAGGAGCCAGTACAGGGACTTGGACTTACAAGGACCTGCCACTCGAGGACTTGATATGTTTTTCCTACTGCTTCAAGAGTTTGAAAACGGATTAAGCGCATCAATATTTTTGAGGACGAAGAAATCAAAAAGCGAACGATGATCTCGTCGCCGTCAAGTTGAGAGGTTGGCGTCCAACCCTGTTCCTGATAGTTCCTCCAGCCGGAGGAGAGATGCAATCGGGGGTAGCTAGGCCGACATGCAAGGGGGGAGCTGATCTCGGCCGTCAATGCAGAAGTCCGGTCTTACAAGGGCGCTTATATCCCGAGGCATCGTCCCATCGTCCGAACTGGTCAATCTAGGAGAAACAGGTCGAAGACATGTTTCCCAATCCGACTGTTGAAATCATGTTTTGCTCTGCCACCTGGCTACCAGAACCATAGTACAAGCGAAGGGAAATGGCCCTCGGGGGGTCCCATATGACACACACTCGAGCCCACCATCCTTCTGTAAACTTGTACTTCTCAGAGCTCGACAGGTTATCCTGCTTTGGTAACAACAGAGACGCGTCCTGCTTGCAGGACAAACATTCGCTACGAGCGGGTATTTTAGTCTTCTCAAAGACCGATGATGCCTTTGTACAAGGCATCACTCTGTGAGGTCGATCCTTTATCGAGTTTAGGAGGTTAGCATCTAGACTTGTTCCTGATAGTTCCTCTAGTCAGAGGAGAGATGCAATCGGGGGTAGCTTGGCCGACATGCAAGGTGGGAGCTGATCTCGACCGTCAATGCATTGGTCCGGTCTTACAAGGAGCTTATATCCCGAGGCATCGTCTCATCGTCCTCCCTGAGCTAAATAGGAGAAACAGGTCGAATGCAGGTTTCCTGAATCGATTGTGGAGTTGAACTTCACTGCTCCTAGCTAACTTGAGATGAATCACACAAAGAAGACAACTCACATCAACCCGTGACTCCGGGGGCAAGGAGATTTATAAACAACTTAGAAAAAATGTTACAGGTAAGCAATACGTGTTACCGATAGGGGTAGAACCTTTTCAGGCCATCCCCGCTCCAGATATTTGAGGAGATGGAAGGAATAACATTGCATCCTGGTTGCTGAAGTGATAGCTTCGCGCGTATAGACTCGTAAAATTCGAACACCATAGTTGCTGAAGTAGTGACCTCGCGAGTATGGAACTCGCGGAATTAAAGGAGAGCACCATAACTGTTGAAGAGATGACCTCGCGAGTATGACACTCGCGGAATTAAAAGGAGAGCACCATAGCTGATGAAGAGATGACCTCGCGAGTATGGAACTCGCGGAATTAAAGGAGAGCACCATAGCTGTTGAAGAGATGACCTTGCGAGTATGGAACTCGCGGAATTAAAAGGAGATCACCATAGCTGTTGAAGAGCATCACGAGTAGGAGCTCGTTGAATACTAGCTGGAAGATGTCATGAGCAAGTCATCTCATGGAATGTAGGTTGTCGGAGGAGATCATCGCAAGCAGGAGCTTGCAGAGCAACTCGTATGTTTTCCCTGGTGGTGAACATGTCGTGATTCACCCTGTTTGTTAGTCAAACAAAAAGGTCTTACGGGCTTTACCAAAGCACCCATAAGTATGAACATGTACGAAAAACACCACTATTGAAAAAGGAGATGAATCGGGCGGAGTAAGTCGCTCATGGAACTCGTCTATGGATGAGTAACAAAGATACTCGCCCCATCACCTGCAGAACTCGCATATGGGCGAGTAAGAAAGATACACCTGCGAGTTGATTCGAAGTCGCCAATCCTGCCCATACTCGCCTATGGGCAAGTAGCGAGGAAGCTCGCCAACCTGTGAACAGTACACCTACGAGTTGATTTGGAGCTCTCTGTATGAAACTCGCCAGAGCATATCGCCATCCGCAACTCGCCTGCATGAACTCGCTCGCATATACTTTAACACCCCTTATCCGTCGCATAGCATATAGCAGTAGGTCCGGCCGGGGCCTGACGCCATATACCACAAACAGACCGGGTGGTTACTCATGGAAACCATCCAACCAATCCAACGTCCTACACATAGCATTCTAGCGGAAACAGTTTATATAAGTTACAATTAAGAACCCAGCATAAAGAGAACGAATGACCACTAATATACCAAATAGGAATGTCATACATACACGAGTACAAGCCTTAAGGCCTTACAAAATGGTTTACTTCAATATTACATGTTTTTACAAACCACGACACGCAGGCCGGTCATACATGAGTAAAACCAATAAACACTCAAATTAGGCCTTCGAGGGTCGGCTTCGCAATTCGGGATTTAGCATGCTATTTACCGCTTGGTCCAGCCGGACCTGCAAGCAACAAAACCACCGCACGGTGGCAAACAAAGGCAACGGTCAGCAATGCTGACCAAATTATAACGATCCCGCCCCCAACTCAGGGAGGCGATGCTCCTTCCCTGCATTTCATTAGCATAAGCGAGCAATATATTATTGTCACAACATCACAGGCGTAAGCTAACACGGCCACACACCCCGTGCACTCAGGACGCATTCTCAGTGAACCGGCCAATGTCACGTCAATTCAAGCCATAGACATTCTGGACTCACCACCGCCACTTTGACGGCCAAACACATGTGCTATTTGTCTTCCCGGCATGGGTCAAGATAATTTAAGCCATAGACCGCCGAAGACCCTCATCTATGCCAACGGCTCTAACCGAATGACATAGAAATGGGTACGGTTCCATCTAACCCGTGCTCACAACGCAACGACATTTTAAGCCATATGCGCGGGTCAAACTTCTCCCGAGTCTCGTTTCCGTCACACATTTCACATAACCCGGTTATGTTCAAGTTGGCTCTCAGGCCTCCAAGTTGGCAAGATCACGCATCCGCCCAGTTTTCCGGGTGCACCTTAGGGTTAATCCTCAAGGCTCTCTATTGCAATCTACCACGTAGAAAACCCGAAAAACAACCAATCGCGCGGAGTCTTCTCCAGCATTTATGCAATGCAACATCACTGATCCAGACCAACATGTTCGAGTAGGCTTCACACATCATGCCTATGTCCGTTCTCGCTTACGGACTCTAAACAACGGGGACTTTACATATCTACCCGAAGGAACGCCTCCAACTCACCGCAAACTCGCGAGAGCGGGCTTCCTATGCAAAGAAGGAGAGCTTCACATGTTCAAGAAGAGAATCGTTACCCTAGCGTTCTTCCTTGGCGCCATGGAAAAGTAAGCGGATGAAAAGCACCGCACTCTCTTTGCCTCCATAGATCCGAAGTCGGCTCGCGATTTGGAGCTTCGAAGCTCCTCCAATGGCCGGATCTAGCTTCTTCTTCCTCCTTTGGCTCTCCTCTCTCTCTATACTTTAGAAAGATAACCACTCAAGTAAAAGCGAGGGTTTCAAAGGTCCAATCTCGGGTATATCCCATCAGGAATAACCCCCAGCCATTGGATCCCAAATTAAAGTAACGAACGGCCTTGATTCGGGACTGAAATGTACAATCTGGACCGAACACGGCCTGGCACACGCCCGTGTCCAGGGCCGTGTTCCCAATTCGCCGTCAAAATCGATGTGCCTGGAACAACACACGGGTATCCGACACGCCCGTGTTCGACCTGACACGCCCGTGTTCCAACTGACACGGCCGTGTGGTCGGCCGTGTGCCCCCATCGATTTAGCCCGAAAATAACCCGAGACTCACATGGGTTCTTGGACACGCCCGTGTCCTAACCCGTGTCCACTCGAACACGCCTGGGCTCTAGGCCGTGTTTGAAAGTGCAACTAGATCTGATATACTATAGAGGGGGGGTGAATAGAGTATATGGTGTTTTAAAACTTTTTAAAAGCTTTTACAACAATTGTTGTACTATGTGTGAGCAGGGAAGCAAATATAAATCTAATCACAGAACTAAACTATGCAAAAACTAAGCACAGACAAATCAAGGCCAGAAACAAAAAGTAAACAAGCAGAGCCAGAGGACACAAGGAAATATAGTGGTTCCCCAAACTTCGGTACATCCACTCTTCTACCACCCTAGGTAGGAATCCACTGTAGGATGAGTTGATCAGGTGTCCTGGGCACCAATGAGCTTTTGATAAGGTGCTCAAAAACCAAAGCAGATTTTTTGATCAGGTGTCTTGCCACCAATGAGCTTTTGACAAGGTGCTCAAAAAGCAGATTCAAACTTTTGAAGGGAGTTTGAAAAACCCTTTACAGAGTGAGGGTGAGAGAGTGATGGCAGTCTTCTCTTTCTCAAACAACTGAGAAGACTATGTGGATTGATGTCAAAGCTCCCCCTGAATCCTTGAAATCTTCAGGAAGAAAAGCTTTGCTGAGGGTGATAGGCTTTCAAAGGTAGAACTCCAGCAAAAGATGATTTCAGCAATGACTGAAATGTTGAGTGTCTGGAGTCTTGAAATGATGTTGGCCTTGAACACTTTGAGAGCTGAAGAGATCTGATGATTTTTGAAAACTTGATCTCTTTGATGAGTGTTCTTCAGAATTCTTTTTGACAGAGAGTTTTGAAAGAGTCTCTGTATTCTGTGTTGTGTGTCCTCTTCTTGTTAATCTCTGTATATCATCTATATTGATTCAAAAACATTCTGTCTTTTTATTCTCTGTTCCAGAATAGAATATTATTCTCTGTTAAAGATAGCCGTTGGTCTGCATTGATTGCATCCTTAATTGCAAAAACTCTTCTGGAGGAAAGTCCACAGAATTATTAATTGAAAAATCCCTTGAAACTTGGTCCAAAAATAAATGAAAACGGCTAGCAAATCTCTGAATTAATTGCATAATAACTCCTGTCTGATTTGAATTTGAATTCTGGAAGTTATCTGAAATCGTCGAACTGAGCTCTGCTATCGTCGATCTGAGCTCAGCGATCTGGAAAACTTAAGCAGCAAAATAATCGTCGATCTGAGCTCAAAGATCGTCGAACTGAGCTCAGAGATAAAGATCCAATGCAGAGTCAAGATCGTCGAACTGAGCTCACCGATCGTCGAATGCAGTTCGACGATATTATGAAGTTGAGCTCAGCGATCGTCGAGTGGAGCTCGACGATCTGCCGAAGTTGAGCTCGACGATCGTCGATCTGAGTTCGACGAATCGTCGTGCTGAGCTCGACGATCAGACTTGGTCTCCAGACAGAAAAACTTGGTCTTCAGGGCAGCTTCCAATCTTAGACTTCTAACCCTTAGACTCAATTCTAATTGACCTATTAAGCTATACAGAAGGTCAAACAAAGGTTCCTAGAGACATAGTGATCCTGACCTAAATTCGTAATAGGGTATTCCAACAGTGTTCACGGTCTCGACACTTCGTCGAGTGAAGTTCGTCTACCACCCGACACGGCCTTGGACACGCCCGTGTCCTAGGCCGTGTGCCTTGTCTCGACACTTCGTCGAGCAAAAATGTCGACACCCCGACCTGATTGTAGACACGGGCTCGACACGCCCTGAGACACGCCCGTGTCTCAGGCCGTGTGCCCCGTCTCGACACTTCGTCGAGTGAAACTGTCGACACCCCGGCCCGATTGTCGACACGGGCTCGACACGCCCTGAGACACGCCCGTGTCGCAGGCCGTGTGCCCCGTCTCGACACTTCGTCGAGCGCAAAATGTCGACTTCGCGGCCAAATCGTCGACTCCAACCTGACACGCCCTGGGACACGCCCGTGTCCCAGGCCATGTGCCTACTGCCAGATTCCAAATCTGGCCCAAAACGTCCCCCGTCGCACTTTTGAGTTTCGGGGCGTTACAACTCTCCCCCTCTTAAAAGAATTTCGTCCACGAAATTATATATAAAGGAAAGGCACGTACAAAATTAAATTGTACCTGAGCGGAATAACTCCGGATACTCGTCAAGCATAGTCTGCTCTCGTTCCCAAGAGAGCTCATCATGACGGCAATTGTCTCATCGAACCTTGACCATCCTGATCTCTTTTTTGCGTAGCCGCTTGACTTCCGAGTCCTCAATCCGAACGGGCTTGACTTTTGTCGTCAACCCACTATCCACCGGCACTTGATTAACCACGATCACTTGTGAAGGCTCTTGCACCGCCTTCCGAAGCACCGAAATATGGAATACATCATGTAAACCACTTAGATCCACTGAGAGCTTCAACCGATAGGCTGCTTCACCAACCCGCTCTAGAACCTCAAACGGCCCAAGGTACCTCAGGCTTAGCTTTTTCAATCGCCGCACCCGCGAGACACCCTTGAACGGCTTGATTTTTAAGTACACATAGTCGCCCACAGCGAAATCCACGTTCCTGTTCTTGGCATTATAGTACTTCGCTTGCCGGTCCTGAGCGATAAGCAACCTCTCCCGAATGGTACGCACCAACGAAGTAGCATCCTCCACTTCTAATCGCTTATACAACTTTGACTCACCCGTTTCTAGCCAAGACAACAACGTGCGACATTTTCTACCATATAGGGCCTCGAAGGGCGCCATCTGAATACTCACCTGGTAGCTATTGTTGTATGCAAACTACACCAAATAAAGGTGGTCTTCCCATTGCTTTCCAAAGTCCAAGACACACATGCGGAGCATGTCTTCCATAGTTTTATTGACCCTCTCGGTCTGCCCATCCGTTTGCGGATGGAAGGCTGTGATGAATTTTAGCTTTGTTCCCAACATGTGCTGCACAAGCCTCCAATCATTGGACGTGAACCGCCCATCTCGGTCACTCACGATGCTGCGGGGCACACCGTGAAACCGTACAATGTTATCCACATACAGTTTTGTCAACTTCTCCACCGGATCATCCTTCCTATGCGGAATGAAATGCGACACCTTCGTTAGCCGATCTACGACCACCCAAATGGCGTCGTTCCCCTTTTGCGACCTTGGCAAACCGCACACAAAGTCCATAGAGATGTCGTCGAATTTCCACTTCGGAATAGGCAAGGTCTTAAGAAATCCTCCTGGCTTTTGGCACTCCGCCTTCACCAAGGCGCAAGTTTGGAACTTCGCTACGTAGAGCGCCACATCTTTCTTCAAACCCGGCCACCAAAACAGTTTCTTTACATCATGGTACATCTTCGTGCTCCTCGGGTGAATCGAGTACTTGGTATGGTGTGCCTCGTACAACAATTCCACATGCAAATTGCTCACACTTGGGACGCACAGACGACCATCTTTCCAAAGCAATTCGTCCTCCACAACGAATTGGGAATTTGACCCATCCAGATCCTCTACCATGAACTGCTTCATAAGGACATCCATATCCAAAGCCTGCCGAATCCGATCAGCCAGGTCATATTGGACTTCAGTCCAATTCAGTACTGCTTCAGCACTTGATTGCTTATCCACACAAACAATCTCCAACGCCTCCAACTCCCGAACCAACCGCTCGTCATCGATCGACAACCAATTGGCTTGAGCTGGGGCCCGACGACTCAACGCGTCCGCAACCGCATTGCCCTTACCAGGCACGTAGTGGATCTTGAATGTATAGTCCCCCAGGAACTCCATCCATCTACGCTGCCGCATATTCAGATCTTTCTGATCAATCAGATACTTCAGACTCTTATGATCGATGTAGATATCAATCTTCACACCGTACAAATATTGTCTCCACAGCTTCAAGGAAAAAATCACGGCCGCTAACTCCAAGTCATGGACCGGATAATTCCTCTCGTGCACTTTTAGCTGTCTCGAGCCATAGGCTATCACACTTCCGTGTTGTAGTAGCACGCAACCCAAACCGCTGCCCGAAGCATCGCTATAAATCTCATAGCCTTCGGTCCCACATGGCGAACTCAGGACAGGCGCCATGGTCAACTGGCATTTCAACTCCTCAAAAGCTCGCGCGCACTCCGGCGTCCAAACGAACTTCTGATCCTTCCTCGTCAAAGTAGTGAGAGGTAACGCTATCCGTGAGAAGTTCTCTACGAAGCGCCTATAATAGCCGGCAAGCCCCAGAAAGCTCCGGACTTCCGCTACCGTAGAAAGCTCAGGCCACTCCCGTATCGCAACAATCTTCGCCGGATCTACTACAATACCCTCCCCACTCACTATATGATTGAGGAACGCCACTGAGGATAACCAAAACTCGCACTTCGAGAACTTGACATACAACCGATTCCTCCTTAGCGTTTCCCAAACCAAATGAAGATGCTTGTAGTGATCTTCCTCATTCTGCGATTACACCAATATATCATCGATGAAGACGATCACAAAATGGTCCAAGTACTCCCTTAAGGTCCTGTTCATTAAATCTAAGAACACTGACGGCACATTAGTCAGCCTAAACGGCATGACCGTAAACTCGTAATGCCCGTATCTCGTACTGAACGCTGTCTTCGGGATATCACTCTCCCTTATTCGCAGCTGATAGTACCCAGACTTGAGATCCAACTTCGAGTACACCATCGACCCGACCAACTGATCAAAAAGATCATCGATCCGGGGGATCGGGTACTTGTTCTTTTCCGTCAACTTGTTGAGCTCCCGATAATCAATACATAGCCTCAAGCTTTCGTCCTTCTTCTTAACAAAGAGGACCGGCGCACTCCAACGCGAAGAACTTGGGCGCACATACCCTTGCTCCAACAACTCTTGCAGTTGAACCTTCAGCTCCGCCATTTCTTTAGGTTCTAGTCGATATGGAGAGCGTGACACAGGCTTTGCACCTGGCAGTAGCTCAATCGTAAAATCTATCTCCCGATGAGGCGGGGCTCCAGGAAGATCTCTAGGGAACATATCAAGGTACTCCGATACCACTGATATACTATCCAACGCGGGCTTCGGCTTCGCAATCTCCACTAGTGTAAAGAACAGTTCTGCACCGGCACGAACCGCCTTCACCACCTGAAGAGCAGACATCAACGTCTTGCTCGACCCCTTTAAGCCCGTAAAAGTCATCTCACGACTTGCTCCCAACTTCACTTCCTTGCGACCGCAATCAATATAGGCCTGCTGCTCCGAGAGTCAGTCCATGCCAAATATAACGTCGAACTCCACCAACGAAAGTAACGACGCTTGCAGATCGAACTCCTGATTCCCGATACGAATCTTAACATCGCAGATCCTATCCGCGTGCATCGAACACCCGTTGGGCAACAACACATCCAACTTATCATTCGCCATCGAAGAAGGGACTCCGATGCGTGATATAAATCCTTCGGACAAGAAGGAGTGTGAAGCTCCCGTATCGAAGAGTGCTCTTGCCGGATTTTCGCAAAGCAAAACAAAACATAAACAAGCAGTGGTAAGGTAACATGTGCATAACAAGTATTTAAAGAAATTAACTTGCTATAAACTAAACCGTACCTGTCACCACATCCGCCTGTTTAATGGCCTCATGTTGGCCAAGATTATACACCCTTGGTTGGGCCGGAGCATAGTGGGACGCGGTTGACTCCACCGCCTTGCCCTTCTCTTCATAAGTCGCTCCCGGCCTCCTTTCGGACTTGGGACGTCCGCTCCAACAATCGCGGGCAAAGTGCCCCGACTTTCCACAAGTGAAACATGCGCCCGGGGTCCGACTCGTAGTCGCCCCAGAAGCACCAGAAGGAGTTGGACCCGAAGTCCTATGCTTCTTGAAGAACCTTCGATAGCCAGACTTTGAAGTAGTCGGCACTTTGAACTCAGATTTCTTATCACCAATGCTCGTCTTTGCCTGAACATTTTTCATGTCCTTCTCCAAGGACCGGACCGTGTTGACCAAGGTCAAGAAACCCTGTGTCATCGGCCCAGAGAGTAGTAACCTCAACTCATCTCTCAACCCTTCGTAGAAGCGATTAGTCTTGCGCTCCTCATCCACAATGGTGGAGCTAGCATATCGGCTCAAACGGGTAAATTCGTGGAGATATTCATCCACGTTATTGTCCCCTTGTACCAATTTCAGGAACTCGTTCTCCAACGCTATCCTTTGCGCCGAAGGGAGATATCTAGCCAAGAATAATCTCGAGAACTCCTCCATTGAGACATCAACAAGTTGTCTACCTCTCAGTAGATGCAGCTCTAATCCTTCCCACCACATTCTCGCTTCACCGTCCAAAAGGAATGTAGCAATGGTGGTCATTTGCCACTCCTCCGTCTCCGTTGCTGTCATGACTCTCTTCACCCTGGAAAGTCAGTCTTCAGCTTGAGATGGGCTTCCCAACCCCGAGAATACCGGAGGATTAAAGCTCATTACATGCTTAAGCTATCTCTCGGTTGCCCTCCTTGGCACCACCAGTTCCTCTACCACCTGCTCCACTCTTCGCTGCTCAGCCGCTTGCAGCGGTACCTGCTCCATCGCATGAGCGGGCTGCTGCGTTTGCCTTGCAGGCTGCGCATTAATCATGGCCAACACTGCTTCGGCAACCAATCGTATGGTCTCAGCTGATAGAGGTGTTGCAGGAGCTTCATTAGGTGCACTGCTAGCCTCAGAAATTCGACGTTCCGACGGCCCAGCACCACTTCTGGTCACCTATAGTGGTACAAAACATCGTTAAGCGGCCAAATAAAATTGCAAACAACAATTATAGGAACACGCAGGTTCCTCAAACACGTTATTTTCATTCCTAAGTGGACATTCATGGGTTCTTTTATTGTTATAACGATGAACGCACACACATGTGCTCACCACCCCTTAATAAGAATTCGCCCACGAATTCATTTTAAGCCCGACCAAAACCAGTAGTCTGATACCAAATTGTAACACCCCCTATCCGTCGCATAGCATATAGCAGTAGGTCCGGCCGGGGCCCGATGTCATATACCACAGACAGACCGGGTGGTTACTCATGGAAACCATCCAACCAATCCAACGTCCTACACAGAGCATTCTAGCAGAAACAGTTTATATAAGTTGCAATTAAGAACCCAGCATAAAGAGCACGAATGTCCACTAATATACCAAATAGGAATGTCATGCATACATGAGTACAAGCCTTAAGGCCTTACAAAATGGTTTACTTCAATATTACATGTTTTTACAAATCACGGCACGCATGCCGGTCATATATGAGTAAAAGCAGTAAACACTCCAATTAGGCCTTCGAGGGCCGGCTTCGCAATTTGGGTTTTAGCCCGCTATTTACCGCTTTGTACAGCAGCACCTGCAAGCAACAAAACCACCGCACGGTGGCAAACAAAGGCAACGGTCAACAATGCTGACCAAATTATAACGATCCCGCCCCCAACTCGTGGCGGCGATGCTCCTTCCCTACATTTCATTAGCATAAGCGAGCAATATAGTATTGTCACAACATCACAGGCGTAGGCTCACACGGCCACACACCCCGTGCACTCAGGGCACATTCTCGGTGAACCGGCCAATGTCACGTCAATTCAAGCCATAGACATTCCGGACTCACCACCGCCACTTTGATGGCCAAACACATGAGCTATTTGTCTTCCCGGCATGGGTCACGACAATCTAAGCCATAGACCGCCGAAGACCCTCATCTATGCCAACGGTTCTAACCGAACGACATAGAAATGGGTACGGTTCAATCTAACCCGTGCTCACATCGCAATAACATTTTAAGCCATATGCGCGGGTCAAACTTCTCTCGAGTCCCGTTTCCGTCACACATTTCACATAACCCGATTATGTTCAAGTTGGCTCTCAGGCCTCCAAGTTGGCAAGATCACGCATCCGCCCAGTTTTCCGGGTGCACCTTAGGGTTAATCCCCAAGGCTCCCTGTTGCAATCTACCACGTAGAAAACCCGAAAAACAACCAATCGCGCGGAGTCTTCTCCGGCATTTATGCAATGCAACATCACCGATCCAGACCAATATGTCTGGTTAGGCTTCACATATCATGCCTATGTCCGTTCTCGCTTACAGACTCTAAACAACGGAGACTTTACATATCTACCCGAAGGAACGCCTCCAACTCACCGCAAACTCGCGGGTGCGGGCTTCCTATGCAAAGAAGGAGAGCTTCACATGCTCAAGAAGAGAATCGTTACCCTAGCGTTCTTCCTTGGCGCCATGGAAAAGTAAGCGGATGAAAAGCACCGCACTGTATTTGCCTCCGTAGATCCGAAGTCGGCTCACGATTTGGAGCTTCGAAGCTCCTCCAATGGCCGGATCTAGCTTCTTCTTCCTCCTTTGGCTCTCCTCTCTCTCTATACTTTAGAAAGATAACCACTCAAGTAAAAGTGAGGGTTTCAAAGGTCCAATCCCCGGTATATCCCATCAGGAACAACCCCCAGTCGTTGGATCCCAAATTAAAGAAACAAACGGCCTTGATTCGGGCCTGAAATGTACTATCTGGACCGAACACAGCTTGGCACACGCCCGTATCCAGGGCCGTGTCCCCCATTTGCCATCAAAATCGACACGCTTGGAACAACACACGGGTATCCGACATGCCCGTGTTCGACCTGACATGCCCGTGTTCCAACTGACATGGCCGTGTGGTCGGTCGTGTGCCCCCATCGATTTATCCCAAAAACAACCCGAGACTCACACGGGTTCTTGGACACGCCCGTGTCCTAACCCATGTACACTCGAACACGCCTGGGCTCCAGGCCGTGTTCACGGTCTCGACACTTCGTCGAGTGAAGTTAGTCGACCACCCGACACGGCCTTGGACACGCCCGTGTCCTAGGCCGTGTGCCTTGTCTCGACACTTCATCGAGTGAAAATGTCGACACCCCGGCCTGATTGTCGACACGGGCTCGACATGCCCTGAGACACACCCGTGTCTCAGACCGTATATGTAACACCCCCTATCCGTCACATAGCATATAGCAGTAGGTCCGGCCGGGGCCCGACGTCGTATGCCACAGACAGATCGGGTGGTTACTTATGGAAACCATTCAACCAATCTCAACGTCCTACACAGAGCATTCTAGCGGAAGCAGTTTATAAACGTTGTAACAAAGAACCCAGCATTAAAGCATGAATGCCCACTAACCAAAATAGGAATGTATACAAATACCAACACAAACCTTAAGGCCTTACAAAATGTTTCACTTGATATTACATGATTTACAAACCACGGCACGCAGGCCGGTCATACATGAATAAAACAGTAAACACTTCCATTTGGGCCTTCGAGGGCCGGCTTCGCAAAAAGGGCTTTAGACCGCTATTGACTGCTTGGTCCAGCAGCACCTGCAAGCAACAGACCACCGCACGGTGGCAAAACAAGGCAACGGTCAGCAATGCTGACCAAATTATAACGATCCCGCCCCCAACTCGGGGCGGCGATGCTCCTTCCCTGCATTTCATTAGCATAAGTGAGCAATATATATATTTAGTCATTTCATCACAGACGTTGGCTCGCATGGCCACACGCCCCGTGCTCTCAGGGCACATTCTCAGTGAACCGGTCGATGTCACGACAATTTAAGCCATCGACATTCCGGACTCACCACCGCCACTTAGACGGCCAAACCTATTAGCAATTTGTCTTCTTGGCCTGGGTCACGACAATTTAAGCAATCGACCGCCGAAGACCCTAATCTATGCCAACGGCAAGTGCCACGTGCCTTTAGATCTCTTTAACCGAACGACATAGAGCGGGTACGGTTCCATCTAACCCGTGCTCACATCGCAACGACAATTTAAGCCATTTGCGCGGGTCAAACTTCCACCGAGTCCTGTTTCCATCACAATTCACATAACCCGGTTATGTTCAAGTTGGCTCTCCGGCCACCAAGTTGGCAAGATCTCGTATCCTCCCAGTTTTCCAGGTGCACCTTTGGGTTAGTCCCCAAGGCTCCCTGCTGCAATCTACCGCGTAGAAAACCCGAAAAACAACCAATAGCACGGAGTCTTCTCCGACATTATGCAATGCAACATCACCGATCCAGACCAACATGTCTGGGTAGGCTTCACACATCATGCCTATGTCCGTTCTCGCTTACGGACTCTAAACAACGGGGACTTCACATATCTACCTGAAGGAACACCTCCAACTCTCCGCAAACTTGCGAGAGCGGGCTTCCTATGCAAAGAAAGAGAGCTACTCATGCTCAAGATGAGGATCGTTACCCTAGCGTTCCTCTTTGGCGCCATTGAAAAGTAACCGGATGAAAAGCACCGCATTAGCTTTGCCTCCGTGGATCCGGAGTCGGCTCGCGATTTGGAGCTTCGAAGCTCCTCCAATGGAGGGATCTAGCTCCTTCTTCCTTCCTTGGCTCTCCTCCCTCTCTAAGGTTTTAGAAAGATAACACTTAAGAAAAGTGAGGGTTTCTAAGTCCAATCCCGGGTATATCCCTTCAGGAACAACCCCCAGCCGTTGGATCTCAAAATAAGGAAACGAACAGCTTTGATTCGGGACTGAAATGCCCAATCTGGACCGAACACGGCCTGGCACACGCCCGTGTCTAGGGTCGTGTGCCTCATTCGCCGTCAAAATCGGCTCGCCTGGAACCTCACACGGGTATCGAACACGCCCGTGTTCGAGCTGACATGCCCGTGTTCCACCTGACACGGCCGTGTGGTCGGCCGTGTACCCCCATCATTTTTCCCCGAAAACAACCCGAGCACTACACGGGTTCTAGGACACGCCCGTGTCCTTACCCGTGTCACCTCAACACGCCTGGACCCCAGGCCGTGTACACGGTCTCGACACTCGACCTTTCGTCGAGCGAAGATCGTCGACCTGATGACACGACCTTGGACACGCCCGTGCCCTAGGCCGTGTGCCTTGTCTCGACACAATGTCGAGACCAAAGTGTCGACTTCCCGGGACGAGTGTCGACACAGGTCGACACGCCCTGCGACACGCCCGTGTCGCAGGCCGTGTGCCATGTCTCGACACTTCGTCGAATGCAGAGTGTCGACTTTGCGGCTAAGTGTCGACACGGGTCGACACGCCCTACGACACGCCCGTGTCGTAGGCCGTGTGCCCAGTCTCGACACAATGTCGAGACCAAAGTGTCGACTTCCCGACTGAGTGTCGACACAAGCTTGACACGCCCTGGGACACGCCCGTGTCCCAGGCCGTGTGCCTGCTGCCAGAACCCAAACTGGCCCAAAACGTCCCCCTTTGCTCCTTTGAGTTTCGGGGCGTTACAGTGTGCCCCGTATTGACACTTCATCGAGCGAAACTGTCGACACGCCGACCCGATTGTCGACACGGGCTCGACACGCCCTGAGACACGCCCGTGTCGCAGGCCGTGTGACCCGTCTCGACACTTCGTCGAGCGCAAAATGTCGACTTCACTGCCAAATCGTCGACTCTAGCCTGACACGCCCTGGGACACGCCCGTGTCCCAGGACGTGTGCCTACTGCCAGATTCCAAATCTGGCCCAAAACGTCCCCCGTCGCTCTTTTGAGTTTCGGGGCGTTACATATACTCGCTAACCGAAGTTGTCATCTGGAACTCGCCTAAGGAGGTCGCGATCTGGAACTCACTTACGAGCGAGTAATAGGAAAGCTTGCCCATGAAGCAGTTGAGTCTGAAAGTCGCCATCATGAAGTCGCCTTTGGGTGAGTAACCAAGAAGCTCGCCCACCTTGCCGAGAACTCGCCCACCTTGCGGAGAACTCGCCTACATTGCCGAGAACTCGCCCACCTTGCCGAGAACTCGCCTACCTTGCCGAGAACTCGCCCACCTTGCTTAATGCTCGCGAGTTCATGCCTTTGGTCTCCAGCTCGCCATTTTAAGCTATGAAGTCTTCTCGCAAAAATTTCTTCCTCGGCAACTATCCACGCTCACCGCACCAAGTGTTGACGCCGGGAAAATTCCCGACCTCGAAAATAGGATCAAGACAGCCTAAGGTTACTGATTCTACAGTCCGACGTCACAGATCAAGTGACTAGCCAGAAAGAGAGGAAACTATCTACAAGCACACCCCAAGTGCTCCAGCAGGGAGGTCCCACCACGCACCCTAAAGCTTAGAAGAAGCTTCCCCTCCGCAACCAAAAGGCTGGGCGAGATACTAGGCAAACATGGACTGGGAGAGTATCCACTTGGGGGGACCTCGGCCTTTTCCAAAAGTGCCATTTCCAGTGCTCCTGGGGGGCTATTTATAGAGAAATCCTGGGGGGGGTATAGGTGAGTATCCAGCTTCTGCCAGCGATTTCCAAGAGATACTAGCCCATACTCGCGAGTTGCTCGCCCAAGCTCGCCACAGCTCGCCTCTGCTCGCCTCTGCTTGCCTCAGCTCGCCCAAGCTCTCCACTGCTCGCCTCTACTCGCCTTTGCTCACCTCTGCTCGCCCAAGCTCGCCACAGCTCACCTCTACTCTCCCAAGTTCGCCACAGCTCGCCTCTGCTCGCCACAGCTCGCCAAATGGTCTGCGGATAGCCGTCTGCTGGGGTACTTCTGATCTCGACGAATTACTGGTTATACAATTACAACCTGCCACCGAGTGACTTCTAGCCGTACCAGCTAGTGAGAGCCTAGTCAGCAGGATCTACTCGGGGCTATCATTCCAAACAACATCTCACTATAACCTATCGCTGAGTGACTTCTAGCCCTATCAGCTAGTGAGAGTCTAGTCAGCGCGATCTTCTCGGGACTATCATTTCAAACAACATCTCATTACAACCTGTCATTGAGTGACTTCCAGCCCTGCCAGCTAGTGAGTGTCTAGTCAGCTTGATCTTCTCGGGGCTATCATTACAGACAACATCTCACTACAACCTGCCATCGAGTGAATTCTAGCCCTGCCAGCTAATGAGATCATGGTCAGCGAGATCTTCTCGGGGCTATCATTACAAACATCTCACTACAACCTGCCAACGAGTGACTTCCACCCATGTCCGCTAGTGAGGGTCTTGTTAGCGAGATCGCCTCGGGGTTATCATTCCCAACAACATCTCATTACAACCTGCCACTAAGTGACTTCCAGCCCTGCCAGCTAGTGAGAGCCTGGTTAGTGAGATCTTCTTGGGGCTACATTTCCAATAACATCTCATTACAACTTGCCACCGAGTGACTTCTAGCCCTGTTAACTAGTGAGAGTCTAGTCAACGAGATTTTCTTAGGGCTCTCATTCCTAACAACATCTCATTATAACCTACCACCGAGCGACTTCCAATCTTGTCAGCTAGTGAGAGCCTAGTCAGCAGGATCTTCCTAGGGCTATCATTTCAAACAATATCTCATTACAACCTGCCACCGAGTGACTTCCAGCCATGCCATCTAGTGAGAATCTGTTTAGTGGGATCTACTCGGGGCTATCATTCCAAACAACATCTCACTATAACATGTCGTCGTGTGACTTCTAGCCTTACCAGCTAGTGAGAGTCTAGTTAGCGGGATATTCTCGGGACTATCATTCCAAACAACTTCTCATTACAACCTGCCACTGAGTGACTTTTAGCCCTGCCAGCTAGTGTGTGTCTAGTAATCCGAATCTTCTCGGGGCTATCATTCCAGACAACATCTCACTACAACCTGCCACCGAGTGAATTCCATCCATGTCAGCTAATGTGATCCTGGTTAGCAGGATCTTCTCGGGGCTATCATTCCAAACAACATCTCAATACAACCTTCCAACGAGTGACTTCCATCACTATCCGCTAGTGAGAGTCGAGTTATCGGGATCGTCTCGGGGTTATCATTCCCAACAACATCTCATTACAACCTGTCATCGAGTGACTTCCAGCCCTGCCAGCTAGTGAGAGCCTGGTCAGTGATATCTTCTCGGGGCTATATTTCCAATAACATCTCATTACAACCTACCACTGAGTGACTTTTAGTCCTATTAACTAGTGAGAGCCTAGTCAGCGAGATTTTCTTAGGACTCTCATTTCCAACAATATCTCATTACAACCTACCACCGAGTGACTTCCAGTCCTATTAGCTAGTGAGAACCTGGTCAGCGGGATCTTCTTGGGGCTATCATTCCAAACAACATCTCATTACAACCTGCCACCGAGTGACTTCCAGCTCTATCAGCTAGTGAGAGTCTGGTCAGCGGGATCTTCTCGAGGCTATCATCCCAAACAACATCTCATTACAACATGTCACCTAGTGGCTTCCAGCTCTGACAGCTAGTGAAAGCCTAGTCAGCGAAATCTTCTCGGGACTATCATTCCAAACAACATCTCATTATAACCTGCCACCAAGGGACTTCCATCCATGTCATCTAGTGAGAGCATGGTCAGCGAGATCTTCTCGGGGCTATCATTTCAAATAACATCTCATTACAACCTACCACTGAGCGACTTTCAGCCGTACCGGCTAGTGAAAGCCTGGTCGGCAGGATCTTCTCGGGGCTATCATTCCAAACAATACCACATTATATAAGAATGATCATGTGTAGTAAGAAAGAGTATTGTGAAGGTAAACTTTTTTATTATTATTGAAGCTCAAGGGTAAAAACGCTTTAAGTTATGACCACTTCATGTGCGGCCCAGGGATACCCCCTCCACATTTTGCGAGGTGGTATCCCCCAGAGTCCAGGGCCTTCTCGACTACATAGGGGCCCTCCCAGTTGGGATTGAGCTTCCTGACTGCTGCTTACCACCTAGCCCCAACGGTCTTCTTAAGGACGGGGTCTCCCTTTTCAATCTGCTTGAACCAGATGTGCTTATCAAAGTACTCGACCATCTGACGCTTGACTTTTTCTTGTTCAATGGTTGTTAGGTAGCAGAGTTTCTCCACGAGACCCAGCGAGAGCCGCAACTCGTCTTCATTCTCCACTCTCAACTCCTCAATGCCTTCTCCTGCGGCGATCACCCCTGATGACTTTACCTCAAACTCCACTGGTAGCATAACCTCAGATCCGTGAGAAAGCATGTAAGGGGTTTCCCCTGTATATGTGTTGGGTGTAGTTCTAAGGGCCTAAAGGACCGAGGGGAGCTGCTCCACCTAGTTACCCCTTACGCTCTCTACATTCTTTTTAGAGCTTAAAGGATCGAGGGGAGCTGAATGTAGTTCTTGTGTGTTTTACCTGGGATGAATTGATGAGATTTTTTTGTCAAAGTGGATTATGTATAATAACCCATTAATTCCCTGCCTCAAGTACGAGTTGTTGTGCATGATTATACTATGTAGGGATGTTCGTGATACCACAGAAAAAGAACTTGCAGGACAGAGAAAAAATGGACTCGGAAGCTGAAACCTCGCGAAAAGAGTACTCATAGAAATAGGGAAAGTGAAACTGCAGGCTTGAAACCGTGCAAGAGGACTCGCAAAACAGAGGAGGGGAGAACTTACCAACTCGAAATCTCATGAGAAGAGAACTCGCGGAGTAGAGGAGGAGATGACTCGCCAGCTTAAAACCTCGCGAGAAGAGATCTCGCAGAACATAGGAGGGGAGAACTCTCCAACTTGAAACCTCACGAGAAGAGAACTCATAAAAAAAGAAGGAGAGGAATCACCAACTTGAAACCTTGCGAGAAGAGAACACACAAAATATACACGGGGAGAACTCGCCAACTCGAAACCTCACAAGAAGAGAACTCGCGGAGGCGAGGACTCCCCAACTTGAAACTTTGTGAGAAGAGAACTCGTGGAACATAGGAGGGGAGAACTCACCAACTCGAAACCTTGCAAGAAGAGAACTCGCGGAATATAGAAGGGTAGGAGCACCTCGGGGGCATAAAGCCTTGGAACAGATAAGTTTTTGAAGAGGGCATGTGAACATGAACTCGCTGAGTGTAAACCGCCGACGATATTATCTCGCGGGTATAATCGGATACCTACATAAAAAAGCTAACACCCTCGCAATTGATGTCAATACTTGCCGAATATACACCTTACGTCCATCCCCCTGTGGTGCTCGCCACTATGGCTTGAACAATTAAGATAATACCATTGCGTGTCATACAAAAATACTCGTGGGCTTCACCAAAGTACTAGTGGGCATGAGCATGCTTCGTGTATGACAAGATAGTTTTTACCAAAATGTGGGAAATCTGGCGGGGTGAGTGCATCATGCGATCTTTTTGCTCGCCACTATGGCGATGCTGCAAAGTTACTAAAGATACTGTATGAGAAATAATTGGAAGATAATATGTCCTCGTATGACGTACAAACAGACGAGTTGAATATGTTGACTAGTTTCTTCTAGATGGATGAACACAACAAGATAAACTACGACTGTTTCGGTGATGTGCTTATTTTTGATACAACATATAGACTTAATAAATATAATCTGGTAACTGCATCATTCATCGTCGTGAACAATCCCGTAAACGAGAATGAGAGGATTAATCAATGAGCCGAGAGAGATATTTACTGCTCAGATAAAAAAAATATAAACTATCCTATATAAATAATTTAACCAACAATCCTAAAAATATATTTTAGTTGTAATCAAAACGCTATTTATAATATTTATCATCATATGACGCTACTTTGTTAATTTATGTGTCAATTTATCATCATTTAAGTTATTTTCCGTTAGCATATGTCGTTAATTAGGACTGATTTCAACATTTCACTAAAGTTGGGGACTGATTTCAAGTAAATAAAAGTTGAGAGAGTTATTTCATAAGGTATGATAACTTTAGAGACTGATTTAGGAGATTTGTCTTTTATTTTATTTTATGGATTTCCATCGTTACTTCTAATTTAGGGGATGAGTGTAATGACTTGAATGTGTTGAAACCGAAAACTAGTTCCAAGAGGAGTTCAGATCCAAGGGAGTAGCTTGCACCTACTTCTCTCAAGCGAGAGCACCTGACCGGTTGCACGGAATTAAGAAACAGGCCTTGAGCTGCCGCGAGAAGGTTCCGCCACACACCCGAAAGATCAAAGAGAGTTTCTCGTCCCCAGCCAATGCTGAGCTGGTCACCTTGGAGGGCACTAGAAGCCAACCAAAGCTAACTAGAGGAGGAAGAAGCCAAAGAATCTGATCCCCCCCCCCCCCGAAGGTGCCCTTAAGGGTCTTTTATAGTTTTCCGAGTTTGGTCTGCAAGTGGCGGAATCACATCTTTTGATTTTCCTATACGCATCCCAAATTGGTCTGCCAACAACGAAACTCTGATGTTTGAAGAGTCTATTAACAGACCTAAAGAGGTATCCTAGGGTCCTGGACTCGCCCCTGCGAGCCTGGACTCGCCCCTGCGAGCCTGGACTCGCCCTTGGGAGCCTGGACTCGCCCCTAGGAGTCTCGACTCGGCCCTGGGGGCCTGGACTCGCCCCTGGGAGCGTGGACTCGCCCCTGGGAGCGTGGACTCGCCCCCAGGAGCCTGAACTCCCCCCTGGGAGCCTGGACTGGACTCACCCCTGGGAGCCTGGACTCGCCCATGGGGGGCCTGGACTCGCCGCTGGGAGCCTGAACTCGCCGCTGGGAGCCTGGACTCGCGCTTGGGGGCCTGGACTCGCCTCCGGGTGCCTAGACTCGCCCCGAGGAGCCTGGACTCGCCCTCAGGTGCCTGGAATCTCCCCTGGGAGCCTAGACTCGCCCTTGTAGGGGGGGGGAGGACATTTCCTGCACTTGTCCTAGGGAGATGAGATCCTTCAGACCATCCTGGTCATCTCTGATCTACACGAATTACGGGTTATAAACAATGTATATTGTATTTTAATATTTTTAAAATAAATTATAATATATCTTATTATTTTTGAATGGACACGAGGGTATATTAGACAATTTTAAATGTTTCATCAAAGGCAACTGTTTAAGTTCAACCTATTAGGAGCACATCATATTTCCTCCACCTCATTACCCTCTATTCCAAAACCCTGAACCCCTTTTCTCTCATCCCAGGCCGCCTCTTCCAACTACTCATCATTGTTTCCTCTCCTCCCAGGCCGCCTCTTCCGACTACTCATCGAGTCATCATTGTTTTCTCTCCTGGAGTCCACAAAGTACACGCAGCCGACAGCAAGAATCTTTCCTTGAGTCGTCTTCCTCCAGGCCCAACGCCGACAATGACTTTAAATCATACATGTATTATACTGTTGATAATGGTCTTAAACAATAAGATGAAAGATTCTGGTAATTGCTGAAATAGTTTTGATTATCTTGGTCAACATTCTATAAATTTTTTTGCACTAATATTTAAAAATTTTGGTACAAAATTTCATATTTTATGCTCATAAAAGAATTTTTTATCTATACTATGTACAAAAAGTCGTGCGCCATACCATGTAACTTTGCATCCCGTCGAACGTATACCAGCCGTCCGCTCTTCCATGAATCACACTGCTGACAGTGCACCTATACAAAAAACAAAACTCACTTGGATTTAGGCCGCCGCCGCCGACGTCCTGCTCGATTCCGACCAGCGGGTTTGCCGGTCCCCGACGAACCAGCCGGGGGTTCTACGACGACGAGCAGGCAGGTACATCATCGGCGGTGGCCCTGTCCGTAAGCCACCAGACAACCCCTGGCGGGTTCGACGAGGTCTGGCAAACCCACATGTGGGGTCCGGGAAGGCCGTCGCCGGCGGCGGAGAAACCTTTACAATCTCAGCCGTTAGCCCAACTTTTTGATTCGCCGGCGACGGAGAACCATTCCCGATTAAAGCCTCCACCGCCAGCGAATTCGCAGTGGCCTGCTCGGCCCTTACCGACAGGTCTGCCGGACCCCGACGAACCCGTAGGGGTTGTCCGGCGGCGAGCGGGCAGGGCCACTGCCGGCGATGGCCTTGCCCGTGAAATTCGAAACTGGGTCTCACTAGCAGGGACACCGCCGGAGGTGGTCGTGCCCGCTCGCCGTTGGACAACCACTGGCAGGTTCGTCGAGGTCCGACGGGGCTTGCAGGGGTCCGATGAACCTATCAGTGGGGGTCGGGTAGGCCTCTGGTGGCTACACCGGCGACGTCGAACCCTTCACGGGCAGGCAGAGAGAGAGTGGAGGGAGAGGGCGGCATCCAATAAAATAAAAAATTAAGACAGTAAAATTTAATATAATTTATATATTTAAAATATTATAACAATAAATTTAAAATACATTATAATAATATATAAAAATTAATTTTAAATTAATTTACATAAATGAGGAACAAAATTTAAAATATTTTAAAAATTAACTGAGGGCTTGTGAAGCCCGCCGGGGGCAGGTGAAGCCCTCCACGGGAAGGAAAGGTACCCCCGTGCATTGCCACTCGTTTAAATAAAATAAGTGTGCACTTTAAAATATGGGTTATAATTTAAACTTTATGTATTTAAAATAGGTGTGTTAATACCAATGCTCTCTATATATACTAACAGGTAAAAATATAATTTTACTCCTTTAATTCCAATAATTTTTGGATTTCAGTCCCTTTAATTTATGAAGTTTATATTGGCAGCTCTTATATGGTTATTGACAGCCCATTAAAATTAAAGAAAATGCCTAAATAAGACTCCTTAATAACAACCCCACTTAAATACCATAATTTCCCCTTTATTCCTCCGACACCCGTGTCCCATAAGGCCATAACCCTCGCCATTTTTGCCCATGCTCCCTTGATTTCTTGTCGTCGACCGCTGGAGTTCTCCTGAGAAGGAGCTATAGAGGCCGGCAAACTCCTTTGGCGCGCGGGGGGGGGGGGGGGGGGGGGGGAGACTCTCGCCCGCTCGTGCCCCCCCCCCCCATTTCACCCGAAACCCAAGCCGATTTCGACCCCAGAGCCTTGATTCCTCACTGCCGGCCGCCAACAACCGGCCAGACTACGTCCCATAGAGGTCGGCGAACTCCTTTGGAAGCCCAGAGAAGGTGCATTTGGCTGACCGAATCTCCCCCCAAAATAGGCCAAAATCCGGTATAATTTCTCATCTCTTTCTCCAAATGTATATGTGTGGTTTCTAAAGTAATTTTTTTCATTTATGAATTATATTAAAATGAGATCCGATGGATGTATGCAATTAGTGATGTATGGAGATTACTTCGAGTGAACTTTTGTTGATGTAGAAGAACATTTTATAATAAATAGGACATTTTGTAGCAGTGAGGAAATGGTTATTTGGGTGAGGCAAATTGATAAAGGATTGAGTTTTATAGTAATCATTACTATGGACTATTATCTTTACATTTTGGAGTTAATTTAGTAATTAATAATGGTTTGTTGAATTAAAAAAAAATTGGACTGTCAATATCCATCGGGCTGGCAATATCGCTTTGACATGCTGCTATTATTTTTGGGCTGCAAATAGCCATATAGGAGCTACCAATATAATCCCGTAATTTAATAGGTAAAAATTCAGTCCCTTAATTTTATAGAATAACAGCTTGCTCTCCCTCCTTTGCTCTTGGCTGAAACTCTTATGTTCTATTTGGAATACATGTGCCGCTTTCAAAGAGGGCAATTAAAAAGGGAGATTTAAAATTGTATTTTTAAAATTGTGGATGTGTTTGGATAACCTCCGATCCGGTGCCGATGAGAGTAAAAATTACATAACTTTAAATATAATTGTTGCGGCTAACTCAACCCTCCCGGTAGACCGAACTAAACTAGGTCGTCTTAGCCCTCATGTTGTGTTTAGAAAAGTCTAGAACGTTGGCCTTGTTGGCTACTAGTATGCTTATTCCTGAGTTGAGAGTGTTGAGTGCTTATAGAAATTCTGGGGGCGAAGTGCATGACAACGCACTTGGAGCGGTGCGCGCAAGGGGGAGCACAAACAAGAAGGAACGTGTATACAATGAGATGTGCGCACTTTGGAAGAGAGACACATGTAAGGGGGAACACGCACCAGGAGGAACGCGCGTACGGAGGGACGTATGAACCTTCGAGGAAAGACGCACGCAAAGGGGGAATGCACGCAAGGAGGAACGCGCACACGAGAGAATGTGCGCACATTGGAGGAGAGTGCGCTCGAGGGGGAGTGCGCTCGAGGGGGAACGTGCGCACGAAGGGACACACACACTTAAAAGGAGAGACGCGCGCAAGGGGGAGCGTGCACAAGGGGGATCGTGCGCACGGAGGGACATGCACAATTAAAAGGAGAGACACGCGCAAGACGGAGCGCACACAAAGGCGAACGTGTGCACGGAGGGTCGTGCGCACTTAGAAGGAGAGACGTGTGCAAGGGGGAGCGTGCGTAATGGGGAATGTGTGCACGGAGGGGCGTGCATACTTAGGAAGAGAGACGCGCGCATGAGAGAGTGCACGCAAGGGGGAACGTGCGGACGGAGGGGCGGGCACACTTAGGAGGAGAGACGCGCGCAAGGGAGAACGTGCACACGGAGGGGCGTGCACACTAAGGAGGGGAAATGTGTGCATGAAGGGGCATGCACACTTAGGAGGAGAGGCGCGCAAGTGGGAGCGCGCGCAAGGAGAAACATGCGCACGGAGGAACGTGCGCTCGTTGGAGGAAAAGAGAATGAGAAATCGTAGGATAAATGGGTGAGGAGAGAGAAAATTCGTAGGAGTGGGAGAGGAGAGAGAAAATCCGTAGGAGTGGAAGAGGAGAGAAAAAATCCGTAGGAGGAATTTCGGGCGAAGAAAAGGTTGAAATGAAGGAGGGTTTGAGGCTCTATTTATAGGCACTAGAGGTGGTTAAGGTGGTTATCTGGTTAATCACAGACCGTAACCACTGTAATTACTAATTGCACCCCGATTTCATGACACATTCTGCGCATTTTATTTTATAATTTTATTAAACACAGACCGGTCTTATTTTTGGCAACGCACTTTCTATACTACGAGAGGTCATGGGGGCGGTTATGTGGGTGGTTACCGACGTAACCGTCAGCTGCGATCGCGGGAGTGTGATCGGACGGTGGAGAAAATGCATGGCGGACGACGACAGTAAGAATCCGGTGAAAGATATAGAGTACCTAAACATCTAGAGGGGGGGGTGAATAGGTGACCTAATCCGTTTTAAACTTTAATGTCAGCAAACAGCTATATCACAGAATCTATACTATTTTTGCACAGCAATCACACAGGCATTCACAATCACAGCACAGCAGACACAATGTTTTATAGTGGTTCCCCAAGCTTTGGGTACATCCACTTTCCCCCTTCGCCTATCTAGCAGTGTACTAGATTCGGCCAAACTCCTCCACTGTCTCAGAACCCAAATTGGTTCCTACACCTCAGGCCCAAAGCCCTACAACTCAGCTTTTCCCAAAGCTTACACTCAGCCACAAAGGCCTACACTCAGCCAATCAAGGCCTACACTCAGCCCCAAAGGCCTACACTCAGCCAACAAGGCCTACACTCAGAGATTTCAATCTCCTACACTCAGGCTCTCAAGCCCTACCCTCAACCTTTATAAATACAGGCTTACACTTCACTCAGATCTAAAGGATCCTACAAGGTAAAAATGAATTTACAAATATTGACTCAACAACTCAGAAACAAAAGAGGAGAGTTGAGAGTTTCTTGATGAGTTCTTGGAAGAACTCAGCTGGATTCAATCTGACTTAGCTTTCTTCAAAGCTTCTTGAGTAGAACGGAATAAGAATGAATCCTCCTGCAGTTGATCCTTGATCTCTGCTACTTAGAATTCAGAAAATATCTGAACCCTTCTTCTCAGCCTAGTTCCAGAGACTGATTTCTTGGATGGAGCCCTCTCTCTCCAACTTCTTAGATCTTCACTTGGACAGCTAGATCTTCTTGTGTTGATACTCTGTGTACCACTTTAATAACTTGTTCTTCAACAATGTGATCAACTATGTCAACAACAGTTTCTGTAAACTGTATGAGCCTATTTATAGGTCTTCTTCATGGTAACCGGCTGGTCCGGTCCATAACTGACTTCTGACATCTCTAACAGGTGCTGTAGACCGGCTGGTACGACAGCTGTCAAGTCATCCGGTCAATTCTTGAAAATCTCTAACTGTCTGATAGTGTCGATACTTTCTGTCTTTAAGTGTCGACACTTATAGACCAAGTGTCGACACAAGTTGTGTAAGTGTCGACACAAGTCTACAAAGTGTCGACACAACTCCTTGTATGTCTCGACACAGTTTCTTCTGCATGTGTCGACACTGAAATTGAGTGTCGACACAAGTACTTGATCTTCTATAACTTGTTGAATTCTTCTAAGTGTCGACACATCTCCTTTGTGTCGACACAACTTCTTGTGTTGAATCTGTTAAGTGTCGACACTGCTTCTTGGTGTCGACACAAGTCTTCAATGTTGATACTTGCTGAGTGTCGACACAGCTCCTTGTGTCGACACTTGATTCTTCTGTTGAGACTTCAGCTGAGTGTCGACACATTCCCATAGTGTCGACACTTGTACTTAGAATATTTTGACGATCTTGCTGTTCTTTGCTAAGTGTCGACACAGCTCCATGTGTCGACACTTTCTTCAAGTGTTGAGTCTTCAACTGAGTGTCGACACATTGTTCTGAGTGTCGACACTTACTTTATGTGCTGACTCTTCTGTTGAGTGTCGACACTTTGTTCTTGGTGTCGACACTTTATTCAAGTGTTGATTCTTCTTGATGTGTGTCGACACATTGTTCTTGGTGTCGACACTTTAACTTAGTCTCTGCAGACTTTTGCTGAGTGTCGACACAGCTCCAAGTGTCGACACTTTCTGGTGTAGACACAGCTTCACTGGGTGTCGACACAGCTCCTTGTGTCGACACTGCTTCTCTGCACTTTTCTTCACTGAGTGTCGACACAGCTCCAAGTGTCGACACTTTCTGTCTGGTGTCGACTCTGCATCCCAGGTGTCGACACAATGACTCCAAGTGTCGACACTGCTTGTCTGGGTGTCGACACAAGTCTTCTTAAGTGTCGACACTTTCCCTCTGGGTGTCGACACATGGACTTAGAAACTTTTTGCTTCAGTCCAGTAATTACTTAACCTGCACAAGTAAACTCAACATACATCAAATACATTATGATGTATATCATTGAGTTGGGTGAGGCTTCTTCAAATCAGGTACATTTAACCAATGTACCCAACAATCTCCCCTTATTTGGAGAAGTCATAACCCTTAGTCAATGATATACACCATTCATAATTAAAATTACAAAATGATCTAAAGCAGGATTATATTCAGCAGGGTAAACATAAACATGTATAAATTACACATGTATACACATACATCAACACAGAACAAATAAGAAATAGACATATTCACAGAACAAACATGAAATATATTGATCACATATTGTTCTAACATTTGTCTTATACATTTTCAGTAGTTCACAAAAATGTTTTACATTCAAAAGATTACAAACAATCTTCAAGTAAATTCTTAATCTATTTCTGTTCTGGTTCCTTGATAACTATGCCTTTGCCAGCTTGAACTTTAGCTTGGACATCAGCAGTCTCATCATCAGCAGGCTTCTTTCCTTTTAATTCTTTCTTCTTAAGCTCTTCAGCTTTGATCTTCTGCCTCTCAAAATAATGGAATGACTTAGGAAAGTACTTGCTAGGCTCCACTGCAGTAGGAGGTAGCTTTCCCATCTTTGCCTTCCTTCTGTATTGAATTATTGCCTCTTGTCTGGCCTCATGTTTCCTCCATTCAGCTTCAGAGAACCATTTGTTCCTGTCATGAAGGTTATCCTTGGCAGCTTTCCAGGCAGTTAGAATAATGTTTCTAGAGGTAGGGCTCCACTGTTCAAAGTCTGGCCTTTGTTCTGCTTGTTCCCTAAACCTCTTCTTAGACAACCTTATCTCTTCCTCTTTCTGCAATGCCTCTTGCATGGCTTCAGATATAGGTTGAACAACCTTTTCAATATGGACATTGTCCTTGCCCCCAGGTGGGCTATACATAGACTAGACATCAGCATGAATCATTTCAAAATCTGAAGGTGGATAAATAACTTGAGCTACCTCTGGTTGCTCACCTCCAAGATAGGCATGGTTAATTCCAGATTCAGCAACATCATTGTCATCACACAGAGGAGGATATCCAAGTGTAGCTCTGATGGAATTGGATATCCATTTTGCATGATCTGAGCTTGCCTTGACTAACACTCTCTCCCCCTTTATGACTTCTCTAGCCATGTGATCTCTGACATCATCCTTCTGAAATCTGATTTGACTATCCAAGTATCTGATGTCATCTTTAAAGTAAGGTTTGAGCTTTGTAAGTTGTTCAGATATGACCTTCTGGGAGTCTTTAATAGCAGTCTTAACAGCAGAGATTTCTTCTTGAAAGGCTTTGTCAAATTCAGCTTTAACTGTAGTAGAAGAAGTAGAAGGTCCAGCAGCCTGGTTCTTTAACTCAGTGACAATAGCATTATGTGAAGCAGTCAGATTGTCATTCATTCTTAACTGATTTTCAAGTACATACCCTTGCTTCAATGCTATGTCATCCACTTGTGCCTTTATCTTTTCTTGGTGTGTTGCCAAGTACACCACTGCATTGCCACCCTTGTGGAAGCAGTCTGTCATCTCTTTCTTGTTAAGGTTCATTTCAAACCTTATAGACTTGATGTCCTGCGCCAGATCAAATTGTAAGGATTTCTGCCCTTCATCCACATAAGCTTCTATAGCTTTTCTTTGTTCATCCAACTTAATCTGCATGGCAATCATCAAAGCACTATAATCTATTGATGGGGCTTGCTAAACTAGAGGCTGTGGGGCAATAGATTGCAGAGCTTTTTTATAATTTTGACTTCTTCTTTTGAAGACATACAGTTTCTTCTTCTTTGCCCTAGCACTCTCCTCATCTTCAGAGGCAAAAGTGCTGGCTATGTCAACCCTCTCCTTAGGGCTAGGGGGCTGCTCAGGTTGTTGCCTTATAGGTTCTTCCAGTACTGGCATTTGCTCCCCCTCAGCAGCAGCATTATCTTTTTCAGCAGCATCCTTATCCATGTCAAAATCTTGTTGGTCTAGATTTAGGAATAAATCCTCCATGGTGTATTCTGGTGGTGAAGAAGCTGGAGAAGTTCTTGGTTCTTCAACCACAGGATCAGGAATTACTGGAACAGCAGATGTGTCTTCTATAACAATATCTGGAGCTAGACTATACAGCTGAGTTTGCTGAGGAACATCAGACAAATCAGCATCTTCTATAAGATATTCTAAAGTGTTTAGTTCAGTGAGTACCTCTTGTATGATAGTGGTGGCTTGTTCACTTTCCAGTGTAGAGGGTTCTTCTACAACTGGAGGCTCCCCCTGGCTTTGATCCTTGTGGATTGGGCTTGCTTGTGGTAGCTCCCCCTGGATCTCAGCACCAGCTAGAGGAGCAGGAGTCCTTACTGCAGGCTCTTCCTCATGTTCATCAGGTGTGAAGACAACTTGTTCTTCACTTTCAGAACTGCTGGAGGGCTCTTGAGCCACTGGAACTTTCTTCCTTTTCTTTTTGGGAGGAGTGTCTTTCTCAGTAACTGTCTTCTCTGGGGTTGGCATTTCCTTGGACAACACCCTGTCTCATCTAGAAAAGATCCTTAAATCCATCTTCCTCATATGATTTATCTTGCTACCTGCAACAGTACTCATTACCTCTGGTATCACACCAGCTAGGTAGAGACTTAAGATTCTGCCCAGATTGGGCTTCTTCAGACTTTCCTTAATCTTGTCAAACACTATAACTGACCAATCAGTTCTTATAGTGAAGATAATTCTTGTCATTATATTGAACATGGAGGCAGACACTCTGTCATACCCTCCTGGATTACTGAGTAAGACCTTTCCCACTATCTCAGAGAGGAATTTGCCTTGGCTGGTCATGCCCTTCCTGTTAAACACAGAGCCTATCTTCATTTTTGGATCAAGTCCACACCAGGTTAGAGCTTCCCTGGTCCTTGAAGCTGTAACTTCTTCTTCTTCTTGAATTTTTGGAAGCTGTAGAATCTTCCTCAGACTATTAGGGGATACCTTAACTCTTGCACCATGAACTCTGGATTTAATTTTGTATCCAGATTCATCTATCTGAGCTCCATTAAGGAATTCAAGCACCTCCTTCTTCCATATCTTAGTTGGTTCAGACACTAGATATTCTAGTCCAGAATCGGCGACTAGGGTTACGACCGACTTGATTTCTTGATCTGCATCGTCGAACGCGCCGCGCACTAGCTCATATCCTTCGTTAACGTTCTCCTCAAGCTTAGGTGCCATTAGGGTTTGTAGAATTTGTCTTTAGAAAAGAGAGGTGTCGACACAGTAGTTTTGGTCTCGAAACTTTGAAAGCGTGTCGATAAACAAAGACAGAACCCTATTTATACCTTTCTGATTTTGAAGATGAACAGGCGGGACAGCTAACTTAAAATGTGTCGACACTGGCAATAAGTGTCGACACTGACTTATAATGTCTCGACACACATGTGTCGACACAAGTTTAGTCAACAGATTTTATGTGTCGACACTTGTTTATGTGTCGACACAACATAACTCGACACATAGTCGAGACTTTACTTAGAAAATTCTGAGTAAAACTTAAGTGTCGACACCACATTGGATGTGTCGACACCTACTTGACATGTGTCGACACTAATATTCTGAAGTGTCGACACCAACTTCCTAGATGTGTCGACACCTTTTTCCTGAAGTGTCGACACCACTATTCTGTGTCGACATAGACTTGTCTATGTGTCGATACCTTTTTACTTAGCCAATTTCAATTCTGTAAACTTAGTCTAAGTTTATCATTCCTAGTTCAATTTTGAATCTATTGAACTTAGCTTCTTCAAGGGGCTTAGTAAACATATCAGCTACTTTATTATCAGTTTTAACATATTCTAATAAAATATCTTCTCTTTCTACATGCTCCCTAAGAAAATGATATTTAATTTCAATATGTTTTGTTCTACTATGAGATACAGGGTTATTAGCTATTGAAATAGCACTTGTAGAATCACAGAAAAGTGGAGTTCTACTTACCTGAAATCCATAGTCCTCTAGCTGATGTTGTATCCACAGAAGTTGAGCACAGCAACTTCCTGCAGCCACATACTCTGACTCTGCAGTGGAGATAGCCACACTGGTTTGCTTTTTGCTACTCCATGAAATTAGTCTCCCACCTAGGAATTGACAGGTTCCAGTAGTGCTTTTTCTATCTTCTTTGCATCCTGCAAAGTCTGCATCTGAATAACCTGTTAGATCAAAATCTCCATTCCTATGGTACCAGAGGCCTAGATAGGGAGTGCCCTTTAGATATCTCAATATTCTTTTGACTGCAGTCAAATGAGACTCTTTAGGGCAGGCTTGATACCTTGCACAAACACATGTAGCATACATGATGTCTGGTCTACTAGCAGTCAAGTATAGTAGGGAGCCAACTATCCCTCTATACAAGGTTTCATCTACAGGTTTCCCTGCATCATCCTTGCTAAGAGACATACTTGACCCCATAGGAGTCTTCATGGTGCTGGATGAATCCATACCATATTTCCTTATGAGTTCTAGGGTGAACTTGGACTGACATATGGATAAACCACTTTCAGTCTGTTTAACTTGGAGACCCAAGAAAAACTTCAGCTCTCCCATACTACTCATCTCAAACTGACCTTGCATAAGTTTTGCAAACTTTTTGCAAAGGTTGCTTTCAGTAGACCCAAATAAAATGTCATCTACATATATTTGGACTAGTATAACTTTGCCTCTTGATTCCCTAAGGAATAGAGTCTTATCTATTTTCCCCCTTGAAAACTTGTTCTCAATGAGGAAACTAGATAGGGTTTCATACCAAGCCCTAGGGGCTTGCTTTAACCCATATAAAGCTTTCCTAAGTCTATAGACATGATGAGGTAGAGTTGGATCAACAAAACCTGAAGGCTGTTCCACATAGACTTCTTCCTTAAGATTACCATTCAGGAATGCTGACTTGACATTCATTTGGTAAACCTTGAATCTTTGATAGGTTGCATAGGCCAAGAACATCCTTATGACTTCCAGTCTGGCTACTGGAGCAAAGGTTTGATCAAAATCAATACCTTCTTCTTGCCTATATCCTTTAGCAACCAGTCTTGCTTTATTTTTAATGATGACCCCTTGTTCATCCATCTTATTTCTGTAGATCCACTCAGTTCCTATTACATTGTGGTCTTTAGGTTTAGGAACTAGTTCCCAGACCTTGCACCTCTTGAACTGATTAAGCTCTTCTTGCATTGCTTCAGTCCATTGTGGATCTTGTATTGCTTCTTCAAATTTCTTAGGTTCAACTTGAGACAGAAAACTGGAGTAGATTGCAGCATTCATGTTTCTGCTCCTGGTTTGTACTCCTTGTCTTGGATCTCCAATAATCTGCTCTATTGGATGATCTCTAAGATGCCTATTGGCTGGAGGCATCCTTACTTCTGGTTGAACCTCTTCAGCATCTCCATTATGCTGAACTCCTTGAACTTCATCAGCAACTGGTACATGTAGTTCTCCCCCTGGACAATAGCCACTGTCTTCTTTTATAGCAAGCTCGTCCATCTTCTGTGTTAAACCTGTGGGGCTGCATACACTACTAGACAACTCATTGTTAATAAGTTTAGTCTCATCAAAAACTACATGCACAGATTCTTCTACAACTTGTGTAGTCAAGTTGTAGACTCTATAAGCCTTACTGTTGTTGTTGTACCCAACAAAAATTCCCTCTTGGGACTTGGCAGCAAACTTAGTCAAGTAAGACTTCTCATTGTTAAGTATGAAGCATTTGCAACCAAAGATCCTGAAGTAGGATAGGTTTGGTTTCCTGCCTTTCACAACTTCATAGGGGGTCTTGTTAAGCCCTTTAGTGATGGTAGCCCTATTTATAACATGGCATGCAGTGTTAACTGCTTCAGCCCAGAAATACTCTGGTAGTGAAGTATCACTTAATAGGGTCCTACCAGCCTCTATCAAGGTCCTATTCTTCCTCTCAGCAATGTCATTTTGCTGAGGTGTTCTTGGTGAAGAGAATTCTTGAAATATCCCAAAGTCTTCACATAGTCTTGTCATGCTTTCAGACTGAAATTCAGTACCATGGTCACTTCTAATCTTGACCACTGTACTGTCTAGTTCATTCTGAATTTGCTTGACAAAGTTATGGAAGACACTAGGTGTTTCAGATTTCTGTCTTAAGAAGAACACCCAGGAAAACCTTGAGTAGTCATCAACAACTACAAAGGTATAGACCTTCCTACCTAAGCTGTGAACTGGCATTGGACCAAAGAGATCCATATGCAAGAGGTATAAACACCTCACAGCATCTTTGTTTTCTATGCTTCTAAAGGTGGATTTAGTCTGCTTGCCCTTTTGACAAGCTGAGCAAATACCATCTTTAACACACTTAACTTGAGGACCATTCCTCACTAACTCTTTGCTAAAGAGTTTGCTAATAGTCTTATAGTTAAGATGGGCTAGTCTCTTGTGCCATTTGACAAAATGAGAGACTGTCTCATCAGCTACAAGACAAACTGGAGAACCATTGTTCTCAATCATAATGTCTAGGCAGTAGACATTTCTTTTCTTATAACCTGTCAAAATGATCTCTTGATCACTTGACCTCTTGATATGACAACCATTTTTAACAAATGAGATGTCATACCCTACATCACTTAATTGACTAACGCTTATTAGGTTGTGTTTCAACCCTTTAACATAAGCCACTTGAGTAATGGTAACTAAGTGACTAGAAATGTTACCAAATCCTTTGATGATTCCTTTTTCAGAACCACCAAAGGTTACTTTTGGACCATCTTTGATTGGAATATAGTCCTTTATTAGTCCCCTAGTTCCAGTCATATGTCTGGAACATCCACTGTCCAAGTACCATGTTGGGGTATGGCCACTTGGACTCACCTGCAAAACAGATTAATTAACCTTAGAACCCAATGAATTCTTGGGTCCTTGGTAATTGTTAGTTTGCAATTTGACAAACCTACCTACTGGCTTTCCAGCAGGTAATTTGCAACTCACTTTGGCACTAACATTGTGCCAACAGTCCATTGCAAAATGGCCAATCTTGTCACAACACCAACATTCAAACTTGTTGTACCTTTGCTTAGGTACAGTCTTTGTTGTCTTATTTACAACAGACTTGTTGAATATTGGGGCTTTGCCCTTGGACTTAGACTTGGACTGCTCAGTCCTAGCAGGTCTAATAAAGCCCAGTCTAGCCTTGCCTTTATGATGAACAAATTCATCAATTAAAGGTAGCACTGACTTAGGTTTAGAAAACTTAGCAACAAGATCTCTCTCTTTCTGAAGATTGATCTCCAGACTCTTGATTTGATCATTCTTAAAAGTGATAGTCCCCATCTGAATCACTGTAATATGTTTCAGCCTGGCTATCTCATTAAGCTTTTGATCAAATTGCTTCTCAGAATCTGTTGCAACAGCTTTAAGATCAGCAATTTCCTTTGCCTGACTTTTGGCTAGGGACTTACTTTTCTTGTAAGCTTGCAACAGCACCTTATATTCATCTATAAGCTGATGAATATCATCCTCAGACTCAGATACACTTTCATCACTTGATGAAGATGAATCTGATTCTGTACTAGAACAAGAAACTGAATTTAAAGTTGAACTTTGTACCTTACTGGGTCCTGGCTGCTCCAGGATTTTGTCATGCTCTGTCAAAGCTATTAGCCCTTGGCATTGACTGTCTTCTTGTTCATAAATAGACTCCATTATCTGCATGAATTCTTCTTCTTATTCTTCTTCAGCAAACAGCCCTATGTAAGCCTCAGCCTCAGACTCAGTTTCTGAAGAAGAGATATCTGATAGAGTCTTCTCTTTCTTGGCTACAAAAGACTTTTCTTTCTTGCCTTTGACATAAGTCTTTTTCCTGTCACTAGACTTTTTTCTCTTTTCAGGACAATCTGCAATAACATGGCCCTGTCTATTGCAGCAATAGCACACTATCTTAGAACCAGTTGTCTTGCTAGATTTTGTCCTCTTCATGTCCTTCTTTGAATCCTTTTTATCCTGATAAGAAGCTTCTTTTCCTTTTGAAGTATAGGGCATTGTCCTCCACTGTTTCTTATTCAAGAATTTCTGAAAGTGTCTAGTGAAGGCAGCAAAGTCTTCATCACTTTCACTGCTTGCAGATTTTGTACTGACTGACTCATCTGACTCTGATTCAACTTCCTTTGGAGGTGGAGTTGATGACTTATTCCTGCACTTTCTGGAGGCATCTGTCTTGAAGGCTACTGTTCTTTCCTTGTGCTCAGTTCTTGTTGATTTCTCCTCCTCTTTCCTCACTGTCAACTGCATTTCATAAGACAATAACTTGCCAAACAGTGTAGGAGGAGGAATTTCTCCCAACTTAGCCATTTCTCTTATGGCACAGATCTTGGTGTCTCAATCTTTGGTTAGGGACCTTAGGAACTTATCATTTAGTTCATAGTTACTGAACTCTCTTCCATAAGACATGAGTTCATTCACTATTCTGTAGAACTTCTTATAGCACTCAGTTATGTTATCACCCTTTCCTTGTCTAAAGCTTTCATACTCCTGATTTAGCAAGGATTTTCTATCTTGTCTAACTTCTTCAGATCCTTCCATATACACTATAAGAGTGTCCCACATCTCTTTGGCTGTCTTACAGTGTATAAGATTCTGAAATGTTGCATCATCTATGGCACTCACTATAATGTTTTGTGCCCTCTTGTCCATGGTGGCTAGGACAATCTCATCCTTAGTCATTTCAGAGAAATCCTTTGGAGTTCTCTGATTTGCATCTAGAACAGATATCTTCATGGGCACATAAGGCCCTTCCTTGACTGTGATGTAGATCCTAGGGTCAGAGGCTTCCATAAACAGCCTTACCCTTTCCTTCCAGATCCCAAAGATTTCTTTCCTGTATATGGGCAATTTCATGGAACCCAATTCCTTGTGATTTTCAGAGGAACCCATGGTTCTTGATTTTCTTGAATCTGTACTTTTCCTTACACTGAATCTGCCAAACAGGATCTCCTCAGACTGTTAGTCCTTTTTGAGTAACCTGGCTCTGATACCACTTGAAAGATATAGAGTACCTAAACACCTAGAGGGGGGGGGTGAATAGGTGACCTAATCCGTTTTAAACTTTAATGGCAGCAAACAGCTATATCACAGAATCTATACTATTTTTGCACAGCAATCACACAGGCATTCACAATCACAGCACAGCAGACACAATATTTTATAGTGGTTCCTCAAGCTTTGGGTACATCCACTTTCCCCCTTCGCCTATCTAGCAGTGTACTAGATTCGGCCAAACTCCTCCACTGTCTCAGAACCCAAATTGGTTCCTACACCTCAGGCCCAAAGCCCTATAACTCATCTTTTCCCAAAGCTTACACTCAGCCACAAAGGCCTACACTCAGCCAATCAAGGCCTACACTCAGCCCCAAAGGCCTACACTCAGCCAACAAGGCCTACACTCAGAGATTTCAATCTCCTACACTCAGGCTCTCAAGCCCTACCCTCAGCCTTTATAAATACAGGCTTACACTTCACTCAGATCCAAAGGATCCTACAAGGTAAAAATGAATTTACAAATATTGACTCAACAACTCAGAAACAAAAGAGGAGAGTTGAGAGTTTCTTGATGAGTTCTTGGAAGAACTCAGCTGGATTCAATCTGACTTAGCTTTCTTCAAAGCTTCTTGAGTAGAACTGAATAAGAATGAATCCTCCTGCAGTTGATCCTTGATCTCTGCTACTTAGAATTCAGAAAATATCTGAACCCTTCTTTTCAGCCTAGTTCCAGAGACTGATTTCTTGGATAGAGCCCTCTCTCTCCAACTTCTTAGATCTTCACTTGGACAGCTAGATCTTCTTGTGTTGATACTCTGTGTACCACTTTAATAACTTGTTCTTCAACAATGTGATCAACTATGTCAACAACAGTTTCTGTAAACTGTATGAGCCTATTTATAGGCCTTCTTCATGGTAACCGGCTGGTCCGGTCCATAACTGACTTCTGACATCTCTGACAGGTGCTGTAGACCGGCTGGTACGGCAGCTGTCAAGTCATCCAGTCAATTCTTGAAAATCTCTAACTGTCTGATAGTGTCGAGACTTTCTGTCTTTAAGTGTCGACACTTATAGACCAAGTGTCGACACAAGTTGTGTAAGTTTCGACACAAGTCTACAAGGTGTCGACACAACTCCTTGTATGTCTCGACACAGTTTCTTCTGCATGTGTCGACACTGAAATTGAGTGTCGACACAAGTACTTGATCTTCTATAACTTGCTGAATTCTTCTAAGTGTCGACACATCTCCTTTGTGTCGACACAACTTCTTGTGTTGAATCTGTTAAGTGTCGACACTGCTTCTTGGTGTCGACACAAGTCTTCAATGTTGATACTTGCTGAGTGTCGACACATGCTGAGTGTCGACACAGCTCCTTGTGTCGACACTTGATTCTTCTGTTGAGACTTCAGCTGAGTGTCGACACATCCCCATAGTATTGACACTTGTACTTAGAATATTTTGACGATCTTGCTGTTCTTTGCTAAGTGTCGACACAACTCCATGTATCGACACTTTCTTCAAGTGTTGAGTCTTCAACTGAGTGTCGACACATTGTTCTGAGTGTCGACACTTACTTCATGTGCTGACTCTCCTGTTGAGTGTCGACACTTTGTTCTTGGTGTCGACACTTTCTTCAAGTGCTGATTCTTCTTGATGTGTGTCGACACATTGTTCTTGGTGTCGACACTTTAACTTAGTCTCTGCAGACTTTTGTTGAGTGTCGACACAGCTCCAAGTGTCGACACTTTCTGGTGTAGACACAGCTTCACTGGGTGTCGACACAGCTCCTTGTGTCGACACTGCTTCTCTGCACTTTTCTTCACTGAGTGTCGACACAGCTCCAAGTGTCGACACTTTCTGTGTGGTGTCGACTCTGCATCCCAGGTGTCGACACAATGACTCCAAGTGTCGACACTGCTTGTCTGGGTGTCGACACAAGTCTTCTTAAGTGTCGACACTTTCCCTCTGGGTGTCGACACATGGACTTAGAAACTTTTTGCTTCAGTCCAGTAATTACTTAACCTGCACAAGTAAACTCAACATACATCAAATACATTATGATGTATATCATTGAGTTGGGTGAGGCTTCTTCAAATCAGGTACATTTAACCAATGTACCCAACATCCGGTCGGCGGGGCAGGATGGCAATGGAATCTGGTCCGCGGTGGAGTCTGGCGACAGTGAACACAGTGTCAGGAGGCGGCAACGGTGGGGCCGGGCTGCCGAAGGAGCGGGCGGCCATGACATGTCCGCCCCTTACGGCAGAAGAGCCGCCTGTACTTGGGCAGCCACAAGGCCGCCCAATCCATGCTCTAAAGGGAAGGGCAGCCTGGAGGCCTCCCATCTCTTGCGGTAACAAAGCTGCCTGGATCTGGGCAGCCAAAATGTCGCTTGACCCGGTCGGCCAGAGGGGAGGGTGTCCTGGAGGCTGTCCATCCCCTACAACAACAACACAACCTGGATCCGGGTGGCCAAAAGGCCGCTCGATCTAGGCGTCCAGAGGGTGGGGCGTCCCTTGTGCCACCCTCCCTCTGCCACGAAAGGACCGCTGCCCATATCTGGGTGGCCGTGAAGCCGCTTGATCCGGGCGGCCAAAGTGTGGGGCGGCGGCCCACCCTCTACCGCAGCGGGGCAGCATAGATCTAGGCGGCGGGGAGGTCGCCAGATCCAGGTGGCCAAGAGAAAGGCCCCTCACTGTGCGCGACCCTACATCGCGCATCGCGCGTGGGCACGCGCGGCCTAGGGCCGCATGTATGCACACGCGGCCCCTGACTGTGTGCATCCGCACGCGTGGCCTCATGTTGCGCACTGGTGCGCGCAGCCATGGCTGCGCGTAGAAAGACCGCGCGCTGATGCACGTGGTCAGGAAGGGTCACACACATGCTTGTGCGCGACCAGGAGCCCTTATGAAGCGGTGGTGTGCATACGTGGCCTTTGCGGCCGTGTGGTCGGGGGTTGCGCTCTGTGTACCCACGGTTTGACCAGATTAGTTAAGGGGAACCTCATCATATTCTCCAAAATATTCAGATGTCATTGTCCTAAAAAATGAGCTCGGAGTTTTCCTGAAGCAACACTGTAAATGCTTCCTTGGTAGGGCAAGTGATCGCAAGCTTGCACAGTTATGTGCCTGTTGTTCTGCTTAGGCGCTAGAAAATGTTGGCTTATCACGTGTTGGTGAGCATGCCAAGGGCGTGGTAAAATGCACAGGAGGGCAGGGAGTGGAACGTTAACAGAGAGCATTATGAGCTGGAAGTGATATTTGTAATGGGCGCAATGTGTGAGAGGTGTACATTTGGACTTTATGTGTGCATGGCTCGATATGTGCAATCGTGCATTATGTGTGCACATGGCGCAATGTGTGTGGCGCGTGCATCAGGTGCGATATGATGCACAATGTGTGTGCAAGGCACACTATATACAACGTGTAATGTGCGCAACGCACTTAGCTCTTCTTGGAGCAGGTCGACTTTTATAAGAAATTGCGCAGAATACCTGTAAGATTAGAGGTATATGTGTAAAATGTTGCTGTTACATTGTTGTGTTGTAGTCGACCTCTCTTTTTAGAGAATCTGTATGAGATTGTAGGTTCAGGCCTTGACCTTGGTTGTTGATGTTGTCGGCGAATTGTTGATTCGCCTTTTTTGAACCTTTGTATTTTTGCGTTGTGTTTGAATTGTGTACCTTTGTACGTTGTATTCCTGCACTTCGTAGTGGCTCCGGATATTGTTGTTGTACTTTGGACGCTTTTTTGTATCACACCTTTGATTATAGATTTTCCTGGTGTTGAGCCATGTTTTGATGTTGATCAACTTTGTGTGGTGCTGACACCGTTGCTTCGTACGCTGCTTTGGTGATGGTGGGTGGAGATCTGTCTTATCCTCCATTGTAGGAGGGCACTAGACGCCAAAGGGGGTAAGCCCATGGCGATATCAAGTGTAGGTCCTGTGACCTTAACCATTGTCTGGCAGGTGCCGTTTGCCAAGGGTGGTTGGTCCCTGGTGATGGCAGGCATAGGTTTTGCGAACTTACTTATTATTTGGCGGGCGTCGTTCGCCAAAGGGGGTTGGTCCCTGACGGTGGAAGGCATGGGTCTTGCGACCTTACCTATTTGGCGGGAGCCGACCGCCAAGGGGTCAAGCCCCTGTCAATGAAAGGCGTAGATTTTTCCACCTTACCTATTTAGCGGGCATCGATCGACAAGGAGGGTTGGTCTCTGACGATGACAGGTGTAGGTCTTATGACCTTACCTATTTGACGGGCGTCGATCGCCGAGGGGGGTTGATCCCTGGCGACGACATGCGTAGGTATTACGACCTTACCTATTTAGCGGGTGTCGTTTGCCAAGGGGGGTTGTTCCCTGGCGACGACATGCGTAGGTCTTACGACCTTACCTATTTGGTGGGCGTCGATCACCAAGCGGGGTTGGCCCCTGACGACGACAAGTGTAGGTCTTGCGATCTTACCTATTTGGCGGGCATCAATCGCCAAGGGGGGTTGGTCCCTAGTGATGACAAGCATAGGTCTTGCGACCTTACCTATTGGCCTTCCGTCGATCGCCAAGGGGGGTTGATCCCCGATGATGACAGACGTAGGTCTTGCGACCTTACCTATTAGGCGGGCATCATTCGCCAAGGGGGTTGGTCCCTGGTGATGACAGACGTAGGTCTTGCGACCTTACCTATTTGGCGAGCGTCTTTCCCCAAGTGGGGTTGGTCCCTAGCGATGACAGGCGTAGGTCTTGCGACATTACCTATTATAGTTTGCTGTCTGAAGCATATGAAGTAAATGGAATTAGAATATCAACTCGAAAAATAGAGTATTGAAGCTTACACACTATAACACCCCCACTCGTCACATGGAATATAACGGTGGGTCCGGCCGGGGCCCACACCATATTTTACATACAAGCAGTGGAATTACGTGTGTAAATCAAAATTTACTCATACCCTAACTCAAAACATTATAGCGCAACATTTTATGTTGAATGAACTCAGCTCAATGAATGTCCACTATATATAAACTCCACATTTATATATCAAAACCAGGAATGTAGACAACACACATACTCATGGCCTTAAGGCCTTACAGGTTGCTCTTTACACAAATGTACATTTCATACATCGGCACGCACGCCGGCCACACATGAAATCCAAACACGCTTTCTTCGCATGACCTTCAAGGGCCTTTAGCAGCAAGCCTCCATTCCGCTCAAATCAATTCAATCATCAGCACCTGCAATTAGCCATCCACCCAAGAGCGGTAAACAAAGTAACGGTCATCATGAGCTGACCAATTATAATGACCCTACCCCTTACCCGCGGCAGTGGTTCCTTCCCTGTATGCATTGCCATCACAAGCTATCAATCTACCAATCACAAACATATCACAAACGCCGGTATCCACCAGACGTTCCGTGCTCTCAGGGCACCTTATTGGTTTACCAGATATCCCAGTCGTACACCGCCGATTAGAGGTTCTTCACATGTTGGTTGGCCGGTTCCATCCTAGTCCACCAATCCCGCAGGCTGGAGACATTTCGTCCATACCACTCAGAGGTACTACCTTACAACATTACCACCAATCGACCCCTTACCTATTTCTGATCGACCCACCCTTGTGGTGCAGCAAGCCGTGTTTAACTCGGCTACCTAAGCGTTGCCACCAATCGATCCCTCATCTAACCAGATCAACCCACCCTAGTGGTGTAGCAGGTCGGGTTTATTCGCGCTCCCCAGACGTGCTACCAATTGGTCTCTCATCACAACCAAGAGCTTACTCAAAGCATCCATACATTCATAAGCACATCCATACATCCATCCAACATAGAATAAATCGTTCATATCATCAAATCCACGGAGTCTTATCCGGTTTACACATAATCATCGCTAATCTAGACTACCCGTCTAGGTGGGCTTCACACAGCATGTCTATGCCGTACTCCATATTTCCGGCTCTAGATGCAGACTCAACCAATGAATCGCTTACGATATCCACCTCTTGGTGGAGGATCTCATGCACATGCATAAAGAAAGGACTTCGATGTCCAAAAAGGAAATCGTTAGAGTGAAGAGGGCGCTGCAGTTGTGGTGGACGCGCAAGCAACAAATGAGTCATTGAAGAACTTTATGGAGTTTCATCCACCTACGTTTGGTGGGGCGACTTCCCCAACGCAGGCGGAAGATTGGCTTGCTAGAGTGAAGAGGATCCTGACGGCAATCAGGACTGCGGAGGAGCAGAAAGTGACCTTAGCCACTTTTCTGCTGGAAGGAGATGCGAGATTGTGGTGAGTTGATATGGAAGTGCATCACTTGGCAGGTCGAGGATTAGCGGAGGTCTCAATTGATGAATTCTCCAGATTGTTTTTAGCCAAGTATTTGCCAGTGTCGTAGCGGATTGCGATGGAGAATGAGTTTCAACGTCTGGTGCATGAGAGAAATTATCCCGTCCACGACTTAGAGTTGGTGGCGGTGATCTTTGCACTGAAATTGTGGAGACATTATCTGTATGGCGTGAAAGTGGAAATCTATACAGACCACAAGAGCCTAAAGTATTTGATGGAGCAGAAGGACCTGAATATGTGACAACGAAGGTGGTTGGAGTTCCTTGGGGACTACACCTTTGTGATTCATAATACGCCCGGAAAGGGAAATGTTGTCGCGGATGCCTTGAGTCGGAGAGCTCCGGTAAGGGCAAGCTGGTTGCAGAGGCATGATGAACGTCTCATCCAGGAGTTGGAAGCATTAGAGATTTCTTATGTTGACAAGAATGCGATAGCCGATGCATGTTTGAACTGGACGGAGGTGCAGTGTGACCTTACGGACAGAGTTTGACGAGCAACGGAGCTAGATGAGAGTCTCCAACGCTATGCCAAGGATGGGCCAGAGGGAAAATTCTCCTGGGATGACGGTCTATTGCGGAAAGAAGGTCGTTTGTGTATCCCGAACTTGGGCAGATTGAGGGAAGATTAATGTACGAAGCGCACTATACGAAGTACTCACTTCACCCTGGGAGCACAAAGATGTTCAGGGACATGAAAAAGTTGTTCTGATGGCCAGGACTGAAGAAATATGTCGCTCATTATGTAGCCAAATGCCAGACTTGTGCTATAGTAAAGGCGGAATGTCAGAAGCCTGGCGGTTTCTTGAAGTCGTTGCCAATTCCGGAGTGGAAGTTCGATGATATTTTCATGGATTTCGTGCACGGGTTTCCGAGATCTCAACGCGAAAATGATTCAATCTGGGTGATTGTGGACCGGCTGACGAAAGTGGCACACTTCCTTCCGAATAAACGAGACGATTCCATGGAAAGTTTGGCAAAGTTGTATGTTGAACAAATTGTACGGCTACACGGTGTTCCTCGGAGCATCGTGAGCGATCGAGATGGGCGATTTACTTCGAGTGACTAGAGGTTAATCCATCAGCTGTTGGGCACAAAATTGGCATTCAGTACAGCCTTTCATCCCCAAACAGATCACCAAACTGAAAGAACCAACAGAATGATGGAGGATATGTTCCGGATGTGCGCCCTGGATTTTGGGAAGAGATGGGAAGATCATCTCTATCTGGTGGAGTTTGCCTACAATAACAGCTACCAAGCGAGCATCAGTATGACACCGTTTGAAGCGCTATATGGTCGGAAGTACCGTACTCCTTTAGCTTGGTTGGAAGCAGGTGAAGCCAGAGTGTATAAGCATACCGAAGTCGAGGAAGCGAACTCGACAATACGCACTATTCAGGAACAGCTACTGATAGCTCAAGATCGTCAAGCGAAATACTAAAACGCCAAACACCAGAATGTGGATTTCGCGATAGGTGATTGAGTATACTTGAAGATCAAACCCTTCAAAGGTGTATCCAAGATTCGACGTCTGAAAAAGTTGAGTCCACGGTACCTTGGGCCGTTTGAAGTGGTGGAGCGAGTTAGAGAAGCTGCATATCGGCTAGCTCTTTCGGCAGACTTGGGTGGATTACACGATGTGTTCCACATCTCGGTGCTTCGGAAAGCCGTGAAGGATCCAACTCAAGTGATCGAGAATGATCGTGTGCCAGTGGAGTTTGGGCTAACGACGAAGGTTAGGCCCATTCGGATCGAGGATCGTGCCGATAAATAGTTGCGGAATAAGACGATCGGGATGGTCAAAGTCCGGTGGGACAATTGCGGCCGTGAAGAATTCACATGGGAGCGAGAGCAGACCATGCAAGCTTAGTTTTCCGAGCTCTTTGTGTAACTATTATGCAGTGTATCTCGAGTTGTAATAAACGTTTGTGAAATGAAATCCTTCTATTTGAGTTCCTTACGTTCTGCAAATTTCGGGGATGAAATTTTTGTAAGGAGTGGAGGGTTGTAACACCCCAAATCCCAGAATTTGGCAAAATTTGGGTGACACGGCCTGGGACACGGGCGTGTCCTGCTTGGGTGAGCAGTCGACGAGTGGTCGGCAAAATTCAGTCGACGATTGTCGAGTGCAGAGTACACAGCCTGTGACACGAGAGTGTCAGAGGGCGTGTCCTCACGGGTCGACGATTTCAGCTCGATGAAGTAGAGCTGGGGCGTGTCTAGTGCCGTGTATGGGCACACGGCCTGGGACACAGGCGTGTCACAGGTCGTGTCCCTCTCGGGTTGATCTTGATGTTGTGCAGCCTAAAGAACAAGGCCACAGACACGGGCTTGTCTGAAGGCATATCAGGTGACACGACCCATGACACGGGAACGTCACATGTGCGTGTCACTGGATTGGATAAGTCGGTTGAGCACTGCTTGAGGCACACGGCCTGAAACACGGGCATGTCACAGGCCGTGTCAGGTAAAAAATGTGATTTTGTGGCAAAATCGTGGCTTTCCAAATCTTCAGCTGGGATTTGATGGCCGAGGTGCCTCCCTGATTATTTAAGGCCGTGGACGAGAAGGAAGTTCTCATTTGCATTTTGGCCTTCATCTTTCTAAAATCCTAGAGAGAGAAAGAGAGGAAGAATGAGAAGGAGGAAGGAGAGCCGACCACCGGTGGTGCTGCGGAGTTCCGACGAGAGATCCAAGGCCAGCGTTGCGGAGGAAAAGTCGTTGCGGTTCTTTCCAGCCAGTTAGGAGCTCATGGCGCCGAAGCGGTCTTTGAGGGTAACGATTTTTCTTCCTAGCCATGTGAAGGCTTCCTTTTTGGCATGTGCATAAGATTCCCCCACCAGAGGGTGGATTGTTATGGGAGTCCCTTAGGTTGATTCATGGAATCCCCAATCATTTGACATATAGATCCGGAAAAAGAGTACGGAATAGGCATGTTGTGTGAAGCCCATCTGGATAGGTTGGTCTGGATTGGTGATGTTGCATATACGCACCGGAGAAGACTCTGTGATAAACGTGTAGTTTAAGGAGTCGACAGGTTAGACCTGCGAAGGGCAGTAGCAGGAAGTACTGGAGTGGTAGTTCAGGAAAATACCCTTGTGATGCTTATGCTATTGGGTTGTACCTGTGAAGGGGAGTAGCAGGAAGTACTAGATTGGTAATCCAGGAAATACCCTTGGTAATGCTTGATGTTCATGGGTGGTACCTGTGAAGGGGAGTAGCAGTAAGTACTGACGTGGTAAGTCAGGAAAAGACCCTTAACATTGTGATATTTGCAGGGTTGTACCTGTGAAGGGAAGTAGCATAAAGTACTGGTGTGCCCAGGAAAGACCCTCAGATGTTGTGATATGTAATGGGTGTGATGGAAGTACTGGTGCTCCCAGGAAAACACCCAGGCAGCAGGAACGGTGAAACCGACCCGCGCCTTTTATTTAGCCGCGAGTACCCCGTACTCGGTGATGGCAAGGCGATTTAAGCAACGGGGGGTGGATGATCCGACCTGCGCTATGTCCGTCCGACGTGAGACCTGAAAGTGCAGTCTGTTAGAGCACATAGTGAGAGTCTTAGGCCTGCGCGCCGTGATACAATGAGGGGCTACAGGCCAATCCCGGTTCACTAAGACTATAATCTCCAGTTGCACGCCACAGAGTAAATGCTAAATGTTTTACTGTTGGGTTGCGACCCTGATACGGTGGTGGGCAACTAGTTCGCCGGTACACCAAGAATGTACCCTGAGTGCACGGATCGTCGAGCCGCGGTGCTGACGATTGTGATGGAATGTATGTGTGTGAGAGCACAATGTATGATATACATATCTGCCTGTGAAATGTTATGCCTGCAGGGAAGGAATACCACCACCGCGGGAAAGGGGTGGGGTCGTTATAAGTTGGACAGCTGAATGCTGACCGTTGTCTATTTGCCACCGTTGGGTGGGCTGTCCCTGTGCAAGTGCTGGAGAGCCAAGCGGGACGCAAAAGGCTGAATTCCCTACTGATGTTGCTGCTGCTGCCGCTAGCCCTTAAAGGCTAAAGCTAAATGCTTTGTTTGTTTATACGTGGCCGGCCTGCGCGCCAATGTTTAAGGCCACTGTTATGAAAGCCCTGTATGGCCATAAGGCCAACTGTTTTGTATTTGGACATTCCTGCTTTATATAAATGTGGAACTTTTATATGGTGGACATTCATATGTGTGAGTTCAGCTTCGTGTTATAGGCTTCCGCTAGAATGCAATGAGTTAGGATGCGCAACTCTGGTATCCCTTCGTGACTTCCCCGCCTGTTTTATGGTATATGTTGTGGGGCCCCGGCCGGACCTTCTAGTATATAACTGTGAACGGATGGAGTCGTTACATTTTTGAAGATCGCTTCGGCGCCATGAAGTAGCTGGACACGGCCGTGTCACACCCTACACGCCATTGTCATACCCAACACGCCCGTGTCCAAAAGCTGTGTACTTCACACAGCACAATCCCATCTCACCCGAGAATGACACAGCCAAGGGACACGCCCGTGTCCCAGGCCGTGTACACCAGGACACACCCGTGTCCACCAGTACACGCATTCCCGCCTGGACACGCCCTGTGACACGCCCGTGTCACAAGTCGTGTACCCTGCACTCGACGATCGTCGACCAAACTTTCGTCGACCACACACCCAAATGCTCAACCCGAGAAGGACACACCCTGGGACACGCCCGTGTCCCAGGCCGTGTCACTCAAACCTGAACCAAAAATGGGCTTTGGGGTGTTACAATCCTCCCCTCCTTCAAAAAAATTTTGTCCCCGAAATTTGGCTCAGCGATCAACAACAACATAACCACGCACGATGCACCATACACAACCGCGCACGCAAATAAGGCGAGCCTGGTTAGAGCTCAGAGGTTGTACCCCAAGGCATCGCACAACCCAAACAACACAAGCATCACATACACACACACATATCTCCTCAGGTGCACATCCATCCACAATTTTATCGAATGCTATAGATCCAACAAAACACATCATATATATAGCCACCCTGATTGATCGATCACATACATAACACCAAATGTGAACCAATATGTACATAACATAGAACATCTATGTACACAACCATCTCCTTATTCGATACACCAGTAAGCACATCATCAAGTGATACAAGTCACTTTTCTATGTTTCCTTTCGCTCAGCCGCCTGATTAAACACTCGAGGCGTCAAATTAAACACTCGAGGCTAAATTTCCCCAATTGAACTTTGCGGCTCTTGCACTTCCAAATTATACAATCGAGGTTGCGTCCGGGATGCAGATGACTCGACTACTGCTTTACCCTTTTCTTCATAAGACGCACCTGTCTTCTTTTCACTCCCTGAAGGGGCATTCCAACAAAATTTAGCTATGTATCCTTGCTTCCTGTAATTATAACATATATGTGTATCAACACGTCCGTGCCCATACGTTGCTCCCGAAGAAACAGTCGAAGGAGCTGATTCAGCAGGCTTGGACTTTTTCTTCTCCCGTCTACGAAACTCCGATTACTCCGACTGGGGCACTTTGAATTCTGGCTTCTCCACTGCCAGTCTCTTTTTCTCTTGTACCCGCTTCAAGTCCTTCTCCAACGTCCGGGTCGTATCGACCAACGCTTGGAAGCCTTGGTTCACTGAACTCGGGAGTACTAACCTCAATTCATCCCGCAGTCCCTCATAAAATCGATTCGTCTTTCGCGCTTCCTCCGCGAAGGTAGACCCCGCATATCGCCCTAGTCTGATAAACTCATGCAGGTATGTATCAATATCCGTCTCACCCTACACCTGACGTTGAAACTCATTCTTCATCGCAATCTGCTGCAACACTGGCAAATACTTGGCTAAAAACAATCTAGAGAATTCATCAATTGAGACCTCCGCTAATCCTTGACCTGCCAAGTGATGCACTTCCATATCATCCCACCACAATCTCGCATCTCCTTCCAGCAGAAAAGTGGCTAAGGTCACTTATTGCTCCTCCGTAGTCCTGATTGCCGTCAGGATCCTCTTCACTCTAGCAAGCCAATCTTCCGCCTGCGTTGGGGAAGTCGCCCCACCAAACGTTGGTGGATGAGACTCCATAAAGTGCTTCAATGACTCATTTGTTGCTTGCTCGTCCACCACAATTGCAACGCGTTCTTGCCTTGCATCAGGCCATACTGGCACCCCTGCAGGCCTTGCCTGTCCAGTAAGCTGTGCCTGTAATACTGCAAGCACCGTCTCCGTCACCATCCGTATGGTCTACGCCGAAGGAGGCGTAGACGCTTCAATTTGTGCTGCACTCTCATCGGACCGCTGGGGCTCAGACTGCCCAGCACCACTCCTCGCCACCTAGCAATGTACAAAACATCATTAATCATCCATGTCATAACGGTAATTATACATTGACTACACACTCACGCACTTTACGTGCATGGAATACATTCCTAGTGGACATTCGTGAGTTCACTTATGTTCTCCCTCCCAAATAATCTAAACCTGGCTCTGATACCACTTTGTAACGCCCTCACTCGTCACATGGAATATAACGGTGGGTCTGGCCAGGGCCCCACGCCATATTTCACAGACAAGCGGTGGAATTACGTGTGTAAATCAAAATCTACTCGTACCCTAACTTAAAACATTATAGCGTAGCATTTTATGTTGAATGAACTCAACTCAATGAATGTCCACTATATACAAACTCCACATTTATATATCAAAACTAGAAATGTAGATAACACACACACCCATGGCCTTAAGTCCTTACAGGTTGCTCTTTACACAAATGTACATTTCATACATCGGCACGCAGGCCGACCACACATGAAATCCAAACACGCTTTCTTCGCACGACCTTCAAGGGCCTTTAGCAGCAAGCCTCCATTCCGCTCAAATCAATTCAATCATCAGCACCTGCAATTAGCCATCCACCCAAGAGCGGTAAACAAAGTAACGGTCAGCATGAGCTGACCAATTATAACGACCCTACCCCTTACCTGGGGCAGAGGTTCCTTCCATGTATGCATTGTCATCACAAGCAATCAATCTACCAATCACAACCATATCACAAACGCCGATATCCACCAGACATTCTGTGCACTCAGGGCACCTTATTGGTGTATCGGATATCCCAGCCGTACACTGCCGATTAGAGGTTCTTCACTTGTTGGTTGGCCGGTTCCATCCTAGTCCACCAATCCCGCAGGCTGGCGACATTCCGTCCATACCACTCAGAGGTACTACCTCACAACATCCATAAACAACCAGAGCAGATCGACCCACCTACGTGGTGTAGCAAGTCGGGTTTCTCGTGCTCCCCAAGCATTACCACCAATCGACCCCTCACCTATTTCTAATCGACCCACCCCTGTGGTGCAGCAAGTCGGGTTTAACTCGGCTCCCTAAGCATTGCCACCAATCAATCTCTCATCTAACCAGATCAACCCACCTTAATGGTATAACAGGTCGGGTTTATCTGCACTCCCCAAACGTGCTACCAATTGATCTCTCATCACAACCAGGAGCTTACTCAAAGCATCCATACATTCATAAGCACATCCATACATCCATCCAACAAAGTATAAACCGTTCATATCATCAAATCCACAGAGTCTTCTCCGGTTTGCACATAATTATCACCAATCCAGACTACCCGTCCAGATGGGATTCACACAGCATGCCTATGTCGTACTCCACATTTCCGGCTCTAGATGCAGACTCAACCAAGGAATCGCTTACGATATCCACCTCTTGGTGGAGGATCCCATGCACATGCATAAAGAAAGGACTTCGATGTCCAAGAAGGAGATCGTTACCTTTGAAGATCGCTTTGGCGCCACGAAGTAGCCGGATGGAAGTCACCGCCTCAGCTTTGCCTTCACGCCTCCGATCTCGGATCTTGATTCCGCACTCCGCAGCTCCTCCAGCAGCTGGTTTCTCCTTTCTCCTTTCCTTCCCTAGCTCTCCCTTTCTCTTTCTCTCTCTTTGAGAATGAGAAGAAGAAGATGATGAGAATGAAGGGATTTTATCCTCATTCCTCGGCCTTTATCCACATGGAAGGAGCCTAGACCATTGGATCCAGGATAAGAAAATGAACAGCTCGGATTTGCCCATAAAAAGGCTGAACACGGCCTGACACGCCCTGGGACACGCACGTGTCACAGGCCGTGTCACTTAAGCGGCAGGCAACAGACTCAAATCCAACCAGTACACGGCTGTATGACACACCTGTGTCACACCCTACACGCCCGTGTCATACCCGACACACCTGTGTCCAAAAGCCGTGTACTTCACACAGCACAATCCCATCTCACCCGAGAAGGACACGACCATGGGACACGCCCGTTTCCCAGGCCGTGTACAGCAGGACATACCCGTGTCCACCAGTACACGCATTCCCGCCTGGACATGCCCTGTGACACGCCCGTGTCACAGGCCGTGTACCCTGCACTCGACGATCGTTGACCAAACTTTCGTCGACCACACACCCAAACGCTCAACCCGAGAAGGACACGCCCTGGGACATGCCCGTGTCCCAGGCCGTGTCCCCCAAACCTGAACCAAAAATAGGCTTTGGGGTGGTACACACACGAATTAGTGAAAATGAAGTCAGCTGGGAGGAAGAATATGCATTGGCATAATTTCGTGAATGTAAGAAGCTTTTTTCCTGGAATGAATGTTTTAGGGACTGCCCCCAGTCTTGTTCTAGCAGGCTGGTGGCTGACCCTTCATTGACCTGGGCATCGCTGGTTGGTTTGGTGTTTTGCTCCGCAATAACCTTTTTAGAATCCCTCTGCGGAGAAGACACTCAATTTCCCTTTTCAGCTCAGTACAACCTTCTGTGTTGTGTCCGCGTCTGCGGTTGAACTCACAATGTTGCGACTGATTTCCTTTGTTTGGAGGAATTAGATTGGGCCGGCGGAGTGCTACCTTATCTTAGATTGCGTAAAGTATGTTGGCTCTAGAGGTGTTGAAAAGAGGGTGGTCATGATGTTGATGGGTTCGCGAATTACCAAAATGGTCATTGTTCTTCTGTGGTGACGACTGTTCTTGCTCTTTTCACTTTGAACTTTCTTTGAATCGTTTTGGTGTGATTTAACTGCTTTATCTGCCGTAATTTGAGCGTTGACTCGACATACGAGGTCGGCATAGTTGTGGACCACTTCCCTCATTAGTGCTGAATAAAATCTGTCGGGTTGAAGTCCTCCCAGGAGGAAATTACGCAAAAGCTGATGGTCGACTCCTGAGATCTGTAGCACTTCAGACGTGAAATGATAAAAAAATTTCTTGAGGGTTTCATCCTTGCTATGACGTATCCCCAACAAGTAAGAGGGGTCCCAAATGATTTTACGGTTCACAATGAACTCGACAATGAAGAGCTGCAATAGGTTTGCAAAGTTATCGATCCCTCCTTTTAGGGGGTAGAACCAGGCGCGAGCCTGCCCCCTTAGTTTTGTCAGGAACGGTTGACATAGCAGTTGATCAAGGGCTCCACTGAACCTCATGACAGATGCAAAATGATCAATATGGTCCTAGGGGTCATCTGCTTCATTAAATGTTTCAACCTTCGGGAGCTTAAAATCGTTAGGGAATGGATACGCTAGGATCTCTGGCGTTAATGATGTTCGAGGTAGGCAAGCGGCATGGCGTATGTATTGTTCCTTTTCTTCGACAATCATGACACTAATTTCTTTGCGAGTGGGGAATTCTACTACATGTTCAATTTCTACTGCTTCTGTATGGTTGTGCGATGCTGGACTTCAAGTTCTCCAAGCTGACGATCATTATGACTTTGGTTGGCTGAGCTGGGGACGATCATTATGACTTTGGTTGGCTGAGCTGGGGAGTTCCTTTTCGGGTATATGGGACTCTTGAGCGAAGTGCTTGGATGGAGCGCGATCCAGAGTTGGTGGAGGCAAACTGTCTTGTCTGGGGGCATGATCATGAGCTTGTGGCTTGTCCCGATTTTGGCGGCTTGAAAGCTCAAGCGGAGCGTTCTGCGCGCCTTATCTTTTGCGGCTTGCCTCCTATTGTGTTTAGAGAAGTCTGGAACGTTGGTCTTGTTGGCTACTGATATGCTTGATCCTGAGTTGAGAGCGTTGAGCGCTTATAAAAATCTTGGGGGCGAAGTGCACGACGACGCACTTGGAGAGTTGCGCGCAGGGGGGAGCGCGCACAAGAAGGAATGTGCGGCCAAGAATCTGGTCGGCGATGGAATCCGGTCGGCGGTGGAGGCCTGCGACGGTGAACAAAATGTCGGGAGGTGACGATGGTGGCACCGGGTTGTCGAAGGAGCGGGCGGCCATGACATGGCCGCCCCTTGCGGCAGGAAGAGCCGCATGGACTTGGGCGTCCAAAAGGCCGCCCAATCTAGGCTGTTAGAGGGGAGGACGACCTGGAGGCCGCCCATCTCCTGCGACAGTAGAGCTGCCTGGATCTGGGCGGCCAAAATGACGCTCGATCCAGGCGGCCAGTGGGTAGGGCGGCCTGGAGGCCGCCCATCCCATGCGACAGTAAGGCCGCTTGGATCCCGCCAAAAAGCCGCCCGATCCAGGCAGCTAGAGTGTAGGGCTAGTCGAAAAAATGCCCGTCTGATCATAAAATGCGCATTCGGTCGAAAAAATGCGCGCTCTGACGAAAAATGCGCGCCGGAGAGAAAAAATGCTCATCAGGGCAAAAAATGTGTCTGGTCGAAAAAAAGCACATCGGGGCGCAAAATGCGTACCCGGGAGAAAAATCCTCGTCTCGGCGAAAAATGCGCGTCCGGGAAAAAATGCACGCTCGGATGAAATATGCGTGCCTGGTCAAAAAATATGCTCCTACGTGCATCAGTGTATTAGAATGAGGTAGTACTTTTGAAAAAGATTATTCATTTTCGACGGTAGCTTTTCCCACGGCAGGCAAAACCACACGTATTTTATCATATATGATCTAGAGGATCTGAAATTTGTATAGCAATTTTGGATGCTTCGTATATGAATATTTTTGATATATTTGTTATCTTTAGATGGTGTAACATTTATATCCTTTTTGCTCTCATTAACACATGTTTTTGGGATTAACTAAAGAGATATTTTTGTCTTGCGGCTGAATTACCACTTAATTCCTTTTAAGATCGTGATCTCCCTTCCTCAAAATCCCCATATCCTCCATTTCTTCCCCACTTCATTAATCTAATGTTCTCGGCAACGAGCACGTGCGCCGTGAAACAGCAGTAATTTTGGCCACTTGTCTATTCTCTGCCGCCGCGGGGCCGCCGCCGTCGCCGCCGTGGATTTCCTTCAAAAAGAGGCCGATCGATGGAAAAACGGACAGTGAGCGCTCATGGATCCCGAGCCTCGCTCACCCAAACCGCACCCCCGCGCCGAGCAGGACCAAGACCCATTGCTTTCTCTCTCGAAGCCGGCAGGATGGGCGGTGACCGCCGTCACCGCCCAGGCGGAGCTTATCTCCGCCACCGTCCTCTCCCTTTCTCACCCTTTCCTCTCCATCTTCTTCCAATCCCGCGCCGCCCCTTCACGCTTCGCCCGCGCCGCCTCCACCGCTCTGCGCCGAGTTGCCCTCGGCCTAATCAGCGCCACCTACGCGGTCGCCTGCCTCCTCATCCTCACGGCCTTCGCATTCCTCCTCGGCGTCTTTCTCGTCCGCCTCTGGGTCGAAGATCCCGTCCTCCTCCGCCGTCCTCTCCACTTGGACTATACCCAGCCGCAGCCGGATGCCGTCGCCTCGATCGGCCGATCGCCAGCGAGGGGGAGGGCGATCCCTTCAGGGCATACCGTCACCGTCTCCCTCAGGCTTGTTATGCCGGATTCCGGCTTCAATCGCCATGTCGGAATCTTCCAGGTATCCACGGAGGCCCTTTCATCAACCGGCCGTGTCCTCGCATCCTCAAGCCGGCCCTGCATGCTGACGTTCAGAAGCTTTCCCGTTAGATTGATGCGAACATTCGCCATGTCTTTTCCTCTCCTCGTCGGATTGCGCGCCGAGACACAGCAGCTAGGGTTTGAGGCGTTGAGATACGGCGAAGGCGCTTCGAAAACGGAGGCGATTAGGGTTCGGGTAATGCCGAGGGCGGGGACGATGGATCTCCCCCAAATCTATGAAGCTGAGATTCTCCTCCGCACTCGTCTTCCTCGAGGAAAAGAAGTTGTTTACAACTGGAAATGGACATTCTATCTCGGGGTTTCCATGAACATGTATGTCCTGCTGCTCGTTCTTCTCTTCGGCTGCTTCAGACCATTGGGTATCAGGAGGAATAGTAGTAGTAGGGTTAACTCCGACGGGTTCGCTGATTCTTCAGGAAGATGGAGAAGGGAAAGGACAGAACATCCTTGGTCGGAGATTGGGGAAAGTTCTGCGTCAAATGTCGCCGGAGATGTCTCCATCTCCGGCGAGTCGACTGAAGATGATGGGCCGCCGGAGGCTTCAGAATCATAGTGTGTGTCCCTGCTTAATGGAAATACCCTGCTTAATGGGAATTTTGTGTACATATGTTGGTCCCTAAATAAATACTCCTTTTCCCACATAATTACGGAAATATCTCTCCCCTAATTTTTCGTTTTCGCTCTTTCTGATTTCGCGGCCTAGCCGCCCTCCGGAGGCCGTAAACATCGTCTTTCTGCGATTCGATCATCGATCTCCTCCCGATCATGTTGGAAAACACGGAAATGCATCTCGATGTCCACACTGTTGTATATTAGACGACGAAAACAATGCTTACGGCCTTGCAGACCATTGTTTCTCTTCAGTATTAGGTTCCAACGCAGACTCCAGCGCAGACGGTAGTTTGTCGGCTGTAAATCCAGGTTTATGTCGGTCATTTTTGATGTTTTCTACCGATTACATAGCTCAATCTTCTAATCTAAGTATATTTATGTGTCCAAGTAATTTGAACAAGCCTCATAATGTCCAAATAAGTGATTCCTTGATATCTTTCCAAACAACTGTAATTGTTTTTCTCATTTTAATTTTTCTCTGCTTCATATATGACCTATATTGCATTTCAGTGATCTTTCTGTGCTCTAATTACTGTTAGATCTGAAATCTCTCTGCAACAAATGTAAATTTCGAATGTAAAAAGTAAGTTTTTGAACTATAAGTATGTCAAAATTTGGACTGTAAAAAGAACGATTTTTTTGAACTGTAATTGAAAGAACAAAATGATCATGCTTATTTAAATTCTACTGAACCTTCAAATGATAAAATTTGTCAATCAAATTGTTTTCAGATATTTTTTGACTGTTATTATCTGTAAATGTGATGTTTTGTATATTTATAATAATATGACATGTATGTTCTTATATTTGAAGCGTTAATTTGAACTGTAATTAACAAATATTTTTTCACCGTAAATTTGGATTGTAAAAAGAACGGTCTTTTGAACTGTAATTGAAAGAATAAAGTTGATTTTAATTTTAATTGAAAGAAGAAAGCTGGACTGTAAATTTGGAAGAACAAAAAGAGGTTTTTTTTTTAATTGTAAGTATCTCAAATTTTGGACTGTAAAAAGAACTATCTTTTGAACTGTAATTGAAAAAAAAAGTTTATTTTAACTTTAATTGAAAAAAGAAAGTTGGACTGGAAATTTGGACTGTAAAAATAAGTTTTTTTGAACTGTAAGTATCTCAAATTTTGAATTGTAAAAAAAACTGTTTTTTGAAATGTAATTGAAAGAACAAAGTGACCATGCTTAGGTAGGGTCTACTGAACCTTTGAATGGTAAATTTTGTCATTATTTGTAAACTGAAAAAACAAAGTGAACTCTAAATTTTGTAATTGAAAGAATTGTCTTTTGACTGTTATTACTTAATGTTTTGAGATGTTTTTAAACTGTTATTATATGTATATGTGATGCTTTGTATATTTATAACAATATGACTTGTATGTTGTTATATTTGAACTGTTAATTTGTATTGTAATTATCAAATTTTTTGAACTGTAATTGAAATAAAAAAGTTGATTTTAACTTTAATTAAAATAAAAAAACGTACTGTAAAATGTATCGTTAATTTGAACTGTAATTAACAATAAGTAATTTTATATTATAGACCATCGTTTTTGTTTCACTTTGGATTTTTTGAACTGTAATTATTTCATTTTTTGGAATTGTAAATTTCTTTTGTCATTATATGTATTCTTAAAACTCAAAAAATAAATGTATTTGAAATATTAGGTTATAACTGACAAAAGTTTTATTTTTTCTTAAGATTGCTGTTGTGTTTCCTATTTTGCATTCAGAAGAAGAGGCTTACATTATGTACTGTGAACATGCACACCGAATAGGATTCAGTGTGCGAAAACAACACATTACTTATTGGACACATACATCAACTATCAAATTTAGAGGATATAGTTGTTCCAAAGTAGGAAACAAACGCGTAAAGCCATCCCCAAAAAAGTACCACAAATTAGATACCCGAACGGGTTGTCTTGTTTGTATCAATTTTCATACCGATTCAGCTGACAAAAATTGGACAGTTACCAAATTTGTTGAGGAATACAACCATCCGACGACAACCGAGAAGGAGAGTCATTTATTGAGATCACGCCGGTCTATTTCAGAAATGCATGGTAGTTTTCTTAAAAGCATGACTGGTGCAGGGATTAAGCCCGCTGACGCATACAACTTTATGTCGGATGAGGCAGGAGAACCTGAAAATATTGGTTTTTCCAAGACAGATGTTTTCAACTACATACAACGTGAAAGAGAAAATTTAATTGAAAGTGGAGATGCAACTAGTTTGCTTGATATATTACAAGAGAAACAGGCGAATGATAACATGTTCTCGTACTATGTTCAGACAGATGAGCTAAAGCGTTTAACAGGTTTCTTTTGGATGAACGACAATAATAAACACAATTACGATTGTTTTGGCGACGTTTTGATATTTGATACAACGTATCGTTTGAACAAGTATAATCTTGCATGTGTACCTTTCATCGTCGTCAACCATCATTGACAGAATATTTTCTTAGGAGGGGCTTTTATTGTTGAAGAAACAATTGAGTCATTTAGTTGGGTTTTTGAGTTCTTATTGAAGTGTGTTGGTGGCAAGAAACCAATAACTATTTTTACAGATCAAGACCAATCTATGTCTGCTGGTATTGACCGAGTATTCACGAAGACTAGACATCGATTGTGTCAATGACACATCTGCAAAAAAGCCCCTTCTAAAGTTCCTACCTTCAACCATAACAGTGACATTCGTGGATTTTTTTATAGATGCATGTCGAAGTGTGATGACGAAACTGAATTTGACATAAATTGGTATGAGATAGTAATGAAAGGAAATTTACAAGATAATAGATGGTTGAATGATTTGCACAATGTCAAGAGAAAGTTGTCTACGGCTTTTAACAAGGATGTGCTTGACCATGGTATCTTATCAACCCAAAGAAGTGAATCCACTAATAATTATTTGCATGTGTGTTCCAAGGCTACTAGTAATTTAGTTGAATGTTTTCTTGACATAAAAAGACTTATTTTATCTTGGCGTAGAGGTGAGCGTGAGAAGGATTTCAAAAACAAGTACGGAGTGGTTACCTTGAGGCACAAGACATCTGTCTTACTAAAGCAATTCTCGAAATTATACATTAGAAAAATATACGGGTTTTTTGAGAAGACATACACGGAGGGAGCACTTGGATCAAGCATTGTGGACGAAACGCGATATGATGAGGAACACATGTTATTTGTGACAACAAACTGTGATGGTTCTGAGGATGAAAAGAGATGGTTTGTAAATTTCAACTCAACCACTTATTATTCAGATTGCTCGTGTAGAGCATTTAAAACAAAATGTCTATTATGTCGACACATATTAAGAGTCTATAATTGGAGGAATATGGAGCAAATTCCAATTAAATATGTGTTGAAGCGGTTCACCGTTGATGCTAAAAAAGGCATATACCTTCTGAATATACCATCTATCATAGAGTTTGAGTCGAACAAAATATTCAGGAATCATCTCATGCGATCCAGTTACAATTTAGCCACCCGCATTGAGAACTGTCGGGCTGCTAAAATTCATGTAATGAATGTTATGCACGAGTTGATAAAGTCTATAGATAAGATGTTGGACAAAGATGACATGGAAAAGAAAGAATTTATGGAAGCAGAAGATCCTAGTAATCCGCCAACTATAATGAATTCGCCTATGAAGAGGCGAAAAGGTGCAAGTAGCTTTCGTATGAAGGACCACTGTGAACGTGGAACGAAAAAAACAGTAATATGTTCAATTAATAACTAATGTTTAATTATTTCATCTATATGTTTACGTCATTCATTAGGAAATATTTTCTTAATATTTTTCTTTTATTAACTTGTAAGGAAAAGAAGTTTGAGTCAATTCTTCTTATAGCGTTGCTGATGATGTAACATCCGAAATTTGACGCGAAAGGTAATTTTATTTGTAGGGTCAAGTCGCAACAGATTTTGATCGAGGCAGCGCGTCGTCAAGGTATAATGTTACTCTTCCTTATGTTAGCGACCGTAGGTTTGTTAAGTGCGTTAACAATAGTGCGTAACGCATGTTATTTTAGATTCGACGCGCACGACGTTTTCAGTTAGTATTCAAAAGTATTAGTGTTGGGTGTGTCAATAGCCGTTTAATAAGTGTGTATGAGTGGAAATGGGGTGCCAATAACATGCCTAATTTCCTACCCCTCTATTCATGCGGTTATCAAAACCGCATTAACCTATGAAGTAAATCCCGCACGCCTCATCTCAACGGGAGAAAAGAGGAAACCGCCGGCCGTTCGTCTCCCGTTCCGTCTTTCGCACGCAGCGATACCGAGCCGCGCCTCCCGCACCCCTTTTCTGCGGCCGATCCTCCTCCGGAACTCCCCTCCGACCACTCCTCCTTCCTCTACGAGCGCCGGTGGACTTTCTTTTTCCTTCCTTGGCCTTGGAAGTGCCGGTTTTAACCTAGTCGGTGCTGGTGGAAACTTTTTGGTTCTGGTGAGTATGAATTATTATTCCTCCTTTTACCCTAGGGTTTCCTTCACTCCTATAGTGTGATTAACCCCTGTTTGCCTTGCTATTTCAAAAGGGGTAGGGGTAGGTGTTTTTCCCCTTGTAGGGCTTGGAAGATTTTGCAGACACTTCATAATTGGAACAAGGTAACACTATGGTTTACACTATTTCCTCTATATAGACATATGCCGCTAGTGGGAATAAAGTTCCAGCGAAAACCCTAAGGGGAAGAATATGAATTTTAGGTGTTGCTTGGATTACAGATTTTGGTGGCCTCGATGCAAGGTTCCGGAAGTCCGCAGTAGTCAAATTTCCGTCAGAAAAGCAAATGTCGCCCCGCCGAGTGTACGAGCGCCGCACCACCACAGCAAGGAAACCTAATTTCTGTTAGTTAAACATAGCAAGAAATATATTTTATATACACATGTGTAGGCTTTGTACGAATATCATGACCATGCATAGAAAAGTGTGGTGATAGGAAAACGGTCACGGAAAACGTGTAGACACCATTCTCCAAGACCTAGTAGTCAGATCAAGAATAGTAATGTTAGGTACGAAACCTATACCCGTGTACGTAAGCTTGGAATTTGTCCAACCAAGGGCGTGAATGTCCCGTCTAGTCAACCGTGAGATAGTCAAGGGTCGCTCAGTAGTACACCAAAAGAGATATCTCAAGCAGAGTAGCATTTTATCAAAAACGTCAGTAAGCACACTTCAGTCTTTTGTGCTTGGTAGAGGCGCACTACCTTCCTCATAGGGCATATGGTATCCTATGAGTAACAGAGTCTTGGGAGTTGACTCCCTTTGAGACAGTTAGTAGATTCGAGACCGTGTCCGCGTGGCAGTAGAACATTTGAGTTCGTTAGATGGTCTCAGGTCGTCAGTTTTAGTTGCGCGTTAGGAGCTACTCTGCATAGAGCCTTCCTAGTAGAGGTGCAAGCTAGAAGAAACCTAGAGCTCAAGTATAGACCTGACGTGAGACAGTACACCAGTTAGTGAACGCCGGGACTTGGGTTAGTGAACTGAAAGTCACAAACATAGAACATGTAGAAGTTTTGACCAAGTAGTGTTCTGAGGGCGTGCATAACATATAACATAAATGTTTTTATTGCACAAAACTATTTTCTAAAGGCATGCATTCATCATTCAAGAAAAAGTTTTTAGTGTCACTAGGAGGAGTTATTTTTCTTTACTCTGACCCCTCGTGGGCAATATTTTTACAGGTGACCCAGGTGAGAAACTACGCCTAGGATGAGCATTGGTGGCGTTAGTGTGTAGTGTTTTTTCCATTCAATTTTCCCTTACTTTCAGTATATACTTACAGTGGTGGACAATGTAACCTTTTAACATTTTATATGCTATGTATCAGACATTTGATATTATTACAGATTTTCAGTCATCTCAATTATAATCATGATTAGTAGCTCTGTGATTCCAGATATCAGGTATGTGGTTACCCTTAGTTTACTTTCTTAGCTTCTGTTGTAAGTTATAAAAATTTTAGTAGCTTCTACTTTATACCTGCTGTGTACTAGTTTTAATGATGTTTCCTAGTTCTCTTTATATCGCTGACCCGGCCGGATGACTGATTATTGAAAAACTGGAAAAGAGTGTCGCAAATTGGTATCAGAGGGAGGTTTAGGATCCCTTGACCCTAGAAAGTTTTCACAGATCCATAGGATTGTTTAAGAGTAAACTCTTGTTAGTAGAATATTTAAGTTGCATTAAGCCTTAGTTTTCGCAAGAGTACGAAATAAAATTGCTAAGCCAGTTTTCGCAGATGCTTGGTAAATTACTAGATTTCTTTTATATGTTCTATCAGGCACCACGAGTCAGTGAACCGGGTGAATCTTCACGTCAGGACCCTGTTCCTAACGCGTCTATGGGAGATGCTGCAGTGCCGCAGGTACTACTAGTTCTAGCAGCTCCAGAGGGCACTGACATAGCATCTCAGATTGCCAAGGCGGTTACCGTTGCCTTGATGGAGTTTCAGAGAGGACTGGCTGTAGGGTTTCTAGTTCCAGTACAAGTACCAGCCCCTGCACCAGCTCCTGCCCCGGCACCCGTGGAGATGACCCTGGAGCGCTATTTGAGGAACTTTAGAGAGCTTCAACCTTCGAACTACAGTGGGGACGAGACCCCAATGGACACAGATGATTGGGTGGCAAACACTAGAGACCTTCTGGATGTTTTGGCGTGCCCAGAGAACAAGAAGGTTCCTCTGGCAGTTTTTCTGCTCCGAGGTAAGGCAGAGGTCTGGTGGGACAAGTACCGGGCAGATGACCCCGCAGGTATATGGTTATGAAATTTCCTATTATTTTTGGAAGTGATACGTTCTTTTTTATATAGTATGACCATACTTTTGGCCAGGTCGTACGCCAGATATGTATACGTGGGGCGAACTTTCTAGAGCCCTTGAAAGTTAGTTCGTGCCTCCTTCTGCACGATGAGGTCTCCAGGAGAAGTATCTTAGGCTTTTCTAGGGGGACAGGACTGTTGCTGAGTACGAGCGAGAGCTTACACATCTGGCTCGATATGCAGGCGTGATGAAGGGAGATCAAGTTGAGAAGTGCAGCCGTTTTGTGGATGGTCTGCGTGACACGTTGAGGCAGCCACTAATGACTATGGTCAACGTTGATTACAAGAGCTTAGTGGATACGGCTCGCAGGATGGAGGCTGGCCAGCAGAAGGTTCAGAAGCGAAGTAATTTCCGTGCGAAGCGATCTCAGGATTTGCATAAGCCACTGCAGAGCAGGAATGACCAAGGGAAGAACTGGAATAAGAAGCAGAAGCCTGATGCGAGGAAGAATGGTCAGCCTGGTGACAGGAGCAGGGACTACCCCCTTTGTCCCGAGTGTCAGCGTCGCCATCCAGGAGAGTGTTTGGCCAGCGCGGGCGTGTGTTACAAGTGTCGTCAACCTGGACACATAGCTCGTTTTTGTCAAGAAGTTGGTTCAAATCAGGTAATCAAAATTTAGTTGTATTTTTGTGCATTTATGAAATTACTATAGATGACAAATGTAATTTGTTCCTGCAGTCAAAGTTTGAGGTTGGTGGCCCTAGCAGAGTAGACAAGGGCAAAGCTCTGATGATTACTGATGGAAGACCACAACAGGGTCGAGATTTGGTGCAACCCAGAGCTTATGGGCTTGGTCAACAAGAGGCAAAGGATCAGGAGGATGTAGTGACATGTAAGTGTTTAATTTGCTTAACAAGTTTATTTAATCCTCCGTAGTGACACTTTTTTCATTATAAAAATCATTCATATAGGTATCCTTATGATTCGTGATTTACCCTCCAAGATTCTATTTGATACGGGTGCCTCACACTCGTTTATCACAGAATCTCTAGTACGTAAGCTGAAGTTAGAAGTCCTTCCAGAGACAGTACCACTGGAAGTCATGATGCCTAATGGATCCCTTCTGCAAACTAGAGATAAGTGCAGGGTACCGGTGCAGTTTGGTGACACCGAAGATTATCGTGGAAGCTTTGCAACTACCTATTGCAGGATTCGACCTGATCTTTGGAATGGACTGGCTTTTGACAGTCAACGCCAGGATTGACTGTAGGGCGAAGCAGATACAGTTTGAGGGCCCTAATCAGACTGCGTTTTCTTTTCAGGGCTTGAAGGGAGTAGTGAAGATGATCATCTCTGCAGTCCAAGCTAGAAGGTGCATTAGTAAGGGTTGTGAAACATTCGTAGCACTGATGAATGCAGAGGCTAAGGCTGACTTGGCAGAGGTACCAGTGGTGCAGGAGTTCCCCGATGTCTTCCCGGAAGAGCTCCCTGATGCCCCTCCTGATAGAGAGTTTGAGTTCCCGATAGACTTGCAGCCTGGGGCTACACTAGTAGCCAAATCCCCATATCGGATGGCTCCTAGGGAACTAGCGGAGTTGAAGAGCCAGTTGCAGGAGTTGCTTGGTTTGGGCTTTATACGTCCCGGTACTTCACCTTGGAGTGCTCCAGTACTATTCGTGAAGAAGAAAGATGGTAGTCTGAGACTGTGCATGAACTACCGTGAGTTGAACAAGCTGACAATAAAGAACAAATACCCGATTCCCAGGATTGATGATTTGTTCGACCAGTTGGTGGGCTCGTGCAGCTTTTCCAAGTTAGATTTGAGGTCAGGCTATCATCAGTTAAAGATTCGGGACGTGGATGTTCAGAAGACGACTTTCAATATCAGGTATGGACACTTCGAGTTCGTGGTCTTGCCGTTTGGGCTGACCAATGCTCCTTCAATTTTTATGTACCTGATGAACAGAGTATTTCGGGATACTTGGATCGTTTTGTCATCGTCTTTATCGATGATATCTTGGTGTTATCTAAGAGTGTAGAAGATCATGCCGCACACCTCAGGATTGTTTTGAGCACCCTCAGGAAGAACCAATTGTATGCCAAGTTTTCTAAGTGTGAGTTCTGGCTTTCAGAGATTGCATTCTTAGGCCACGTCATCAGTCAGCAAGGGGTTAGTGTCGATCCGAAGAAGATTGATGTCATTAAGAATTGGCCAAGACCGACGACAGTTTCAGAGGTTCGCAGCTTTTTGAGTCTTGCTGGTTACTACAGGAGATTCATCAGAGATTTCTCAAAGATAGCCTTGACACTGAATTCCCTCACCAGGAAGGGTAAGGGCTTGGATTGGACAGTTGAGTGTGAATTGGCTTTTGAGGACTTGAAAGGCAGATTGATGACTGCACCGATCTTGAGTTTACCTTCAGGGCCTGACGGATTTCAGATTTATAGCGATGCATCAGTTCAGGGTTTGGGGTGTGTTCTCATACAGCATGGAAAGGTCGTAGCCTATGCCTCGAGACAGTTAAAGGTTCATGAGAGAAACTATCAAGTGCATGACTTGGATCTTGCAGCAGTCATACATGCTCTGAAGATTTGGAGGCACTATCTCTATGGTGTTTGTTGTGAGATCTTCACTGATCATAAGAGCCTCAAGTATATCTTTGATCAACGAGAGCTCAATTTGAGGCAGCGCAGATGGTTAGAGTTTCTATCAGACTACGACGTAGACATTCAGTACCATCCAGGAAAGGCGAACGTAGTAGCTGATGCCCTCAGCCGTAGAGGTTCGTGTTTCTTCTTCTCACTCAGCAGGAGGAGTTAGTGCGAGAGCTGGAGAGGTTGGATATCATCGTTGTGCCACGCTGTAGTTTTGGTTCTGCAAGGTTGAGTTAGATGGAGATCACTTGCAATATTAAGGATAGAATCATGACAGCTTTACTGTTGGATCCAAAGATGGCGGAGACTTGGAGCTCAGTGTAGACAGGTCTGAAGGAGATATTATCTATTCAGGATGATTTATTGTTGTTTGATGGCAGAGTGTGTATCCCCGATGTTGATCACCTTCGCGAAGATATTCTATTTGAGGCACACAATTCCAGATATTCTATACATCCGGGTAGCACGAAGATGTATGCAAATCTCAAGAAGGTAGTCTGGTGTCCAGGTTTGAAGAGTGATGTTGCAGTTTACGTAGGGAAGTGTGAGACGTGCAAGTTGGTTAAGGCCGAGTGCCAAAGGCCTGGAGGCAAGTTGCAGCCACTTCCCATTCCCGAGTGAACTTTTGAGGATATATCCATGGATTTCATCCATGGTCTGCCGAGATCGCAGAGTGGGAATGATTCCTTATGGGTTATAGTAGATCGACTTTCTAAAGTTGTCCATTTAATTCCTCTTAAGAAGACAGATCAGGGTCCCAGATTAGCACAGTTATATATAGACGAGATAGTTCGACTTCACGGTGTTCCCAGGACTATAGTTTCAGACCGAGATGGCAGATTCACCTCCAGGGAGTGGCGATACGTTCAGGAGCGGTTGGGTACCAGATTACATTTTAGCACCGTATTCCATCCGCAGACAGATGGACAGACTGAGGGCATAAATAGAACTTTAGAGGATCTGCTACGGATGTGCATTTTGGACTTTGGAGGAAAGTGAGAGAAATATGTCACTATTATGAAGTTCTCCTACAACAACAGTTTTCAGACGAGTATTGGGATGACACCGTTCGAGGCCCTCTATACTAGACATTGTCGGACACTGTTATGTTGGGATGAAAGTGAAGAGAGATCTACCATCAAGGAGTCATGGATTGATAAGACCACTGATAGGATCAAGCTCATTCAGGAGCGTATGAAGACATCTCAGGATCGCCAGGCCAAGTATCATGATCAGAAGCACAGGTCAGTAGAATTCAGAGTTGGAGACTATGTTTATCTGAAGGTCAGACCATTCAGAGGAGTTTCTAGAATAAAGCGGATGAAAAAGCTTAGCCCCAGATTCGTTGGTCCTTTTGAGGTGCTGGAAAGAATTGGTGAGGTTGCTTACAGGTTAGTCTTACCTGAGGAAATGAGTGGTGTACATGATGTATTCCACGTCTCCTATCTGAGGAGAGCAGTCAGAGATTCCAATCAGATCATCAGTACCGAGGAAGAACCAATCGAGACCGATCTTAGTATTGGGGTTAGACCAGTCAGAATAGTGGATTCAAGGATACATAAGCTCAAGAATAGGGAGGTTCGCAAGGTCAAAGTCCTTTGGATGAATTGTGGTCGTCCAGGGTATACTTGGGAGCGAGAGGATGAGCTTAAGAGCAATGCAGACTATTCTTTTCTCTTCGATTCAGGTGTGGTTACAATTTTTGAGGACGAAAATTTTTGTTAGAAGGGGAGATTTGTAACATCCGAAATTTGACGCGAAAGGTAATTTTATTTGTAGGGTCAAGTCGCGATAGATTTTGATCGAGGCAGCGCGTCGTCAAGGTATAATGTTACTCTTCCTTATGTTAGCGACCGTAGGTTTGTTAAGTGCGTTAATAATAGTGTGTAACACATGTTATTTTAGATTCGACGCGCACGGCGTTTTCGGTTAGTATTCAAAAGTATTAGTGTTGGGTGTGCCGATAGCCGTTTAATAAGTGTGTATGAGTGGAAATGGGGTACCAATAACATGTCTAATTTCCTCCCCCTCTATTCATGCGGTTATCAAAACCGCGTTAACCTATGAAGTAAATCCCGCACGCCTCATTTCAATGGGAGAAAAGAGGAAACCGCAGGCCGTCTGTCTCCCGTTCTGTCTTTCGCATGCAGCGACGCCGAGCCGCGCCTCCCGCGCCCCTTTTCCGTGGCCGATCCTCCTCCGGAACTCCTCTCCGACCACTCCTCCTTCCTCTACGAGCGCCAGTGGACTTTCCTTTTCCTTCCTTGGCCGTGGAAGTGCCGGTTTCAACCCTAGTCGGTGGTGGTGGAAACTTTTTGGTTCTGGTGAGTATGAATTGTTATTCCTCCTTTTACCCTATGGTTTCCTTCGCTCCTATAGTGTGATTTACCCCTGTTTGTTGTACAACCTCGGGCTCGCAAAGAGCCCTCAAGAAGCAAAAAGAGTGAGACAGGCAAAGGGTACCAAGAGGGCCCACTCGCAAGCGGCGAGATGACGGGCCCTCCAAAGGGCAAAATACCCCCACCCAGAGGCGAGAGGGCCCCCCAGAGGCGAGAGGGCCTCCAGAAGCGAGAGAACCTCCAAGGGCGAGAGGCGCCGGCGAGATGGGCGGTGGGTCCTTCTCGCCGGCAGGTGCCTTTCCTCTCACCAGGGGGAGAGGAGGCTTTTTTTTATTTTTTCCTATCAAAGCAGGGGTTTTTACTCTTCTACCCCGGGTATTTTTACCCTTTTACCCTTGGTGGACTGCGTATAGCTCCTCAGAACAGCGGAGTTTGGCTGTTGGCAGACCCAGCCAAGGGTACCCCGGTAATTTCAGGCCGGAGCAGTTCTGTTATAGGCAGTTCAGATTCTGAAATCTATAAATAAGCCCATAGGGGTTCTTCAGAGGGGACCTTTTTTTTGGGAGAGACTCTTAAGAGGATTTATTGGCACGGTCTTCTGAGGAACTCCAAGCCCAGCTTTTGGCTTTGGAGGCGAAGCTCTCTGTGACCTTCCGGGTAAGCGGTGGGACCTCCCTGCTGCGTCTTAGGGCCAGTTTTTCTAATCCTTCACGACCGGTCAGAGGTCGGAGTTCGGGCCAAGTAGGAGTCGACTACGCCCCTATTTTGTGAACATTTGTCGGAGTCAAATTTTGGCTTCAACAGTTCTGGTGCGGTGAGCGTGGAAGTAGCCGGTTCAAGAAAAGTTTGAGGTTGGTCCTATGAAAGGAGGTGAAGGAGAGGGGTCTGGCTCTGGAGGTTCCCCCTCCCAGGTAGAAGAGGCGACGAGGAAAATACTGGAGGACTTCAGGCGAGAGGTCATGCAAACCATAAGCTTGGCCTTCTCGGCAAGGAGCGAGTGGGCGACACCTCAGGTCCCAATCGAGGTGGTCCCGCTTTTGGGCGAGAACACCCCTGGACAGCGCCCGGGAAAGGAGGTCCCCACAGAGGCTGGCGAAAGGGACGTAGCGGCGTGAGAGCTCTTCCCAGGCCAGCGCCCCGGGAAAGAGATCCCAGCAGAATACGGCGAGAAGGAGGCAGCTGTGCGGGAGCTCTTCCTTGGGCACGGTCTCGCAGATCGGGCCAGTCAGCCGAGGCCGCGAGACGTGCCCTCTCGGCAAGCAGTCGGCGAGAGCCCGTTCAGTGAACTTGTCATCTCGGCTCCGGTGCCGGAGGGGTTCCTGGAGCCCGACATGTCCTACTACTCAGGAAAGGATGATCTGGTACAGCATGTACAGTGGTTTGAGGATGTGGTTTCGATCAGACAGATGACGGATGCGTTTAAGTGTCGGCTGTTTGCCATCACCTTGAAGGAGAAGCCGCGAGATTGGTTCCACCAGTTACCGGCAAGATCGATCTATTGCTTCGAGGATCTGCGGAGGGGTTTCTTATTGAGGTTTTCAACATCAAAGAAGCGTAAGAAGGAGGCGGAGTGCTTGTTCTCAGTAAGGCAGAGCCAGGATGAGACGTTGGGTCACTACGTGGATCGGTTTCAGGAAGAGATCCTCCAGGTCCAGGAGGTCCCTGGGTACACGTTGATGCTCGCGTTCACCCTGGGACTGAGGCCAGGCTTCTTCAGCATGGAGTTGAAAAGGGTGCCCCCCCTCTCTTTTGAGGAGCTCATGGAGAGGGCGGCGAAGGAGACGGATTTCGAGAGGGCCAATCCGGCGTTTGCAAGGAGGTTAGCCAGGTTGGCGGAGGATGACGCAAAGGAACCAGGAGCAGTGAAGCAGAAGGAGCAGAGGGAGCATAGAGAAGAAAGAAGGAAGGAGGAACCTCGAGGCCAGGGGCACCAGGGACAGATTCATCGGGGGGCTCGAGAGCCGAACAACCGGATAGGTTGGAGGCCTCATGAGGGTCGCCCCCAGGAGTTGGGAGGAGGCTTCCAGGGAAGAGATAATTTCCGAGAGCCAAGGAGGTTCGATCAACCAGCATGGAGACAGGGAGCGAGGGATCGTTTTCAGCATCAGCAGGAGGCAATGGGGATCGGTCGAGGAAGGGGAGCTCGAGGAGTAAGGAGAGGAAGAGGAGATGGAAGAAGGGGTGGGGTGGCGTTGCCTTTCTGTGACTTCCATCAGGAGAGAGGTCACGCTACGGCCACGTGCCCAGAATTTCTGGAGATGAGAGAGGCCAGAGGTTTGAGGAGGCAGGATCCACCGGTGAGGATCGAGGAAATGCAGCAAGGGGAGGCGGAAGATAGGTGCGAGGACCGGGTGGATGTGGGAACCCGGGGGGGAATCGGGGCCATCCATGGGGGGATTGGGATCGAGGCCACCCGGAAGGGGAGCTTCCAGACCATGTTCCGAAAGGGGGTAGCCTCAACCTCCCAGACCCCACCCCCGCTAGAAAAAATTACCTTCTCTTCAGAGGATATGCCGGAGTACGAGGACCCATTCTGCGACGCCTTGGTGATTCAGACAGCGGTGGAAAACTTTACGGTCTCCAAGATCCTAGTGGATAACGGGAGCTCCGTGAATGTGATTTTTAAGAAGGCCTTCGATGAGATGCAGGTGGAAGCCAAGAGGGTTTTGGCCTCGGATGGACCGTTGTTCGGATTCTCCGGGGAGAGAAAAGAAGTGGAAGGGGGAGTAGGGCTGCACGTGAGGTTGGGGGGCGTATCACGGAACTGCCGGTTCGTGATTGTGGATGCCCCGAGCAGCTACAGCGCCATCTTTGGACGTCCCCTCATCAGCGCCTTTCGCTGCGTCCCCTCCTCTTTCCATCAATGTCTCAAGTTTAACAATGGAGGGATGCAGGTCAGGGTCAGGGGAGATCCAAAAGTGGCGAGGCAGTGTTACGTCACGGCGGTTAATACCATATCTTGGATGGCAGAGGCGGATGAGTTGGAGAAGGAGATGGCAACGCAAGAAGAAGCTATGAGGGAAGAAGAGGCGAGCCCAAAGGAGGGCGGGGGAGAGGAGACCGGGAAACAGCAAGGAGGTGTGCAGGAGGCTCAGGAGGGAGGTGAGGTCGAGCAGCAACAGGAGAGCCCGGAGGGGGCAATGGAGATTGAGAAGGAGCAGAGGGGAGGAGATGCACGGGAAGTCAGGAGGAGCGGAGAGTCGGAGCCGCGGGAAAGAATGCAGGAGAAAGTGGGAGAAGGAGGGGCAGAGGAGGAAGCCCAAAGGGACATGGAAATTGAGCTACAGCAGGGCGAGGTGATAGAAGTTGAGGAAGCAGGAGGGGAGGAAGAACGGGAGCAGGTAGAAGAAGCAGGGGACGGCTGGGAGCAGTCGCGGCTAGAGGTGTAACGCCCCGAAACTCAAAGGAGCAGAGGGGAATAATTTGGGCCAGTTTGAGTTCTGGCTGCAGGCACACGGCCTGGGACACGGGCGTGTCCCAGGGCGTGTCAAGCCTGTGTCGACACTAAGGCGTGAAGTCGACACTTTGGTCTCGACATTGTGTCGAGACTGGGCACACGGCATGCGACACGGGCGTGTCGCAGGGCGTGTCGACCCGTGTCGACACTTAGCCGTGAAGTCGACACAATGCTTCGACGTTCTGTCGAGACACGGCACACGGCCTGCGACACGGGCGTGTCGCAGGGCGTGTCAACCCGTGTCGACACTCGTCCCGCGAAGTCGACACTTTGGTGTCGACAGTGTGTCGAGACATGGCACACGGCCTGCGACACGGGCGTGTCGCAGGGCGTGTCGACCCGTGTCGACACTTAGACACGAAGTGTCGAGACCATGTACACGTCCTGGAGCCCAGGCGTGTCAAGGTGACACGGGCAAGGACACGGGTGTGTCCTAGAACCCGTACAGTGCTCGGGTTGAAAACGGGAGAAAATCATGGGGTACACGGCCAGCTACACGGCCGTGTCAGATGGAACACGGGCGTGTCAGCTCGAACACGGGCGTGTTCGATACCCGTGTGAGGTTCCAGGTGATTCGATTTTGACGGCGAATGAGGCACACGGCCCTGGACACGGGCGTGTGCCAGGCCGTGTTCGGTCTAGATTGGGCATTTCAGTCCCGAATCGAAGCCGTTCATTTCTTTGACTGAAGATCCAACGGCTGGGGGTTGTTCCTGAAGGGATATACCCGGGTTTTGACTTAGAAAACCCTCACTTTTTCCACTTGTTCTCTCTCCAAACCCTTGGAGAAAGAAGAGCTAAGGCAAGAAGAAGAGGAGCTAGATCCGCCATTGGAGGAGCTTCGGAGCTCCGAATCGCAAGCCGACTCCGGATCCACGGAGGCAACGCAAGTGCGGTGATTTCCATCCGATTACTTTTCGATGGCGCCAAAGAGGACCGCAAGGGTAACGATCCTCAACTTGAGCATGAGTCGCTCTCTTTCTTTGCATAGGAAGCCCGCTCTCGCGAGTTTGCGGAGAGTTGGAGGCGTTCCTTCGGGTAGATATGTGAAGTCCCCGTTGTTTAGAGTCCGTATGCGAGAACGGACATAGGCATTTTGGTTGAAGCCTACCCGGACATGTTAGTCCGGATCGGTGATGTTGCATTGCATAAGGCCGGAGAAGACTCCGTGCTATTGGGTGTTTTTCGGGTTTTCTACGCGGTAGATTGCAGCAGGGAGCCTTGGGGACTAACCCAAAGGTGCACCCGGAAAACTGGGCGGACACGAGGTCTTGCCAACTTGGTGGCCTGAGAGCCAACTTGAACATAACGGGGTTATGTGACTTGTGTTAGAATGGGACTCGGTGAAAGTTTGACCCGCGCATATGGCTTAAATTGCCGTTGCGATGTGAGCACGGGTTAGATGGAGCCGTACCCGCTTTATGTCGTTCGGGTTAGAGAGACCTAAAGTTACATGGCACTCGCCGTTGGCATAAATGGGGGTCTTCGGTGGTCGATGGCTTAAATTGACGTGACCAATACCATGAAGACGAATTGCTCATAGGAATGGCCGTCTAAGTGGCGGTGGTGAGTCCGGAATGTTAATGGCTTTAATTGACGTGACATCGACCGGTTCACCGAGAATGTGCCCTGAGTGCACGGGGCGTGTGGCCGTGCGAGCCAACGCCTGTGATGCAATGGCTATGGTTTTAATTGCTCGCTTATGCTAATGAAATGCAGGAAAGGAGCATCGCCGCCCCGAATTGGGGGCGGGATCGTTATAATTTGGTCAGCATTGCTGACCGTTGCCTTGTTTGCCACCGTGCGGTGGTTTGTTTGCTTGCAGGTGCAGCTGGACCAAGCGGTCAATAGCGGGCTAAAGCCCTTTTTGCGAAGCTGGCTCTCGAAGGCCCAAGTGGAAATGTTTTATGTTTTATTCATGTATGGCCGGCCTGCGAGCCGAGGTTTGTAAATCATGTAAAAGACAAGTGAAACATTTTGTAAGGCCTTAAGGCCGACTTTTGAGTATTTTGTAATAACATTCCTATTATCATGTTAGTGGACATTCATGCTTGTTGCTGGGTTCTTGTTTTGCAACTTTTATAAACTGCTTCCGCTAGAATGCTCTGTGTAGGACGTTGAGATTGGTTGGATGGTTTCCATAAGTAACCACCCGGTCTGTCTGTGGCATATGGCGTCGGGCCCCGGCCGGACCTACTGTTATATGCTATGCGGCGGATAGGGGGTGTTACAATTTGGTATCAGACTACTGGTTTTGGTTGGGCTTGAATTGAATTCGTGGGCGAATTCTTTTTAAGGGGTGGTGAGCACATTGTGTGCGTCATCGTTATAACCGTAAAAAGAACCCATGAATGTCCACTTAGGAATGAAAATACTCGTGTTTGAGGAACCTGCGTGTTCCTATAATTGCTGTTTGCAATTTATTTGGTCGCTTAACGGTATTTTGTACCATTATAGGTGACTCGAAGTGGCATTGGGCCGTCAGAACGCCGAGTTTCTGAGGCAAGTAGTGCACCGGAAGTTGCTCCCGCAACACCTTTGTCGGCTGAAAATATAAGATTGGTGGCTGAAGCGGTGTTGGCCGTGATCAATGCGCAGCCTGGGAGGCAAGCGCAGCAGCCCGCTCCTGTGATGGAGCAAGTACCTCTTCAAGAGGCTGAGCCGAGGAGGATGGAGCAAGTGGTTGTAGAACCAATAGTGCCAAGGAGGGCGACTGAGAGGCAGTTGAAGCATGTAATGAGCTTTAACCCTCCGTTATTCTCGGGGTTGGGAACCCCATCTCAAGCTGAAGACTGGCTCTCTAGGGTGAAGAGAGTCATGACAGCGACGGAGATGGAGGAGTGGCAGATGACCACCATTGCTACGTTCCTGCTGGACGGTGAAGCGAGGATGTGGTGGGAAGGTTTGGAGTTGTATCATCTGCGAGGTAGACAACTGATAGACGTTCCGATGGAAGAGTTCTCGGAATTGTTCTTAGCAAGATACCTCCCTTCTACTCAGAGGATTTCAATGGAGAATGAGTTCCTGAAGTTGGTGCAGGGTGAGAGGAGTGTGGATGAATATCTCCACGAGTTTACGCGGTTGAGTCGTTATGCTAGCTCTACCATCATGGATGAGGAGCGCAAGACTAATCGTTTTTATGAAGGCTTGAGGGATGAGCTGAGACTGTTACTGTCGGGGCCAATGACGCAGGGTTTCTTAACCTTGGTCAATACTGCCCGGTCCTTGGAGAAGGACATGAAGAGTGTACAAGCGAAGAAAAGCTTGGGTGAAAAGAAATCTGAGTTCAGAGTGCCGACTACTTCAAAGTCAGGCTATCGGAGGACTTTCAAGAAGCATAGGACTTCGGGTCCAGCTCCTTCTGGCGCTTCTGGGGCGACTACGGGTCGGACCCCGGGTGCGTGTTTTACTTGTGGCAAGACGGGGCATTTTGCCCGTGATTGTTGGAGCGGACGTCCTAAGTCCGAAAGGAGGCCTGGAGCTACTTATGAAGAGAAGGGCAAGGCGGTGGAATCGACCGCATCCCATTATGCTCCGGCCCAACCAAGGGTTTACAATCTTGGCCAACAGGAGGCCATTAAACAAGCTGACGTGGTGACAGGTACGGTTTAATTTATAGCAAGTCAATTCCTTTATATGCTTGTTATGCACATGTTACCTTACCACTACTTGTTTAGGATTTGTGTTGATTTGTGAAAATCCGGCACGAGCACTCTTTGATACGGGAGCTTCACACTCCTTCTTGTCCGAAGGATTTATATTACGCATCGGAGTCCCTTCTTCGATGGCGAAGGATAAGTTGGATGTGTTGTTGCCAAATGGGTGTTCGATGCGAGCGGATAGAATCTGCGAGGTTAAGACTCGTATTGGAGAGCAGGAGTTTGACCTGCGGGCGTCCTTACTTCCGTTGGTGGAGTTCGACGTCATATTTGGAATGGACTGGCTCTCGGAGCAGCAGGCCCATATAGATTGCGGTAGCAAGGAAGTAAAGCTGGGAGCAAGTCGTGAGACGACTTTTACGGGCTTAAAGGGGTCGAGCAAGACGTTGATGTCTGCTCTTCAGGTGGTGAAGGCGGTTCGTGCCGGAGCAGAACTGTTCTTTACACTAGTGGAGGTTGCAAAGCCGAAGCCCGCGATGGATTGTATTTCAGTGGTATCGGAATACCCTGATGTGTTCCCCGCAGATCTTCCTGGAGCCCCGCCACAACGGGAGATAGATTTTACTATCGAGCTAGTGCCAGGTGCAAAGCCTGTGTCACGATCTCCGTATCGGCTAGCGCCTAAGGAAATGGCAGAGCTGAAAGTTCAACTACAAGAGTTGCTGGAGCAAGGGTATGTGCGCCCGAGTTCTTCGCCTTGGAGCGCACCGGTCCTCTTTGTTAAGAAGAAGGACGGAAGCTTGAGGTTGTGTATTGATTATCGCGAGCTAAACAAGCTGACTGAGAAGAACAAGTACCCGATCCCCCGGATTGACGATCTCTTTGATCAGTTAGTCGGGTCGACGGTGTACTCGAAGTTAGATCTCAAGTCTGGGTACTATCAGCTGCGGATAAGGGAGAGTGATATCCCGAAGACAGCGTTTAGTACGAGATACGGGCATTATGAGTTTACGGTCATGCCGTTTGGGCTGACTAATGCGCCGTCAGTGTTCATGGATTTGATGAACAGAACGTTCAGGGAGTACTTGGACCATTTCGTGATCGTCTTCATCGACGATATTTTGGTGTACTCGCAAAGTGAGGAGGATCACTTCAAGCATCTCCATTTGGTGTTGGAGACACTTAGGAGAAATCAGTTGTATGCCAAGTTCTCGAAGTGCGAGTTTTGGCTATCCTCAGTGGCGTTCCTCGGGCATATAGTGAGTGGAGAGGGTATTGCTGTGGATCCGGCGAAGATTGTTGCGATACGGGAGTGGCCTGAGCTTGCTACGGTAGCAGAAGTCCGGAGCTTTTTGGGGCTTGCCGGCTATTATAGGCGCTTCGTAGAGAACTTCTCGCGGATAGCGTTACCTCTCACTACTTTGATGAGGAAGGATCATAAGTTCATTTGGACGCCGGAGTGTGCGCGAGCTTTTGAGGAGTTAAAGTGTCGGTTGACCACGGAGCCTGTGCTGAGTTCGCCGGTTGGAACCGAAGGCTATGAGATATATAGCGATGCTTCGGGCAGCGGTTTGGGTTGCGTGCTATTGCAGCACGGCAGCGTGATAGCTTATGGCTCGAGACAGCTAAAAGTGCACGAGAGGAATTATCCGGTCCACGACTTGGAGTTGGCGGCCGTGATTTTTGCCTTGAAGCTGTGGAGACACTATTTGTACGGTGTGAAGATTGATATCTACACCGATCACAAGAGTCTAAAGTACCTGATTGATCAGAAAGATCTGAATATGCGGCAGCGTAGGTGGATGGAGTTCCTGGGGGACTATACTTTCAAGATCCACTTCGTGCCTGGCAAAGGGAATGCGGTTGCGGACGCGTTGAGTCGCCGAGCCCCAGCTCAAGCGAATTGGCTATCAGTGCATGATGAGCGGTTGGTGCAGGAGCTGGAGGCGTTGGAGATTGTTTGTGTGGATAGACAATCTAGTGCTGAAGCAGTGCTGAATTGGACTGAAGTCCAATATGACCTGGCTGATCGGATTCGGCAGGCTTTGGATATGGATGCTCATATGAAGCAGTTCATGATAGAGGCTCTGGATGGGTCAAATTCCCAATTCGTTGTGGAGGACGGATTGCTGTGGAAAGACGGTCGTTTGTGCGTCCCAAGTGTGGGCAGTTTACGGGTGGAGTTGTTGTACGAGGCGCACCATACCAAGTACTCGATTCACCCGGGGAGCACGAAGATGTACCGTGATGTTAAGAAACTGTTTTGGTGGCCGGGCTTGAAAAAGGATGTGGCGCTATATGTAGCGAAGTGCCAAACTTGCGCCTTGGTAAAGGCGGAGTGCCAAAAGCCGGGAGGATTTCTTAAGTCCTTGCCTATTCCTGAGTGGAAATTCGATGACATCTCTATGGACTTTGTGCATGGTTTGCCAAGGTCGCAGAAGGGGAACGACGCCATTTGGGTGGTGGTCGATCGATTAACAAAGGTGTCGCATTTTATTCCGCATAGGAAGGATGATCCGGTGGAGAAGCTGGCAAAGCTTTATGTGGATAACATAGTGCGGCTTCATGGTGTGCCCCGTAGCATCGTGAGTGACCGTGATGGGCGGTTCACGTCCAATGATTGGAGGCTGGTGCAGCAAATGTTGGGAACAAAGCTGAAGTTTAGCACAGCCTTCCATCCGCAAACTGATGGGCAGACCGAGAGGGTCAATAGAACCATGGAAGACATGCTTCGCATGTGTGTCTTGGACTTTGGAAAGCAATGGGAGGACCACCTTTATTTGGTGGAGTTCGCATACAACAACAGCTATCAAGCAAGTATTCAGATGGCGCCTTTCGAGGCCCTTTATGGTAGACGATGTCGCACGCCGTTGTCTTGGTTAGAAACGGGCGAGTCGAAGTTGTATAAGCGATCGGAAGTGGAGGATGCTACTTCGTTGGTGAGAACCATTCGGGAGAGGTTGCTTATCGCTCAGGACCGGCAAGCAAAGTACTGTAATGCCAAGCACAGGAACGTGGAGTTCGCTGTGGGCGATCATGTATACTTGAAGATCAAGCCGTTCAAGGGTGTCTCGCGGGTGCGGCGATTGAAAAAGCTAAGCCCGAGGTACCTTGGACCGTTCGAGGTTCTGGAGCGAGTAGGAGAAGCGGCCTATCGGCTGAAGCTTTCAGTGGAGCTAAGTGGTTTACATGATGTATTCCATATTTCGGTGCTTCGGAAGGCGGTGCAAGAGCCTACGCAAGTGATCGCGGTCGATCAAGTGCCGGTGGATAGTGGGCTAACGACAAAAGTCAAGCCCGTGCGGATTGAGGACTCGGAGGTCAAGCGGCTACGTAATAAAGAGATCAGGATGGTCAAAGTCCGGTGGGACAATTGCGGTCGTGAGGAGCTCTCTTGGGAGCGAGAGCAGACGATGCTTGACGAATATCCGGAGTTGTTCCGCTCAGGTACAAATTTTGTTTTGTACATGTTTTTCCCTTTATGTAATTTCGTGGGCGAAATCCTTTTAAGAGGGGTAGAGTTGTAACGCCCCGAAACTCAAAGGAGCAGAGGGGAATAATTTGGGCCAGTTTGAGTTCTGGCTGCAGGCACACGGCCTGGGACACGGGCGTGTCCCAGGGCGTGTCAAGCCTGTGTCGACACTAAGGCGTGAAGTCGACACTTTGGTCTCGACATTGTGTCGAGACTGGGCACACGGCCTGCGACACGGGCGTGTCGCAGGGCGTGTCGACCCGTGTCGACACTTAGCCGTGAAGTCGACACAGTGCTTCGACGTTGTGTCGAGACACGGCACACGGCCTGCGACACGGGCGTGTCGCAGGGCGTGTCAACCCGTGTCGACACTCGTCCCGCAAAGTCGACACTTTGGTGTCGACAGTGTGTCGAGACATGGCACACGGCCTGCGACACGGGCGTGTCGCAGGGCGTGTCGACCCGTGTCGACACTTAGCCGCGAAGTGTCGAGACCATGTACACGGCCTGGAGCCCAGGCGTGTCAAGGTGACACGGGCAAGGACACGGGCGTGTCCTAGAACCCGTGCAGTGCTCGGGTTGAAAACGGGAGAAAATCATGGGGTACACGGCCAGCTACACGGCCGTGTCAGATGGAACACGGGCGTGTCAGCTCGAACACGGGCGTGTTCGATACCCGTGTGAGGTTCCAGGTGATTCGATTTTGACGGCGAATGAGGCACACGGCCCTGGACACGGGCGTGTGCCAGGCCGTGTTCGGTCCAGATTGGGCATTTCAGTCCCGAATCGAAGCCGTTCATTTCTTTGACTGAAGATCCAACGGCTGGGGGTTGTTCCTGAAGGGATATACCCGGGTTTTGACTTAGAAAACCCTCACTTTTTCCACTTGTTCTCTCTCCAAACCCTTGGAGAAAGAAGAGCTAAGGCAAGAAGAAGAGGAGCTAGATCCGCCATTGGAGGAGCTTCGGAGCTCCGAATCGCAAGCCGACTCCGGATCCACGGAGGCAACGCAAGTGCGGTGATTTCCATCCGATTACTTTTCGATGGCGCCAAAGAGGACCGCAAGGGTAACGATCCTCAACTTGAGCATGAGTCGCTCTCTTTCTTTGCATAGGAAGCCCGCTCTCGCGAGTTTGCGGAGAGTTGGAGGCGTTCCTTCGGGTAGATATGTGAAGTCCCCGTTGTTTAGAGTCCGTATGCGAGAACGGACATAGGCATTTTGGTTGAAGCCTACCCGGACATGTTAGTCCGGATCGGTGATGTTGCATTGCATAAGGCCGGAGAAGACTCCGTGCTATTGGGTGTTTTTCGGGTTTTCTACGCGGTAGATTGCAGCAGGGAGCCTTGGGGACTAACCCAAAGGTGCACCCGGAAAACTGGGCGGACACGAGGTCTTGCCAACTTGGTGGCCTGAGAGCCAACTTGAACATAACGGGGTTATGTGACTTGTGTTAGAATGGGACTCGGTGAAAGTTTGACCCGCGCATATGGCTTAAATTGTCGTTGCGATGTGAGCACGGGTTAGATGGAGCCATACCCGCTTTATGTCGTTCGGGTTAGAGAGACCTAAAGTTACATGGCACTCGCCGTTGGCATAAATGGGGGTCTTCGGTGGTCGATGGCTTAAATTGACGTGACCAATACCATGAAGACGAATTGCTCATAGGAATGGCCGTCTAAGTGGCGGTGGTGAGTCCGGAATGTTAATGGCTTTAATTGACGTGACATCGACCGGTTCACCGAGAATGTGCCCTGAGTGCACGGGGCGTGTGGCCGTGCGAGCCAATGTCTGTGATGCAATGGCTATGGTTTTAATTGCTCGCTTATGCTAATGAAATGCAGGAAAGGAGCATCGCCGCCCCGAATTGGGGGCGGGATCGTTATAATTTGGTCAGCATTGCTGACCGTTGCCTTGTTTGCCACCGTGCGGTGGTTTGTTTGCTTGCAGGTGCAGCTGGATCAAGCGATCAATAGCGGGCTAAAGCCCTTTTTGCGAAGCTGGCCCTCGAAGGCCCAAGTGGAAATGTTTTATGTTTTATTCATGTATGGCCGGCCTGCGAGCCGAGGTTTGTAAATCATGTAAAAGACAAGTGAAACATTTTGTAAGGCCTTAAGGCCGACTTTTGAGTATTTTGTAATAACATTCATATTATCATGTTAGTGGACATTCATGCTTGTTGCTGGGTTCTTGTTTTGCAACTTTTATAAACTGCTTCCGCTAGAATGCTCTGTGTAGGACGTTGAGATTGGTTGGATGGTTTCCATAAGTAACCACCTGGTCTGTCTGTGGCATATGGCGTCGGGCCCCGGCCGAACCTACTGTTATATGCTATGCGACGGATAGGGGGTGTTACAAGAGGTGGCCGAGGAAGTGGTGGAGGTAGAGGTCCGCACCAGCCAGGGGCAGGTACGAAGGGTACGGATCAGCGGGGGCTTGAGCCCCGAAGACCAGGAGCGGATGCGGGTCTGCATCCAGAGCAACGTCGACATCTTCGCGTGGAGCGCGGCGGACATGCCGGGCATTGATGCGGACGTAGCCTGCCACCGCCTAAATCTGGACCCTCGGACGCGCCCCATACGCCAGAAGATGCGAACCATCGCCACCAAGCTGGAGGAGCCCATTCGCGAGGAGGTCAAGAAGCTCCTGGAGGCGGGCTTCATCTCAGAGATCCAGTACCCAGGCTGGATCTCCAATGTTGTAATGGTGAAGAAGGAGGGATGAAAATGGAGGATGTGTATCGACTTTTCATTATTAAATAAATCGTGCCCCAAGAATTGCTACCCCCTGCCTCGAATCGACGCGCTGGTTGATTCAGCCGTTGGTTTTTCTGTTATGAGTTTTTTGGATGCTTTTTCAGGTTACCATCAGATCCGGATGCACCCTCCTGACGTCAAGGACGTCTCCTTCATCACCAGGGAAGGGTGCTTTAGCTATAACATGATGCCCTTCGGGTTAAAAAATGCGGGGGCAACATACCAACGGATGATGGATCGAGTTTTCCAGGGCCAGAGAGGCCGGAACCTAGAGGTCTACGTTGATGATCTCATGGTAAAATGCAAGGGAGTGAGCTTGCATCTCCAAGATCTGGAGGAAACGTTCGCCACCTTGAGAAAGTTCAAAATGAGGTTGAACCCCTTAAAATGTGTTTTCGGGGCAAGTCGTGGGAAATTCCTTGGGCACCTTCTGACCCCGGCAGGGGTAGAACCTAATCCTGATAAAGTAAAGGCCATTCTGGAACTAGAATCACCGCGAAACGCTAAGGAGGTACAGCGCTTGACAGGAAAGCTGGCCGGCCTTAGCAGATTCCTCTCTAGGTCAAGAGAGAAGTGCTCGCCTTTCTTTAAAGTGCTACGAGGGAATCAGAGATTTGAATGGACAGCAGAGTGCGCAGAAGCTTTTCAAAAACTGAAGGAGCAACTCTCCCGAGCTCCTCTGCTTCAAAGCCCTAAAGAGGGGGAAGATTTGACCTTGTACCTAGGAGTGGGAGCAGAGGCGGTGAGCTCCGTCTTAGTCAGAGAAGAGGGAAAGAAGCAGCTGCCCATTTATTATGTTAGCAGGATCCTAAGGAAGGCGGAGCTCCGCTACCCTATCCTAGAGAAACTGGCATACGCCTTGGTTATTTCGGCCAGGAAGCTCCGGCCATATTTCCAGGCCCATTCGATCAGGGTGGTCACGGACCATCCTCTCCGAAAGATTTTTGAAGGGGTAGAGCACTCGGGTAGGCTGGCCAGGTGGTCCATCGAGTTGAGTGAGTTCAACATTTCGTTCGTACCAAGGCTCTCCATTAAGGCACAGGTGGTGGCCGACTTCTTGGCGGACTACGTCGCGGAGGACGGGTCCGAGGAGCCGCAACAACCAGAAGCATGGAAAATAATGGTCGACGGGGCCTCGGGAAAGCACTCCCTTGGAGCGGGGGTGGTACTGACAAGTCCTCAGGGAGTGACCATAAGACAAGCGGTCGCCTTGCATTTCCCCACAACCAACAACCAAGCAGAGTACGAGGCGGTGATAGCCGGCCTTCGCCTGGCCAGGGAGCTCGAGATCAAGGACGTTGAGGTTTTCACAGACTCATTGGTAGTTGCGTCGCAGATACGTGGAGAGTTCGAGGCGCGGGAGCCCACCCTTGTGAAATATTTATCCAAGGTAAGGACGATCATCGGGGGGTTCCGGGCGTTCTCCATCCAGCACGTCCCCAGAGAAGAAAACACTGCTGCCGATCAATTGGCCAAGTTCGGGCCTTGGGAAGGAGATGCTCTGACTGATTTATTCCATCCAGCGATTGAAGAGGGGGAGATAATGGAGGTGGATCGGCGGCCCTCGTGGTTAGATCCTTTCGTTACTTTCTTTCTAACAGGAACCCTCCCGCAGGGAGTCAAGGAGGTGAGAGGCTTCCGCCATAAGGCGGCTCATTATCTCATGCATGAAGGAGGACTACACCGGAGGATGCTTTCGGGTCTCCTAGCTCGATGCGTAACGGAGGAGGAGACCAGACACATTCTGGAGGAGGTGCACTCCGGGGAATGTGGTAGTCATTCCGGAGGGAGGACGTTGGAAGCAAGGGTGGTCAGACAAGGGTACTTCTGGCCCACCCTAAGGAAGGACGCGACGGAGTTTGCAAGGAAATGCCGGAAGTGCCAGCTCTACGCCCCCCTCCAGCTCTTGCCGGCTCAAAGGCTCCGAAGCATCACAGCACCGTGGCCTTTCGCCATTTGGGGAATGGATCTAGTGGGGCCTTTTCCTCCAGCTAGTGGGCAAAGAAGATTCCTCCTGGTTATGATAGATTACTTCTCCAAGTGGCTGGAGGTGAAGGCGCTAGCAAAGGTGACCTCTCAAGTCATCAGGAACTTCGTCTGGGGGGAGATCATTTGCAGGCACGGGCTGCCTCAAGCCATCGTCACGGATAACGGCCCCCAGTTCGCTAGCAAAGAGTTCATCAGCTTCTGCTCTCAGCAGGGCATCGACCTCAGGTTTGCCTCTGTCCACCACCCCAGGAGCAACGGTCAGGTGGAGGCGGCGAACAAGATTATCGTTAACTTACTGAAGAAGAAGGTAGAGAATCTGAGAGGGAACTGGGTAGAGCAGCTCCCCTCGGTCCTGTGGGCTCTAAGAACAACCCCGAACACGGCCACTGGTGAGACCCCTTTCAAACTTTCCCATGTTTGTGAGGCAGTACTACCAGTGGAATTCGAGGTCCGATCCCCACGAGTTGCGGCAGCAGGTGATGGAGACGAGGCGTGGAGAATGGAAAATGAGGAAGGTCTGCGCCTCTCGCTAGACCTGGCAGAGGAGCTGCGGGACGTGGCAGCCATCAGACAGGAGGAAATCAAGCGACGAATGGCAAAGCACTTCGACAAGCATATCAGGATAAAACAATTCGCAGAAGGAGACCTAGTACTAAAAAAGGTTGATGCGGCAGGGAGGTCCGCCCCGGTGGGAAAGCTCAACCCAAATTGGGAGGGATCTTATATTGTAGAGAAAGTGTTGAAAGCAGGGGGTTACTACCTCCAAGATGTGGAGGGTAGGACCTTGAACCACTCCTGGAGTGGGGATGACTTAAAACGCTTCTACCCATGAAAAGGGAGAACGGTAGATGTGTACTTAAAGCATGATCAATATAATATATTTCTCAAAACATCTCTTATCTTCGTTTATTATGACGTCCTAAAGGCAGGATCAAGAGATCTTCTTTGGCACCCCGAGCTCGGCTCGGCCCCAGGTAGACCCGCTGCGCAGGCTCCCATCTAGCTGGCAGGTCCGAAGGCTCGCCTGTGGGGGATAGGTTTTGAGTTGATATCTTCATCGGCACCCCGAGCTCGGCTCGGCCCCAGGTAGACCCACTGCGCAGGCTCCCATCTAGCTGGCAGGTCCGAAGGCTCGCCTGTGGGGGATAGGTTTTGAGTTGATATCTTCATCGGCACCCCGAGCTCGGCTCGGCCCCAGGTAGACCCGCTGCGCAGGCTCCCATCTAGCTGGCAGGTCCGAAGGCTCGCCTGTGGGGGATAGGTTTTGAGTTGATATCTTCATCGGCACCCCGAGCTCGGCTCGGCCCCAGGTAGACCCGCTGCGCAGGCTCCCATCTAGTTGGCAGGTCCGAAGGCTCGCCTGTGGGGGATAGGTTTTGAGTTGATATCTTCATCGGCACCCCGAGCTCAGCTCGGCCCCAGGTAGACCCGCTGCGCAGGCTCCCATCTAGCTGGCAGGTCCGAAGGCTCGCCTGTGGGGGATAGGTTTTGAGTTGAGGTCTTCATCGGCACCCCGAGCTCGGCTCGGCCCCAGGTAGACCCGCTGCGCAGGCTCCCATCTAGCTGGCAGGTCCGAAGGCTCGCCTGTGGGGGATAGGTTTTGAGTTGATATCTTCATCGGCACCCCGAGCTCGGCTCGGCCCCAGGTAGACCCGCTGCGCAGGCTCCCATCTAGCTGGCAGGTCCGAAGGCTCGCCTGTGGGGGATAGGTTTTGAGTTGAGGTCTTCATCGGCACCCCGAGCTCGGCTCGGCCCCAGGTAGACCCGCTGCGCAGGCTCCCATCTAGCTGGCAGGTCCGAAGGCTCGCCTGTGGGGGATAGGTTTTCAGTTGAGGTCTTCATCGGCACCCCGAGCTCGGCTCGGCCCCAGGTAGACCCGCTGCGCAGGCTCCCATCTAGCTGGCAGGTCCGAAGGCTCGCCTGTGGGGGATAGGTTTTGAGTTGAGGTCTTCATCGGTACCCCGAGCTCGGCTCGGCCCCAGGTAGACCCGCTGTGCAGGCTCCCATCTAGCTGGCAGGTCCGAAGGCTCGCCTGTGGGGGATAGGTTTTGAGTTGAGGTCTTCATCGGCACCCCGAGCTCGGCTCGGCCCCAGGTAGACCCGCACCCCGAGCTGCGCAGGCTCCCATCTAGCTGGCAGGTCCGAAGGCTCGCCTGTGGGGGATAGGTTTTGAGTTGAGGTCTTCATCGGTACCCCGAGCTCGGCTCGGCCCCAGGTAGACCCGCTGCGCAGGCTCCCATCTAGCTGGCAGGTCCGAAGGCTCGCCTGTGGGGGATAGGTTTGAGTTGATATCTTCATCGGCACCCCGAGCTCGGCTCGGCCCCAGGTAGACCCGCTGCGCAGGCTCCCATCTAGCTGGCAGGTCCGAAGGCTCGCCTGTGGGGGATAGGTTTTGAGTTGATATCTTCATCGGCACCCCGAGCTCGGCTTGGCCCCAGGTAGACCAGCTGCGCAGGCTCCCATCTAGCTGGCAGGTTCGAAGGCTCGCCTGTGGGGGATAGGTTTTGAGTTGAGGTCTTCATCGGCACCCCGAGCTCGGCTCGGCCCATGTAGACCCGCTGCGCAGGCTCCCATCTAGCTGGCAGGTCCGAAGGCTCGCCTGTGGGGATAGGTTTTGAGTTGAGGTCTTCATCGGCACTCGGCTCGGCCCCAGGTAGACCCGCTCGCAGGCTCCCATCGGCACCCTCGATAGGTTTTGAGTTGAGGTCTCATCGGCACCCCGAGCTCGGCCGGCCCCAGGTAGACCCGCTGCGCAGGCTCCCATCTAGCTGGCAGGTCCGAAGGCTCGCCTGTGGGGGATAGGTTTTGAGTTGAGGTCTTCATCGGCACCCCGAGCTCGTCTCGGCCCCAGGTAGACCCACTGCGCAGGCTCCCATCTAGCTGGCAGGTCCGAAGGCTCGCCTGTGGGGGATAGGTTTTGAGTTGATATCTTCATCGGCACCCCGAGCTCGCTCGGCCCCAGGTAGACCCGCTGCGCAGGCTCCCATCTAGCTGGCAGGTCCGAAGGCTCGCCTGTGGGGGATAGGTTTTGAGTTGAGGTCTTCATCGGCACCCCGAGCTCGGCTCGTCCCCAGGTAGACCCGCTGCGCAGGCTCCCATCTAGCTGGCAGGTCCGAAGGCTTGTGGGGGATAGGTTTTGAGTTGATATCTTCATCGGCACCCCGAGCTGGCTGGGCTGGACCGAGGTTTTGAGTTGAGGTATCTTCATCGGCACCCCGAGCTCGGCTCGGCCCCAGGTAGACCCGCTGCGCAGGCTCCCATCTAGCTGGCAGGTCCGAAGGCTCGCCTGTGGGGGATAGGTTTTGAGTTGAGGTCTTCATCGGCACCCCGAGCTCGGCTCGGCCCCAGGTAGACCCGCTGCGCAGGCTCCCATCTAGCTTGGCAGGTCCGAAGGCTCGCCTGTGGGGGATAGGTTTTGAGTTGAGGTCTTCATCGGCACCCCGAGCTCGGCTCGGCCCCAGGTAGACCCGCTGCGCAGGCTCCCATCTAGCTGGCAGGTCCGAAGGCTCGCCTGTGGGGGATAGGTTTTGAGTTGATATCTTCATCGGCACCCCGAGCTCGGCTCGGCCCCAGGTAGACCCGCTGCGCAGGCTCCCATCTAGCTGGCAGGTCCGAAGACTCGCCTGTGGGGGATAGGTTTTGAGTTGATATCTTCATCGGCACCCCGAGCTCGGCTCGGCCCCAGGTAGACCCGCTGCGCAGACTCCCATCTAGCTGGCAGGACCGAGGGCTCTCCTGTGGGGGATGGGGTTGGGTCAAGCAATCTCCATCAACATCAAACTGACAAGGCAGAATTCATTTTGGCGGAATAGGGTGAAAAGTCCCCTTAAGCGGCACTACACCTTAGTATCCCCACTTAGTCCTAAAGTACAAAAGTAAACTAAGGAAAAAGGGGTGTGGAGTAGGGCAGGAGACAGCACTCGCAGCAGACGGCTTTTGAGGATCGTCTCGCCGTGGCGAAAGGGCACTCGCGGGGCAGGCCATTGCGCCAACTCGCGGACGTTGAGCGCGTCGGGAACCCGTCTCGCGTAGGGCATAACAGCAGGAAAGCATATGCACAGAAAAGTTACGTGGCGAGACGAAGTAGTAGCACCGTCCCGCAGGCAAAAAGCAAACCAGAGATTAACTTCACAAAAAATAAGAAATAAAGTAGAAGACAGCTAAATTGAGCACTCGCTCGTCACTTGGCAGATGCCACAAAATATAGTTTAAAGTCTTTACATCAGGAGGAGGAGAGAGTGATTCTAAATCTTGGAGGCGGCGCATCAGTCCTCCTCGCCGGATGAAGAATCATCGCTCTCCTCGCTATAGAGCTCGGGGACCAAGTCGCGCGCGGTTACTGTCTCAGAATCGTCCTTCACGACCCCCAGGTCTTTCATCATCTGTAGCACCAGCTCAGCCCCGCGGACGCCAGCGTCTCGGCATTGTTCCTCGACTTCTTCATAAGAATAATGTGGCGGGAGAGTCTGGAAGGGCTCGCGGCGAGATGACGACGCGGCAGCCGCCTGGAGGCGCGCATTCTCATCCGTCAGCGCCTGGACCTCCTCCTCCAAGGCCGCCACGCGCGAACGAAGTTGTCCCGCCGTCTCGGCATCCTGCGGGATGACCTAGCAATTAGCCAAGAATCGTGGAAAAGAAAAGACCCAAGGAAAAAAGAGAGTTGTGGCTTACCACACCGCCTTGGGCCTTTGCGAGGAGTGACTCGGCATCTGACAGCCTTCTCGCCAGACCAGCAGATTTCTCCCGTTCCGCCTCCAGGTTTTCCTCGCTGGCCTTCCATTTTGAATTGATGTAAATAAGGCGGCGAGAGGAACGGTGCGAGAATTCCAAGGCCCGCATCTGATGGTGGCAGGTCTTCAACACGAGGTCCTTGGTGGATTCGCTTTCAGGCGAAGAGGCGTCTAGGCCACCATAAAGGCCGTACCCGATGGCGAAGGCATGGCTGGAAGGGACCTCTTGCTCCTTCCATGATGGAAGGAGAGTGGAGATGGACACACGGTTGGCGTCCCGCCCCCACAGCAGAACCGGGTCGCCGACGGCATCGTGAACCACGGGACCCAGGTTATAATTCATGTGAGAGGCGGGGGCGGGACGGCCAGAGGAGTCGCCCTCGCGAGAAGAGGTAGCAGCCACCGGCTCAGGAACAGCAGCTCGCGGGTTGGAAGCAGTGGCGGGCAGGCTGGAAGCAGCAGCAAGTTGGCCAGAAAGCACCGTCTCGCGGATAGGCGAGACGGCCTGGTGATTAGGCGAGGGAGGCGGTGGAGTTTCCCCTAAAGAGATAGGGCTCCCTTGTGGAGCCTTCCCCCTTTCCTTGGAGATAGCTACAGCTTTCTTCATCTTCTTTTTTGGAGGGCTGGAGCGAGAGGGGACGGTGTCATCTCCGGGACGCTTCGGCGGGACAACCGCCAGGGACTCTCTCGCCGCCTCTGCCGCTGCATTGGCGAGATCAAGACCCTTGGCAGGGTGAATATTGCTCTTATAAGGAGGGGATGTTGGGATAATTCGCTCACCAAAAAGCGAGTGGGCGGGGGTTAGGGAAAAGCGAGACGACAAATAGCCAAGAGAGAGGAATAGAAGAATACCCTCGCCCGGGAGTACTGGGAGAAGCGAGTCGAGGCCTCGCCGCAAGAAGTTGACCTCGAAGTTCTTGCCAGCAAGGTACTCGCACAGCAACTTCTCTGGCCCGCTGACTTGGGGGGTGGCGTAGAAGCTCTCTGGCGGAGAGACCGGCGCGAGAGGGACGCCGCCGAAGTCAGCCCGGTCTCCCCGGATGAAGACGAATCGGGTGAGCCAGTGATGGTTCTTGTTAGGCGTCTCGCATACCTTGAGCCCCTGCCCAGTGAAATACGAGACGCCATCGGCGTTGGCGTGGTAGATGAAAAGCTTGCGGAAGGCTGTCAAGCTGAACTCGATGCGCTCTCGGCGCATGTAGCAAGCAAACGCAATCAACACCGAGATGGCGTTGGGATTGAACTGTGTCGGGACAACACCGAAGTACTTGAAGACCTGCTTCACCTCAGGCCAGAGGGGCAGTCGCAACCCCGCCTCGAAGTGCGAGACGGGGAAGGCGAGTTCCCCAGGGTAGTATGTGTTGATGCACTCGCCGACCTTGGGGGGCCGCGACTCGATCCCCTCCCCCAGATACTCGCGGGCGAACTTATCATGGTCTTCCCGAGGGAGCCTGCCGAGCGGGAAGTCGTGGTCAGTAAACCTCTTCCCGCAGCGGCTGCGCCCCTCGCCCTCCTCCACTTTCTTCTTACCCATCTTCTATGGCGAACTGGTCCTAGGCGAGACGAAGGAGTTAAGAGGCGAGAATGGGCCGGCGAGACGGAGAGGTCAGAGGACCAAGACTTGGTTAACGGCGAAGGCGGAAAGTGCGGTATCTAGTCCAGGACTAGGCATATTTATAGCTGATGCAAGGCCAATGATTAAAAAGGCGGGAAAATAAGGGGGATAGGAAGAGTCGACGTTTTTTCTCTCTCTTATACCTCGAACGGCGCGACCCGTCACAGTCAGCAAAAGTTATAAATAAACATCTAGCATAAATTAAAAAGGAGGATTAAAAAAGAGAGAAAATTAAGCCTTAAAAATATATATATACGATCAGACATCATCCCGCAGGAGGCCAAGCTCCCGGCATACTTTGGCGAGACTGCCATTATTACAAATCTTGCGAGAAGAAGAAAAAGATGGATAGCGGGACGGACATTCGTCAGTATGGGCGCCACTCCCAGCGGTCGCCGCGAGCTCCCCCGCGAGGAGGCCTACTCCGCGAGTGGAAGGAGCGGATGGTTTGGAGGCCACGCCGCGCGAGACGGAGCTGCATATCGGTCTCATTGATGATGGCCTCAGGGTCGGTGCCGTCGACATCCGGCTCGGCATTGGCTCCAGAAGATAGACGGGCGCACTCGCCCTCCAGCGACTCGATGCGCTTCTCCGCAGCCTGTTTGTCTAAAGTCAAGGAGTGAATGAGGCGCGCGTGCTTCCGGAAGAGCTCAGCCGTCTTCCGCTTCATCTCCACTGGATCTGAGGGATCGCCCAGATAGTCTTCAATCCCGTCTGCAAGAGGAGGCGAGACGGAGAGTTTCTTTGGCCGCTCCTCAATGGGAGAGTTGGCTCGAGAATCTGCGCAGGGAGTGCAGGGGAAAGGTGGAAGAGGCACTCGCAGGAGAGAGTGAGAGTAGCGAAGGGGATTCAAAAGAGCGAGGGAGGGTCCCTTACCAGGATGGCGAGAGGTATCAGCACTCGGGGAGGGGTCGTCCCTCCTCTCGCTGGGAGTAGTTGGAGGAGTAGATGAGGGTAGCGAATCAAGATCCTCGCAACGGACAGAAGAACCATCTCGCGGACTCTTCGGGGACGGTGGAACCACAAGAGCCCCCTGAAAAAGCGTTAGCCAACAAAAGAGCACCCGGTCGCGGAAATAACAGTAGTAATCGCGAGTACCCACCTCTTTTTCCGTGGAGAGCGCACGGGGAGTGGGGACAGGTTTCAAAGAGGCGCGAGACGAATCTACGGCTGCAAGAGAAGGGCCCCCAGCCTTCGTCTTTTTCGAGCGAGACGACGGGGCGAGGGGACGAACCAGAGAAGAGGTGAAAGCAGCCACGTTGGCATTATGTTGCTCTCGCACCAGGGCGAGACGTTCGCGAAAACTTTGACTGTGCGTCATTCTGTAAAAAACTCGAGGACAGGGAAGAAGAAGAATATGCAGAGCGGGGCATCAGGAGCGCAGGGCAGGAGTCATATATTTATAGACCCCGGTGGGGGCCTCAGAAGATTCCTCATAAATACATTTTTTAATGCACCTTGAATAACGAGCCTCGGTTGAACATTCTTTTTGAGCTTAGAGTAATCTCAAAAAGAGCGGGGATTGTGTACAACCTCGGGCTCGCAAAGAGCCCTCAAGAAGCAAAAAGAGCGAGACAGGCAAAGGGTACCAAGAGGGCCCACTCGCAAGCGGCGAGATGACGGGCCCTCCAAAGGGCAAAATACCCCCACCCAGAGGCGAGAGGGCCCCCCAGAGGCGAGAGGGCCTCCAGAAGCGAGAGAACCTCCAAGGGCGAGAGGCGCCGGCGAGATGGGCGGTGGGTCCTTCTCGCCGGCAGGTGCCTTTCCTCTCGCCAGGGGGAGAGGAGGCTTTTTTATTTTTTCCTAACAAAGCAGGGGTTTTTACTCTTCTACCCCGGGTATTTTTACCCTTTTACCCTTGGTGGACTGCGTATAGCTCCTCAGAACAGCGGAGTTTGGCTGTTGGCAGACCCAGCCAAGGGTACCCCGGTAATTTCAGGCCGAAGCAGTTCTGTTATAGGCAGTTCAGATTCTGAAATCTATAAATAAGCCCATAGGGGTTCTTCAGAGGGGACCTTTTTTTTGGGAGAGACTCTTAAGAGGATTTATTGGCACGGTCTTCTGAGGAACTCCAAGCCCAGCTTTTGGCTTTGGAGGGGAAGCTCTCTGTGACCTTCCGGGTAAGCGGTGGGACCTCCCTGCTGCGGCTTAGGGCCAGTTTTTCTAATCCTTCACGACCGGTCAGAGGTCGGAGTTCGGGCCAAGTAGGAGTCGACTACGCCCCTATTTTGTGAACATTTGTCAGAGTCAAATTTTGGCTTCAACATTTGCCTTGCTATTTCAGAAGGGGTAGGGGTAGGTGTTTTTCCCCTTGTAGGGCTTGGAAGATTTTGCAGACACTTCATAATTAGAACAATGTAACACTATGGTTTACACTATTTCCTCTATATAGACATATGTCGCTGGTGGGAATAAAGTTCCAGCGAAAACCCTAAGGGGAAGAATATGAATTTTAGGTGTTGCTTGGATTACAGATTTTTGGTGTCCTCGAGGCAAGGTTCCGGAAGTCCGCAGTAGTCAAATTTCCGTCAGAAAAGCAAATGTCGCCGCGCCGAGTGTACGAGAGCCGCAACACCACAGTAAGGAAACTTAATTTCTGTTAGTTAAACATAGCAAGAAATATATTTTATATACACATGTGTAGACTTTGTACGAATATCATGACCATGCATAGAAAGGTGTGGTGATAGGAAAATGGTCACGGAAAACGTGTAGACACCATTCTCCAAGACCTAGTAGTCAGATCAAGAATAGTAATGTTAGGTACGAAACCTATACCCGTGTACGTAAGCTTGGAATTTGTCCAACCAAGGGCGTGAATGTCCCTTCTAGTCGATCATGAGATAGTCAAGGGTCGCTCAGTAGTACACAAAAAGAGATATCCCAAGCAGAGTATCATTTGACCAAAAAGGTCAGTAAGCACACTTCAGTCTTTCGTGCTTGGTAGAGGCGCACTACCTTCCTCATAGGGCATATGGTATCCTATGAGTAACAGAGTCTTGGGAGTTGACTCCCTTTGAGACAGTTAGTAGATTCGAGACCGTGTCCGCGTGGCACTAGAATAATTGAGTTCGTCAGATGGTGTCGGGTCGTCAATTTCAGTTGCGCATTAGGAGCTACTCTGCATAGAGCCTTCCTAATAGAGGTGCAAGCTAGAAGTAACCTAGAGCTCAAGTATAGACCTGACGTGAGACAGTACACCAGTTAGTGAACGCCAGGACTTGAGTTAGTAAACTGAAAGTCACAAACATAGAACAGGTAGAAGTTTTGACCAGGTAGTGTTCTGAGGGCGTGCATAACATATAACATAAATGTTTTTATTGCACAAAACTATTTTCTAAAGACATGCATTCATCATTCAAGAAAAAGTTTTTAGTGTCACTAGGAGGAGTTATTTTTCTTTACTCTGACCCCTCGTGGGTAATGTTTTTACAGGTGACCCAGGTGGGAAACTACGCCTTGGATGAGCGTTGGTGGCGTCAGTGTAGTGTTTTTTCCTTTCAGTATATACTTACAATGGTGGACAATGTATCTCGTTAGCATTTTACATGCTATGTATCAGACATATGATATTATTACAGATTTTTAGTCATCTCAATTATAATCATGATTAGTAGCTCTGTGATTCCAGATATCAGGTATGTGGTTACTCTTAGTTTACTTTCTTAGTCTCCGTTGTAAGTTATAAATTTTTTAGCAGCATCTACTTTATACCTGCTGTGTACTAGTTTTAATATTATTTCCTAGTTCTCTTTATATCGCTGACCCGGCCGGATGACTGATTATCGAAAAACTGAGAAAGAGCGTTACAGATGAAGACCAAAGCCCAATCAACTGTCATACTATATGGGGGATTGCAGTTATTTAGGCAATTCCAGGACAACAAATTTGAAATTTGATTTGGAACTGTAATTTAATTGACATTTAGAACTGAAAGTTCTACTAAATGCTTGTGACTGCATTTTTTGTGATTTTGAACTGTAATTTAACTCTTTTTAGAGCTGCAATTAGCTCTGTATTATCCTTTTACCACTGAAAAGAAAAATTACTCAAGTATGTAGTTGTCTTTTTTGCAACTGTAAAAGCACAGGACTTTTGAACTGTAAATTAGTATAAGTACAATGCAACATGTAAATTACACTTTCATATAATTTGAAACTGTGAAACAACTACACATTTGAACTGAAAATTTTTTTTCTCAAGTTGCTAATTTTTTTGGCGACTAAAAAACAATTGATTTTTTGAATCTTTCCTCTTCCTTCTCTTCAGCAAGTAACCTTTCCTCACTCTTCAAAATATCCACGAAGTTTGGTTTTATCTACAGTTCAAACCAAAAAAATGTACTACATCAAAATATAATTGAAAATGCGGTTTAGAATTACGACTGCAAATGCCTACTACAATTATGACTGCAAATTCATACTAGAATTATGACTATAAATGCATAATAGAATTACCACTGTAAAAACGTACTGCAGTTACGACAGCAAATGTCCACCAGGATTATGACTGTAAATGCATACTGCAATTACGATTGTAAATGTCTATTACAATTACGAACAAAATGCACACCAACAATTAAAGACTACCCAAAATGGGATCGTGTGCTCATCAATTAGCTGCAAAAAGATTTGCACCTAAAAAGTTCGACAGATCACAAAAAGATTTAATAGTGCAAACAAATCCATTACTAACCATTCTCTCAAAATTGATTAAAACCTTATCATAAGATGCGTGACAAGAGAAAAAAAAAAGCATTGTGCAATAAAAGCAAGACTATTATACATAATACTATTCCCTCTCCCTTCTGTCACTCAACAGTAACAAGAGCAGCTGAAGGTAAATAAATAAATAAATTTTCTGTTGCTTTTGTTTGCTGGCCACAAATTTTCAATTGCAAAATAACTAGCATCACAACCCATTCTCATTTATACAACTCGCGCCACCACAACTACGCTACTTCCACTACAAAATTGCAAGCTGAGACAGAAATCACGCAAACTTTCTCCTCAACTGTGATTGTTACAAGCCTCCTCTCACTGTATCTTCAAAATGATATTGTTTTATCATTGAGTTCTACTCGCCAGTGCTTTGCATAAGCTCAAACCCTGTAACAGAAAAGAATCATGTTAACAAAAATCCAAAAGGAAGAAGAAATATTTGATTAGAATTGTAGATATTTAAATTTTCAGGAAGAATAATAGTCCCACCTGTCTAAGCAGATCAGCAAGAGTTCTTGGAAGCGCTTTGACGTTCTTCATGACAATATAGTAAGGGAAAGGGAAACCATCTATATACTTCTTAAAAGTAGTAGTTCTTCCATCAACAAATGCTTCCTGAAAAGCAGCAGCAAAACAGAGAGTAAACCCAGCATGTCTAGCAGCAAGAGGATAAATAATCAGAGAGCAAGGGAAGATGTAACCAGTACCATTTGATCCATTATAGATTCTTCATGACTATCCAGAAGTATAAATGCAATCATCCTCTTCGTGTTCAAGAAATTACGCACACAGCGCCGCAAGTTTTCCTATATTTTAAAAGATCATTGTAAGCCAGAGAAATTTTTTGGGGTTATTTCTAGAATCTCCCCCCCCCCCCCCCCCCCCCCTATCTTTCAAAATTACCAGAACTTCCCCTCTTGAGTTTACAGTGTTGGCATACATGTGAGGTTTTGGTAACTTCGAGAGATAGAGGGAATATCCATGCAATTATGCAAAGTTAGAGGGGGGTTCTTCGTAATATTCTTTTTTTAACATAATTATCTCTTTTAAGGATGGTGAAGATACCTTTTCATTGAGCCTGCCATCAGATATGATCAAAGTAAGTTGGTGCAGAGGATTTTTTCCGGAAGGAGTGCGCACATTTCTCATGGCAGAATCAAGCATGCCTTTCAAGTACTTCAAAAGATCAGCCACTTGCTCATCAACTATAGTATTATCTTGCTTGAATGATAAGTTAGAGATGATCTGTTTCAGGTAGAAGAATAAGTATGTTAAGAGACGTTCTTTTATATTTTTTTTTATGAATTGTACAAGATGCCTCTAGTACTCACCTTGACCCCAGCTTCTCCACTGAAAGACTGATCAAAGTCATGAAGAAGCTTAATGTTGCCCTTTCCACCAAAGCTTGAAACCGCAAATTGCCCTACTTCAACATGTGACATTGCACGACATACTGTCACCAAAGCTTCAATTGCAAGATTACCACAGTTGCTTTCAGACATACTGCGTGAATCATCAATTGCGATCACCACTTGGTAATCGCGCTTGTTAGGTTTGGTTCGTCTCAACCAAATCTTATCTCTACGGAATTGGCTAGCAATGTATGGAATAACCTGACATTTGGTAAAAAATATGATAAGTCAAGGAGATGGTCACTAGAATGTGTTTCATATATAAAGCATGGTGTGATATAAAAGATTGATACCTTTTTCATGTTTATGCGCTTCCCAGTTTTATAATCACCTTGAAGTCTACTTGCAAGAGCAGGTTCCATAATAAGACGCAATTGTTCAGCCAGTTCATGTGACAACATTGTGGTCGCCAGTTCACATCTTTTCCAATCTGCAATAGCTTTCTGGTCCAAAGTGCCAGAAAAAATTTCATTGTCTATAGATGTTGATAGATCTATGTCAATCACTCCAGAATCAAGAGATGTTGTTTTATTACTTATGTTAAGCCTCTGAACGAGACAACATTTCCCAAAAAGTTGTCCATGTAATTTTGTGGCAATGCTTCAAACTCGGCATCACTTCCAGTTGATGTTTCAAGTGATTCTTCAACATGCTTATGATGAGAAATTGAGGCATTCATAGACTGAAGGGATTCTGGTTCAGGATGTTCTTGTACTTCTTTCATTCCATCATCGTGCTCCTTCCTCCTCTCACTATCTTCGATGTCATGGCCTTCACTCCCATCAACATTAGTCTTAATCTGGTCTGCTGTCGCAGGTCCAAGAGCTTGAGACGTGTTCTTTTCTCCCTCAGATACATATCTATACTCGACAGCACTTTCATCCTCCTCCATGTAATCAGGATTAGTGGATTGTTCTTCGTCAGCATCATCTAGTACCGAAACTTTTTCTTTCCATGTTTCAATGGCCTTCCCTATACTCCTATACGGGTTTGTCTCTTTCAGGTGTCTGGCTTGAGTATCTCCTTGTGAAATATGAGGTTGTGGTTGATTGGGAGCCAACTTAGAATCATCACTTGAGTTGGGCATCAAAAATTGCATATTAAGGTCTTCATCCTTCGAAACACTTGAAAGTGCAACGCCATTGTTCATATTAGTACTATCAGACCAACACATCCGTGATTCTAAGCTTGAATCTACACTGAAAGGAGTCTGAGATTGCTTGAACATATCTACTTTATCCTGAGAATACTCGACAGACTCGGGCATATCTGATTCAGTAACATCTTTACTTGGCTCTTGCTCCACATTTTTTTTATCATTATTCTCCAGGTTGTTACCAGTATCAAGTTTTTCTTCAGTAAGAGCAGAAATTTCATCACTTACATTATCAGTTGAATTTGGTAAATCATCATCCCCCATTTCCTTATCAGATTCAGCAGGAACGGAGTCATCCTCTTCTACAGTATCAGAACCTTGAGCTTCATCCATATCATCGTCTTCTTGATACTTTTCTTGTTCAGTGGTATGAATTCCAGTAGGGTCCTCAAATGCAGTATCTTTGTCCAGCATTCTATCATCGGCATTGTTCTCATCATCAGAAGCATCACTTTGCTCCTCAGTTTGTCCATCAGGTTCATTCTTGTGGAACTGATCATACTCTTCAACTGTAGGGGCACCATCCTCTTTAGCTCTGAGTTCCCTACCACAGCTATCCATCTCTTCAACTGATGGGCCAGAATCATACTTCTCCATAGAGTTCTCCGGTTTCATGTCTTTTTCCTTGTCCCAAAGCTTCTCATCAACAATTTGATTTCTATCTCCAGTTTCTCCCATTTTTAATTCAATGTCCACATCCTCTCCATCATCCCCATCATCAAAGCCCTCACTGACACTGAAGGCATCAGCAAGGAAATCTTCATCCATTTCTATGCCTTTGTTCTTGTCACTTGGTATATCAGAATCATCAGGCACATCCTGCTTAAACAAAAAAAATGATATTTTAGAAGCCTTCAGAAAAGGGACAAAATTAGATAAAGTTTATGCGACAAAACCTTTTCGGCAGGTCCAGTTAATTGAGCTTCATCTTCAATTTGGTCACTAACATCATTTAAGCCCTGACCTTCTCCCATACCAGTACCACATGAGTCTTGTGTTCCTTGGGCAGTCTTTTCAGTTTGATCTTCAGTGGAACCAAAACCTTTAGATAATAGCAAGATAAATATCTCAGCAAGAGCATTTGTCATTTCGGCAATCTGCATAAGAAAATGAAACAAATAGTGAGATTTTCAGAATAACAGAACCCTAGAGCACCATAAATTCTAGAAGATATATAGCTTACTGTTCTATGTGCATCTAAGAACTCAAACAAGACCGCTTCTGAAAATTTGAGTAGGTGTTCAAGGGAAAGATAAAGATGCTTCAACTTTATTCCTACTTTGGAGCACAGATCAGGATTCTGAATGCCAGCACAGTCCACCGGGCAAAACTGTAGAGCCATTCAAGCTAATACTGATTAGCAAAGGTGTATTTTATAACGATGTAAATAGGAGAAAACATAAACAAAAAAGGTTGGTAACATACAGCCGCGGTAATTGTTTGAAGTAAACCATCATATATTCGGTCTAGATGCAGATTTTCCATGTAAGATTCGAAAAGTTTCTTCCATGAAGTTATGTCTTTTGCTGATAAAACTCTACCGCCACAATGATCAACACAGCTCGAGTCTATGCTTCCAAACACTCCAACTATTGCCTTGTTTGTGCACTCGTAAGCTTCACCAAATTCATCATTCAGTTTATTAACTGAGTGATCATCACACATTGATTGATTATGCGCCTCAACTTCAGAGTTGAAAGCCACATTTTCTTTGTTTGCCTTGCAAAAAACAAAGATGTTTCACTTTCAGTAAATTTCATCAACAGAATGAAATAATCTGACATTGGACAATCTTGTTTTCTGTAGAAATGGAGAAAGCCAACCTTGTATATATGTCCACTTGATACAAATACAAAGAATGAGTACATATATATAGCTGAGAGAGAGAGAGAGAAAAGTCCTATACACAATGTGGGACTAAAGAGAGGAGAGAGAAGTAATAAATGCTATACAAATGGGCCTAATGTTAAGTGGGCTTTTCCAACACTCCCCCGCAAGCTGGAGCGTATAGGTCATATGCACCCAGCTTGGACAAACATTGGTAGAACAGAGTGCTTGATAAGGCCTTTGTGAGGATGTCGGCAACTTGATCAGTTCCTGGAACATGCTTTAATTCAAGTTTCTTCAATTGAACCTTTTCACGAACAAAGTGACAGTCAACCTCGATATGTTTTGTGCGCTCATGAAAGACCGGATTCTTTGCGATGTGTATGGCGGATTGACTATCACAAAATAGAACAGCAGAGGAGGGGAGTTTTACTCCCAGGTCAGTAAGGAGACTTTCAAGCCATGTGAGTTCTGAAACAACTGAGGCCATCGATCTGTATTCAGCCTCTGCAGAGGAACGGGCACCCACAGCTTGTTTCTTACTCTTCCAAGTAATAAGATGCCCACCAAAATACGTACAGAACCCACTAGTTGACCGTCGATCGTCCAGGGAACCCGCATAGTCGGCATCAGAATAGGCAACCAGTGCGGGAGCAGAGTTGGAGGTTTTGTAAACCAGTCCTTGGCCTGGAGCTCCCTTAAGGTATCGAAGAATCCGTTCAACCGCTTGGAGATGAGACGCCCGGGGGGCATGCATGAACCTACTGACAACCCCAACTGCAAATGATATATCTGGCCTTGTGACTGTTAGATAGATCAACTTGCCCACAAGGCGTCGATAGTATTCCGGGTTCGGAAGTAGCAAATCGTCATCCGAAGCATGAGCGCATAATTTATGATTTGCCTCCATCGGGGTACACGCTGGCTTGCAACCAGACTGACCAGCATCTTTGAGAAGATCGAGACAGTACTTTCGTTGGGAGAGTACCAACCCGTCCGGCCGCCGGGCGATCTCGAGACCAAGGAAGTAGCGAAGGTTCCCCAGAACTTTAGTCTGAAAAACAGTGCTCATGTGTTGCTTGACGTCTTGAATCCCCTTTGAGTCATCCCCAGTGAGAAGGATGTCGTCAACATAAACCAACAGAAGAATGGTGCCAGTGGCCCGGTGTCGGGTAAAAAGGGAGAAATCTGCAGAGCTCCGAGTGAACCCCATGTCCCGAACCACCTTGCTAAACTTGTCAAACCACGCCCGTGGGGACTGTTTGAGACCATAAATTGACTTTTTGAGAAGACAGACCCGAGACTCCCCCGTGGTCTCAAACCCGGGCGGTTGGCGCATGTAGACAGTTTCCTGAAGGTCGCCATTCAAAAAGGCGTTCTTGATATCAAGCTGATGAAGGGGCCAGCGGCGGTGCACCGCGACGGAGAGAAGAACGCGGACAGTGTTAAGCTTAGCCACCGGAGAGAATGTTTCCTCATAGTCGAGGCCCTCCTGTTGTGTGAAGCCACGGGCCACAAGACGGGCCTTCAGTCGGGCAATAGTGCCATCCGGAGCATGCTTGATGACGAAGACCCATTTACATCCAACAGGGTGCTGACCGGGAGGTAAGGGAACCAAGACCCAGGTCTGGTTGGCCCAAAGGGCCGTCATTTCTTCGTCCATGGCAGCCCGCCAGCCAGGATGGTGAAGCGCCTCCTGCAAAGAGCTAGGGACTGAAACAGAAGATAAGGAGGTGGCAAAGTGGAGAAGAGAGGGGGAGAGGCGATGGAGCGAGACGTAGTTCGTCATCGGATGAGCGGTGGAGACGGGAGCCGGAGCAGCAGGGAGCAGAGCACCAGAGGGCGAAGCCGACTGCAGAGGAGCCACAGGATGAGGAGAGCGATGAGAATAGACCCGGATAACCGGTGGTGGTGGACGGACCGGAGGTGGGGAAGGGAGAGAGGCTGAGGAGTGAGGAGCAGGAATGACAGGACGAACGACGGGAGCGGGAGGCAGAGCGATATCCGGAGCAGGGAAGAATGGAAGATCTTCACGGAAAGTTACGTCAGGCGAGACAGTAACCTTGCGGGTAGTAGGCGAATAACATACATAGTCTTTCTGAGTGCGCGAGTACCCGACAAAGATCTGCTTGGTGGCACGAGGGTCCAACTTGTCCGTGGAGGGACCGAGGTGGTGAACGTAGCAGGTACACCCAAACACCCGTGGCGGAAGGGGAAAAGGCGGAGTTGTAGGAAAGAGAAGGCTGAAGGGAGTAGCATACTGGAGGACGGAAGACGGGAGGCGGTTGATGAGGAAGCAAGCCGTGGAGAGAGCGTAGTTCCAGTACGGGTTGGGGACCTGCATTTGAAGCATAAGCGAGCGAGCGACATCAAGAAGGTGACGATTCTTGCGCTCGGCGACACCATTCTGTTGTGGAGTGTACGGACATGAGGTTTGGTGAAGAATGCCGAATTCAGAGCAGAGAGTGGCAAACGTATGGCTGGTGTACTCCCGCGCATTGTCAGTACGAATAGTGTGAATAGGCGCAGAGAACTGAGTGCGAGTCTCGAGTATGAAAGCCCGGAATACGCGGGGAAGTTCAGAGCGATCCCGAAGGAGATATAACCATGTCATGCGAGAGTAATCATCAATAAAAGTAAGAAAATAACGATAGCCAGAAATACTAGTAAATTTGTACGGACCCCATATATCGGAGTGTACTAAAATAAAAGGAGCGGAGCTCCGAGTACAATGAGGGGGGAAAGAAGAACGGGGCTGTTTGCCCAAAATACATGTGTCGCAACGAAAAGCAGGGAGAGTGACATCAGGAAGAGCCTTCCGGAGGACGGGAAGAGGAGCATGTCCCAGACGACGATGCCAATCCGAAGAGGAGATAGATGCGAGTACAGTAGGAGAGTCGTCAAGAAGATAGAGCTCATTCTGCAGCCGTCCTCTACCAATGATAGTCTGCGTCTGCTGATCCTGTATGAGAAAAGAAGAATAAGTAAATGTCACTGAGTAATTAGAATCAGTAGTAAGGCGACCGACAGAGAGTAAATTGAAAGGAGAGCCCGGAACATGTAGAGCCGAGCGCAGGAGGAGAGAGGAGGTGAGAGAAATATCAGCACATCCAGAGACGGGAACCGACGCCCCATTAGCAACAGTAATGTACTTCGGGTGAGGTGAAGACAAGTACTGGGGTGGCCTAACAGAGGTGATATGATGAGTGGCACCAGAATCAAGGATCCAGCGCGTGCCAGAGGATAGGCAGGCGATACCTTCATTGGAGATAGAGGCAGCAGAGGCAACCGAGGCAGGCGGACGGCTGAGCAAGCCATGAAGATGTTGGAGCTGAAGACGAACCTCGTCGAGCTCAGTACGAGAGGAGGCAGAGTCGGTAGTAGCAGCAGAGGCATGTGGACGAGGAGGTCGGCCATGTTTGCGAAAGCAAGTGGCCTCAAGATGACCATCTTTACCACAGAACGAGCATTTAGGCCTAAACCGGCCACCGCGACCCCGGCCGCGAGAGTCAGAGCGGCCACCACGGGCAGAGGGGGGGAGAGGCAATAAGGGAGCTGGTGCCTGTTGAACAAGGGCCGGAGAAGGAAGTCCGGGAACATCCGGAGGCGGGGAGACTTTGAGAAGCATTGAGCACACGTCGGAAAAGGACGGTGTAACAGTAGAGGAGAGGATGTGAGCCCGGACACTGTGAAGATGAGGGGGTACCCGGGCCATCATCATGGCGATACCCACAGCTTCCTTCTGGGTACGTTGAGCAGCGAGATCTAGAGTGGGAGGCTGATGGTGGATCCAAGCCTCAACCAGAGACCGGGCTTGAGCAACAAAGGACGTCAAGTCGGTTGCGCCACTGCTGTCAAGGGCCTGGAGAGCGGTGATGATATCATATAGATGGTGGAGACTATCTTTGCCAGAGTAGAGGGTGTGTAGCTCGTCCCACATGCCTTTGGCCGTCTCATGATACATGGCCAGGCGATAAGATTCGCCATCAAGAGAGTTGAGGAGCCAAGTCTGCACACGCCCATCATTGCGTAACCACTCCTCAGTAGGGACACCAATAACGGTCTGGGTCAGATGATGAAGGAATCCCTTTGACTGAAGGACACGGCGAACTGAGTGTGCCCATTCCACAAAGTTCTTCTTGCCAGTGAGCGAGATTGTAGTGATCCGGAGCTCGTCGCGGACTTCCTGTATAGAGGCCGGGCGTTCAGGAGGAACTGTCTTACCGACGGAGTCTGCAGAAGTAGACATGGAGGCCGCAGCGAGCTGGAGGAGACCGCAGCGAGTTGACGGAGACCGCAGCGGGCTGGAGGCCGCAGCGAGCTGGAGGAGACCGCGGCGGGCTGGAGGCCGCAGCGAGCTGGAGGAGACCGCGGCGGGCTGGAGGCCGCAGCGAGCTGGAGGAGATCGCGGCGGGCTGGAGGAGACCGCAGCGGGCTGGAGGCAGCAGCTGGTGGAAGCAAACAGGCAGCGGACTGGGTGAGGACACGGCGACCTGGATGAGGTCGCGGCGAGCTGGAAGAGGTTGCGGGCTGGGTCAGGTCGCGGCGGTCTGGATCAGACCGCTGCGGACAGGAGCGAGCTGAGAAGAGAGGACAGGTCGGGAAGCAAGAGAGCTGTCGCGGCGGGCTGGACCAGTCCGCAAGACTGAGAGATCGCAGAGGGGCTAACCCGCGGCGGACAAAAAAAGAATCTGCCGGAAGAGGAAGGGGAGCAGCCGCAAGCAAGCGGACTGCGGACAGAGGATGAAGCTGAGCTTCCGGCGGACGAAGGAAACCAAGAGGTTGAGGTCGCGCCGGACAAGAGGAGGCCGCAGCGAGTAAGGGAAGCAGTGGACCCCACAGGATGGCTATAAATAGGGGGCCAGAGGAGGAAGGAGAAGACGAGAGGAGAGGTGGTTCCACGGGAGAAGAGTCTGCGGACTGGACAAGGGAGGCCGCAGGAGAGAAGCGGACACACTGTCGCAGGCCGCAGAGGAGAGGTGGTTCCACGGAGAGGCTGCGGACTGGATAAGGGAGGCCGCAGGAGGTCGCAGGTCGAAGGGCGGACAGAGAAGGGGAGTCCGCAGGAGTCAGCAACCTGGCTCTGATACCATGTAGAAATGGAGAAAGCCAACCTTGTATATATATCCACTTGATACAAATACAAAGAATGAGTACATATATATAGCTGAGAGAGAGAGAGAGAAAAGTCCTATACACAATGTGGGACTAAAGAGAGGAGAGAGAAGTAATAAATGCTATACAAATGGGCCTAATGTTAAGTGGGCTTTTCCAACATTTTCAAATGAAAAGAGGGTAAATATTGAATCATGAAGTGCGAACTAAAAAAAGTGAAGACTAGATTCAAGTATTCAACTATAAGTGTAGCATGGGAAAACACACCTCACTGATGATTTTCCTGACACGACTTAATAAAGAATCTTTGATTGATTCTGAAGAGCCTTTTTGTATGCTAAGAGCATTCACAGATTCTTCTAATGCGTTAATAGTATGAAAGTTTTCCCTTACTGAATGCTCCATTTGTACAGAAACAATACAGGGCATGTATGGATTCAATGTCGAAACAACTCCATTGCTTCCAAGAAGATACCTATCTAACTTATCCTGCATAGAAATCATTAATCAAAAAGAGATGGTGAACGAATCACAACAAATATATCAGCTGTATGTTTTTATGTCCTACCTTTGATTGCATAAACAAAGGGACAAACTTATCAACAATTGCAGATAAACTATCAGCTTCATCCCTGAAAATATCGCAGGATTCCATATGACTACTTCTGACAGTTACAAGAAAAATATGCATATCTTTCAGCAAAGCAAGAAGGCTATCAAAAAGATCCTGCAAAATTTGAAGGTAACGGTACATTCATAAGTTAGTCTACAAATATGCATCACAATTTAACATATATTATCATGAAATAGAACGAAATGCCTAACCTTCTGCTGCCATATGCATTTCGCTATGAGATTTTGATGTGGAGACAGAACAATGAGTGTCTGCTTCTATCAAAAAACAGAAATGAGATGGGCCTATACAGAAGTTGCAAATGAAAGCAATGTCGAAAAATAAGAACCTATGCTGCTTAATAAATGACACCGTTTGTGAAGTTTTTCAATCCGATTGGAAACTCCATACGCAATAGAACGTTGATCCCTTTGAACTACAACCAGGTGGTGTATGTAAGATACTACTTGATTCACCTGTAGATACAACAAAATGGAGATAAATTGCAGTATATCATTATACGTGTGCACGCGCGCGCACACATGTGTAAATTATAGTTCCTTAACAAAGAGAAAAACTCACCTGTTCCAAAGTAAGATCCTTACTGAAACATGTTTGGCACTCATGCAGCTGATGGACCATACTTAAACTTTTAAAATAGAATTGGTTAGCCACTGCCCATGTCGTAGAACATCTAATGTCAGCATTTTCTTCAAACTTGTTTGCAAGATTGGTAGTGGTATCAGTTGATGATGAAGAGCCCTCTTGCAGAAGTAAATGCCACGACTTGAATGATGGCTGAAGAAATGAGCCGCTAGGTTGTCCTGACTTGAGATCCTGATTATCATGGCCATATATAAAATATATAAGGAAATAAACTGCATATAAAATGAAAAGAGACTACTTTAACTGTTCTGTGATGCATATAATTAGCAAGACAGATCCCTCTCCCCCCTCTAAACAGAGGTTGCATATTACCTGGAAATCAACCAATTTGTGCCTGGATAGCCCACATTCCTCCAAAAATTTTAGAAGCTCAGTTAAACTTCTCCTTTTCCTTAGATTTCTTGTTTCTTGCTTCCAGATGTGAGAAAAGCTAGCAGCATTTTTACACATTTTTTCAATTGCCTTCCAGCCAGCATCCCATGACATCTTAAAATTCTTGTCTAGGCATTCAGAAGCAAAGCTCACACCATTGCCTTCAGAATTTCAAGAAAAATAAGGATTATATTCATCGGCTAAAAGGTAAAGAAAAAAATCACGAAATTCGACCGGAATAGCTAACTACATTCGAGATGGAGAAAGTAGCACTTACTTCCATCATTGAAATTGTGGAAAATTGTATTGGTTTTTCTTTTCCAGTCACCAAACCATATGAACCTAAAAACCACTAATTAGACAATAGAAAAGGGGAAGAAGTAGCATGCATCGAGAATGATGAAAACCTTTCTGTAACCCCAAGCTTTTCAAGATCAATGGGAAATTGCAGCTCGAGCGAATCATTCTTGCCAGATATCTTCTGCTCAAGCCAAGCAGGATCTTCTTCTCTTATTAACTTGGCCTCTTCGGCTAGAACAGTCAGTACTGGCTCTTGCAAGACGTCCTATGTAATTGAGAAGATCACCAATCAGGGGAAACTCGGAGCACAATGGCATAGAAGACATCACAAAAGAAATAGACAATTTTATATTGGAAAGCAATCATCCACAAAAGGTTTTAGTAACAAAAGTAAACCTTATTATACTAAAATAGTACAATCAGAAAACCAAAACATATAAAAATAGTAAATCCTTACACTTTTCGTTAATTAAGAACACAATTTAATTTCTTTCATTTAACACAGAATTAGAAACAACGATTCACATATAAATGCACATTATATATGAAAAATTAAGAGTGATTGATGGTTACATTGAATTTTTGAACGAGTTTACAGATTTTTTGTCGAGTCTTCCTTGAAGACGCCAAAGATGAATGAGTACAAGGATGTTCCCAACTGAAAAGCCTTGAATATTCCTTTAAATCTTTCTCTATACTTCCTTTACCAGCTTCAATACGCTTCAATACTCTGGAATGGATAATAATCAGAGTTAAACACAAATAAAAGAATTAACTATATGACAAGTGGAACTGGAATAATTTCAGGGTAACATACCTTGGAAGGAATTGTATATAATATCCAAAAGAATTAACAAAATTTTCAGATTTTCTTCCACATGTAGACTTTCTTTTGAATCAGGACTGTCATAGAAGATTAAAATTTAGAAACGATATAACTAAAAATTGACTATAGATACAACAACCAGACGGTTCTAAGATGCACATTTTTTTGAGTATCCATCCTTGGAAACTTCTCATCCATGCTTCATCAATCTTTATTTGACTCGCTAATTGTACTGTCACATTAGAATAAAATTTGTAGTACTACAAAAGTGTGAATACTTCGAACTAAACAACCAAAGAAAACAAAATTTTACTTGCAACATACACGGATTAGAATGTCAGCATTATGGAAAAAACATGGTGGAATCACCTTGAATTTAGTACTGATGCAGTGGCGTAAATACCGTGAGCTAAACAACAAATGGAAACAAAATTTCTTAGAAACATTCAAGGATTAGGTTTATTGGAAAAACATGGTGAAATTACCTTTGACTCTAGTACCAAAATAAAAAATCCATAAATGAGATGCTAATTCATTGGCCAAAATTATTTGAAAGAGCCTAATCGCCGTCAAGTCTCCAACTTCTCGTGGTATCTCCTCTCCCCTCACCTTTGAGGGAGATAATTCGTAGACTCTCTTGTGCTTTAGGTTTTGTAAAATAATTGTCTGTGTTAGCATAGTAAATTTTGCTATATCGCTTTCGTCGTTCTTGAGTAAGTCTGAAATAAGGTTTCTGATTTTTGCTTGCGCCGCTTAGCCGTCGTCGTCAATTTCAGCTTCATCTTAAGGCAAGTAAAGATCCCCTTCTCTTGCAATCATTGAACTTCAATTACTTTGTATGTTTTTATGATTATATGAATTCACCCTTGATTGTTTGTTTTGTCAAATAAATTTAGATCTTGAATGCCTAATTTGACACGTTCGTGGTTAAAAAATTTAATTTCTGTTCTCTTATTTCTGTTATTTTATTCAGTGTGCGGTTAGCCGTTTGCTTTGAACTTTATGTGTTGGTGTGCTGTTAGCCCTCCTCATGTTATAAGAGGAGGGGTACTATGTTTTATGATGCATGATTGATGAATGAAGCTTTTTGAAACCCTAAACTATCCACTCCCTCTTCTCGTGTGAGAAGAAATACCGAGCCGGAAGGCTCCCGTCGTCTCTCATCCTTCTCGATCAGGAAGATCGCCAGACCGGAAGGCCTCCGCTATCGGCTCCTACGCCAGTTGGTATCAGAGCCTTGCGCTCGACTCCCACGCTCGATCGCCGATCCCCGTCGCTGCTCCGCTCCAGCCCGCTTCGCGAATGGCGGACACTCCACCGCATGACGCCGACGTGTGGGTGGCCATCCAAGCTATCACGACCCAGTTGGCCACCCTCACCACCGCTATCGAGGAGCTACAGCCCGGCCGCAACACGCCCCGGCCCCCGCAGCACCCGCCGCTCCCTGGGACCGTTTCTTTGGCCGACAATCACTATTCGCACCTCGCTGTTATAAGGGATGTTGTATGCTTTCATTAGGGTTTATCTTTGGATGAATGAATTTTTAGGACTGCTCCAAAGTTTCTCTCATTTTCTCTTCCCCCTCTTCAGCCACCTAGTTTCTCTCATTTTCTCATTTTAGGCCTGCTCCCTAGTTTCTCTCATTTTCTCAATTTGGTCCGACCTGCCACACCGCAGGCCCTTCAGCCGCCGGTGCACAGGTTAGCTTCATCCGCAACCTTCATTCCCGGATCCCGATCCTGTCTCCGAATATCATGTGGCTCCGTCTGTTTCATTTCCGCCTACTCTGCTCGTCCACCTGCTTCGCACGTCGAGCTGCAGCGCAGTCGCTCTCCAACCGACCCGTTGGCTTCGCCTCAACTCTGAGGCAATCGGCCTATCCACCATACCCCTCTTCCTCCGCGTTCGTCCGCCGGCTCCAGCCACCGTCCAGGCCTCCGTCCGCCAGATCCAGCTACCATGGCTCCCAACCTTCGCATCTCCGATGACCCCACTCTGAATACCCCCTCCGACGCCCTTAGCCGCCGCGCCGAGGCTCAAAACCACCTCATCACCTCCATGCATGCCTCACTCCTCTCCTCCTATTCCAATATTGACACCCTCCAAATGCTTACCACTGCCTTCGCTTCGTCTTGACCGCAGACAGGGGCTCCCTCCTCGGTGCCATACCACCGCGACCTCCACCCGAGCCGCAATCCCACCCGATTCCGGGCCGCTCCGTTCTCTCCCACGACATTTCGTCCTTCATCGGCGTCGACCCGATGGGTAGGATCGCTAAGTCAAAATAGTACTTCGACCTCAACCTCACATTGAAACAGGACAAGGTGTCCACCGTCATTGTAGGTCTCGACGAATCCGCACTCCATTGCGCTCGGTGGCTCCGCCAGTCTAACCAATCCCTCTCTTGGCCCGACTTCAAACAGGAAATGATTCGGTAGTATGACACCCGCTACTCCGGCTTCTCCGTTATCAAAATCCTTTGCGGCGTCCTCCAACCGACCGACCTAGACAACTATATTGATGAGTTTGTCGCCTTTGTGGTAGACACTATCGCTAGGCAATAGAGTTCTATGGAATGCATCGTCAAAACTTTGAATTAATAGCACTGACACTAGTGACTACCGCAGGGTGGTGTTGAAATTTTTTCAGATCCGTCCAGGGACTGCTCCAGATGCTCATCTGAGCTATTGGGTGGTACCAGCTACCGCTAGCGGTAGGTTGTATTTTTGGACTCTGACATTTTTTTAAGCACGATTCATCCCGCAACATCCATCACTTGTATCAACAATTATCCTTAAACCTACATATTATGAAACACTTGTAAATATAGATTATAGACTTATCAGAATTTGTTATTCCTAAACTAAAGAGCGCCGAACCATGTTCCAACAAACATGACCTCCTCAGATAGAACAATAAAGCCTACGACAATAACCTGCTCCACCTTCGATCCAATCCAAATCATCTTCGTTGTCGAGCAATTTACTGAACCATGGAGCATAGTGGTCAATTAGAAGGCGCCATTGTCCTCCAATTACATGGAAGGGTATGCACTCCACATGATAAATCCTTGCATGTTTTTGACATTTTTGAAGGATGAACTAATCCTTGTTTACTCCACATTCAAATGCCTATGTGCCATCCATCCACTAGAGTCGTGTTCCTACATTAATGATTTCATTGAGATCGTGAACCATGCAAATGAGGAAAAAAGTTGAGAAGGCAACCAAAGGAACATCTAGAATGATGATGCCATATGCTTGTCACTCATTTAGTGAAGTAATCTCTCTCTCTCTCGAAACACACACACATAGAAAGAGCTACAAGAATGCTCAAATGTGGAACTAAACATAAATGTATGTGTAAATATAAACGAGTACATTAATTAGGAAGGGGCTTAATGAGATAAAGAAAGTTCTTTCCCTATAAAAAGATTTAATTAATGTGAAAGCCTATTGAAGGAAAAGGAGACTGAAGTTAACATTGAACAAAAATAGTGCAAAATGATATGCACGAAATAGCGTTAACATGTATCCTCTACTCAAGTATTAAAGTGTACCTAAAGTAAGCTTGCAAATGAATTCCGTCTTTAAGCTGGCCATGGAAAGCAAGAAGAAGTTGCAGACGCTTTTGGAATTCTCCTACACCAGATGTACAAATAAACTCTTTGATACTGCAACAAGATTATATAATCAGTATAAATTATTTGAAGGAGAATTAAACCACAATCAAATGAGACAGATAAAACACAACTGTACATGCCTTTGTATAGTTAAAATTTTATCAGCTTCATTATCACCAGATGAACTTGGTGATAAACTACGATGAAGAACTCCATACAGTGGAAACCATAACTGCATCAATAAAGAAAAAATTACGCAGTCCATGTAATGAAACAATTACAGATTAAATGGATCTTACCTTTGCAGCATTCACCTCATGCTGCTTACTAACTCCATCAAGCAATGTAGCCCATGAGTCTACCTCAAGCTTTTGCCATGAAGACATTATATCATACAATGGTTGGATCTCATCTGTGGAGAAGAAAAGGAATTTCTTTTAGAACCAACAGAAAGATGCATTAAGTAATCCAAATTAAGTTTAAAGTTTAACCTTTAAGACGAAATCTGGAATCATTCTCTTGAAGGAACTGAATTTTACCGACTAGAAGTTGCAATCCAAGGAGAGCCTTCAGATTTTGTAACCAAAATAAGATGACAATAACTAAATAGATGAATATCAAATGAATTGTGGAAAAACTATTTTTTTCTTTACTTTTGACAGTGGGGTGAATGGTGGAATTTCCAAAAGTGTTTCTGTGATCTCAATGACTTTCATAAGGCCAGGATGGTCAGGCCATTCTTCTAGAATGATTTAACCTTGTTTTGGATAACAGTGAGTGGTTCTACCATTCTGAACATGACTTCTGTATTTGAATCCTAAACACAACATAAATGTAGCATAAGAATCATTTAAGGAATATTCAGGATCAACACTTACAAAGTTGGTCTTATTTATTACCTTGTATACATTATACAAATGACATATTTTATTGCCAGATGACAATTTGTAATCTACACAAACACGTATCAGATGCTCTGGAAGTAGGTTGTCATCGGTGACTGAGGAGGATAATGCCCGGAGGCCTGAAAAAAGAAAAGAAATTAGATTAGGTCGTGCAAAACAGTACGAAGAATATCTTTCAAGGGTACAGCTTGGGATGAATTGATCACCTTCTATTATTGTGGTCCCTAGTCTGTAAGAGTCCATAAAAGAAAGCAGTCTTTCCTGATCAGTGATAAAGCAAACACCAGGCTACAAAAGCATATGCAGAGCCATAGTTTATTTTCCTAAATAAACTTTTACATGTTTTAAAAGTGTAGCAAAACACCATGGATTCAATAAAAAGGTCTAAAACAAAAGGTACATGTCCAAATTTGTTAACATATTCCTGATCCGAATAATATCATATATAACTAAATGATGACAGAATCAGTAACGGGGATATGCTAATGACATAGAAGGAAGAATTTTTTTTTGTGGAGTTAACTAACACCAACTAACTTTTAATAACACTACTGTAGAAGAAATAAAGACTTGGTGGGGGAAAACATGTGAGAAATACAACATTAAGGAAAATACAAATAAATGATGGAATCTTGAGCAATCCTTCATTCACGAATTCACACGTGTTGAAGCTCTTCTTGAAAAATTCTTCATTAATGAAATGAAACTTCAACCACAAGAAAATCCTACTTGCCAAAATACTCTTAATTCTCACAAGAATTCAAGGGGAAAGTAACAAATTTCATCCATAATCTCTCATACCAAAACAAGTACAAATCCTTCCAAGAGAGTACATAGGAGGATTCAGAGTCCAAGGAGTAGGGAATAGATTTCTTTGAAGTAGGGGCAACATAGAAGTGAAAAGTTACAAATTCACTTAAAAAGGAACTGCCAGATGGATATGTAATTTGATCTATTGTGCATAACTTACCTTCCTTGCAACCATTTCTTCATGTATTATAAAACTTGAGTGCAACAAGTAGATCACAAAAAAAGTGAAAAAAAGTAATGCATATTCAATGTGAAATATAGCTTACAGGTTTAACAAGATTTCCTGAGCCAAATAATTGATTATGGGCATGTACCAAACTACTCAAAATTGACTCAGGAATGAGATTCCAGTCTTCTTCCATATCATCTTCTTTTGAAGTTTCCTTTTAAATAAGGAAAATAATTTCCATGAGAAATACATGGAGAAAAAAATGAACATTCTTATAATTTATAAAGGCATTACATACCAGCTTTAAAAACACCCGCTCCAATAACAATTCTTGACCCTCGGACGAATGATTGCCACCAGATTCTGAAATACCTAAATAAGCTTCATCCACATCCACAAAATCATTCAAAATGACCGAACGAGGCCTAAACTTGAAATATTGAGCTTCCGTTTTTTCCGATTCTTTTGCCTTTGATTTCATGACAATCCAAATTTTTGAAAAGCGTCGAAAAATTTCATTCAAAAGCTGCAGACAAATGCAACAAACACATAAGCACATATACACCCACAAAGGGAAAGAAAGTCCACATGACCTAAGCATCTATTTAGTCTTATTTGACCTTATACATTCAACTTAACAATTAATAAAACACTTACTAGGAAAGAACCCTTGTCCATAACTTGAGAACTGCAAATAGCGTGAGCCACATGAAGGAAAGTAATGTGACAAATAATTGATTGCTGCAGCAAATGTGATATCTGAAAACCAAAAAACACTAACTTACATTCAAAGAAAAAACACCGAACATAAATTATAATTGACAGCCCACTTACATCTCGAACGGTACTGATTTTACTAGAAATGGCAATCAAAGAGTTGAGTAGGTTTATGTCAAGAATCTGCACTCTTTCAGAGATCCTCTATTTTCACATCGGCTTCACGATTTTTGGTTCAGTAAAGTTCTTAAGAGTGATAAGGCTACTATGATTGAGTCGCAACGCTTTAGGAAATTGCATAAGTAAACAAATAGGATCCTGCAATATAATATCATGTCAATGTGGATCAATATAAAATGCACACAATAATACATTATAAATATTTAAAGAAAAATGTGACTGTAGGACTGCATGAAATGTCACTTAATGTAGACAACGGATGTGATTTTTGTTTTCTCCTTTTTATTTAGTCGTCTAGACATTTGTTATTTCATGTATGATTGATTATTCACATTTTCTTTTATGGTAAGGTAATTGAGTTCTATTTTATATGACCTAACTGATGCAGCATTTTTGAGATCTAATTGATGCAGCATCCAGTGCCGATGAACGAGTGGGATCAAAACGCGAACAATATTTAGTTTGGCGACTGGAGAAAACGTCTCATCGTAATCTAGACTTTGTTGTTGAGTAAAGTCACGAGCCATAAGGTGAGTCTTCAGTCGTTGAACTATCTCATCCAGACCATGTTTGATGGAAAACACTCACTTGCAACCCACACAGTTCTGTCCAGGAGGAAGACGGACAAGATCTCAAGTTTTATTTGCCCAAAGAGCAGACATTTAATCGTCTGTGGCCGCCCGCCACCCCGGATGTTGAAGAGTCTCCTGCACAGAGGATGGGTGATAATAGAGGATCAAGAAAATGCAAATTCTTTGAGTTTCCGAAGAGAGGCGGTGTAAGAAAACATAATTCTCCATCGGGTGAGCAGTAGAGATGGTTGTCATATCTGCAGGCCGCAAAATATCATCAATGTAGGGCATCTCCCGTAGAGCAGCAGACGAAGGAGGACGAGTATACACATGAATCATAGGTGGCTTTGGTGGGATTTGTGTAGGAAGGAGAGGTGGTTTTGATGCGATTTGCGTGTGAAGGAAAGGTGGAAGGTTAGAAGTAGCAGGGACAACAGGTCGCGGAAGTAGAGGCGGATGTGGAGAATCAGTTGGTTGAGAATGATAGGGATGGTCTTCGAGAAAGGAGACATCAACGGAAGTAACAACCTTCCGATCCTTGGGAGAGAAGAAGACATAACTCTTATGAGTGCGTGAGTAACCAAGGAATATATATTTTGTGGCACGTGCAGCAAGCTTGTCAGTGGACGGACCAAGATTATGAACATAACAAATGCAGTCGAAGATATGATGGGTGACTAAAAGGGGGTGTGGAGGGAAAAAGAAGATTGAAGGGAGCCGCAAAGCTTAGAAGGGAGGAAGACATGTGGTTAATAAGACAGCAGGCTGTAAAAACTGCAAAATTCCAATAAAATTTGGGAACATGTATTTGAAACATAAGGGAACGGGTGACCACAAAGAGGTGACGATTCTTGCGTTCGGCAATGTCATTTTGTTGGGGGGTATAAGCAGACGAGGTTTGATAGATGATCCTAAACTTAGTACATAAATCTGTAAACGCATGACTTGTGTATTCACGGGCATTGTCGGTTCAGAGAGTTTTAATGGTAGTAGAGAACTAATTGCAAGTTTCAATATTAAAGGCACGAAATACACGAGTTAGCTCAGAGCAATCATGAAGAAAATACAAGCATGTCATATAAGAGTAATCATCTATAAATGTAATAAAGTAACGATACTCAGAAACAATTGTTGTTTTGTAGGATTCCCAAATATTTGAATGAACTAAAACAAATGGAGCATCGCTCCGAGTACAATGAGGTGAAAACGTAGAACAATGTTGTTTTTCGTAGATACAAGTATCGCAAGTAAAGTCATTGAGGGAGAAATCCGAGAGAGCTTTCCGGAGGATATGCAGAGGAGCATGCCCAAGACGTCGGTGTCACTCGATAGAGCTAATAGAGGAGAGAATCTTAGAGGGAGAGGGATTCAAGATGCAGAGACTATTCGACAGTTACCCTTACCAATGATTTCGCATGTTTTGATCATGCACAACAAAAGTGGTGGGAGAGAATGTTACATAGCAAATCAAGGTCTTGAGTGAAACGACTAATAGAGAGGAGATTGAAAGAAGAGCTCTGAACATGAAAAACTGAGCGAAAAGTGATGGAGGGAGTAAGGTTGACGTCTACAAATCCAAAGACAGGAGTGGTGTCCCCATTAACAGCAGTAATGTACTTGGGATGCACAAAGTCCAAGTATTTTGAAGATTTCCATTGGGTAATGTGGTATGTGGCCTCAGAATCCAGAATCCAGGAGGAACTATGGGTGAGACAGGAGATACCGCCATCTGAAATAGACACAACTGAGCCGGAGGAACGACCGAGCACCCCACGAAGTTGCTGGAGTTTGGTGCATAAGACATTAATGTCAGTCTGAATGTTGTTTGGAGTGTCATTGTTTCGACTGTCACCCAGAGAAGAGATGCGACCTCCACGAGAGTGTAGAAAGAGAATGAGATGGAGGTGACCGCTAAGATGAATGTGACGGGTTATCATGATGTGCAGCCATTGGAGATGATCCAACTACACCAGAAGTTGGTAGAGCTAGAAAAGACAGATCTTGCAAGGGCAGAGAGCTACGACAAGGAGCTGGGGCACGAAAAGCAGTAGAAGAACACCATATGCTAATGAAGGTGGGAGAGGAGCTCGATGAGAAGGCAGCAGCGAGCTCCAACAATGGAAAGCAACTCTGGGCAACAGCGGGCAGGCGAACTCAATCCAGCAAGGAGAGCGGCTTTTGCAGGTAGCAGAAGCAAGTTGCGCCTAGAGTTGCGGGAGAAGAAGCAAGTTGCGCCTAGAGTTGCGGGAGAAGAAGCAAGCAGCGACAAGAGTTGTAGCTAGCCAAGCGGCAAACAGTAGGAGCACGACCAGCAACAGGAAGAAACAAGCTGTAACGGCCCCTCTTACTAGGCTACCGTCGCAATTTCCATTAATCTACTATATTCACTAGGCAATTCAGAGTATGGCAGTTATATAATCATCATTGCTTATATATATAAATAAGTATCATAACAGAGTAAAAGAAGTGTTGAAAAGTACATACCATCTTATTTATCATACGTTTGATACAGTATAGTACATACTGATAGGTGACTGGATATATATATATATATATATATATAACAAAAAGGAGTTACCAAAATATCTGAGCTACAATTATAAAGATACTATCACATCAGCTCAAAACTATACATGTAACTCAGAACCAAAAGCTATACTGTAACATGTGACAATCATAAGTAAACTATTTAAAATAAAACTGAAACTCGTCGTGGGGGCAGTCGGGGTCGCGACAAGACGTCTTGTGGGCATCCATGACTTCAAAGACGGCTGTGATGACATCCACCCAGATCTTGTACATCTTTTCCCGGCGTGTAGGGGGCCTGCTAGAGCTAGCAGGGGAAGCCTCCGCCTTTATCTGTTTAGTTACATTTTCTATTAGTCAAAGACTAAATGAATTCTCATTATTCCCTTTTTACTATGATGTCTTATTTGCATTTTACGGATTTCATACTTTATATTGATTTCGTTCTCTCTCGTTATATCACGTTTATCGTTTTCATCATCTTCTTATTATGAATCTTTTTCTTCTCTGGTTTATCTTTTACTCATCTTTTTTTTCTTTATATATCATTTTACATATATATATATTGTTTCATGGGTTGGACTTTCTTACTCTATTTTAGACTTTTCATGTTGTTATTGGGCAGCGTTAAGAAAATATTAACCTTTTGTATTATTTATATAGCGCGCTTGCATGCCTTTTCATATTTGCACACATTTCTTAACGTGTCTTTTCATATTCGCACGTTCCTTTCATTTCATCATCATTGGGAGGACATTCACCCCACCTCCACTGTTGGGTTGACCCCTAACTTAGCCCATTTCATTTCTTTATTCTTCTACTTTTTCTTTTCTTTACTTCCTTTACTTTAGTTTCATTCATTGTATATTTAATTTCCATTGTTCTTTTCATATAGTATACACATAAAATATAAGCATGAAAAATAAACATGAAAATTACGTGATTACAAATGGTAAGAACTCACTTTTTCCACCCCTTTTCCTTTGTCTCTGCGACCACCATCGTCATTTTGTCTTCCACTGCCTCGAGAAGCCATATCCTACATCGGCGATATTGTTAGTTTCAAAATCTCCTAAGAGATTGCTGCCCTAAAAATTAAATCAAGGTGTATTCATTTGTAATACCTCTAACTTGAGGTCTCTAATTAGGTCTAATTAGGTCAAATATTATGTCATAATCCCCTTTGAGGGTTCTATTTGACCTAATTAGGTCAAAGACTTCTTTAAACACTTAGGGTTTTGTTGCCCTAGGTTCAACTTAGTGAACTTTCACTGATTTGGAGGAAGGGCATCATAATATTCATGCTAAGGACCCTTAGGGTTTCATCTATTTCAACCCTAAGATCAAAATCAAGTTAGCCTTTACTAGGGTTTCTCCAAATTCATGGATTTAGATAGAAAAATCGTTACAGAAACTTTTCAAATGAAATAAACAAAACTTTTCGAAAAACACTAAAATCTCAAGTTTCTACCATTCACAATACATGTAAAAACTTCATGAAAGGAGCAAGAGAAGTGGAGAGGAAGTGATTACATTTCAATCGGAGGAAAAATCACGAAAAACGGAGGAATCAGAGCTCGATGAAGATCGGCGGTTTCCGGCTTCCTTCCGTCGCCTGTGCGGGTGTGCGGGTTCGGGAGAGAAGAATAGGGAAAATCGCGGCTTTCCTTTGCTTTAAGCCTATCGGGCGCTGCTTAATACCCGCACGCCACGCATGCTAAAAACGGGGAAGTGTCGGTTCACTTGATTTCAGCCAGTTTCAGCCTCTAATGGCACACCACACCACTTACCTAATATATAAAATAAAGTGGTGGTTTCACACAAGCAGTTGTGGCAAGCAACGACGATCAATTACCCACGTCCTGGTGATCAATCACCAGCGGCAAGACCTGCGGGAAGAGAAGCAAGGCCAGCACCTGTGAACAGACTTGTGGGAAGAGAAGCACGGCCAGCACCTGCGAACAGAGCTGAAAGGAAGCAGAGCGAAAAACAGAACACCACACAGCGAGCAGAGCAGCGACGGACAAGAGGGGCCGCTGCGGAAAGGAAGCGCGTGAGCTAAGTTCGCACGACGTGCGGAAAGGAGGAGAAGACCGCGGTGAGTAGCATAAATAAGGGGTTCACTGTCAACGGAGAGAATATCTATAAAAAGGAGAGTAAGTGAGGGGAATAGTCGAGAGATGGAAGATGAGAGCAGGTTGCGGTTAGGAAAAATCTAACCGCGGTGGACGAAAGATTCACCGCACAAGCAAAGAAAAATTGCGGTTAGACAATGTCTTAACCGCCCAAAGAAAGCACGCGAGAGAGAGCACGACCTAAAAAATTTAGGATCGATGGTTCTGATACCATGTAGAAATGCACGACAAATGAGAAATAAAATAATCTTATTAATTTCTCAAAGAAAATGCTTCCATTTTATGTTGTTAAAGGACACACTAGGCTCAGAGGTTTGCACCTTTGTGCGCCTTATTTGCGTATTTGGAACAAGAAAGGCGCGCCTGAGCGAGATTTTTGTTATAATGTTTTTTCAAAAACAAAGAAAAAAATATAAAAACTCAATAAAATTTTATTAATTTAATGTTTGTGAAAGATAATTGTGCGTTGAGACTTAGATATGATGTAATCGACTGCATTGATTCTATTTTTAAGAGATAAATGATAGTAATGAATGATTAATTAGTAGAGTATATGAAGAATTTGATCGAAAAACTGAAATGATGTTCGATGGTGATTATTTAAAATGGAGTGGTTGTGTCTTGACTTCGTCAGGCGCGCACCTGCGCCTTGATCCTTGCGCCTACGCTCCAAGACCACTTTAGTAATCTGGTACGCCTTGCGCCTTTAGTAACTAAGCTTCCATTTTTTATATAGGTATTTGTACACTTATATACTTATAAAGGAAAAAAGAGAGAAGTAGTCTCAATCTAAGATGTGGGATTAAATACTAAAGATGAAGTAGACTCTAAATGGGTCTTATATTGGGCTTTACATATCATTCCTTCAACAGAAACAAACTAACAAAAATCAACCAAAATAAAAAATATATATATATAAAACTTAAGAGACAAGTCTCTTTGCGCAATCCTCTCTCCCAGAGGAGTTGATGTAAAAATAAAAGCCACCACCACTACGGACGACAACATTTACTTTTTCTTTTTGTAGAAATGGCCGGAAACTTATGTATATTGATTGAGTATGTAAATACAAAGAGAGTATACAAATATATAGGAGAGAAAGAGAGGAAACAAATCATATACAAGATGTGGGACTAAAGAAGAAGAAGCATAAATGGGCCAACAATACATGGGCCCAATACAAGAGTTATTCTAACACTCCCCCGCAAGCTGGAGCGTACAAATCGTATGCACCAAGCTTGGACAAGCATTGATAGAAGGATGCTTTGGGAAGAGCCTTTGTGAGGACATCTGCAACTTGTTCCGTCCCTGGAACATGTTTTAAATCGAGCTTCTTCATTTGAACTTTCTCTCGAACGAAGTGGCAATCGACTTCAATGTGCTTCGTTCTTTCGTGGAAGACTGGGTTCTTGGCGATATGTATAGCCGCTTGGCTATCACAAAGAAGTAGAGCAGGAGAAGGTAATTTTACACCCAGATCAGTGAGAAGACTTTCAAGCCATGTGAGTTCGGATACAACAGAAGCCATTACGCGGTATTCTGCCTCAGCCGATGAGCGAGCAACGACCACTTGTTTCTTGCTTCTCCATGTAACCAAATGTCCCCCAAAGTATGTGCAGAAACCACTAGTAGACCGCCGGTCATCAAGAGAGCCCGCATAGTCCGCATCAGAGTATGCCACTAAGGTAGGAGCAGACGAGGAAGTCCGGTACACAAGTCCTTGACCCGGGGCTGTTTTTAAGTACCTCAGAATGCGTTCAACCGCCAGAAGATGAGACTTGCGAGGAGAGTGCATGTATCGACTGACAAGACCAACAACAAAGGAAATATCTGGTCGGGTAACAGTAATATAGATTAACTTTTCAACAAGTCGTCGATAATATTCAGGGTTCTGGAGAAAAAGATCCGAGTCAGAAGCCTGAGCACACAACTTGTGGTTTACATCCATGGGGGTATCACATGGCTTGCACCCTAAGAGGCCAGCATCATGAAGAAGATCAGTACAGTATTTCCGTTGAGATAGAATAAGGTCGTCCGGTCGCCTGGCAACCTCAAGACCCAGAAAATATCGCAGAGTCCCCAGGTCCTTTGTCTGAAAGACCGAGTTCAGATGTGCTTTGACTGCATGTATCCCTTGTGAGTCATCTCCTGTGATGATGATGTCATCAACATATACTAATAGAAGGATCGTCCCTGATGGTCGGTGACGAGTGAAGAGCGAGAAGTCAGCCGAGCTTCGGCTAAAGCCGACAGCTCGAAGTACTTTACTGAATTTCTCAAACCAGGCCCGTGGAGATTGTTTGAGACCATACAGAGCCTTGCGAAGGCGGCAAACCTGAGACTCCCCCGTGGTCTCAAACCCGGGCGGTTGTTGCATGTAGACCGTTTCCTGGAGATCCCCATTTAAGAAAGCATTCTTAACATCAAGCTGAAAGAGAGGCCACCGTCGATGAACAGCGACAGAGAGGAGGACCCGAACGGTATTGAGCTTGGCGACCGGAGAAAAGGTTTCCTCATAGTCTAGCCCCTGTTGTTGAGTGAAGCCGCGAGCGACAAGGCGAGCCTTCAGACGGTCGATCGTCCCATCAGCAGCATGTTTGATGACAAAGACCCACTTGCACCCGACCGGTTTCTGACCCGGAGGGAGGGGGACAACGGACCATGTCTGGTTAGCCCAGAGAGCAGACATCTCCTCTTCCATGGCTGCCCGCCAGCCCGGATGTTGAAGCGCCTCCTGTACAGAGTTAGGAACAGAAACCGAAGAAAGAGAAGTAGCAAAGGTGTGCAGAGGTGGAGAGAGGCGATGAAGAGAGACGTAGGCCTCCAGAGGATGGGCAGTGGAGGGCGTTACCTGATCAGAGGGACGCGAAGTGTCCATGGCAGAGGTCGGCGGCAGAGGGGCAACGGAACAGGGAGGGCGACGAGTGTAGACCCGGATAATGGGCGGTTTGATGGTAGAAGGAGCGGGGGGAGGAGAGAGCGGGGGTGGTGGTGGAGTAGCAGGAATAACGGGACGAGGGAAGGACGGCGGGAGAGGAGGCGGGGGGGGAGCAGTAGGGGAGGGAGCAGGAAAGAACGGTTCGTCTTCCCGGAAGGTAACGTCCGCAGAGACAGTGACCTTGCCGGTAGCGGGTGAGTAACAAACATAGCCCTTCTGGGTGTGGGAGTAGCCAACAAAGATGTGTTTCGCCGCCCTGGGGTCCAATTTATCGGAGGAGGGCCCGAGGCAGTGGACATAGCAGGTGCTTCCGAAGATACGGGGCGAGAGAGGGAAAGCCGGAGTGGAGGGAAACAAGATGCTGAAGGGAGTCGCATAATTGAGGACAGAGGAAGGGAGGCGATTGATGAGAAAGCAGGCAGTGGAGACCGCAAAGTTCCAGTAGGCTTTAGGAACATGCATTTGGATCATGAGGGAGCGGGCAACATCCAATAAATGACGGTTCTTGCGTTCGGCAACCCCATTTTGTTGCGGGGTATACGCACAAGAGGTTTGATGGAGAATCCCGTATTCCGTACATAAGGTGGTAAAGTCGTGGCTGGTGTACTCACGAGCGTTATCAGTACGGAGAGTTTTGAGGGTGGTATGGAATTGTGTCCGGGTCTCGAGGACAAATGCCCGAAACACCCGGGGAAGCTCGGAGCGTTCGCGAAGTAAGTAGAGCCACGTGGTGCGTGAATGATCATCAATAAAGGTGAGAAAATAACGATAACCACATATACTAGGAATCTGAAATGGTCCCCAAATATTTAGGGTACTTAGTTTGGACATTATTTATTTTGTATATTATTCATGTATTTGTTTTCTACATTTTATTAGTGTTGTATTCCTAGTGATGTAATTGTCAAGACGGAGGACTTATTGGGTTTGATCGTGTCAAACAGGGTTCCACCTTCCTAATCAACTTTTCAAGCCTAGCTATTACTTTGAGTTCATCCATTTTTTTTATTCTTTAGGATTTGGGTTGCTATGATTCAAAATACAAGGGAAAGGGAAAAAAATCAGATAGAAAATGTAGAAGTCTGAATTTGTACGCTTAGTAGTTTCTAAGCCTACTCACCATTGGTGATTTCCAATTCTCCGGATGGTTGACTTGGACAAAAAAGCAATAATATAATGAAAATTTTTAAAACAAGAATGACAAACTCAGAAACCAGAAATCATATGGGATTTTTCATTTCAATGGGATTTCAGAAATTTCTTTGTTGTTGGGCTCTGTTAGAAAAGCCCATGTAAATAGCTCAGTATTGGGCTCATTTATTTTCTACTTTCTTCTCCTCCTATTAGTCTCACATCATTGTATAAGATTTCTTCTCCTCTTCTCTCTCCTATATATTTGTATTCTCTCCTTGTATTTGGATACTGAAGTAATACATACAAGTTTTGAGCTCTTTTAACATGCTATCAGAGCCAGGTTATCCGACCTCGCGGTTTCACCTTCTCTAACCGCACGGCTTGTCTTCTTCGCCTGTCCGCTCTTCCTCTGCGACCTGGTCCTCTAACTCGCAACGGGTAGAGGCCTTCTCTACCCGTCTCTTCTTTCTGCGGCTTCTCCCTTTCTAAGCCGCTGCCATCTCCTCTTCTTCTCTCCCTCCCGCGGATCCACCCTCTGTCACTTTTATAACCTCTCATCTCACCCAGTGGGCCCCACTTCTCCTCCTGCGGCTTCTCTTGCCGCTTGCGGTTTGTCTCCTCTCTAGCCGCTCGAGTTCGTACTCGCGGTCTCTCTCCTCCAGCCGCTCGAGTTCCTTCTCGCGGTCTCCTCTCTAGCCGCTCGAGTTCCTACTCGCGGTCTCTCTCCTCTAGCTGCTCGAGTTCCTCCTCGCGGTCTCCTTTCTATCCACTCGAGTCTACCCGCAGCGACTTCTCCTTCTCTCTTCCAGGCTGTCTTTTCTCCCTCCTTTGCTTCGCCGCTGGTGGTTTCTCTGTAACCGTGCGGGTTGTCCGTCTCTCTCCCGCACCTGGTCGCGGCCTCGTTTCTTGCCGCGAGCTCTCCAATTTGCGGCGGTCTTCCCCGGCTTCATGGGCTCCTCCATTGGCTCTACCGGACAGGCGGCTAATCCTCCTGCTGACCACCCGGATTCTCTTCCTGATCTTCGAGATGAGTTGCGGATCACCACTATCTCCTTATCGGGGAAGAAGAACTTTGTTCCGTGGGTCCACTCTGTTCGGCGTGTTCTTCAGGCCAAGTGCCTTGCGCTTCACCTTACTAACGCTCCTCATTTCCCTAATACGGAGGATTGGTTACGCAATGACGACCGAGTTCACATGGCTCCTTAATTCGCTGGAGGGTGAGCCATACCAAATGGTCATGTACCATGCGACTGCCAAAGTCATGTGGGAGGAGCTTCACTCCTTATACTCTGGCAAGGATAGTCTTCAACACCTCTACGACATTATTACCGACTTTCAGTCTCTTGATGCTGGCGGAGCGACTGACATGACCTCCTTTGTTGCTCGGGTCAAGACTCTGGCAGAGGCCTGGATCCAGCATCAGCCTTCTACCACCGACCTTGCTGCTCAGCGCGCGCAAAAGGAGGCCGTTTGTCTTGCCATGATGATGGCTCGTGTCCCACCTCACCTTCAGAGCATTCGGGCTCCAGTGTTGGCCTCGGCTTCTACTCCCTCCCTCTCTGATGTCTGCTCTATGCTCCTTCGAGTATCACCACCCCTGGATCCTCCGGCACCCTCCTCTCCGGCTCTCCTTCAGTAGGCCCTTCCCCCCTTACTTCCCCCACCGCCTTCTGCTCGCGGTGGACGTTCCGGCTCTCGCGGAAGGGGACGTGGGGGTCGGGCACGCTCCAAGTGTTCCTACTGCGGCCGGGATGGCCACACGAATGGTGTTTGCTACAAGAAACATGGTTATCCTCCTCGCCCCACTGCGACTGCTGCTGATGACTCCTCCTCCACTGGTACCGACCTTGCGGCCGTTCGCCTCCGGCTACAGTAACTCCAGGGACTTCTTAGCCCTCCTGCCTCTATTGCCTCCACCTCTACTATAGGTATTACTTGTCTTTCCTCCGGTTCAGGGGCTACTCATCACATCACCTCGCTGCGGCCTCTCTAGTACTCGGATGTCCCTCATCCAAAATCTATCACCATCGCTAATGGTGCGACTGCACCGGTCTCTGGCTGCGCCGACATCTCTCTTGCCCCCTCCATATCTCTTCGCTCGGCTCTTTATGTTCCGAGCTCTCCTTTTAATTTGCTTTTTGTTGCCCGTCTCACTCATGATATGAATTGCTCTGTCACATTTACTCCCTCTTCTTTTTTGATACAGGATCGGCGGACGCGGACTACCATTGGTAGGGGACAACTGCAGAACGGGCTCTACCTTCTAGATGCCTCTCTCACTATTCTCTCCTCTGTCTCCGCTGTTGACTGGCATTATTGTCTTGGGCATGCTCCTCTTCCTGTTCTCCAAAAGGCGATGCCTGATGTATCTTTATCTGCTTTCAAATGTGATTCTTGTGTTTACGGCAAACAGCCGCGTAGTTCTTTTCCTGCTCATTGTACTAGGAGTGCTGCTCCATTTGATTTACAACATTCTGATATTTGGGGTTCTTTTAAAGTTACCAGTATCTCTGGATACCGTTATTTTATCACCTTCATTGATGATTACTCTCGCACCACATGACTTTACCTCCTTCGTGACCGCTCCGAACTCCCTCGCATATTTCGCACCTTTATCCAAGAAACTCACACGCAATTCTCCACAACTATTAAAACCGTGCACACCGATAACGCTCGCGAATACACCGGCCATGCATTTGTCAATCTATGTGCAGAATTTGGTATTCTTCATCAAACCTCCTGTCCCTACACCCCCCAACAAAATGGTGTTGCCGAACGAAAGAACCGCCACCTCCTCGATGTTGCCCGCTCACTCATGATTCACATGAATGTTCCAAAACTTTACTGGAACTTTGCAGTCTCCACTGCCTGCTTCCTCATCAACCGACTCCCTTCCTCGGTTCTCAACTCTACCACTCCATTCAGTCTCCTCTTCCCCTCCACTCCGACCTTCCCTATTACACCAAGGATCTTTGGCTGCTCTTGTTTCGTTCACCTCCTAGGTCCCTCCTCGGATAAGTTGGATCCCCGAGCCGCCAAATCCATCTTTGTCGGCTACTCTCGCACCCAAAAGGGCTACCTGTGCTACTCTCCGGTCACCCGGAAAGTCATCGTCTTCGCCGATGTTACTTTTTGGGAAGATCAACCTTTCTTCTCCCCGCCTCCTGCTCCTTCCTCCACGACGGCATCTCCACCAATCCATATACCCCGCCCCGTCATCCCTACTACTGCGTCTGTTCCCCTACGTCCTTCTACCCCTACACCTGCTCTCTCTAAGCCATCAGTTATCCAGGTTTACTCTCGCCGCCTTCCTCCTCGTTCCGCTACCCCTCTGCAGTCGGCCTCTTCCACGGCTACCCCGCGCCCTGCTGATCAGGTATCTCCCTCTACCGCTCATCCTCTGGCAAATTATGTCTCCATGCATCGCATCTCCCCCCAACTACACACATTTGCCACTTCTCTTTCCTCCATTTCGGTTCCTAACACTGTGCAGGAGCGCTACAACATCGCGGCTGGAGGGCTTCCATGGAGGAGGAAATGACTGCTCTCTGCGCCAACCAGACTTGGACTCTCGCACCGCTTCCCCAGGGTCAGAAACCGGTTGGGTGTAAGTGGGTCTTCATCGCCAAACATGTCGCTGATGGACCAATTGATCGTCTGAAATCTCGGTTGGTCGTCGGGGCTTCACCCAGCAACACGGGATGGACTATGAGGAAACCTTCTCTCCGGTGGCCAAACTCAACACCGTTTGTGTTCTTATCTCGGTGGTTGTCCATCGCTGGTGGCCCTTACTGCAACTGGATATTAAGAATGTCTTTCTGAATGACGACTTGCAAGAAACTGTCTATATGCAACAACCTCCCAGGTTTGAGACCACGGGGTAGTCTCAGGTTTGGCATCTTAAGAAAGCTCTGTATGGCCTCAAACAATCACCACGGGCATGGTTCGACAGGTTCAGCAAAGCTCTTCGGGAGGTTGGTTTTTCTCGAAGCACGACAGACTTCTCTATGTTCACTCGCCACCGTACAACGGGGACGGTTCTTTTGTTAGTATATGTTGATGATATCATAATTACGGGAGATGACTCACAGGGAATACAGGAGGTCAAACGACATCTCGGTACAGTTTTTCAAACAAAGGATCTGGGACCCCTCCGGTATTTTTTGGGCCTTCAGGTTGCTAGACGACCAGATGGTCTCGTCCTTTCCCAGCGAAAGTATTGTCTCGACCTTCGCCATGATGCAGGTTACTCAGGTTGTAAACCGATCAATACCCCAATGGATATGAATCACAAGTTATGTGCTCAGGCCTCTGACTCAGATCTTTTACTTGAGAATCCTGAATACTATCGCCGTCTAGTTGGAAAATTGATCTACCTCACGGTAACTAGACCAGATATATCTTTTGCAGTTGGTATTGTCAGCCGATATATGCATTCCCTGCGGAAATCTCATCTTCAAGCAGTTAGACGCATTCTCAAATTCCTCAAAACAGCCCCTGGTCAAGGATTGGTCTACATGACCTCATCTTTAGCTCCTACATTGATAGCCTACTCTGATGTTGACTACGCTGGTTCTCTTGATGATCGACGGTCAATCAGTGGCCTTTGCACCTATCTTGGTGGACACTTTATTACGTGGCGGAGCAAGAAACAAGTTGTTGTGGCTCGATCATCTGCTGAGGCTGAATACCGGGCAATGACATCTGTAGTTTCTGAACTAACATGGCTGGAGAGTCTTCTTACTGATCTGGGTATAAAACTTCATTCCCCAGCTCTTCTCTTTTGTGATAGCCAAGCGGCGATACATATTGCCAGGAACCCGGTATTCCACGAGAGAACTAAACATATTGAAGTTGATTGCCACTTCATCTGAGAAAATGTTCAAATGAAGAAGATCGATCTGAAGCATGTTCCCGGGACAGAACAAGTGGCGGATGTACTCACTAAAGCTCTTCCTAGTACACTCTTCTATCAGTGCTTGTCCAAGCTTGGTGCATACGATTTGTACGCTCCAGCTTGCGGGGGAGTGTTAGAAAAGCCCATGTAAATAGCCCAGTATTGGGCTCCTTTATTTTCTACTTTCTTCTTCTCTTATTAGTCTCACATCATTGTATATGATTTCTTCTCCTCGTCTCTCTCCACTCCGGCCTTCCCTATTAAATCAAGGGTCTTTGGCTTCTCTTGTTTCGTTCACCTCCTGGGTCCCTCCTCGGATAAGTTGGATCCACGAGCAATGTGTGGTCTTTCAACAGGCTCAATAAGCACACATTGCCTTTTCTGCAGTAGCTGGGAACCAGTTCCCAGCATTGAAGCCAAGTGCTGCTGTATTTTTGATAGCAGGGGGAAGGTACTGAGATAGTGGTGCAGAGTGTAGTAGAGGTGGGATGTGGAGGAGTGGGCGGTGTTAATTTATAAGGTAAGGTTTAGTCAGAATAGGTTGGAAGTTGATTTTCCACAGCCGATGAATCAAATGAAGAATGGATCCATGGATACAGAAAGGGCAGCAAAACATTCTACGGCTCGATCGTGTTGCGGATTTCAAAAGATTGCTCTGCCCAAGTAATTAATCCAATGGGATCGAAACTTTCAAAAATCAGAAATTTTAGATGGGATGAGAGGAGAGAATTGTGCTATGTACTAGTTAGGGGGCAACTCAGGTTGCAGTGTAGGTCCGTAGGAGTGCTGGCAGATGCTAATAAGTCTATCAGTATTGAGTTATGAGGCATTGTGATGTTGGCCTTCACTCCACAATATATGAGAGAGATTCCACCATGTTCTCTAACCCATCAATACATTCAGCCATGAAGTGGGTTAGGGTGATGCAAGTAGAGATTCAAAAAGGCAGGTCAAACCAAATTGTTAATAGAGAGCTTTCGCTCGTATAATTTAATTTCCATCTTTACTGATGAAATATCATTCCCAAAAGGACTAATAATTACTTGCTTATAAAAAAAAAGACATGATATTCCCTCGTGTATTACATGCTCTATAAAGTTTCCACCGCTAACAAGAATTTTTTATCTGGAAATTTTCATCAATGGTAGACCACCCACAATGGCTGAGCTGACTGAGCCTAGGCTGGGAGTAGTCCCCAGCAGAGCTGAATGCTAGTGAGCGGTCATGGGCCGGGTTGCCTGTAACATAAAGTTTTGTGAGCCTCCAAAACATATTCACTTACCTGCAGACCTTTCAAGGATAGATATTTACCTCAACACACGTAATACATACATATGTAAAAGTTTAGAGAGAAATTTAGGTATACAAATCAGCAGTTTGAACGAAAACACGAATAACAAAAGTTTTTTGTACTTCTCTATGTGGATATATACATTACACAATATAACTCAACCTTACAAAGAAGTTTATGGGGTGTATCAGGAAGACGGGATATCTCACTTAAGTATCATGGACGAGCAAAAATGCTAAAAAAATGATAAATGTTGCAGAACAAGAGAATTCACTCAAATTTCCTCCAAAAGAGTAATAAAGCACATTTAAAGATTCACAAATAGAAGTTACATGGAAAAGCAATCAAAATATTAAAAGACTACTATGATAAAAATAAAATTACTTGTGCATGCAATACAAGGCTTGCTAAATAATGCCTCAAGTGAGAAGTTCATGTTGGAATCATTCAATTGCGTGTAGTTACCTTTCTTTACGAAGAAAGGATCAATTCCGAAACAGTTGTCTGGTGGAGAGGAGTTTGCTGATGATACAACTGCATGCTTGCCAAAATCATGCCAACCAAAATTCTCCATTTCATAACAAGAGCTACTAAATCCCAACCCAGATACCTGCTTAAAACCCTGACAATAAAACAAGCTCTCAAATATCAAGGATGAAATACATAAAATGTAAATAAACTCATAAAATGTAAGGGGAAAAGCGCTAAGTTCAGCATACCCATCAAATTATTAGATTTTAGATTATGCAACCATTTGCTGAACTATTACAAGCAAATTCTGTTTAACCTTATCTAAGTCCCTTATTGATGCATCTTACAGCCTTATCATTCATGCACAAACTAAGAATATTTTCTACAAGCATATTAATGTAGCCATAAATCAAATACCTAAGGATCGACAAGCCATCCTTGAATCATGGTTCGGAGAAACGAACACAGGTTGATGGTCGCATAAGAATATTTCTTTACCATATTCATGGAAAGAGGCCTTCATAATAATTAGCTCATAAGGAATAAGGGATTATGGCAACACCATTTCACATGGTCCCAGATCAAGACAATTTGTATTCTAACTTCTGTGCTAGTGCACGCAACACGTTTCCTGCTTCAACAAACAGATTTAGATGCCCCCCAAGAATGGCACAAGAAAGTGATGTGGATGGTCTAACAGATGGTGATCCTACCCAACTTTCATCAATGAATCAACTAATTTGTAATTGTCCATGAACACGATTATAAGCGTTTTCACATCTTTAATGTTCATCAAAGATTCTATCAATAACTTCCAAATACAACAAACAACACTCAACAAACACTCAAGCCTTTATCCCACTATAATGGGGTCGGCCATATGGATCATTTGTCGTCATTGTGCCCTATCTTTTGTCATAATCTCACGAATGCCTAAGTACATCATGTCTTTTCTAATAGTTTCATTCCAAGTTTTTATTGGTCTACCCCTCCCTCGTTTAACATGCCTAGTGACTAGACTCTCACAACACCTAACAAGTGCCTCTAATGGTCTCCTTTGTACATGTCCAAACCATCTTAGACGAGCTTTTCGCATCTTCTCTGCAATTGGTGCTACTATTGTCATATCCCGGATACATTCATTCCTAATTTTATCCAATCTCATATGTCTACACATCCACCTAAGCATTCTCATCTCCGCAACTCCCATTTTTTGCTCATGTACACAATTCACTGTCCAACACTCAGAACCGTAGAGCATCGCGGGTCTAATTGCAGTACGGTAAAACTTTCCCTTAAGTTTTAGTGGTACTTTACGATCACAAAAGATCCCTGACGCGCTTCTCCACTTCAAACAACCCGCTTGGATTCTGTGACACATCTTTATCAATACCTCCATATTTTTTAACTATCGATCCAAGATATTTAAAACACTCACGACGGGAAATATCTTGATCACCCAACTTAATAACGAAGTCATCCGGTCTTCTTGCACTGCTAAATGTAAGTTTCATATACTCCGTCTTTGCCCTGCTCAACCTAAAACACTTCTTTTCTAAAGAATCTCGCCAAGATTAGAGTTTTGCGTTTACACCTTCGCGCATCTCATCAACCAAAACGATATCATCTATAAACAATAAACGCCAAGGTATTGCTTGTTGGATATGTCTCGTGAGCTCATCTAAGATAAGGGTAAAAAGAAATGGGCTTAAAAATGAACCTTGATGTAAGCTAACAGTGATAGGGAATTCTTGTGTTAATCCTCCAGATGTCCTCACCCTTGTCACTGAATTTGTACGCATATATTTGATTATATAAATATATGATACATTTTCACCTTTCTTTTCTAAGACAATCCATAAGATCTCTCCTGGAACTCTATCATAAGCCTTTTAAAGATCAATAAACAGCATATGCAAATCTTGTTTTCTTTCTCAATAGTTGTCAATGAGTCTCCTCAAGAGATGTATAGCCTCCATAGTCAACCTCCCTGTCATGAATCCAAATTAATTCTCTGAGATGTTAGTCTCATGTCTTACTCTTCTTTCTATTACCGTTCTCATAGTTTCATACTATGACTCATTAATTTAATTACTCTCTTCGTATGTCAGACATTCTCTTTGACTTCAGTATTTTATTGAAAAAACATGTAAGCCACAAAATTCTTTCATTTACTAGACATTTTCATACTTTGATGGGTATATCGTCTGGCTAAACCACCTTACCATTTTTCATCTTATTTAGAGCCTCATTTACCTCTGATACTTGAGTTTTACGATAAAACGGTATGTTCCTATACTTCTCTGATTTATGTAACTCTTCCAAGTTCAATTCATTGTCTTTTGTTTCATTATAGAGTTGTTAAAAGTATCTTTTTCATCGCTCTTTAATATGCACATCATCCATCAAAATTGCATTTGTTTCATCATTTATACATTTTCTTGACTTAAATCTCGTCTTACTTTCTCTAGCTCGAGCAATTTTATATATGTCACACTCTTTATCTTTGGTATCCAGTCACTTATTAAATTTTTCTTATGCTTGACTTTTTTCTTTACTTACTATCTGTTTAGCTTCTTTTTTGACGACTTTATACCTGACTAAGTTTTAATCATTCTTACAAGCGTAGAGTGATTTAGAGTTGACCCCCTTTACCTTCACTTTGTCTTGTACTTTCTCTTTCCATCACGAAGAATCTTTACTTGGGGGCGCATGACTTTTTGAAACTCCAAGTGTGCTCTTTGCACTTATCCTTAAATGTGAAGATATAACTTCTCATAAGATATTAGGATCAACATAAGGGTCATCAACTAGTTGTTCCATAATTGTCGTCATGAAATCAACCTGCTTTTCCATCTTTAAATTCAACCACCGAATTTTTTGCAACATTTTTATTCTCGTCTAAAATTTATTATATTTAATTTGTACATCTAACACCACAAACATATGTTGTGTTGTCAAACTTTCTCCTGGTATGACTTTGCAATCCTTACAAATTATTTTATTTATTTTGTGAGTCATAAAATAATCAATTTGTGATTTATTTGATCCGCTTTAAATGTAAATAAATGTTTTTCTCTTTATGAAAAGCATATTTTATGCTCATGTGATACGACAAAGTCTAAAATGATTTGTCCTTCTTCATTTTTTCCTCATATCCATATCCTCCATAAACGACTGTGTAATCTACATTTTTCTTTCATATATGTTCATTTAAGTCTCCTTTGAAAATCTTTTCTCTTTATGAGATTTTTCTTACTAAATCATCTTAGTCTTCCCAAAATTGCACTTTAATAACTTCACTTAATCCTACTTGTGTCACGTAAACACTGATCACAATAATAGTTTCTTTTCCCATGATTAATTTAAGAGCTAAGATTCTATCACATTTTCTACTTACCCAAACAACTTCATCGTTCCAAAGCATCCACAATAGTACCTACTTCACTGTTTGTTTTATTTTTTCCTATGTACCATAATTTAAAATCTGAATTATCTAAAAAATTAGCTTTCTCACTCACTTATCTAATCTCTTGCAAGCATAAAATATTTATCATTCTCCTAATCATAGTATTAAAAACTTCCAAATGATTCTGTAAAATATAATCCAATAAGACGTAACTAATTGTATTACTTCATACTAAATACAAATACATGTATACATATTCATAGTTGTTATGAGTGACAAATTAACTCCAATTCACAATGTGAGACGAAACAATACAAAATACTCTTAATAGACCATAGAAGTGGGTCTTCACATTGGGCTTTATATGCTCTTCTTCTATACTCCCGCGCAAGCTGCAACATATAGATCGTAGGCATTAAGCTTGGAAACAAATCGAAGAGAGCGGGTGAGGCGATACCTTTGTGAAGACATTAGAGATTTCATCAACAACATGAACATGTTGAAGATCAATTTTGCGGAGTTGAACTTTTTCATTGATGAAGTGACAATTTACTTCAATATGCTTAGCACATTCATGGAAAATGAATTTTTGGCGATATAAAGAGCAGCTTGACTATCACAGTAGAGGATTTCATGAGGGGTAAGAGAAACAACAAGATCAGGAAGAAGACTCTTCAACCAAGTGAGTTCATAAATGGCATAGGCCATCGAACGATACATAGTCTTAGCATATGAGCATGCTATAACCAATCACTTCTTGCTCCACTAAGGCTTTGTTTGTTTACGCTGTTGTTGATCAAAAATTAGTTGACAGAAATGGAGTTTGAAAAAAGAGTTGTTTGTAAAAAATGGAGTTTGCAGCAAACTGTCACAACCTGCATTTTCTTGAGGCTTAAAGTATTATCAGAGTATGAGAAAATACACATTATGATGTCATGTCATGCAGTGGACAACTGCAGACGTTCAGACAAGGGCAAACTACTAAACAACTTTATAAAAGACATGTATTTTTATGGTTGAAAACACTATTTGAGTTTAAAGTTCAAGACCGTGTCCCTCAGTTTAATGGATCAACTAGTCCACAACTGAGAAAAATATAATTTACAACGGAAAACCTCTATTTTACTACATTTATTTATCCTATGTGAACGTGAAAACCCAACAAATATGATAATGTGTGCAGTTTCTAATTTTAGTATAAATAAAAGAAAAGAGTTTTATATCCATTAAAGTAGGTTGATATATAAGTTGAAAGAGATGCGATGAATGCAGATTTGTTTAATGGAAAATAACTATCATGCAACCTAACATAAAACATTTCCAGAGAAAGACTTGAGCAATTCGAAAAGCAGTGTATAAAAGTTTGTTAAAAAATGGAGTTTTGTAAAAAAAATGCCTAATTGAGTTTTGTTTATATGCATTTCTACCTTCATGAATTGAAATTTGTTTATTAAAACTGTTTATTGGACGATTGGGCCTCCTTATCAAATAATATCTCCTAAAATTAACACAATATAGCCGTCCAATGATATCTCCCAAAATTAACCAGCATCAACAGAAAAACTGCCCACCTGACATTTGCTTAATACAATAAGGCCAGCCACTTAGAATTCTATTTTAGAAAAAGGAAAAGAATAGAGGCAGCAAAAGACAAAAAAAGAAGAGAAAACCTTATATCCACCAACATCACAGTCAATCAAATTATAAATTATCTTCAACCGGCTACTGAAATATAAAACAAATTCCAGAAATTATAGAATAGAACCCAGCTTCCAGAAACTCTACAATATCCCCACATCTCTTTCAGAAGTGAAATGGGAGACGAAGGAAAGAATAAAACAGATGGAGACCAGCCCAGATCAGGTCGTCGCAAAAGTACTCTACGTTGCACCCGACCAGACCTTTATCGACCTTAAGTCTTGCATATCGCGTTGTGTTATTTTGTAATTTGTCGTAATTATTTTGTGTTTTGTGATATATATATATATATATATAAATTTATAACTATATATATAAGTTTTAATTTTATTAAATATATATATATGTATATGTATATGCACGGTTATATATATATATAGGGTCATTTACCGGGACCTCCCCTCTAACTTTGCTAAATCACTGACTGCACTCCTCTTATTTTCGAAATTACAAAAACTTCCCCTAAAATTTCCAGTTCATTACAAAAACCTTCCCTGAAGTTTTAATTTCATAACATCCATGCACAAAAATACCCCCCTCGGTGAACATTGTCCATTGTCCAGGGGGGTATTTTTCTTCATGGATGCAATGAAATGAAAAGAGCAGGGGAGGTTTTGGTAATGAAATAAAAACTTAAGGGGAGTTTTTTGTAATTTCGAAAATAAGAGGGGTGTTCTCACTAATTATGCTAGTTTACAGGGGAGGCTTGGGTAATTATATATATATATATATATATATATATATATATATATATATATATATATATATATATATATATATAGTATATATATATATAAGTATGGATTTCTTAAGATTAGGTTAAAAGGTCCTGGTTCAAGAGGGAATTCGACCAGGAGAAAAGTGGCGTTGTTCATCTCTCTCGATCCAGAGCTACAGGGCTAAGCCGCTCCTCCCGATTCTACGATGGCACGCGTCTAAAGCCAGCACGCCACCTTCTCTCCCACGAAGTTGCACGATCCCCGCAACTACCGGCCACGACCACGACGCCTGAGCCCCAATTGCCGACCACGCCTCCTTAGTCCAAGCTCGTCATGGACGATTAACTGTTCTTTCTTTTTTTTTGCATTCTATTCGAACCTTATAAATAGAAATGCTATAGTTTTCTTTTGGGGAGATTGATGAATGTATGGGTGTTGAAAGTTTGAACGAACATTTGTTCCTGTAAAATTTGAGTGTTGTTGCTGTAATTTTATTTTGGAGAAGATAAACAGTAATTTCTTGTTCTTGTGATTTGCGGTGAAGAATGATTTGAACGGGCTTGTATTTCCCGTTTGAGTGTTGCGTGTTTCCATGAGGTTGAAGAAGAACTTGTTGAATGCTTGAGTGTTGTTGGCGATTTTTGTAAGAGTGTCGTCAAATTGGGTACTATTGCTTTGTTTTGTTGTTCCTTCGATTCCCATTTTTATTTCTTGGTTACTAGTAGTCCATTGAAATTGAGAGTGCAATTTGTTGCTAGCTGCTTCCATCCTTAAATTCTGTTCACTTGTTTTAATTTTGGTTGGAGAGGGAGGTTTGCCCAGTAAAATTGTTTGTTGTTGATATTGATGAACAGTAACATTAATTTTGCTGCTTTTTGTTTGATTGCTTCCGAAAGGGAATATTTATAATTAAAATATTGAGAGACTATGCCTTCTTAAACAACGAGTAGAAAAAAGAGGTTGATTCTTTTCTTGAACTTGAGATTTCGTGGAGCCACTTTGTGTGTGAGTGAGTAAACTTTAGTTCGTGTGGTAGATAATTCGTGGAGCCACTTGTGTGAGGGCGAATGAATTTTATGGTGTTAGGTTTGTGGCTTCTCTAAAGTGAGTGATTCCGTGGAACCGCTTTTGTCTGAAATTGAGTGAATTCTCCTGAGTGCCCGTGTGCGATAGCGTCCGACCTCAGAGCGGAAGATCGAAGGTGACGAGGAATTACTCGCATGATCATCGTCGACTTCGGATACGGAAAGACGCCTTTTTTCAAGGGTAATTTGTTTCCATCTCTTTTTGTTGTGTGTTTCTAAATTTTGTCATTAGGTTAAATAACTCATTGTTGGGTTTTTGCCCGAATTTTGTCAACGAACGCTACGTCAAAAACTCCAAACGGAAACGTATTTGAAGTTCACGATTTCCGTTTAGCTATGACAAGTGGAACGGAACGAAGTTGCGAACTTTCTTCCCGAATTTAGAATTGAACATGTAATTCAAGAAAATTCATTTTTTTAACAAATAGTTTTTTAGTGCTTTGCAAAATCAAAGTTGTTTAATTTCAAAGTCTGCGCAACATCCGCTCTAATCTGTTTGCAAATTTAATTTAATCATCGTACGCATTTACGGTTTCCTAGAGAAAAGCCGACAAACGCGCAAACCATATTGTCGTCCTGCATCAATTTGGTATCAGAGGGAGGTTCCAAAAAATTTTCTAAGTTTTGGGATCCGCCCTGTGTAGAATAGGAACTCGCATTGCATTTAAATTTTCAAAAAAAATGTTTTTTTAGCATACTCATACATTTGCATTTATTTGTCTGCTTGCATGCATCTGCGTGGTGGTAGGTTAGTGATATGAGTTCACAACATCCCAATTCACCACATGAACATCTCACGAGGTAAACCCGGAGATGCGTCGAGTTGAACATGGTCAACCGAGTCGTGGAAATGAAGGGATTGAACCACCCCTGTGATTTTTTACCTTTTGCCCACCAAATGACGACGTTAACTGAGAGCGTCTACCAAATTAGAGAAGAGTTTGAAAACCTTAGTGTTAGGGTGAATAGCTTAGAAGTACCGCCACGAGCATCAATGCCACCTCCAGTTCGCGATGAGCATTTTGTGTGACCCCGTTACGAAGTCCGCTACCTTTTGGAGAAAGGTCTGCACTTAGGAGAACCCTCTTTTTGAGGAAGAGATTAGAAATCTCAGAGAGGTATGAATTTGAGTACGATCAGGGTAGGAATTTCCTGATGAATTTTCCTGAACCCCATCGTGAGTCTTTCCTAGGTACGCGAGATCATTATCAGGAGAGACCCTATAATGACGTAGCTAGAGAAGAGCATCTGCGAGACCATCGTAGGCTTATACCAGTCATGCATCGCGATGATCGACCTAGAGATTGACATCGATCGCCACCCCCACGACGTCAAAACAATCGTGATCCTTATGATGATGATTACGACTATCCTCCCCGGGATAGACGACCAGATCTTACACGTGTTGTGAAGTTAGATCCGTCACTTTATGATGGAACTATGGATCCCAAGGTCTTTTCAGACTGGGTTATAGACATAGAGATCTATTTTAAGTGCTATCGTATGACGGAAGATCAAAAGGTTCAGTTTGCCAAGATGAGGTCGTCTGAGTGAGCGAAATTTTTTGGATAAGTGAGGAACGAAGTATAGAGAGGAATGAACGCCCTCCCATTACACATTGGGCACACATGAAAGACATATTGGAGGAGCAGTACATTCCCCAGCACTACCAGATCCGTCTACGAGACGAGCTGACGTCTCTACGTCAAGGGTCCAAATCCGTTTCTGATTATTTAGCTGAGATGAAGGATCTTATGATTAGGTTCAACGTAGTCGAACACTCACGTAACACTTTATCTAAATTTAAGTGTGGACTACTGTTTGAGATCCGAGATTAGTTGAATCGATATGTCCATTATTCCTTTACTGAGACTGTACCAATCGTCATTGATATAGAAGAACACCAAAAGAGAACCTCCCGGCTCAAACCTCAAAATAAAACAAATACTCCTTATAAGAAAGAAGAACCGAAAGGTAAGGAGAGTGCGTCTAAGCCTACCTCGACCTATACAAGAGATCAAAAAGGAAAGTTCCCCATGGGAACTGTGACCCCTTCACAGATCCGATGTTATAAGTGTCAGCAGATGGGTCATATATCTAGGGATTGTCCCAAGAGGAAAGACACGTTAGTTATTCATGAGTTGACTGAAGAGGATGAGCCTGTGGAAGAAGCTGGAGTCGAGAGTGACTCACACATTTTGAACGATGAAGTGTACGGTACACCTAAAGATGAGGACACAGATCATAACATTTTAGTGGTTAGATGTATGTTATCTACACCAAAAGAATCAACCGATTATTGGCGGACAAACATCTTTCAGGCATATTTCAAGGCTGGGGAGAAAGTGTGTCGTTTAGTAGTACATAGCGGGAGTTGTATGAATGTGATAGCTGAGACAGCTTTACCACAAATGGGACTCACTTCTGAGCCGCACCCTTCCCCATTCCAGGTAGCTTGGATCACCAAGATTACCTTATCAGTGACTAGGAGATGTTTAGTGTCCATCACTATCGGTCTGTATTCTGATAAGATTTGGTGTGACGTTATGCATATGGATGTGTGGCACGTATTAGTAGGCAGACCTTGGTTGTATGACCGAGATGTACTCATACATGGCAGGTCCAACACTTGCACTTTTCTACTGGACGGAAAGAGAGTAGTGTTGAACCCGGTAGGACCCACCGCACCAACATCCCGCATGTGTAATAGTGCGAAAGAATCTCTTCCTCTCACTAAAAGGAAGAAGTCTCTTAGCATTATACGAGGCGTTGGGTTCGATCGAGAGAGTTTCGATGGTGGATTTTATTATGCCTTAGTGGTTTTACAGTCATCTGACGTATTGGAAATGTATGTGTCTATTTCTATACATGCTAGGAGACTGTTAGTGCAGTTCCAGGATACACCCTGATGAGCTTCCGGCTGAGTTACCTACCATGAGATGTATTCAGCACGCGATAGATCTTTGTTCCTGGAGATTCCCTCCCACATTTACCACATTACCGATTGAATCATGCCGCCCATGAGGAGTTGCAGATCGGAGAGTTACTTGAAAGAGGCTTCATTCGTCATAGCCTTAGTCTAAAACACCCCTTCCCAGTATTTCAGAAATCAGTCGTCCGGTCGGGTCAGCGATATAAAGAAAACTAGGAAACAATATTAAAATTAGTAGCAGCAGGTAATAAAAGTCTATACTAAGCAATTTAAGACTTACAACGGAAGTAAAAAAAATAAACTAAGGATAACAACATACCTGATGTCTGGATTCACAGAGCCACTAAACAAGAATGGAATTGTAATAACTGAAAATCTGGTAACAATAATAGTCTGATACAAGTTATATAAAATATTAACCAGTTACATTGTCCACATCTACAAGTACATGCTGAAATAGAGTAAACTGAATGAGAAAAATACTACAAACTGACGCCACCATAACGCTCATCCTAGACGTAGTTTCCCACCTGCGACACCTGAAAAACATTGTCCACGAAGGGTCAGAGTAAAGAAAACAATTCCCCTTAGTGATACTAGAACAGATTTACATGTGGATGCATGCATGCCTTTAAAAATAGTCTCGTGCACTGAAAACATTTTATGCTATACGTTATGCATGTTTTTCCTATACTTTCTGGTCAACACACTATTATTTCTATATTCATGACTTTCCGTTCATTTACCCAAGTCATGACGTTCACTAATTAGTGTACTCTCACGTCAAGTCTGTACTTGAGTTCTAGGTGGCTTCTAGCCTACACATTTACTGGGAAGGCTCTAGGCAGAGTAGCTCCTAACGCGCAACTGAAACTGACGACCCGAGACCATCTGACGAATTCAATTGTTCTAGTGTCGCGCGGACATGGTCTCGAATCTACTAACTGTCTCAAGGGGAGTCAACTCCCAAGACTCTGCAACTCATAGGATACCATATGCCCTATGAGGAAGGTAGTGCGTCTCTACCAAGCACGAAAATACTGGTGTGCTACTGACCTTTTTGGTCTGACGCTACTCTGCATGGGATATCTTTTCTGGTGTACTACTGAGCGACCCTTGACTTTCTCGTGGTCGACTTGAAGGGACCTTCGCGCCCTTGGTTGGACAATCTTCAAACTTACGTACACGGGTAAAGTTTCGTAGCTAAATAACTGTTCATGACTTTACTAACGTGGTTATGGAAAAGGGCGTTATCATACGCGTTTCCACGATTATTTTCCTACTGCCACACTTTTCTATGCATGGTTATGATGCTTGTATGAAACCTACTCATGCGTATAAAAATATAATTACTTGATATGTCTAACTAAAAGAAATTAGAATTTCCTTACTGTGGTGGTGCGGCGCTCGTACACTCGGCGCGGCGACATTAGCTCTTCCGAAGGAAATTCTACTGTACGGAAAACTCAGAGTGCTGTCTCGAACCTACTAGAGTCCTGCAATTTAAGGCAAACCTATTTTCATAATTGTTCCCTTTTTAAGGTTTTCGTTGGAAAATCTCCAAAACATCTAGGGTTACAAAAATACATGTGCTAAACTTCGTATATTACCTTTACGTATAGCGATTGAGGCTCTCAATGCGTTCCCACAAATTCCGTGATGAACCACGAACACCAAACCTAAAATAGGGCAATCAAAATGAAAATCTAGGTTAAACTAGTTTCCAAAACAAAGGATATCCAAGCAGAAATCGAGAAAAGGAAGAGATGCACTCACCGGAATCAAAACAAAACTCAAACTCCTTCGGTTAGGGTTAGACCCGGTTCTCCCACGGCTAAGGAAGGAAGAGGAAGGCTCATCGATGCCTACAGAGGAGGGAGGAGAAGTCGGAGATGCGTTCAGGAGGGGGATCGGGCGCCGGCTAGGGCGGCGGGAGGCGTCGGCCTCGGGCGTTGCGGCGTGCGAAATGGGAGAAGACGGACGGAAGCGGATGCAGTTGCGGCTAAAATCCCGTGAGATGAGGGAGTGCGGGACTTTATTTAAAGGGCTATGCGTTTTTTGATAACCGTATGAAGAGGGGGGGGGTAATTTGAGACCGGCTATTGGCACCCCAAAATAAAAATTCTCATTTACTCCTATTCCACACAATAATTTATCGCTCCTTCGTCACTAAAATAAAATGTGTTACACTATCATTATGATTAGCACACTTCTCAAATTAACGGACGAGAAATATACGTATAATATCATTGTACCTTGACGACGTGCTGTCACGATCATAATCCGTCGCGACTCGACCCTACAATTTAAAATAAATGTCGCGTCAGATTATGGATGTTACATAGTCCATGTGTGGCGTCTGCCCTCCTTGCCTGGAAAAATGATGGTGCATGGCGCATGTGCGTTGACTGTCGTGTTGTCAACAAGATTACTGTGATATGCCGATTCTCGATACCCCGACTGGATGACATGTTGGACATGTTGACTGGAGCCACGATCTTTTTTAAGATCGACCTTCGTAGTGGTTATGATCAGATTCGTATACGCGAAGGAGACGAGTGGAAGACTGTCTTCTAGTCGAAGGATGGCCTTTATGAATGGCCTGTGATATCCTTTGGGTTATCCAATGTCCCTAGTACTTTCGCTCGGATGATGACTCAGGTCTTCAGACCTTATATTGGAAAGTTTGTAGTGATATATTTCAACGACATTTTGATATATAGTCGGATTAAGAGTAAGCTTTTAACTCACCTACATACTATCTTTGAGCGAGCCGAACGACTGTATATCATCCTGAAGAAGTGTGTTTTTATGGTCGAGTCTGTTATCTTTCTTAGATATATAGTGAGCTCCGTTGGTAGTGTTAGACATTATGTATTTGTATATGGGCTTATTTATTGTTCGGTCTTGTATATATTACCCCAAGAGAGGGGCCATTATTCTCAAGCAATAAAGCAATATATAATTCTAAGATGGTATCAGAGCCAGGTTTAATTCTCTCGTCCGTCTGCGTCGATCGACCTACTGCATCTCCCGTCCGTCGCTTGCATCGTTCGTCTGCGCCGATCGACGCCTGCATCGACCTGCTTCATGTTTGATCTGCTTCCTGTTCGCCTGCATCGACCGCGACGATCGTTCCTCCGTCTCTGCTTGCATCGTTCGTCTGCGCCGATCGTCGCCTGCATCGACCTGCTTCCTGTTCGATCTGCTTCTTGTTCGCCTGCATCGACCGCGACAATCGTTCCTCTGTGCCGATAGTTCCTCTGCGCTCGAACCAGGATCCTGATAGTTCCTCTGCGCTGATAGCTCCGCCTGCTTCCTCCGCCCGGTCGATCCTGCTCCTGCTCTTGGTGTCGGCCTTCAATGGATCTCGCCTCAACTCACAGTGGCTATCTTCCTAAGCCTGATGTGCTGCTCAACGGGCAGAACTATAAGGCTTGGTCTTCCACCATGCGCATGCATCTCCGAGGCATACGCCTTTGGGGCCATTTAGATGGATCCTACCCAGCACCGTTGCTCCCTGCCGCCTCTTCAACCAAGTCTTCTGTTTCCACAGACAGCACCGATGTTTCCTCCGCTCAGGCGTTGGCCAAGTGGCAGGGCGATGACTCCAGGGCTATTGCTATCCTTGGCCAGTCTTGTGAGCGGTCGCGCTGGTAGGTAGCTGCAAGAGTCTGTAACAATGAATACTGAAGTGCCTGGCTGGAAGGCTGATAGAGATCGGAAAGATGATATATAATCGCCTTGGCAGTAGGGAACTCACAGATGGCCAGGCGGATGGGTACCTCACAAGAATAGCCAAGGATAGCAATAGCCCTGGAGTCATCGTCCTGCCATTTGGCCAACGCTTGAGCGGAGGAAACATCGGTGTTGGCTGTGGAAACAGAAGACTCAGTTGAAGAGGCGTCAGGGAGCAACGGTGCTGGGTAGGATCCATCTAAATGGCCCCAAAGGCGTAGGCCTCGGAGATGCTTGCGCATGGTGGAAGACCAAGCCTTATAGTTCTGCCCGTTGAGCAGCACATCAGGCTCAGTTCAGGAGTTTTTTGCTGAGATCACTTCCCTCTGGCATCAGTGTGACGAGATGGCGCCGCCCCATTGTTGTCCTGTTGCCATTGCGTTGCCACTGCTCAGTACAGAGATGTCTGACGTGTCTATGATTTCTTAATACGCCTGCGCCCGGAGTTTGAGTCTGCCCGCTCACAGTTTCTCCATAGGGGTACTCCACCCACACTTCGTGACACTCTGTCCACGATTCTAGCGGAGGAGACTCGTCTTCGTACCATGGAGGGGACGCAGCACACTACCTCCCCCCATGTTGTCTTGGCTGCTCCTCAGTTTGCTCCGCAGCCTCCGCTGCCACTTTCTCCAGGGCTCAGTACTCCTGTGCGACCGTCTGCTCCGTTTCCTACCCAGGGACCCTCTTCCCAGGGTCCCAATGCTGCGCAACGGCGGTCTATTTGCTGTCATTATTGTCATGCACTGGGCCACAGAATGTCTAAGTGTCGCAAGCTTCAGCGCTCCCAGCAGAACATCCAGTCTCGTGACACCCAGCAGCGTGCAGCTCCAGTTCTTCCTGTGCCTCCTCCGACAGCCTCTTTCTCTGAGCAGCTCATACAGCTAGCTCAACAGCTGTCTTCAGGCACCTTCTCGAGTACCTCTGCAGCCACAATTGGTCAGGCCTCTACCTCTGTTGATCCCTCAGCGGCCTCTGCCCCGTCAGGTATCTCTCTGTCCTCGTGGTTACTTGACTCTGGAGCCTCTTTTCATATGACCTATGATGTCACCCATCTTCATGTCTGCCATCCTGTTTCCTCCGACCTACGTGTTATTATTGCTGATGGCACCACCCTTCCTATTACCAGTCGTGGCCTTCTCCACACCCCTCAGTTCCACATTCCTGATGTTGCCTATATCCCTCAGCTCTCCATGAACCTCATCTCCGCCAGCCAGCTTGCCTCTAGTGGTTACCTTGTTGTTTTTGATGAATTTGTTTGTCATGTGCAGGATCGTCTTACAGGGACCCTCATTAGAGCTGGCCATCACCATAGTGGGGTATATCTCCTTGAGTACCTTCGTCTGCCATCAGTCACACCGTCCCCAGCTGCTCCTCTTTTATGTCTTCCCGCTGTTTCCTTTCGTCAGTGACATCATTGTCTGGGTCATCCCAGTGGCGCACGTCTTTCAACTCTTATTCGTCAGGGTGTTTTGGGTCGTGTATCTGTTGACACTACTCACTCTTGTACGGGTTGTAAGCTTGGAAAACAGCTACAACTCCCCTATCAGTTTAGTCTGTCTAGGTCTTCTGCTCCTTTTGAGTTAGTCCATTCTGATGTATGGGGGCCTGCTCCTTTTGTATCCAAGTGTGGACACCGCTATTATGTCTTTTTTATTGATGATTTTTCTCATTTCACTTGGATATATACGTTGTGTTCTCGTGCTGAGTTTTTTCAGGTTTATGTTACTTTCTCCACCATGGTTCGTACTCAGTTCTCCGCCTCTATTCGTGTTTTTCGCTCCGACTCTGGGGGGGTGGAGTACCTATCGCATGAGTTTCGTGACCTTCTCGTCTCTCATGGCACGCTTCCGCAGCTCTCCTGTCCTGGTGCTCATTCCCAGAATGGCACTGCGGAAAGGAAACACCGTCACATCATTGAGACCGCTCGAACTCTTCTTTTAGCTTCCCATGTTCCCCCACATTTTTGGGCTGAGGCTGTCCCCACCGCTGTCTATCTCATCAACCTTCAGCCATCCACTTTCCTTCAGGGTCGGTGTTCCGGTGAGTGTTTGTTCTCTCATCCTCCTCGATATACTCATCTTCGTGTGTTCGGATGTCTGTGTTATGTCTTATTACCACCACGTGAGCGGACTCAGCTCTCTGCTCAGTCTGTTGCATGTGTTTTTCTAGGCTACAGCTCAGAGCACAAGGATTACCGTTGTTATGACCCTGTTGCGCGTCGTCTTCGCATTTCTCATGATGTCACCTTCGTTGAGGACCAACCTTTCTTCATCCACCTCTGCTTCACCCTCATCCACTACCCCGGCTGATACTCAGTTCCTTATTTTTCCTACTGTACCACCACTTGTTTTGCCACCACCGTCAGATCAGTCACCAGCAGAGCTACCGTCATCATCGTCATCTCCCTCTTCTAAGTCCTGTCCCCCTCCTCCTGTTCTGCCATCTCTCGGCTCTCTACCTCCTATTCTCCACCACTACACTCATCGTGCTCCGACTACCCCACAGGTGCCACCAGTCTTCAGTGAGCGTCCCGTGGATGATCCGCCTGCCAGACGTTACCCCCTTCGAGATCGACATCCACCAGATCGCCTCGGTTTTACCACCCAGTCACTCGACCTCACTGCTCTTCCTGCTACCTCCACCAGTACTCCAGAGCCTAGTTCCTACCACGAGGCTGCTCAGGTTCCTGAGTGGCAGGCTGCTATGTTTGATGAGTTGGCTGCTCTTGAGCGTACCTCTACTTGGGATCTTGTTCCTCTTCCTCCTGGTGTTGTTCCCATCACTTGCAAGTGGGTCTATAAGATCAAGACTCGCTCTGATGGTTCTATTGAGCGGTACAAGGCTCGTCTGGTTGCTCGGGGTTTTCAGCAGGAGCATGGTCGAGACTATGATGAGACTTTTGCTCCTGTGGCGCACATGACCACAATCAGGACACTTGTTGTTGTTGTTGTCCATCGTTGGTCCCTGTTTCAGCTGGATGTGAAGAATGTGTTTCTTCACGGTGACCTACAGCAAGAGGTCTACATGGTTCCTCCCCCCGGTTTTGCTGCTCCTCCTGGCATGGTTTGTCGGTTGCGTCGTGCTCTCTATGGTCTCAAACAGGCTCCTCGAGCCTGGTTCGAGCGCTTCAGCTCTGTCGTTATAGCCGCTGGTTTTCAGCCCAGCCAGCACGACCCGGCCCTGTTTGTTCACACCTCTTCCCGAGGCCGGACTCTTCTTCTGCTCTATGTGGATGATATGATCATCACTGGTGATGACCCGGTTTTTATTGACTTCGTCAAGCAGCAACAATTTTAGATGACAGATTTGGGACCTTTGAGCTATTTTCTGGGCATTGAGTTTTCTTCCACCTCTGCAGGGTTCCAGCTCTCTCAGCAGCTATATACTACTGATCTTCTAGCTCGGGCTGCCCTTTCTGACACCCGCACTGTTGTCACACCGATGGAGCTTCACCTGCAGCTTCAGGCTGATGAGGGGATCCATCTTGCTGATCTCACTCGCTATCGTCATTTGGTTGGCAGCCTGGTCTATCTCACCATCACTCGGCCAGATATTGCTCATGCAGTCCATGTGTTGAGCCAGTTTGTCAGCACTCCTACATCAATCCATTATGCTCACTTGTTGCGTGTACTGTGTTACCTTCGTGCGACTCCTGGCCGTGGTCTGTTCTTCTCCAGCAGCAGTTCCCTCCAGCTTTCTGCTTTCTCTGATGCTACTTAGGCTAGTGATCCTTCTGATCGTCGCTCTGTCACTGGTTTCTGTCTGTTTTTGGGCTCCTCCTTGCTTGCCTGGAAGTCCAAGAAACAGTCTGGTGTTTCCTGCTCTAATACTGAGGCTGAGTTGCACGCCATGGCGTCTACGACCGAGGAGATTATCTGGCTTCATTGACCTCTTGCAGATTTTGGCATTGTCTCCTCAGGACCGACCACTCTTTTTGTGATAACACTGGTGCCATTCAGCTCACTTTGAATCCAGTGAAGTTTTCCCTCTCCAAGCACATTGGCGTCGATGTCTTCTTCCTCCGTGAGCAGTACAACCGACGTACATTGGTTCCCCGGTATGTTCCCACCGAGCATCAGATTGCGGACTTGTTCACCAAGCCCCAGACGAGGGTTCAGCATGACTACTTATGTCCAAACTCTCGATGTATGATCCCCCGTGAGTTTGAGGGGGGTGTTAGACATTGTGTATTTGTATATGTGCTTATTTGTATATGGGCTTATTTATTGTTCGGTCTTGTATATATTACCCCAAGAGAGGGGTCATTATTATCAAGCAATAAAGCAATATAGAATTCTAAGAGGTATCACTATGGATCCCGAGAAATTCGAGTAATTCGTGAGTGGTCTATCCCTCGGAACATTCACAATATCCATAACTTTCATGGACTAGCCACATTTTATCGTCGATTCATTAAAAACTTCAGTACGATTATGACACCTGTCACTGAGTGTACGAAGAAGGGAAGTTTTCAGTGGACATCATCGGCAACTAGAGCCTTTGAGATTATTAATGATAAGATTTCCACTGCAACTGTTTTGAAAATCCTTGATTTCAGTAAGGTATTTGAGGTATCCTGTGATGCCTCAAGAGTTGGGGTAGGAGGTGTACTTAGTCAAGAGGGTCACCATGTTGAATATTTCAGTGAAAAGCTCTTAGGCCCGGATCTGAATTATTCCAACTATGAGCGTGAGTTCTATGCGATTGTACAAACTAAGGAGTTTGTCCTCCACTCCGATCATTAGGCGTTGCGTTATATCAATTCACAACAGAAGTTGAACCCTTGATAGGCTAAATGAGTATCATATTTACAGGAGTACACCTTCGTTCTCAAACACTGTAAAGAAACAGAGAATAGGGTTTTCGACGCCCTTAGTCGAGTCACCCTCGTATTATCACAGATGCGAACTCAGGTGATAGGATTTGAGCGTGTCACGGATGACTATTCTAGTTGTTCTGATTTTAGCAGCACCTATGATGCGATACATTCAGATACCTATCATGATGAGACCGATTATCTCATTTGAGAGGGCTATTTGTTTCGTGGGACCCGTCTATGTATTCCCCGCACTTCGTTACGAAATTTCAATATTTCCTTGTATGGGAATTACATGACGGAGGCTTAAGTGCACACTTTGGACGTGATAAGACGATAGTCTTAGTAGATGAGTGATTCTATTGGCCCGAGATGAAGTGGGTTATCACTCAGATTGTCGGTAGCTGCCGCACTTCTTAGGTAGCGATGGGCAATAAACAACCCGCTGGACTGTATACACCTCTACCGGTGCCCAGTATTCCTTGGGATGATGTTAGCATGGATTTTGTGCTTGGGTTGCCGCGCACTTTTAGGAAACACGATTCCATTCTCGTAGTGGTTGATCGGTTCTCTAAAATGACATATTTCATCCCCTGCAACAAAACTGATGATGCCTCGCATATAGTCGAATTTATTATAAAAAGGTTGTCGCACGCCGAGAAATACCTAGGGCTATCGTTACCGATCATAACGTTAAGTTCACCAGTTATTTTTGGAAGTCACTTTGGAGACTTTTAGGTACTAAACTTCTATTTTCGACCGCTTACCATCCACAGACCGACGGTCAAACTGAAGTTGTGAATAAAAGTTTAGGAAATTTATTGCGATGTTTGGTAGGAGATCACAAGGGAAATTGAGAACTAATCTTTCGCACGCTCAATTAGCGTATAATAACTCGAAGAATAGATCAACAGGTTTATTGTCTAATGAGATTATTCATGGTCACACTGCATGAGTGCCATTAGATTTAGCATCAGTACCACCCGCTTTTAGGACTAGCCAGTTTGCACATGAGTATGCATTGTATTTGCATGATTTGCATAAAAAAATAGAGCAAAAGTTGCATAGTACCTAAGTTATCAAAGGCGCAAGGCGCACCGAGGCGCAAAGGGCCTCTGGAGCCTAGGCGCAAGGTGCAGGAGCGCGCCTGAGGCACGTGAGGCGCAAAAATGGGGGGAAAATGAAATTGAGCGGATTGGGCGCCCATATCGCTGAAATTGCGTGAATTGGGCGCCCAATTCGCTGAAATTGCGCGAATTGGGCGTCCAATTCGCTGAAATTGAGCAAATTCGCGGAATTTCAGCGAATTGGGCGTCCAATTCGCGGAATTTCAGCGAATTGGGCGCCCAATTCGCGCAATTTCAGCGAATTGGGAGCCAAATTCGCTCTATTTCAGTGAATTGGGCGCCCAATTCGCGCAATTTCAGCGAATTGGTCACCCAAGTGAGCCTAGGGGGAGCCTCAGGTGCGTCTAAGATCATGTTTTTACTCATATAAAAAATTTTTTTAAAAATACCTTGAAAGGCCCTGGCGCGCAGAGACCGAGACCAGCTGGATCGTGGTCGAAGAGTTAGAGCGCATGGATACTGATCTTCTACAGCACTACCGATCGGAGCACTCACCAGAGATGAGTAATTTAGAGAGGGGGAGAGTTGGTGGAGACCAGCCCAGATTAGGTCGTCGCAAAAGTACCTGACGTCGCACCCGACCGGACATTTATCGGTCTTAAAGTCTTGCATATCGTGTTTTGTTACTTTGTAATTTGTCGTAATTTGCATATCGCGTTTTGTTACATTGTTCATCTCTCTCGATCCAGAGCTACAGGGCTAAGCCGCTCCTCCCAATTCTACGGCGGCACGCGTCTAAATCTTGCACGGCAGCTTCTCTCCCACGACGCCGCACGATCCCCACAACTACCGGCCACGACCACGACGTTTGAGCCCCAACTGCCAGCCACGCCTCCTTAGTCCGAGCTCGCCATGGCCGATTAACTGTTCTTTCTTTCTTTTTGCATTCTGTTCGAACCTTATAAATAGGGTTGTTATAGTTTTCTTTTAGGGAGATTGATGAATGCATGGGTGTTGAAAGTTTGAACTAACATTTGCTCCTGTAAAATTTGAGTGTTATTGCTGTAATTTTAGTTTGGAGAAAATAAACAGTAATTTCTTGTTCTTGTGATTTCCGATGAAGAATGATTCGAATGGGCTTGTATTTCCCGTTTGAGTGTTGCTTGTTTCCATGAGGTTGAAGAACTTGTTGAATGCTTGAGTGTTGTTAGCAATTTCTATAACAGTGCCGTGAGATAGGGTACTATTGCTTTGTTTTGTTTGTTCCTTCGATTCCCATTTTTATTTCCTGTTTAGTAGTAGTCGATTGAAATTAAGAATCAAACTTGTTTCTATCTGCTTCCATCTTTAAATTCTCTTCACTTGTGTTAATTCCCGTTGGAGAGGGAGGTTTGCTGAGTAAAATTGTTTGTTGTTGATATTGATGAACAATAACATTAACCTTGCTGCTTTCTGTTTGATTGCTTCCGAAAGGGAATATTTATAAATAAAATAGTGAGAGACTATGCCTTCTTAAACAGTGAGTAGAAAGAAAGAGATTGATTCTTTCCTTGAGCTTGAGGTTTCGTGGAGCCACTTTGTGTGTGAGTGAGTAAACTTTTGTTCGTGTGGTAGAGAATTCATGGAGCCACTTGTGTGAGGGCGAATGAATTTTAGGGTGTTAGGTTTGTGGCTTCTCTAGAGTGAGTGATTTCGTGGAACCGCTTTTGTCTGAAATTGAGTGAATTCTCCTCGAAGCCCGTGTGTGATAGCGGCCGACCTCGGAGCGAAAGATCGAAGGTAATGAGGAATTACTCGTGTGATCGTCGTCGACTTCGGATACGGAAAGACATCTCTTTCCATGGGTAATTTGTTTCTATCTCTTTCCATTGTGTGTTTCTAAATTTTGTCATTAGGTTAAATAACTCATTGTTGGGTTTTCGCCTGAATTTTGTCAGCGAACGTTACGTCGAAAACTCCAAACGGTAACGTATTTGGAGTTCATGATTTCCCTTTAACTACGACAAGGGGAACAGAACGAAGTTGCAAACTTCCTTCCTGAATTTAGAATTGAACCTGTAATTCAAGAAAATTCATTTTTAACAAATAGTTTCTTTTGAGCTTTCCAAAATCAAAGTTGTTTAATTTCAAAGTCTGTGCAACGCCCGCTCTAATCTGTTTGCAAATTTAATTTAATTATTGCACGCATTTAGAGTTTCCTAGAGAAAAACCGACAGGCGCGCAAATCCTATGCGTCGTCCTGCATCAAAAACCCTAATCTCTTTTAGAACTGAAAGCTCCCAAATCGAAATCAAAGAGGAAGGAGAAGATCTCGCAAAGTTGGCCTCTACCGAGCAGTGCAGAAGCAGCACCTAGGAAGGCCACAAATAGTAGCCAATGGGAGCAAGAACCCCTTCTTTCGTCGGCGAGCAGGGAGAGTCTCGACAACAGGACCTCGGCAGTCGATGGGAGGAGGATCCCGTTATTCCGTCGTCAAGCAGGGAAGGCCTCCGCTACAAGACCTTGGTGGTCGATGGGAGTAGGATCCCCTTCTTCCGCCGTAGAGGGAAACAAGAACTCGGGACAAGCGATAGAGAAGAGATTGGGATGAGCGGCGGAGAGAAAAAGGAGGGACGGAAAAGTATCTACAGCGTTGCGGTTGAGAAAAACAAAAAACATGCTTATTTTGGAAATGGCGATTTGGGGGAGTATTGCACGCAAACGATGAAAACAAGGAAAACATTGTTTTGGAGGAAACAAAAAAGGAGGGAATCAACCCAAACAAACAGACCCAAAGTGACCAGGTGCTCGCCAAAATATGTGCAATACCCACTTCTAGACCATCGATTATCAATGGAGTCTGCATAGACCGCATCAGAATAGTCAATCAATGAAAGGGAAGAGGAGGGCTTGTACCCAAATCCATGACCCAGAGTATTCTTTAGGTACTGAAGGATGCATTCAAATACGCAAAAATAAGATGCACTAGGAGAATGCATGCCTCGATTTTAATTATTCTGCCAATGCTTGAAGAATGAAGAAATTCAATGCTCAAGTCTCACACAATTACTACAAGTCTCCATTTCATGTGAGTTTACTATTTTTTTATTTTAATCATCCAAGAGTGATTGTTTCAAATAATATTAAAGACAGAAATAATTGCAACATAAAGTTGTGGAGGTTCATAAAGGCAAGGAAAAAAGAGACAAAAGTGGAAAGTGCACGGATAAAACAATATCATGTGATGATGAGGCTTCAAAACAATATGATAAGAAACAGAAAGAATAAATTCATGATACTAGTACAAGGTTCATGACTTTATGTATCTTTTGGAGAACATCATCTTCATCTTTTTTGATTCAAACTTTCTATGTAACTGGCACATTTAGAAATCACACTGCAACTACACCGCAAAAAACCGCACTGCAACTGAACTTCCCCGCAAAAAACCAAAGTGCAACCGCAACTGCACCGCAAAAAACCACACTGCGCCGCACATTTTTGGGTGGTGCGGACCATTCACACCCCTACATACACACCCAAAACCTCGAGCAGTTATGGGGAACAACGGTGTAGATGGAAAAAGGAGACAAGTTCAAGATAGTCGATGGCATGCGATAAATTAACATGCAGTGAGGCAAAGTGTTAATAGATATTGGGAATCTGCATTTGAAACATGAGAGATCTTGCAACATCAAGAAGACAGTGATTCTTATGCTCTGCCATGGCCTTTTGTTGTGGTGTGTAAACACAAGATATTTGATGAATAATACACATGGTATTACAAGTCCCCTGTAATTCAGGACTAGTGTACTCACGAGCATTATCGATTAATGGGAGTCGAGAGTGCAAGTTTTTGCGATGAATTAGTGAAAAATGTAATATTTCAGATTGCTCACAGAAAAAATATACCAAAATCATACAAGAATTGTCATCTATTAAAGTAGTTAAATTTTGGTATTCAAACAAACTAGCAATTTTATATAGACCCCAGATGTCCGAAGGAACCAAAGAAAATGAAGAATCGTTTCTAATATGAGGGGAAAATGTGGAACAATGATGTTGTTCACAGATCAAGATTTGCATATAAAATCAGAAAAAGAAAAATTTGGAAGAGCCTTCTATAGTATTGGAAAAGGAGCATGACCAAGACATCATTGTCAGTCAACAGAAATGATAGAAGAAGGAACTAAGGTAGGTAGATCCTCTATATAGAGTCTGTTTAATAGAATCCTTCTACCAATAATAGTTAACGACCGCCGATCCTGCACTACAAAGAAAAATAAGGAAAAAGTGATGGAGAAATCATGATCATAGGTAAGTCGACTAACAAAGAGAATATTAAATTGTGAACCAGAAACATGAAATACAAATCATAGAGAAATAGATGGAGTAACAGGCACATCGAACTCTATTAGCTACTGTGATAAATTTGGGAATAACAATATTCATGTATCGTGAATATTTTTACGAAGTAATGTGATTTGCGGTCCCAAAGTTCACTATCCAAGAGTTAAGGGAAAAACAAGATATACCTTCACTGGATGTAGAGGAAATGGACTCAAAAGTACGAGTAACCAATCACCGAAAATTCTTGAGCTCCTCCCTCAAGGTGTCAATTCCTGAGCGAGACATGTTGGGAGCGTTTGCCAGAGAAGAAACTTGGTGGGAGGGATTGGCGGGTGTTGCGAGAAGCCATGTTTTTTGTAACAAGTTACCTCAGTATGGCTTGCACACCCACAATAGATACATATATGAGTGCCCTGTGACATGAAGCACGGATACTTCCCCGAAGGCACCGTACCCGTACCGGATACGTATCCGGTACCGGTGGGTACATGAAACTCGACAGATATACCTATGTGGACACACATGGACTTAACACATCATTCTGCAAATTGTGATAGGAGTCTGTTTTTCTAGAGTAAACAAAAGTTGGCTTTATGCTTAAAAGCGTTGGTACGTCCAATTGAGTTTTGTATCTATACCGAGTATGTTTCTGGTATCGATACATTTTGGTTATAAGTACGTGTATTGAACGTATTGATTCAACACAAGTTATTAACAAAACGGCTAACTTGTATCTAGAATAACCAGAGATTGAAGATGTTGATCTCCAACAATGAAGTTAAAGAAGAAAAAAAGACTGACAAGTAGAATTAAATTTAATTTTATCTCTTTTGGTTAAATATATAAGATGTTGAATTTTGTAATATTTACGAATGCTAAATTTTTGAAAACTTCATGTTATGTTGCATTGATTTGTGAACTTGTATTTCAAGTTATGATTTATGTTTGATATTTCGATGTTTTGAGAACTATTTATTGCACTTGTGATATATAAAAATATATTATATTTGTTATAACATATCATGACGTATATGTACCCTTGTTTTTTTAATTTTATTGTACCTCTGTAACGGGTACGTATCGTATCTGGTACTCGTACCGGTGCTTCCTAGGCTCTGTCCCATGGGACAATTTCATCTACCATCGCGGTGAGACTCCATGCGACCTTCATGGTACCTAGTAATGAGGGGCCCTGTAAAGAGGGCAAGATAAGTAGTGGGAACAACGATGGGTGGAGTCACCATCAGAATCATTAAGCAAACATCTGATAAGGATGGAATAGTTGGACAAGATAAAACATTGACATGGACGATGTAGAGATGAGGTGGTATTCTACCCATAATGAACAATATGTCGACTACTTCCATATGAGCCCTTTGGGTGGCCAAGTCCGGAGTAGGGGTTGCAGTTAAACCCATGCCTCGATGAGGGTCTTATATTGAGACACAAACGACGTCAGAATACCATCTGAACAAAGTTCAACAATCTAGAGGTCCTGAAATGGATCAAACAGGTGTTGAAGGCAGTTTTCCTAGAGTAGAAGGACATAAGTTCATCCCACATAGCCTTTTTAGTATCGCGGTGCATAGTCATTTGATATGCATCATAGTTATAGAGTTAAGTATTTAGGACTAAAAGCCAACATCACGAAGTCATTGCTCGATGAGCTCAATTGAGGGTTCTCGAATTAGATGATGAACAGGACTCTTAGTCTAAAATTCTCGACAAACTGAGTGGACCCACTCGACAAAGTTCTTATTCCCTATGATAGAGATAGTGGTGATTTTCAGCTCACCTAGGACTTCGTAGATGGAAGCTGGGGTGAGGGTGACTGAAACAGTTGATAAGATTGAAGCAGCATTTTTTCCTATCTTATAAATATACGGAAGAACGGGGTTAATTAAGTGGTAGTCCTGGCGGGCTGGAGACGACGAGTTTCAATTTGCATGCTCGAATAAGTCTCAGAGAAATTAGGCCAGAGGTGCGGTAGAAAGCTCAATATGTGAGAGAAGATACAACAAGTTCAAGCTAACGACGCATAAGAGCGAGCTCAAGCCAGTGGAGAGCTCTGAATAGGTGCGAGCTCAAGCTACAAACTCTTAGTTGGTGCGAGCTCAAGCTACAATTTATAGCACCTAGTGGCGAGCTCTGACAAAGCGATGAAGACGCGAATCCAGGAGATCAATAATCAAACTCAGGATGAGTAAAGGCTTCAACGAGTACAGGGCTTCGGCGAGATCGGGTGAAATCAACAAACCAAGGAGGTTGAGTTGCGCCTATAAATAAGAGGAAATCGGCGAGATCGGCGAGTTGCATCAGCAAAATCAGCAGTGCATTGCGATTTAAAGCAATGAGTTCGACGAGCAAGGAGTAGCAAAAGGCGAGTTCAAGAAGAGAGCAAGTGATATAGGCAAGCTCAAACTACGGGTCCAGATAAAGCGAGCTCAAATATCGAATTCACGTGGCGAGCTCAAGCTATGCATTTAGTTGGCGAGCGGATTGGACGAGCTCAAGCAATCAATTGATAATTCAGGCAGCGAGTTGCGAGTTCAAGTGGGTGGCGATTTTGTTAGGAGTGGAAGCAGGGGATCAATTGGTGAGAGTCGGAGCTCAATAGGTGAGAGCATACTTCATGAATCAAATTACTCTGATACTGTATAAAATATCATCCAACAAGCAGTAAATAAATTACAATGTGGGAGTAAACTATACAAGATGCTCCTAATAGGCCGTAGAAGTGGGTATTTATATTGTGCTTCATATACTCTTCTATAGATTTGACTTGAGTAAGTAGCATGCATAAACTGTGATAAAGCAGTCACAACAAATGATATAATAGGTGTAAAAGTAAGCTAGATCAATTTTCCCAACCAGTCCCTTGAATATATAAATGTTAGTAAGAAATTCCAATCATCGGCATTAAGAGAGATATAGGGCTCCATACAGGCTTGTGAAGGTTTACATCCAAATAAACTTGCATCAAATAGGTGATCAAGTGACTATTTTCTTCAGTTCAAAAGAAATCTTGAGAAGATCTAGAAATCTCAAACTTTAAAAAATAGCTTAACATGATCTTTATATCAAAGAAATTCCACAAGAAAGTCTTCATGGTGAAAATAAAGAATTGTTATCGCTCATAACAATAATGTAATCCACATAGACACGAAAGATGTACAAAAACTAAATCCCAAGTCACAAAGGAAAGACGTATCTATCATATGGTCAGGAGTTCATGAATCATAAGCAACCAAAAGAAGTGGAGGATGTTGCAGATGTAATACCAAGATAAGAAGTGGGTATAAAAGTAGCTACCAGAGTTGCAGGCGATGTGTTGTAGAAGAAAAGACAAAATATCTAATATTTTGACGGGACATATGGAAGGAACAAAAGGCAGACAACTGACAAAACTCATACAAAGTTGCTCATCATTTGGAATCATAGTGGGTATGATGGGAGCAGCATGAGTTCAATGAACCAGGCTGAGATGTGGATAAAGGATGAAAAAAGCTCAACCAGGTGGACAGGATCATGGTAGTGCACTGAAGTTTGCCTATGTGAGTATTTCGCGAAAAGCCACAATGATAGCAACCAAGAATATGCCTTCATGGGAGTTATCAAAGGCGCAAGTCGCACTGAGGCGCAAAGGGCCCCTGGAGCCTAGGCGAAAGGCGCAAGCGCGCGCCTGAGGCACGTGAGGCGCAAAAATGGGGGAAAAGAGAAATTGAGCGAATTGGACGCCCAATTCGCTGAAATTGTGTGAATTGGGGGCCCAATTCGCTGAAATTGAGCGAATTCGGGAATTTCAGTGAACTGAGCGCCCAATTCGCGGAATTTCAGCGAATTGGGCGCCCAAGTGCGCCTAGGGGGTGCCTCGGGTGCGTCTAAGATCATGTTTTTGCCCATATCAAAAAATATTTTTTAAAAAAATATTTGAAAGGCCCGGACGCGCCTGGGAGCCTGTAAGGCACGCGCCTAGGCGCGCCTGAGCCGCGCCTGGCGCACATCGCCTGCCTCAACTGTGCTGAGGCGCGGCGGGCTGCGCCGGGTGCGCCCGGCGCCTCAGGCACGCCGAGGCGCGCGCCTTGACAATTATGGATACGTGATGCCATAACCCTAGATAACTGCATTCACAACAAATGCAATGGATTCATGACCCTCCCTAATATGACAATGAGAGAGAATGCATGTCGCAATCCAATGAATGAGAAGCTCACAACATAAATCTTATTCATAATGAAAATACAACACTTCAATCATGCAATTAGTTTAGACGTGCAATTAATAAATTATAATTAATTTTAAAAGTCTTGAGCTAACATCACAAGCTATCGTAAATATTACAATTGAAGCAAATATGGATGACAATTTCAAACTAAATGAGAGTGCAACAAAATTAAATGCAAAACGAATAAATTATATGGTCCTACATAAGTGATGTAATACACCCATATCAAATAGACCTCAATATCGCTGGTAGCAATCAATCAAAAATCTGGACACAAAAGTTCATCATGGATGAGGATCAGCTGCACGATCGTGATCGACAGGAAATCGAGACACCAGTTGGTGGGACTTGCATTCATGTACTTGCATATGATACATTGATCAGATCGAAGAACCGAGACCACGAGCGAGCCCGAAGTGTCGTTTTACAATTTATAAGTTTTTTTTTTGCCTTTTTTTAGCATTATTAGGATGTCTGACGTAACAACTAGTCATAACCATTCACGTCGGGTGCCCAGCCACGAGACTCCGGGGTGCAACATCCCGGTTTACTTTTCTGAAATTTTGGTTTTCTTTGTCTACTTCTCCTGTGAACTCCCACTGTCTCCCATGATTTCTCCTAACCGCAAATCCCCACGATTCTTGTACAACGTTTCTCCCAGTCGCAAACAATTTCATCCAAGCCTAGTTCCGACCACTTCCGCTTGATCCCTGTCCTACTCCTTCGTTGTCGATCATTTGCTCCCTTCCCCCCATCTGTAATCGCAAGCTCCGCAAGACAGCCCTCCACATCTCGACATCAACCACACCTCTCCCCTACCTCAATCTCCACTTCATGTCCACCCACTGGATAATAGGACTCTATCCATCTTGATGGAATACCTCTCTAGGCTGGTCCAAAAAATTTTGATTGGGCCAACCAGCTTCATCCTCGCAAATTTAACAAGGTGTTTGGCAGTCATGTCATACCATTCCATTCGAAGTAATGGTCCATCTTCTGAAGTCAATCACTAAAGGTCTTCGGGTCAAGGTGACCATCGAAGGTAGGAGTGTCAATCGGTATCAAAGCTAGGTTTGTGCGGCTTTCCTGCGACATAGTCGTAGGCCTTATTGTCTATCCACGTCCGACCTGAACCATACCGACGAGAGAATCACCAATTCTTAACTCTAAAATGACACCTGTGAAATTTTAACGGTTGATGATAGATCAATTCGATCAATTAACTGCTTAATATGGTGATCTACGTACCGGCATCGATGTCCTTCAAGATCATCGAGAGCACGTTACTTCCCAAAGCAGGGAAGAGTCACCCACTTGGCCTGGCGTGTAACGATCAAAAATTTGAGCAACGAAATAATTTTAATTTTTATTTCCCCAATGATGAGAATGCAAGGCAGTATGATTTTGTGTGCTAAAAGTTTTCGAGATTTCTTTATTATATATTATTGGGGGCGCTGATTATTTTTGTTATCTCAAGTGTTGGGTGTATTGTGAGCAACTATTAGCAATGTGGGCTGATTTGAGTGTGTTTAAGATGGTGGCTTGGTTGATTAATGAGTTGGCATCATTATGTGTTGTTAACTTGAGTTATTGTCATGTGGACATAAGGGATATGACTGAATGGCTTTTGGTTTGACACATGGCCAAGCCATGTGTAGGCTGGTGATGAGATTTGGGTTTGTTTTGATAACACATGCTTTACATGTTGGCTGATTTGTGTCGCTGGCTGCTTATTGTTGCGATTAAAACCGAGCCGAGCCCTTCTCATTCCCGCATTCCCTCATTTCCCATTTTCTGCACTATTTCTCTGTCGTTGCTCCCGTCATCTTCTTGTGCTCTGCTTCTCCTTAGTTGTTGCACCTCTTCTCTTCTTCTGCCTCCCTTCTTCTTAGTAGTCATTTTTCCCGTTCCGCTGCTCTGTTGCTGCTGCTTTGTGCTGCTACTTTGTGTCGCTGCTTTGTGTCGTTCATGTGCCGCTGCTCAGTGTTGCTGCTACTGTGTCGTGGATCTTTTGCCCGTGCTCTGATGCTTTCTCCTTCAAGCTCTCTCCCTACCTCTCTTTATTTTGTGTTGTACTGGTACTTCCTATGTCGGGCGATCTTCTAGAGTCGCTCAATTAGGGCTTTTCTGTCGCAAATTTTTGACTCTCTGACCGCTGGTTTTGAGCTACTGTTGCGGCTGTTTTTCTCCACTGCCTCATACCTTCTTCAGTGCCTCCTCCGGGGTTTTTGGAAGAACTTTGTTGAACCTCAGCGCATCCAAGAAGGAACGGTTGTGCGGCACTTTCTTCCTCCCTCTCCCGTTGCAAGGATACTTCTCCTTACTTTCTTCTGTTTTTGTTACCTTGCTGGTTTGGAAGTATAATTAGTGTTATTACTCAGCTATTGCAATTTTCTGTGGATGATTTCGCTATTCGATTGCTGACTTTCGGTTTCTGGACTGTTTTGCGGGCTGATTGTGCTATTTTTGCGGGCTAATTATGCTGATTTTGGGGGCTGGCTAAGCAGTATTGTTTTTCTTGCAATTTTGGGTCGTTTTTGTGTTGATGGAGAGCCCTTTTGGAGGCCAATTTTGTGTTGGCAGCCTTGTTTAGGGGCTAATTTTTGTGTTGTTTAGAGACGTGTGTGTGTCTTGGACAACAAGGATAATATTTTTGGTCGTTTCTTTGAGTTGGTTTTTTGTTTTTTTGAACGGATTTAAAACGTCCTTTCCTAAAGCTTTTTAAACATTAACACTACGCATATAAGAGACGCAACCCAATTAAAGTGCGTGCTAGTTCAGTGGTTTCTGAGGCCGAGAAACAAGAGGATAGCGTCTCAGGATAAGCAGGGTGATAATGCAGATAAGAATGTGAATGAAGGAAAGAGATTGGTGAGTTTCTTATTTCTTGAATAATGATTATTTCAAGTACTTTTCATATTTCCTGTCTTAATTATTAAAAAAATTATTGTCTGCGCATATGAGTTTAACTCAATGATATATCGCTATAAAATAAGTGTGGGCGTGGGAAAAAGAAAGCGATACAAATTTCTGAGGGGAAAGTTTATTTCTAAAACACATGTTTTTATGAAAATTGTTACAAGATAAGACTAATAAAATTTTGCATAAGAAATTGTTAGGGATTTGAATCGTATGATGTAGAGGTTATCCACTGATGGATTCACCAGTAGGGTTGTGCCTACACTTTTGTCCTTTAGGGGTGGGGCCCAATTCAAGTTTACATACCTTAATATTTCCTTTTTCATGTAACTAAAATTAAGGGGCGGATTAAGTGCCAGTATTGAGAGCAAATGAGAATTATCGATTTTTATAATGTATGCATACTGTTACCTCTCATTAACTGTATGTATAACAGCTCATGAAGTACTTTTCTCACATGATCATATTTTTATGACTAACCCCTTTGTGGATACATTTTTTTAGGCAACAGGAGCGTATCCCAGTGCACCACGAAGGATTATCCATGAAGAACTGGTGAAGGTATGACTTAAGATTTTCATAGGAATCAAAGAAGCTCAGGAAAGACAGAGCTTCTTGTGCAGATTATGACTGTGCATTTTATAATGAGTATGGATAAATACTCGTAGCCTCTGAGATTAACTATTGTATATAAATAAATAAATGAATAAAATTTTTGTTGTTCATGATTTTTGTACTGTGCTTTAATGTTGCGGCCTTTTTATTGAAATTACGTTCAATTCTCGAATCATTTGGGAAGATTGGAGTTCAGTTCTTCGCAACTTGGTACCATAGTGAACGGTTTTCAATAATTTATGTCATAGGCAATACAAAGTCGTAACACAATTTAAAAATGTAACATAATTAATGCCAACTCGCTTACATGAACCCATACAAGTTTATTCAAGCTGAAGACGTCCCGAGATACGAGAAAATCCTGAAGATCATCAAAATACAAGAACCGAGGAAAGTGATAATGGGCATCTTCAACTCCCTTCTGAATTTGTGTTAGTAGTCACGGAAGCACTCAAATTAGTATTCTATACGCTAGCTGCTTTCGGACCAACACTTCCACAAGTTGATCCTGTTCCTAGACAACACCCGATGAATCCACCTTCTGATATTCATCCAGTAGCACCTGCACCACATCACCGTCAAATGAATTTTGACCTGAAACAATTCCTCGAACTGAAACCACCAACGTTCCTCGGAGGCTTCTCTCCTTTCGAGACTGAAGATTGGATATTACGTATAGAAACAATCTTTCATGTTATGGATTGTCCATAAGATTGAAAGGTTGGATTAGCCTCTTTTCTTCTCGAAGACGCAGTAAAGTGTTGGTAGAATAATATCGTCGCCAAGAAATACGTCGGACGTGACAACATAACCTGGACGAAGTTCCTGCAAGAATTTACAAATTGCTTCGTCTCATTGTCAGAAAAAAGAGTGTTGTGTGACCAAATCCTTTGACTTGTTTAGGGAACCAAGTCAGTCATGCAATACGAGACAAAATTCTCTAAGTTAGCATATTATGCTGACTCTCTTGGGGCTACCGAAGAAGATCTTTGTCGACAGTTTCAACAGGAACTGCACGGCGATATTCGTAATTTACTAGTTTATCTGGATATTCTTGAATATGGAAAACTAGTTGAAAGAGCTCGGTTGGTGGAAATTGATCAAGAAAAAATCTCAAAAATGTCGTGATAGCGGAAAAAGAAAAATGACAGAAAAGCCAAGTCAAAGCGAAGAACAAGGCGGGGAAAATAAAATAATCGAATCTGGTCCATCTACCAGTAATGTATCTCAAGTAGCTGTAACAAAATGTGTGAAATGTGGTCGAATGAATCGAGGAGAGTGCTTAATTAGACTATGTTACTACTGTCGTTAACCAGGACACGCGAAGAAAACATGTCCAAAGCTCCTGCATAAAGAATACAACTCTCGAGGACCACCACTCATGTCAGCTGTCGCAACCCCAATTATATCAAATGCATGTCGAGTCATTAGCTTCAACTCCCGCTCCTGCTCCTATTTCTGCTCCAGTTCCTCGACAAGAAATTCCAGAAGAACGTTTGATCAAACCGCGAGCGTTTAATTTAGAACCCTATCGCAAGAAATAATTGTAATAAATCTCTATTTTTTTGTTAATGAACAATTATGTATATAAATAAAAGTATCGTTACCCCAATACCTTGTCTCATTTAATCTATCACCTTCTATCAATGAGTTTTTTGAGGACGAAAAAGCTTATAAGGAGAGAAGAATTGTGACGATCCAAAATTTGCGCAACGAATAAAATTTAATTTTTTTTCCCGATGATCAGAACGCAAGACAGTACGATTTTGTGCGCTAAATTTTTTTGAGTTCTTTATTATCTATTATTGGGGGTGCCGATTATTTTTGTTATCTCAAGTGTTGGGTTTATTGTGAGTTGATATTAGCAATGTGGGCTGATTTGAGCGTGTTTAAGATGGTGGCTTGGTTGATTAATGAGCTGACAGCATTATGTGTTGTTAACTTAGAGTTACAGTCATGTGGATTTAAGGGATATGGCTAAATGGATTTTGGTTTGACACATGGCCAAACCATGTGTAGGCTGGTGATGAGATTTGGGCTTGTTTTGATAACACCAAGCTTTATATGTTTGCTGATTTGTGTCGTTGGCCGCTTATTGTTGCGATTAAAACCGAGTCGAGCCCTTCTCATTCTTGCACTTCCTGTTTTCTACGCTATTTCTCTGTCGCTGCTCCCGGCTTCTTCCCGTGCTCTGCTTCTCCTTCATGGCTGCTGCTCCTCTGCTCTTCTTCTGCCTCTCTTCTTCTTAGTAGTCGTTGTTCCTGTGTCGCTGCTTTGTTGTCGCTGCTTTGTTGCCGCTGCTTTGTGCCGCTACTTTGTGATGTTGCTTTGTGGCTCTGCTGCTTTCTCCTTCAAGCTCTCTCCCTCCCTCTTTATTTTGCGTTGTATTGCTCCTTCCTGTGTCAGGCGATCTTCCAGAGCCGCTGGATTAGAGCTTTTCTGCCGCTGGTTTTTGACTCTCTGGCCGCTGGTTTTGAGCTACTGTTGCTGCTACTTTTCTCCCCTGCCTCCTACCTTCTTCTTCAGTGCCTCCTCCGGGAATTTTGGAAGAACGTCGCTGAACCTCAGCGCATCCAAGAAGGAACGGTTGTGCAGCATTTTCTTCCTTCCTCTCCCGTTGTAATGATACTTTTTTCTCTGTATTTTCTTCTGTTTTTTCTTATTTTGCTGATTTGGAAGTATAATTAGTGTTAATTACTCAGCTATTGCAATTTTTTGTGGATGGTTTTACTATTCGATTGCTGATTTTCGGCTTCTGTACTGTTTTGCGGGCTGATTGTGCTATTTTTGCTGGCAAATTATGCTGATTTTGGGGACTAGTTAAGCAGTATTGTTTCTCTTGCAATTTTGGGTCGTTTTGTGCTGATGGACAACCCTTTTGGAGGCTGATTTTGTGTTGGCAGCCTTGTTTAGGGGCTAATTGTTTTGCTGTTTAGAGGCTACGTGAGTGTGTTGGACAGAAAGTATAATATTTTTGGTCGTTTCTTTGAGTTGGTTTTCATTTTTTTTGAACGGATTTAAAACGTCTTTTCCTAAAACTTTTTCAACATTAACACTACGCATATAAGAGACGCAACCCAATTAAATTGCGTGTTATTTCAGTGGTTTTTGAGGCCAAGAAACAAGAGGATGGCGTCTGAGAATAAGCGTGGCGATAATGCAGATAAGAATGTGAGTAAATGAAAGGGATTGGTGAGTTTTTTATTTCTTGAATAATATTTATTTTAAGTACTTTTCATATTTCATGTCTTAATTATTGAAAAAATTACTGCATGTGCATATGAGTTTAACTCAATGATAGATCACTATAAAATAAGTGTGGGCGAGGGAAAAAGAAAGTGATACAAATTTCTGAGGGGAAAGCCTATTTTTAAAACACTTGTTTTTATGAAAATTGTTACAAGATAAGAATAATAAAATTCTGCAAAAGGAAATGTTGGGGATTTGAATCATATAATGTAGAGATTATCTACTAATGGATTCACTAGTATAGATGTGCCTACACTTTTGCCCTTTGGGGCCCAATTCAAGTTTGCATACCTTAATATTTTCTATTTTATGTAACAAAATTAAGGAGCAGGTTATGTGTCAGTATTGAGAGCAAATGAGAATTATCGCTTTTTATGATGTATGCATATTGTTACCTCTCATTGCCTGTATGTATAACGTTTCATGAAATACCTTTCTCATATACTCATATTTTTATGACTAACCCTTCGTGGATACATTTTTTTAGACAACAGGAGCGTCTCACAGTGCACCACGAAGGATTCTCCCTAAAGAACTGGCGAAGGTATGGCTCAAGATTTTCATATGAATCAAAGAAGCTCAGGAAATACATAGAGCCTCTTGTGCAGATTATGACTGTGCATTTTATAATGAGTATGGATAAATACTCGTAGCCTCTGAGATCAGCTATTGTATATAAATAAATAAATGAATAAAATTTCCGGTGTTCATAATCTTTGCACTGTGATTTGAAGCTGCGACCTTTATATTGAAATTACGTTCGATTCTCGAATCATTTGGGAAGATCGGAGTTCAGGTCTTCACATGGCGTTCCCACTGAGGAATAACGAGTTGCCCGCCACCCTCCCCCCACACTACCACCACAAGATGTATGCAGTAGGAACCAGCCACCACAAGAGATCGCCCTATGCCAGAGTTGACCCCTTGATCGCTTTCATGACCGTCATCCTGAACCTTCCCAGAAAGACCTCCCACCTTCAAGAGGATTATCCACCACGACACCCAACTCCTCATGATCGTGTACATGGTTGTTTTGCCTACAGATGGGATGATTACTTTAACAAGTATCCTGAGCCGCGTAGAGCACCACACGAGGAGGAAGATATTACTCTTCACATAAGCAGTGACGCTGCCACCTTCAATGGTCACCTCGACACAAAGTTCGTTACAGATTGGCTTCAGAAGATGGACCATTACTTCGAATGGTATGACATGATTGACAAACACCTATGTTAGATTTGCAAGGACGAAGATGGTTGGCCCCACCAAGATTATCTGGACCAAACTAGAGAGGTCACTTCATCGAGATGGACATTGTCCTATTATCCGTTGGAAGACATAAAGTGATGACAAAAGGACAAAAATCTTCTCACCGCCTATCAGGACTAGTTGTTAAATCAGTTTTATGTGTTGCACTAGGGCATGCTATCTTTGGTGGAGTACATATCACGATTTGATGAGCTATCTGTGGGAAGTGGCATATGAGAGGAGACTAGTGCCACAACTTCTCGATTTTGTTTTGGATTAGGATCTTAGCAGCGTAGGGAGCTTATTCCCCATCGGACGGAGACGGTAGAGCAAGATGGCTCTTGAGTATGAGCAGTATCTGCGACTCCCAGGTGCCCTTCAGGCTTCTTACAGATCACACAAGCCGACATTTAAGAGGCCACCTCCGGACATAACCACTACCGCAGTAACCTCTCGTGCTCCTGTGGACACGAACGGCAATGTTGTCACCACCAGACCTCCTCCTGCACCCAGTTAGGGATGTTCAACGTTAACGTTGCTCTGGCATATGCCATATGGCAGCCCAGTGCAAAACAAGAATTTCTTAGTTGAGGGAGGTGAGCCCAATATTGATGTTGAGGCAGCCGCTATTGAGGAGATTGTGGCCAGCATTGAGGAAGGTTGGGAGAGCGATGATGAGCTCTCCCTAGAGTTAGGTGTTATACGACATATCCTTTACACCTCGCATACTGATGAGGATTGACGTCGTACGATGATCTTCTATATTATTTTTTTGGCGCAGGCGATCCATGCAAGTTATCCATTGATAGCGAGAGTTGTGTGAATATTGTGGACAAAAGGGGCTTAGAACAGATACATGTGACTCATGAGCCTCATCCTCATTCATATTAAGTGATGTGGGTGGATAAGACTGACATACATGACACCCAGAGGTACCAGGTTCCAACATCTCTTGACATTCAAGGATCGTGTCTGGTGTGACGTCATCCCCATGAATGTTGCCCATTTTTATTAGGGATGCATTAGCTCTTCGACCATGATGCCACATACTCCAGTCGCACGAACACGTACGTATTCTAAGATAAGGGTCGTGGAGGCCACATTGGTCGTGGAGGCCACATTGGTCAAGGAAGACGGCATTGGTCGTGGGGAGTGACATTGGTCGTGGGCGCTGACATTAGACGTGGAAGGCGACATTGGTCGTGGGTGGCGACATTGGTTGAGGGTGGAGACATTGGTCATCGGAGCGTCATGGTTGTGGATGACGACATTAGTCGTGGGGAGGGGGCCAGAGGGAGACATTGATTGTGGACGACTACATTGGTCATGGGGACGACATGGGTAGTGGGCGGCGACATGGATCGTAGGCTGCGATATGGGTCGCGGGCGGCGACATCGGTGGCGGGGGGGGGGCATCAATCGTGGGCGGCGACATCAGTGGTGGTGGCAAAATTTGGCGGCAACGATATTTGGTGGGGGCGACGACATTGATTATGGGCTACGACGTTGGCCGTGGGGCAGGGACATTGATCGATTTAACCAAAATTATTTTTTTTGAACTAGGGGCCTAGTTTCTGAATTCTGAAATCGTAAATAATGAAGAAGAAGCACTCCTCCAAATTTTTAGTGTGGTTTCACTAATAAGAGAGATAGAAAAATCAGGCCTTATATCAGTAAGGTTGTTTACTTATATGAGGTCAGTGAAATGCGAAGTGCACTGCTATCAGAAGATGAACATTTTTTTCATAGATCACAACATGTGCATTAAAACCTTTTTCATGTCTCTCAGTAGGCTACGTAAATACATTTATCACAATGTAAATGTAAAAAATTCTATCACCATTAGTTTCAATAACTGCTGAGGGTTCGGGTTTAAGACCCTAAACAACTTCAGATTTTCCCTAAAAATTACTCTTCGAAGATCATTAGATTCTATTAAATAATATGTAAATGTCGCCCAAAAATAACAAAAAACTTGGAACAAATATGATGTTGTAAATGTCCATATGATGCTGGAAAAAAAACTTGCAGATCAGAGTTCAAGACCACACTATAAATACTTTGCATATTAGAGCTTAATACTGTACAATGCTGAAAAAACATGGCTAATTCTGTAAATAATCTGCAAATCATAGTTTACGGACTAAATTATTTGCAGTCTAGAAGGAAAAAAACTTCACTGCACTTTCTATTGTATCAGGCAGAGGTACTCAAACGAAGGAGGAAATGCACAGAGAAGGGGGGAAGAAAGCATTGGAACAAATATTTGTCGCGTGCAATGGGGTGCACCATTGAAAAGACCGAAGTAAAGATGCAATTAGATTATAGCAAATATTCAAAATGAAATAACAAAAATGGGAAGCTAACCTTAATTATTTGTCGGAGGAAGGAGGAGCCCTAGAAATGAAGTTTAGAAATATCTGGAGAGAATCTTTGACATGTAGATCTTTGGCATGTCTGGAGAGAAGGTTTAGAAGAGAGGACATGAAGCTTAGAGGACAACGTAAAGGAGGTCGAGGTACCTGAAGGTAGAACGCCCAGAGTCTGAATCATGGAGATGGTTTCCAACGAGATGCAGCAGGAATGAATCGTTAGAGATGAGTTGGAGATGTACAGGGCGGAAGGGCTGCTGCGAAAGGTGATTTTCTGCCAGTTGTCATGGGAAATGACGAAGGGCGCTGAGAAGGGAAAATTTTTAGGTGCACATAATGCACGGTTCTTCTATGCCCATTTAAATACCGGAAATAACGTGGGACCCGCTTTCTTTCTTCTCCTTTGGAAAGAAAAAAGTGAAAAATCCCGCCTCTTCCATCCTCGCCTCCGCCATCGCCGCACAACTAGGGTTTCACAGATCCTCCTTCCCTCTGTAGACGTCGGCTGCAGCTGAAGCCATCTAGGGTTTCGGTGAACCCTGAGGCCTTTCGAGCTCCTGAGGCAGCTCATTTTTCCAATCTAATCTGCCTCCGGTTGGTAAGCAAGCTATAATTGAAACTAATACTTCTGATGTAATATTTACATGGATTTTCTTCAAATGTAGGTATTCTCGGACCTTTGAAAACTCAGAAGTAGTCCATATTACTTGATGCAGCAAATGTATCAGCAATCAGTAGTTGATAGTTATGGCAATGTAAGTGTTTAAGCTCCCTTCTCTGTCAATGTTCTACCTTCATTCTATTATCTGAACAGAGAAGGGGGAAGATGTATATTTTTCCCAGCTGAATCTTCAAATTACAGTTGGAATACTATTTGCCCGATTTCTAACTACAACTGTATTTGTTTCAATTACAACTGTATTTATTTCAATTACAACTGTAATTATGTTTTAATTTGCAGAGAGGAAGCGTAACATTCCCTATTGTGCACAGTGAGGAGGAAGCATATGCTGCGTATTGTGACTATGCTCATAAAATAGGCTTTAGTGTTAGAAAGCAGAATATTATTTATTGGACACATACGATGATTATTAAGGGCCGAGGGTATTGTTGCTCCAAGTCCGGTGTTAAGGTATCAAAACCGACGATTGACGATCAAAAAAGATACCGCAGGTTGGATACTCGCACAGGTTGTTTAGCCTGCATATATTTCAATGCAGATAAAGAAGGGAAGAATTGGAAGGCTACGAAATACGTCGAGGAACATAATCACCCTCTAGCATCAGAAAATGACAAGCATTTACTGAGGTCTCATCGCAGTATATCTAATGTCCATGCTAGTCTTCTGAAGAATATGACCGGTGTGGGTATTAGAACAACCGATGCATACAATTTTCTCGTCGATGAAGTAGGTGGTGTTGAAAATGTAGGGTTTTCTAAGACCGATGCCTATAATTTTGTCCAACGAGAAAGAAAAGCTCTAATAGATAGTGGGGACGCCATTAGCCTGTCAAAAATTTTGCAGGAACGACAATCAGAGGATAATATGTTTTCCTATGATATTCAAACTGATGAAATGAACCGGCTGATTAGTTTTATTTGGATCGACGGGCGTAGCAAAATTGATTACGATTGTTTCGGTGATGTTATTATATTTGATACCACATATCGATTAAACAAGTACAACTTGGCATGTGCCCCATTTATTGCTGTTAACCACCATTTGCAGAATATTTTTGTAGGCGGGGCCTTCATAGCAACGGAGACCATTGAATCTTTTTGTTGGGTGTTTGAGACTTTCTTGAGATTTGTTGGGGGAAAACAACCCGTCACGATATTTACGGATCAAGACCAGGCAATGGCTGTTTCTATTGAGAGAGTTTTTCCCAATACTCGACACTGTTTGTGTCAGTGGCACATCTCAAAGAAAGCACCGTCAAAGGTACCGGCTTTCAATCATGATAGATGTATTAGATCTCTTTTCTACAATTGTATGAGTAAATGTGATAGTGAGGTTGAATTTGAGAAATGTTGGAGTGATTTGATAAGAAGAGGAAACCTGAGTGAAAACAGGTGGTTGCATGACTTATTTAAGGTTAGAATGAAATGGTCAACCGCTTTCAATAAAGATAGATTAGATCTCGGTATATTATCGACCCAAAGGATTGAATCGGCCAATAATGTTTTACATGGTTGTTCTAAAGCAACCAGTTCACTTGTTGAATGTTATGTTGGTTTGGACAAATTAACCTCAAGTTGGCGTCGATCCGAACACGATGAAGATTTTCGATGCAAACATGGTAGTGTAACATTAAAGTACAAGGACTGTCTACTACTCAAAAAAATATCAAAGATTTACACTCGAAAGAGTTATTCATTGTTTGAGCAAGCATTTATGGACGGTGATGTTGGTGTTTGTATTGTAGAGGAATCAAGAATAACTGACGATCATATATTGTATGTTACACAACAGTCTGACATAGCCAATAATGTTAAACAGTGGTTCGTATCATTTCATCCAATCAATTATGATGCCGATTGTTCATGCAGAGGGTTTCAAACAAAGGGAATATTATGCAAACATGTTTTAAGGGTGTATAATCATAAAAATGTGACACAATTACCTAAGAAATACATACTCAGCAGATTCACTCTTAAGGCGAAGAAAGATGTGTATCGTTTCAAGAGTGCAAGTGTGGATGACTTTGACTCCAATTTAGTGTTCAGGAGTCATATGATGAGGTTTACCTATGATCTCACTCGTCGGGTAGAAGATTGCAAGATTGCCAGGGAGTATGTACTAGGTGCCATGAATGAAATTGCTAAGAAATCAGATGAGATATTAGATGATGATGAGAAGACGAAAAATGGTATATTTCCTGATAATCAAAAAGACAAGGGTAAAGTTCGGGATCCACCGGCAATGCGACGTAAGGGGCAATCAAACAACCGACCTAAGAGTCATTGGGAGAAACTAACGAAAAGAAAAAGTAAGAAACTTTGTTTGCAATTATTTTTTTCACTTACAATTACTAATACTCCTGTACATGTTTATTTTTTTCAGAAGACAAAAAAGAGTCAAAGGAAGAAGATCATGCCGTGGAAAATGTCAAGATAGAACCCAAGGAGTACGACTTCATAGGAAATTTGTCTCTGGATCGAGACTCGGCCCCAGTTGATACGACTCACTGCCCGAATCTAAACAACGTTGTCCTGGCGGATGACATATATTTAAATTTCTCTGCAATTCCAGATGTATTTAAATGGTGATTGTTAGCATGTTTAAGCATATTGATATTAAACCTCAGAAGTTCTACTAATCAATTGCTCAACGTCTTGTTGCTCATTGTAGAGCTAAATGTTGAATGAAATTTCGGTACTGAAAACCGTTTTACCAACGTCCACATTCTCTCTTTTGAAAACCGTTTTGCAAAAATAAATAAATAACTAAGATAGTATCCTTAGACACCAACAACATCAATGTCTCATCACTGCGATAAAGAATAACCATTTGAAATTAACAAAGAGGCTTGGAATGTTTGGAGTAGTGCTGCAACAATTTCAGCTCTGATTCTCGGCATTTCCTTCGGCCAGCTACTATGTCTCTTCCAATCCACCTGATCCTTACCCAAGCTCGCCTCCATATACTTCATCACGAAGATGCCGCAATCGTTGCCGTTGTCCTGTGTGGGAAGCCCTTCGATTACGTGTATTGGCCAATCAATAATTTCTCCTGGAAGCACCTCTGATATGTCCTCCTGAAGAAATCTTATCTATACATAAAAATACAATATAGTCAGGCATGAAAGATAAATATTTTGCAATTACATTGCAAAATATAATAACATACATTTTCACGGAGGGATGTCCTATGCATGAGATTCGGAAGTGAATCGTAGAAATCCCAATACCTGCCCTTCAAATTTCCCACCAACAGGACCCAGTGGCTTGCAACATGGCATGGGATCATGATAGCATCGGCAACTCTAAATGAGTCATGGGTTATATGATCTACCAACCTATGGCTTATTTTGCCACATCTTTTAAAGTACTGTAGATAAATAGGGAGAAAAATACAAACAATAAATAACAATCAATGATGAGTTTAACTTAAAAGTTTTTTTTCATTACCGCGTGGTTGGAAGATACGAACAAGAAACTGATCATGTTATTGCCCTCCTTTTCTTTGTGGGAATTTAAAACATAGGCATATGCATCTATATGGGAAGAGCACACCCACCCGGTTCCTAAAATGTCAAGAAGACTCGATCGAGAAATATAAATATTTCCTCTCTCAATAATAATAGAATCCCTGCATAAAGTGCACTGAGTAAATAATAAAAATTCCAAAAAGAATACTAAAGCAAATACAACTTTACGTACCGATCAGGGTATCTACCCAACACGAAGTCAATTATTTCTCTATGTTGGGGAGAAAGATGATCCCTCCCGGGATATGGCATTATCGCTCTTCTGTAGGGATCTATGTTATCCCTCCCCCTCTTCTTCTATCTTCCCTTTACTGGTGTGATCCTTCTACTTTGTGTTGTAATTATTGCTTTCTCCTCCTTTTCTTTTGATGATGATCTTGGTGTTGACGGTGACGGTGTTTGTAGAACACTTGCACTTGGTCTCCCTTCCCGAAATAGGGCTGCCAATGCATCAAACTTCTCTTGAATAAATTTTTTGAGTTCGTCTACATAGCCTTGAAATCGCTCCTCCATCTTCCTCTCCTCCTCTTCCCTTTTTTTCTTTTTCAAAACCTTCTTCTCCTCCTTCATCTCCTTGTCCACCTCCCTCTTTCTCTCCTCCTCTTCCCTTTTCTTCTTCTCCCTAACCCTCCTCTCCTCCTTCATCTCCTTCTCCACCTCCGTCTTCCTCTCCTCCTCTTCCTTTTTCTTCTTCTCCCTAACCCACTTCTCCTTCAGCTTCTTCTTCTTTCCCTTCTTCTCCTTCTCCTTCATCTTCTCCTTCTTCTCCTTGTTTTCCTCCTCCCTCTCTCTACTCTCCTTCTTTGCTCTTTGATTCTCCTCCTCCTCAAAATCTGTTGAATCTGTCTCTTCTTCTCCTCCAAGTAAGTCTTGCTCCTCAACTGATATATAAACAAAAGCCCTCCTAACCTGAATGCAAATAATCACTCGTGCTATATGGCTATGAATCAAATAATTAAAAAAATAATAATGAACTGCTTACATTGTTGGGCTTTGATAGTTTGGCTTGGAGTTTTGAACATTGCGTGGCGCTGATGGTAAGCTTGGAGGACCATCGGTGCAATCGAGGTGTGAGCATTTCAGAAGTTGGCACTGCTATAGAAGTATGTTCAAAAAACCATACCTACAAAAGAAAATGAAATAAATATAAATAATTAATAAAATTATAGTTTAACAGAGATACATAAGAAGTTTGTGTTCTTCCTTACCACCAAGATGACAGTACATCCCTCAAGGTAGCCTAGATTTGTCATCTCCTCCCTAGCAGCAGCGTGACTCATACGAGCAAAATGAGAATGAAGGAAACTATGTATGGCCATCGGCCAGTTAACTGCTCCAAAATCATTCAATCCTTGGAAATCTAAAATGCAAGTTGGTACTTTAAGACCTTTAAGAGGGAAGAATAGTACTGCCAATACATATCTAACAAGAGCATTTACTCTCCTAAGCTCTAAGGTTGAGGAGGCCTCCTCATTAGTGAGGGCGACTATCTCCTGCGCCAAATCCTTATGCTTCCAGTTGGATAAAGGGGTTCGCTGAAAAAGAAATTCCCTTCCGCGGTTCGGAAGACCCAGAATGCATGCAACTTCATTCACTGTAAATTTAACATAACATTTACCCAGAAGAAAGGCATTTCTCCTGACAGAGTAAGACTTCATAATGTAATATAACAGTGGGATATTTTGTTGAATAACCGGCATATTGAACAAATCTAAAATCCTACATTCTCGGAGAGACTCGATCGAGTCATGAGATAGGACATCCAATAAAGGTTTAGTATTGTCTTTAAAAGATTTTACAGCGCACCGGCTATACAAATAACTTGAACCTGGCATCTACAGACAATAAACAATAATAAAATCAATTAAAACTAGAAATATAACGAAGTTACAACTGGAAACTTTAGATTACAACTGGAATGAAATATATTTAAACAAGAAAAATAACTAGGTTACAACTGGAATACTAAGATTACAATTGGAATAGAATGCGAGAGTTTTTAAGGTTGAAAAACAACTTTACAACTGGAATGTGCCAGTTTATACGGTGGAAACACAACTTTACAACTGAAATATGCCAGTTTTTAAGGTAGAAATAAAAACTGAAATACTAGGTTAAAACTGGAATGTACCAGTTTTTAAGGTGAAAAAAACTTACAACTGGAAGAGATGGAAGACACATGTGACTGAAAACAACATAAAATGGTGAAACCAAAGGAAAAAATTCATGTAAAATACCGCAGGATACCTTCAATGTTCTTCCGCTTATGATCTTCCGCCAATCCACAGTTAACTCTTCTTCTCTGCCAATGGTTCACCGAAACCCTAGATGGCTTCAGCCGCAGCCAACGTGTACAGAGGGTCACGGGAGGGGAGGAAGATCTGTGAAACCCTAGTTGCGCGGCGATGGCGGAGGCGAGGATGGAAGAGGCGGGATTTTTCCACTTTTTTCTTTCCAAAGGAGAAGAAAGAAAGCGGGTCCCACGTTATTTCCGGTATTTAAATGGGCATAGAAGAACCGTGCATTATGTGCACCTAAAAATTTTCCGCTGAGAAGGAGCTCCCTTGTAGAGTTGTAGGGTTTTGTCCAGGAGGCTATGTGAAGCCAGCTTAGAAGGAGGCTCTGTCGAGGGAGTTGAGCTGCAGTACGGTTCCACAATAATGACATCTTTTGCTAGATGGAAATAGGAGTTTGGAGGGAAAAGTTAGCGGGAATAACATATTACCACAAAACCAGATTTTTTGAAACAAAGAGAGGATAAGGGAGGGTATTTTGGGGATCCAAATGTTACACCAAAGCCCCTTTGCTCCTTGCTTATATAATAAAGATAAAGATAAAGATGAGTGCTTTTTTCTAATTTGTGTTTTTATATTTTTGTCACACTCTTTATTTAACTTCACGTGATGTTAATCTTAGTGAAGGGGCATTTTCAACATTTGATGGTTGCATATAGGCCCAACAAATTAAAGGATTAGGAGGCTTGATGTTTGGATTATGCAAGATTCAATTCCTAATTTCTATCTATCTTCCCAGCGTTCTCCCTGACCCTCTCCCTTTCATTCCTTGATACCTAGCCCTAGCCACCTGTTGCTCTCTCGCATCCAATACACTGACAACCCTTCATCATCGACGTTCCTTTCCACCCCTCCGGCACACTTCCCACTACTGATTGTCCCCGGGGCTCCAAAAAGAGGAATACTAATTTTCATCAGGGCTTCCCTCTCAACTGCCCGCATTCTAGATCCCAAACGGAGGCCCATACCACAAATCTGCAAAAACTCCATAATACGAACTAAATCTTCTATATCTAGCAGATTAGCAAAGATGTCAGATCAATATCCATGCCCACCAAAGATGTCAGATGTCAAATTTGGTATCATTGTGAATCAAATTTGCAATTATGAGATGCTTAGGTTGTTCTTGCTTTCGCATAGACAAGATATAAATATTATCATGGCATTACTCTCATGTGTTGCAAACAAAGGATGGGGGCATTACTCTCGTGTGTTCTTACTTTCACTTAGACAAGATATAAATATTATCATGGCATAACTATCGTGTGTTGCAAACAAAGAGTGGGGTCTTAAACAACTTGAAGTTAAAAAAGCATTCATCCATGGTAACCTAGAGGAAGAAGTTTACATGAGCCCCCACTTGGATTCATTCCAAAGAACTCTAAAGGATAAGCATGAGCTAGTTACCAAAACCATTACATGGATTAATCCCCAAGATGTTAATTTGGCTGCTTCAACAAATACATGCTTTCTTTTGGATATTTACAAAGTGATATCACACATACCCTATTCATCAGGAAATATAAAGGGAGGCAGTTCTTATTATTTACGTTGATGACATAATTGTTACTAGGAATGATGCCTTGGAGATCATACTCCTAAAATCAAAACTTGCCAAGACCAAAGATATTTTCTTGGAATTGAAATTTCCATAATTAAAATTACGTCTGCATCTCTCGGAGAAAGCACATCCTAGAACTACTGGAAATTTGGAGGATACAAAAACGATAGGATTTAAGCTTATTGATTTCCTAATCAACTTCAATAGATCATGAGACAAAGGAAGTGTTACGAGCCCGAGATTGCGAGCGTGTGCATTGGGGAAGAGGAGGGAAGTCCTCAAGAGAGGAGGAGCGAGCGGCCAGACGAGCTATAGCGGCGGCGGAGCGACGTGCGGTGTCGAGCGGCACGGGCGGGGATCGCGTGTATCGCGATCTGGGCGGCGGCTAGGGCAGCGGGTTCGGTTCCGTGGAGATATTTCGAAGGTTAGAGAGAGAGAGAGAGAAATGGAAAAATCTAAAAGATAAATTGTGCTTGGTTACCCAAATCTTGGCTTCACCCAAGTATAAATAGCCATCAAAATGTCTCTCCTTGGGCTTAAACACGGAGGATCGACTACGCATATAAAATTATAAAATAGACTAGATAAAATAGACTATATAAATAGTTCGCGACGTGCGCGACCAATGCGAAATCAAGGCGGGACCGTAACAGGAAGCTTATTGATTTCCTATTGAGGCCAATCATATAATTGGTAAACATGATGGTGACCCTATCCAAAGTATTGCAAGCTACCAATGATGGTGGGTTACCTTATTTACCTCTCTCGCGGTAAGTCTAGGATCTCTTATATTGTTAATCGTTTGAGTCAATTCATGCATAATTTTTATTGGAAAAGCCCATGTAAAAGGCCCATTTAAATGGCCCACTTTATTTATTTTCTTTCTCCTCCTTCTTTAGTCCCACATCATGTATAAGATTTATTCTTCTCTCTTCTCTCCTATATATTTGTATTCTCTCCTTGTATTCATATACTTGAATTATACATACAAGCTTTGGGCACTCTCAACATGGTATCAGAGCCATCCCGCTGCGGGGGTGTGTTGAGAACCAAGGTCTAACGGGATTGAGTGTGTGTGTGACCGCATATTTGGGCTTCCCCATCGCGTTCCTGGTCTGGGTGTTGACCCCGGTGGGCCCCCCCGTGTGGCGGAATATCCCCGCCATCCCGTGGTTGGATTAGTCCCACATTGCCTGCAGCTGGTGGTCCTTGGTGTTTATGTACCCCCGTCCCCCCTTACCATCACCTCGGGGTTTTGGGAAGATGTGTGGTGATGGGTGGTTTCAACATGGTATCAGAGCCAGGTTCCTTCTAGCTGCGACCTGCCTGTTTTTTTCTTCTCTCTGTCCGCTCCGGTCTCCTGCGGACTGCCCTTCTGCATCAGCCTCTTTGCGGACTGACTTTCTTGTTCGCCTTCTTGCGGACTGCCCGTCTACATCCGCCTCTCTGCGGACTGACTTTCTTGTCCGCCTTCCCTGCGGACTGCCCCTCTGCATCTGTCCGCTCGGCTCCCCTGCGGACTACCTTCTTGTCCGCTCCGGTCTCGTGCGGACTGCCCGTCTGCTTCCGCCTCTCTTCTTTCTCTCCGTGGTTCCACCCACCCCCCCCCCCCCTCAGGCTTCTTATAGCCATCTTCTGCTCTGACTCGTGGGGCCCACCTCTCCTATCCGCTCCGGACGATCTTTCCTGTCCGCTGCACTCTCTTTGTGTCCGCTCGAGCCTCTTTGCTCGCGGACTTCTCCCTCTACGCCCGCTCTGTTTCTGTCTGCTCGAGCCTCTGTGCTCGCGGACTCCCTATCCGCAGTCTCTTGCGGACTGCTCCTATCCGCTGCGGGCTCTCCTCGTGCTGTGTGGCTTCTTCCTCGCGGTCTATTCTTCAGTCCGCCTCGGTGTTTTCAGCGGCCTGCCCCAGCCCGCTGCGTTCTGCTCCACATTGTTGCGACCTCTGTCGCGGACTGCCACCAGTTCGTCGCGACCTCCTCCAAGCTCTGCTCCACACCGCTGCGACCTCTGTCGCGGACTGCTCCAGCTCTGCTCCCCATCGCTGCGACCTCTTCCAATTCGCCGCGACCTCATTTCACGGACTGCTCCCTGTTCGCCGCGACCTCCTCCCGTCCGCCGCGACCTCCTCCAGTCCGCGCGGTCTGTTCTCTCCGTGCCCTGCTGTCTACTCCTCCTCAGTCGCCATGTCCTCCAACGACTCCACTACCGCTCAACCCTCGGCCGACCACGTGGCTCCTCTCGAACTCCGCGATGAGCTTCAGATTACTACTATTTCCCGTCATGCTAGGATTCCTGAACCTGTGGTGCCTGGTCCAGTAAATGATGATGTTAATCCTGCCTCGAATTATTCACAGTACTGGTCAAACACTCTGGACTTTTCTCAGTATGGACCAGGATCTACTAATGTTGTTGTTGAATCAGAGATTCAGATAGTTGAAGACCTACCTCCACCAGCTCATAAAAGAATAAGATATGGTGAAGGCTCGTCTGCTGCCAGGTCTGATCCTAACAGAGGGCAATGTGAAGTGTGAAGTCCAATCTCAAAAAGGTATTATCCTGGACACCTTCACATTGGTCGATGCAGGACATGAAGACATGTACACTTACTATAGTAGGGAGGAGTGGCAGAAGCGAAGTTGCAAATGTTAAAAGAAGATAACATTTCAGGAAATACATATATGATGATCCAAATGCTCCTCTAGCTCCGCCAAAGTTCTATTCGAAGCCAAAGGCATATTTTGACATGCAATAACAGAAGAGTTCTTACTTTTCTTGATATTTGTGTAAAAAGTTGTTTGCCCCGATAGAACTCATTTATATATGTTATTGTTTTGACTGCAGTTTATTATTTCCATATTTTAACGCTCATTACTTGGTTTAACATTATTGTGTGTACAATTCATCTTAGTTTATAGGATTCTGACTTCTTCAAATAGGGGGAGACTGTTGGGTATTGTATTCACAATAACCCTGATTTGAAGAGGTGTCCATTGAACTAAGATGAATTGAGATTGTATTTGATGTTGCTTTTCTAGTTATGTACTTGCAGGACTATATTGCCAAGTACAACCCAATGTTAAGTTGCAGTGGGTCTTGAAACACATGACTATACAATATAATCTTTTATTATGTAGGCTAATATGTTGACTCACGTGCAATTTCTTTATTAGGGTATACTTCTACTTCAAGTACATTAGAAGAAACCAAGAAGGTCAAGTTGTTGCTTTCAGAAGAACAGATTTTCTCCAAGTAAAATTCGTCGAGTATAGTAGTGAATACTCGTCGAATTTGTCGAGTATACTCATGAATACTCGTCGAATTTGTTGTGTACACTTACTAGCGCTCGTCGAATTCGTTGTATTTACTGAGGGAATAATCTCCGGGTTCGTGAAAAACAGTTAAGTAAAAATCGCCGAGTATCTTCATGTATACCCGTCGAATTCGTCGAGTGTATATATCGATATTCATCGAATTCGTCGAATATATATGTCAATACACGACGAATTTGTTGAGACTTCTCGAATTTACTTCTCTGGATTTCTTTAAGTGACATTCGTCAAATATCACTTGACTTAAGCGTTGAATGCATCGAGTTAGCTAGCTGATACTCGTCGAGTTTGTCGAGTGAACTAGCCGATACTCGTCGAATTCGTCGAGTTTCTCTTCAGGAAAGTGTTGTTATCTATTGAGTAATTTTCGTCGAATATCGAAGCGATTCGATGAGTATACTCGTACATTCTTGACGATACTTGACTAATATGACTTATAATTTTGAATTCTATTTTCAAATTCCATCACAGCTCAATCCTGACCGTCATGTACAGTGTTCCGCAATTTCTTTATTTGGAAGGGAGTTCTAGTCATTGAAGAAGAAGGATCCCTATAAATACTTAGGGTGGATTTCATTCAACCCTAATCGTGCATATACACTCAAAACGGAACATTCCAAGAAAGAACCAGTTGGCTATCGTTCACGATCTTTGCGATCCTCTCCGCCGACATCAATGGCGCACGATCCGATCTTCTTCAAAAAGTGCTGACTAGATCTCTATTCTCAATTGTCTATTCTCAAATGGTTCAAGTTTCATTCAGATCTAGTGGATACTTTGTTCAGATCAAGGCTTCAACGATTTTAGATTTCCTTTCTCTTCAAGATTTTCAAGTTTCACTTTTCGGAGGAAAGGAAGACCAAAGTTTTTAGATCTGAAGAAGATTAGTTTTAATATATTGGTGTAAATCATTTTATGATATTGTAGGAGGTTTTGCCTCCGAGGTGTAGATATTTATTTTAGGATCGAGTTGTAGGAGAGGTTGTTCTCCGATTTGTAGGAGAGATTGTTCTCTGAGTTGTAGGAGTGTTGTCTCCGAGTTGTAGGAGTTGAGGCTCAGAGTTGTGAGATTTGAAAAATCTGAGATAAAGGTGAAGTAACTTAATCTATCCCTTCGTGGTAGATAAGCGAGGCGAAACAGTGGACGTATCCAACTCGGGGAACCACTATAAATCTTTGTGTTTCTGTGTGTTTTCTTTTTAGTTATTTTTATTCCACACAAAAACACAGAACTCACATATTCATCCCCCTCTAGGTGATTTAGGTTGACACTAGATACTTTCAACCGGATGGTTATCGAAGTCATACACAGGTCCTGCTGCATGAGTGAGATGTTGACTAGTAAGCTTCATGCTCTAAAAAACGGAGAAGAATAATACGTCGACTAAGCTTCCATTTTAGACGAGTATCCGCTTGACGTTATAGCACAGATCGTCGATCCCCGCATTGATCACAAGAGGATCTTGGTGGGTGCTCGGATCCCCTCAAGATCTTCATCCTCAAATACTACGGTGGAGTCTTGCTTGCATCTTTTGTCTTCGTGAACGTCTTCCTGGGTGCTCAGTAGAAGTATCTGGGTAAAGAGAATCGATGATCCAACAATAGTTTCAATGACCTTGACAATCTGCCTATAGCCGGCTCCTCCTTGTTGGGTGCTCTATTGATCCCTTGCTTGCCTAGGAGGAGCTTGTTGATCCTGCGCATGTCCTTGCAAGAACCTGCCCAGGAGTCCTTGGCGAATTAAGCATTCAATCACATCTTTATGTCATGCACACTCCTTAGTAGTATGCCCGGTTGCCCGATGAAATTCACAATACTTTGACTGATCAATCTTGGGATTAGGGGTAGGCTTTTTAGGAGGATGCATAGCCGGGTCATTCTGGATGGCGTAGTGCACGTTTCTACGGGTAGTATTCAACAGAGTGTATTCTTGGGGTGGTTGGTCCCTCTGAAAGTGGCGTCGTTGCTGGCCATTCTAACGCTCTTTCTTGAATCTTCCTTATTGATTCTTTGGAGTCTACTCCATGTCCCTCTTGCGCTTTTGGCTCCCATCGAATTATTGACGATGTGCTCCTATGGCTTTGTCTGCTATAATTTGTGCCTCCACACAATGTACGAGGTCTGGGTAGCTAGAGACAATTTCTCTCATCAAAGTTGAATAGAAGCCACCAGGGCGAAGTCCTCCGAGAAATACTCCCCTTAAGAGTTTAAGGTCTACTCATGGAATTTGGCGAGCTTTTGCAGTAAATCAACGGAAAAAGTCTTTCAAGGATTCTCCTTCATGTTAACAAATTCCTGACAATGTGAAGGGTCGCGAACAATTCTCCTATTGGCGATGAACTAGTCAGCGAATTGTCTTGTCAACTCTGCGAAGTTTGCAATAGTTCCATCTCTCAGGGAATGAAACCATGTACGAGCATAGCATTTAAGGGTAGCCGGGAAGACCTGGTAGAGCAGTTGGTCCGACGCATTATAGATTCTCATAATTGTGATGAAATGGTTGATATGCTCCAACGGGTCGTCCGTCCCGTCGAACATTTCGATACTTGGTAGTTTGAAGCCATGCAAGATTAGTGCGCTAGAACCGGAGGTGCGAGCCTTGGTAAAGTGGTCGACGGACAAGAATATCTGTCGGCCAGCTTGTCTCCATTCTTCGGCGATCACTTCTCGTATCTCTTCCCAAGTGAATATTACGTGCGGCGACAGTCAGACTTATTCTTCCAAATTATGACGACAACGGCCAGTCTCAATTCCCCTATGAATCAGGTGAGTAGAGCTAGCGGCGTCTGAGATTTCTTCTGATACTTTCTCTTTTGGCAGAGAACCTTACGCCAATCCATGATTTTGCGGAGGTGGGGTATGGCTGGTGTTGGTGGCATTGGAGGAGCACGAGCTGCTCCTAAATTCCTGAGTAGAGCTAGCATCTCCATCTACTGCTCTTCCATCTGGCGAACCCGTCCCTCCAAAGCCGTCACAGGTGCGAAAATAGTTTCTGCTTCGAGTCGCACGTTCACAAGTGAATGGGAACGAGCTGGCTCGGTACATCCTCCTATGATGGATCCTTTGGCTGTTCAAGCCCTTCTTCTCGCCATTAAAGTTGATCTTGAATGCTTCAGGGTTGAAGAAACTATCTCTTGGATGATGTTGAGAATCAACTCCCACAGATGACGCCAAACTGTTGCGACCTAACTCGACGCTCCGGTCGGACCAGAATAAACTAGACCGTCTTAGTTTTCAAAACAGTCGGAGTGCACGCACAGTCAATGAGATGGGTTTATCGTACACACGAAGTTTTAACGTGGAAAAATCCCTCAACCGGGTAAAAAACCACGTGACTGAATCTGTGCCAGTCAAAGTCCTCCATTTCCCTATTGTTATAGTTTGTTCGCTAAATCGAGGGTGACAAACTGCTCTTCGTTACAATTTGGAGATGAGAGAACACTTAGCACTCGGCGGACGACAGGCCGTCGCGCCCGACGTTGTTACAATTTGCACTTTTTAGCGATGGGATTTACTGGGCGTCAGACTGGCACTGAACGCGGGAGTGGAGCACGTGAGTTTGCAGTTGTGAATGCCTCTCAGAAGCGGAGAGATCAGGCTTTGTCGGGTGGTTTGAAGGTGGCTCGAATGCGGCTTGGAGATTGCTTGAATGTGGCTCAGGAGTGGCTTAAGTGCTGCTCGTAGGAGAAATTTGGCAGAGCTTTGGCCTAAGGAAGAAAAAGGCTCGGAGGAAAAAGGATGAGAAATGAGGAGGCATGTGACTCCTTTGATAGCCTCCAGGAGGTGGTTATGGTAGTTACACGGCTATCCGCACACCATAACCACCATCATAAATATTTTTGTCATAGTTTAAGGGCGCATATTAGGATTATTAATTTTGCTACTCCTACACCAATTAATTTAGTAATAAAATTTCTACACTAAGCTGGTTGTTAGTGGGTGGTTACCTGCGAATCAGATGACATGGCTCGACCCGTGATGATCGGACGACGATGAGGCGCTCCCTTGAATGGGTGATGGACACTCCGACGAACTCGCCGACGAACTCGCCAGCGAACTTGTCGGCGAGGAGGGAGGTCACCGCCGACAGCCGGGAAAGCAGGCGATGACCAAGCGGGAGTGGTCGGGGGTCGGTTGGGGGAGGCCGGCTCGACCGCCTCCCGGGCCGCCCGCCAGCGGCCAAAGAGGGGCGGCCTACTTGGCCGTCTCTTCGGCCGTGCGCCGGCGGCCGGACTTGGGCGGCTGGTTCGGTGCCCTCCTTGGTCGCGCGCCGATGACCAATGAGGGGCGGCCGGCTCAGCCACCCCTTTCGTCGTGCGCTGGCAGCCTAAGAGGGGTGGCCGTCCCGACCCCCTCTTTGGCCAGGCGCCGGCGGCTAGAGAGGGCCGGCCGGCCCGGCCACCTTCCTTTGTCCGTACGCCGTCGGCCGACGAGGGGCGGCCGACCCGACCACGTCCCTTTGGCTGCGCACCGGCGACCGGAGAGGGCCGACCGGCCTGGCCGCATCTTTGGTATCGCGCTGGCTGCTGACGAGGGGCGGCCGACCGGACAGCCACCCTTGGCGCTTGCCGACGACTATGAAAGGGTGGCCGACAGCAACAAGAGGGGGCGGCCGATGTCGGAGATGTCGCTGTCCGCTTGACGCCGATGAGATGGTGGCTTTGGCGGTTTGGATGTCATGTATAATGGGATTAGCGTGTGACGAGATCGGGCTCGATGATCATGCGTGAGGTCAAACCCTTGATCCAACTAATTTTGGTGGAGATCTTGGGAGGTGTGGTTATGTGCACACCCATCTTTCTTAAGAGGGATCTCATTCCCATCACAGCTGCAACTAGCTAGGATCTCACTTTCAAATTTCACAAGGAGCCTGATAAATAAAGGGAATTGATATTCGCAGGCCATATTTGGCTATTTGTACCCCAAAAGGATCAATATTTAAATAACCCTTCCCAAATTAAAAAACCCTAATTGTACCCCCACTCCTTTCTTTCCCCTCCCGTGAAAAGCCGTCTCGCGTGAAAGGGAGAAGATCGCCGCCCGTTCGCCCCTTCCGTCGGCCAGCGTGCCTCGCCTCCGGCTTCCTCCACCGCCGACCACCACCGCTGGCCTGCTCTTTCGCCGGCGACCTCCCGTTAGTAGTAATAATTTTCTTAAAGTTATTATTATTCATGTATACAAATTATTGTTTCTTTAGGATTTTTTGGAATGCAGTGCAATCAAGAGAAAATGAAGATCACAAATATCTTAGATGTATTTGACAATTTTTTTGGGGGGATATCTCAACGTTATTGTATTTTAATATTTTGCGGACTGGATTTTTTTTAAAAAATATATTGGTTGGTAAGATGTATTTGACAAAGAGATAATCTTAGATGATAATGCTTTTGTAAGAAACTCATTATATATAACATTAATTAAAAAAAATTCCATTTTTGTGGGGTACGAATATCAGTGTTGGGTACAATTATAATTCTGTGGGGTACGAATATCGGTGAGGTACAAATAGCCAAATATAGTCTGCGGATATCAATTCCCTAAATAAAAATTGTTGAAACAATTAAATAATTAATGCATGATTCACAAGAAATATTAAAACACATTAAATAATAGCCATGTCAAAACACAATGCGTTGAAAGAAGTCACATTAATTTAATAAAAACACAATGGTTATGGGCGCACCCATCTTTCTTAAGAGCAATATCATAAATAGTATACTAAGAAGTCACATTAATTTAATAAATACAAGTACACCTTAGACTCATTACTATCATACATTATGTATTGAAAGAAGTTCAGAAGTTAATCAAAATGAATCAAATAACAAGTATAATGAGTGTTGTTGCGGACTGACTCGGCTTTCCGGTCTGATCGGAGTAAATTGGACCGCCTTAGCTCTCGGGACCGTCGAGCGCGCGTACAGTCAATGAAATGAGTCAGATGTACAAAAGAGATTTTAACGTGAAAAAACCACTCAACTGGGTAAAAATCACGTGACCGGGTCTGTGTCAGTCAAAATCCACTATTCGCTTGCAGTTACAGAGCATTTAGGGAATCGAGGGTGACAGACCGCTCCTCGTTACAATTCTCTGGTGAGAGAGATAATTCTATGACTCGCGTCGGGCAACAGGCTGCGCCGAAGGAGTGCTGGTTGCAAGGTAGAGCCTGTGAGCGCATGCTTGCGACAACTGTCTTCTTCCTTGAGCTGCGCACTTTGGGACTTGGGCGTCTCCGCTGCTCGCTGGCAACTTGGTGGCGGCTCGATCGCGGTCTGAGGGTGGCTCGAAGATGGCTAGGAGACGATGATCCGACAGAGCTATGGCATGAGGAGGAAGAAGGTTGGGAGACAAAAAGTGCTTAATGAGGAGACTTGGGACTCCTTTTATAGCATCCAGGAGGTGGTTACGGTGGTTACGGTGGTAACGAGGTTATCCGCACACCGTAACCACCTACATAAACATTAATTTCATAGTTTAGGGGATTATTTACTTTAACGCGCACTAACTTGGTGGTTAGCGGGTAGTTACCTACGGCGGCGGCCGATAGTAGTAGTTATTGAAAGGGTGGCCCCCAATGATCCTCTTATTGTGGAGGAGATCATGAGAAGTGGGTTGACCGGTCAATCCCATGATTTTTCTTTGTGGGGGTGATCATGGGGGAGTGCCTAATTGCACCCCTAAACCTACAAATGTGGCTTCATGCTCATCAATTGCCCAACAAATCCTTTGTTGCCAAAGGTCAGTACAAGCTGAGAAGACAAGGATTTTTCCTTCATCTCCCGTGTGCATAATGACAATCGGTAAAAGGCCGGAGACGTCGGATGACGGCGCCCAGCCAACTCTGGTAATTAATATATAAAAAAAAGGGCTCTAAGGAGGAGCGGGAGGAGGTGCTAATGCGCCCAAGGGAGGCGCCCGATGCTCCCGGGGCTGAGCGGTGCTACGACAGTCAGCCAGTGCGGATCTGCGTACCATGACGACGCCCGCACCCACGAGGCCTAGAGCGATTGCACGCGTCGGTGCGGCTGCGTGCGCCCTTGCGGTGTGCGTGTGTGTGCATGTCCTATTTCTCATGCTCCGATGTAAGCCTTTGCTTTGCGCGTACGAGCGACCTTCAGTTCGCTTCTCCTTTGAGTAAGCTTGGCCTTCAATTTTGCCGCGTGTGGCGCGCCTTTGTGTTGCATCTAACTTTTTCTCCCCTTTTCTTTTACTTTTGGTGGCGGGCTTCGAAGTGCAATGCATGACCGACGCGCCTGCGCTCTTGTCTTTCCAACGACCAAACTGCAATTTGGAAGAAAAAAATTTAGGCTACCTGCTGACCTTGAGGTGAGGATACGGTGTAGATTACCGAAGCTCCTTTAAGTGGAGACCGGAAGAGGAAGGCTATGACAGCTTCTTCTAGTGATGTTGACATGACAGTCACCGTGGCTTCTTTTGATGCTCGTCCTGAGACTACTCCCAAGGTACAGGTACTTGAGTGTCGTGCCCCCCAGACTCCTTCTATGGAGGCGGCTTCTCCACGCATGTCTTCTTCCTTGAAGGCAATGAGTGAAGTGGTAAGTGCTTTTATGTTTGTATGTCTTGCGCTTCATTTTCACGTTTGACAGTTTATAGTTAGCACTTTTGCGCGCATATTTATATGGCATCGCTACCTTTTACATTACTGAGCTTATTTTTCCTGAGCACCGTTCTCGCAGGTCTGGCCTGCGAGAAAGTTCAGGTGAGGTTGGCTCACGATTTTGCTCAAGTTGGATTCGCGGCTTAACTTGCGCGAGTCTGGCTCGCGGCCGAGTTGCCTGTGTACCAATTGCCGAAGAATATACATACTCGATCCGGGTGCAGTCACGAGAGGGCAGGCCCTGACGATGGCAGGGCGATGGTCTTCAGTAACGTCGGAGAATATAAGTACTCAATCCAACCATCGGAGAATGTAGGTACTCAATCCAGATGCGCGACCTAGCCCATGTATGAGTTGATTGTCGGAGAGTGTAAATACTCGATCCGGGTGCAATCGCGAGGGGGGTAGGCCCTGGCGATGACATGGTGATGGTCTGCAGTAACAACAGAGAATGTAAGTACTCAATCCGACCACCGGAGAATGTAGGTACTCAATCCGGTTGCACGACCTAGCCTGGCAATAAGCCAATTGCCGGAGAATGTAGATACTCGATCCGGGTGCTATCGCGAGGGGGCAGGCCCTATCAATGATAGGGCGATGATTTGCAGTAACGACAGAGAATGTCATTACTCAATCTGACCGCCGGAGAATGTAGGTACTCAATCCGGTTACACGACCTAGCCCGAGTATGAGTTGATTACCGAGGAATGTAAATACTCGATCCGGGTGCAATCGCGAGGGGGGCAAGCCCTGGCGATGTTAAGATGTTGAGCGACAATATTGGCAAAGTACTTAATTGTTTGGCTTGCAAGCACAACTTTACCTAAAGATTTTAAATTGATATTACTGAAACAAATACGATATTGCATTTAAAAATAAGCATAGTTCGCGCGAGCCTGAGCTCGCAACTTTTACAATCACAAAGTGACAAAAGCAAGATGCAAGAGGATGCAGATAATAAAGAGTACAAATAAAGTAAAAAAAATGTAGAGGGAAAGACGCGATGCAAGTTGCAAGCTGCTAGTATGCTGCGGGGGATCTTCCTGCATCGGGGAGAGCGTCCTTCCTAGTAATACACTGTTGGGAGTAGGTTCATGCAGTCAACACTGAATGTGGTATCGAATATTAGTTGTGTCTGTCTTGCGTAGCAAGCATGTAATTCTTCTTGATCTCCGCAAACAACTCCCACTCCTCCAGGGGTTGGAAATTTCATTGCGAGATGGAGGATTGATGGTATTGCTCCGAAAGTGGACTGAACTGGCCTTCCAAAAATGGCGTTGTATGCCGAACTTGAATTGATCACGACAAAGTTGACATCATGGGTAGCTTGGTTCGGGAAATCTCCCATTGTGACGGGCAACGTGATTGTGCCTTGGACCGGAACGAGGTGGTTATCGAAACCATAGACGGGGCCTCTTGCGAGGCTAAGATGCTGCTTAGTGAGCTTCATGCTTTCCAGGGTGGAGAGGAACAACACATCTACCGAGCTTCCATTGTTTACCAGGATCCTATTGACGTTGAAGCAAGGATACCCGATCCTAGCATGGATAATAAGGGGATCCTGGTTGGGCGTCTGCAGCCCTTCGAGGTCATTATCGTCGAATGTGATGGTGATATCCTGATTTGGCTTCCTATCTTATCCTTTTACTGAAAGTATCTATGTTAGGGGCCCATCGATGGTCTCTATGTTGCCCACCATTTACCTTCCCCCACCAGTTCTATGTGGTGGGTTTTGCTGGTCTCTTTCACAACGTTGCGATTATTGGTTGTGCGCTTGTCTTTGCAAGAATCTCCCAAGGAGCCCTTGGCGGATGAGGGGCTCAATTTTATCTTTCAACCCGGCACACTCTTTGGTGTTGCGACCAAACGTGCAGTGGAACTCGCAGTACCTTGTCTGATCAGCATCAGCGTTTGACCGTGGTATTCTTGGCCGTTAGAATGCCAGATCATTCTAAATTGCGCACATCACGTTAGTGGGGGTGGTATTTGTAACGCCCCGAAACTCAAAGGAGTGAAGGGGGACGTTTTGGGCCAGTTTGGGTTCTGGCTGCAGACACACGGCCTGGGACACGGGCGTGTCCCAGGGCGTGTCAAGCCTGTGTCGACACTGAGCCGGGGAGTCGACACTTTGGTGTCGACAGTGTGTCGAGACTGGGCACACGGCCTGCGACACGGGCGTGTCGCAGGGCGTGTCGCCCCGTGTCGACACTTAGCCGCGAAGTCGACACTCTGCATTAGACGAAGTGTCGAGACATGGCACACGGCCTGCGACACGGGCGTGTCGCAGGGCGTGTCAACCCGTGTCGACACTCGTCCCGGGAAGTCGACACTTTGGTCTCGACATTGTGTCGAGACAAGGTACACGGCCTAGGACACGGGCGTGTCCAAGGCCGTGTTAGTAGATCAACGATCTTCGCTCGACGAAGTGTCGAGTGTCGAGACCGTGTACACGGCCTGGAGCCCAGGCGTGTCGAGGTGACACGAGAAAGGACACGGGCGTGTCCTAGAACCCGTGCAGTGCTCGGGTTGTTTTCGGGGAAAAATGTTGGGGGTACACGGCCGGCTACACGGCCGTGTCAAGTGGAATACGGGCGTGTCAGGTCGAACACGGGCGTGTTCGATACCCATATGAGGCTCCAAGCGAGCCGATTTTGATGGCAAATGAGGCACACGACCCTGGACACGGGCGTGTGCCAGGCCGTGTTCGGTCCAGATTGGGCATTTCAGTCCCGAATCAAAGCCGTTCGTTTCTTTATTTTGGGATCCAACGGCTGGGGGTTGTTCCTGAAGGGATATTGTTGGGTACATTGGTTTAAATGTACCTGATTTGAAGAAGCCTCACACAACTCAATGATATATATCAAAATGTATTTGATGTATGTTGAGTTTACTTGTGCAGGTTAGGTATTTGCAGGAATAAAGCAAAAAGTTTCTAAGTCCATGTGTCGACACCCAGAGGGAAAGTGTCGACACTTAAGAAGACTTGTGTCGACACCCAGACAAGCAGTGTCGACACTTGGAGTCATTGTGTCGACACCAGGGATGTTGAGTCGACACCAGACACAAAGTGTCAACACAAGGAGCTGTGTCGACACTCAATGAAGAAAGTACAGTAAAGCAGTGTCGACACTTAACAGCAGTGTCGACACCTAGAAGAACTGTGTCTACATCAGAAAGTGTCGACACTTGGAGCTGTGTCGACACTCAGCAAAAGCCAGCAGAGACTAAGTATAAGTGTCGACACCCAGAACAATGTGTCGACACTCAACAGAAGAGTCAGCACTTGAAGTATGTGTCGACACCCAGAATAATGTGTCGACACACAGCTGAAGACTCAACACTTGAAGAAAGTGTCGACACATGGAGCTGTGTCGACACTTAGCAAAGAACAGCAAGATCTACAAATTATTCTAAGTACAAGTGTCGACACTATGGGAATGTGTCGACACTCAGCTGAAGTCTCAAACAGAAGAATCAAGTGTCGACACAAGGAGCTGTGTCGACACTCAGCAAGTATCAACATTGAAGACTATATGTCGACACCAAGAAGCAGTGTCGACACTTAACAGATTCAACACAAGAAGTTGTGTCGACACAAAGGAGATGTGTCGACACTTAGAAGAATTCAGCAAAAGATAGAAGATCAAGTACTTGTGTCGACACTCAATTTCAGTGTCGACACATGCAGAAGAAACTGTGTCGAGACATAGTATCTACAACACAAGGAGTTGTGTCGACACCTTGTAGACTTGTGTCGACACTTACACAACTTGTGTCGACACTTGGTCTATAAGTGTCGACACTTAAAGACAGAAAGTCTCGACACTTTCAGACAGTTAGAGAACTTTCAAGAACTGACTGGATGACTTGACAGCTGCCGTTCCAGCTGGTCTACAGCACCTGTCAAAGATGTTAGAAAGCAGTTATGGACCGGGCCAGACGGTTACCATGAAGAAGGCCTATAAATAGGCATGTGCTGTCTACAGAAGAAGTGGATAAGAAAGTTGTTAGACAGATTGAAAGTTGTTCAAATTATTACTCAAGTATCTAACAAAGAAGATCTAGCTATTCCTTGAAGATAAAAGTGCAGATCTAAGAAGTTGGAGAGAGAGAGCTCCATCCAAGAATTCAGCCGTTGGAACTAGGCTGAGAAGTAGGGTTCAGATTTATTCTGAATTCTAAGTGGCAGAGATCAAGGATCAACTGCAGAAGGAGTCAATCTAATTGAATTCTACTTTCAAGAAGCTTTGAAAAAAGCTAAGTCAGATTGAATCCAGCTGAGTTCTTCCAAGAACTCATCAAGAAACTCTCAACTCCCCTCTCTTGTTTCTGGGTTGCTGAGTTATCATTTGTAAAATCATTTTTATCTTGTAGGATCCTTTAGATCTGAGTCTTGTAAGCCTGTATTTATAAAGGCTGAGTGTAGGGCTTTGGGAGCCTGAGTGTAGGAGATTGTAATCTCTGAGTGTAGGCCTTTGGGGCTGAGTGTAGGCCTTTGTGGCTGAGTGTAGGCCTTTGTGGCTGAGTGTAGGCTTTGAGGAAAAGCTGAGTTGTAGGGCTTTGGGCCTGAGGTGTAGGAACCAGTTTGGGTTCTGAGACAGTGGAGGAGTTTGGCCGAATCTAGTACACTACTAGATAGGCGAAGGGGGAAAGTGGATGTACCCAAAGCTTGGGGAACCACTATAAATCTCTGTGTCTACTGTGTGATTGATGTTGGCTGTGATTGTTGCATATGTGATGTGTTATAGTAGATAGAATTCTGTGAAATTAACTGTTTGCTGCCATTAAAGTTTAAAAAGAATTAGCTCACCTATTCACCCCTCCCCTCTAGATGTTTAGGTACTATATCTTTCAAGTGGTATCAGAGCCAGGTTCCTCAAAAAAGACTAACAGTCTGAGGAGATCCTGATTGGCAGATTCAGTCTAAGTCAAAATTCAGATTCAAGAAAATCAAGAACCATGGGTTCCACAGAAAATCATAAGGAATTGGGATCCATGAAATTACCTATATGTAGGAAAGAGATATTTGGGATCTGGAAGGAAAGGGTAAGGCTGTTTATGGAAGCCTCAGACCCTAGGATATACATCACAGTAAAGGAAGGGCCTTATGTGCCCATGAAGATATCAGTTCTAGATGCAAATCAGAGAACCCCAAATGATTTCTCTGAAATGACAAAGGATGAGATTGTCCTAGCCACCATGGACAAAAGGACTCAAAACATTATAGTGAGTGTCATAGATGATGCAACTTTTCAGAATCTAATACACTGTAAGACATCCAAAGAGATGTGGGATACTCTTATTGTGTATATGGAAGGTTCTGAAGAAGTTAGGCAAGATAGAAAGTCCTTGCTAAATCAAGAGTATGAGAGTTTTAGACAAGGAAAGGGTGATAGCATAACTGAGTGTTATAAGAAGTTCTATAGGATAGTGAATGAACTCATGTCTTATGGAAGAGAGTTCAGTAATTATGAACTAAATGACAAGTTCCTAAGGTCTCTAACTAAAGATTGAGACACCAAGATATGTGCCATTAGAGAAATGGCTAAGTTGGGAGAAATTCCTCCACCTACACTGTTTGGCAAATTGTTGTCTTATGAGATGCAGTTGACAGTGAGGAAAGAGGAGGAGAAATCAACAAGAAATGAACATAAGGAGAGAACTGTAGCTTTCAAGACAGAAGCTCCCAGAAAGTGCAGGAATAAGTCACCAACTCCACCTCCAAAGGTTGCTGAATCAGAGTCAGATGAGACTGTCAGTACAAAGTCTGAAAGCAGTGAAAGTGATGAAGACTTTGTTGCCTTCACTAGACACTTTCAGAAATTCTTGAAGAAGAAACAATGGAGGACAAGGCCTTCTACTTCACAAGGAAAAGAAGACTTCTATCAGAACAGAAAGTCTTCAAAGAAGGACAGGAAGAGGACTAAATCTAGCAAGGCAACTGTTTCAAAAATAGTGTGCTATTGCTGCAATAGACAAGGCCATGTGGTTGCAGATTGTCCTGATAAGAGAAAGGAGTCTAGTGACAAGAAGAAGACTCATTTCAAAGGCAAGAAAGAAAAGTCATTTGTTGCCAAGAAGGAGAAGACTCTGTCAGATATCTCTTCTTCAGAAACCGAGTCTGATGCTGAGGCATACATAGGGCTGTTTGCTGAAGATGAAGAAGAAGAATTCATGCAGATTATGAAGTCTATATATGAACAAGAAGATAGTCAATGCCAATGGCTAATGGCTTTGATAGAGAATGACAAAATCCTGGAGCAGCCAGGACCTAGTAAGGTACAAAGTTCAACTCTAAGTTCAGTTTCTTGTGCCAGTACAAAATCAGATTCATCATCATCTAGTGATGAGAGTGTATCTGAGTCTGAGGAAGATATTCATCAGCTGATAGATGAATATAAAGTACTGTTGCAAGCTTACAAGAATAGCAAGTCCCTTGCCAAAAGTCAGGCAAAGGAAATTGCTGATCTCAAAGCTGCTGCAACAGAATTTGAGAAGTCATTTGATCAAAAACTAAATGAGATAGCCAGATTGAAGCACATAACTGTGATTCAAATGAGAACTATATCCTTTAAGAATGATCAAATCAAGAGTCTGAAGATTAATCTTTAGAAGGAGAATGACTTAGTTGCTAGGCTTTCTAAACCTAAGTCAGTGTTACCCATAATTGATGAATTTATTCATCACAAGGGTAAAGCTGGACTGGGCTTTACTAGACCTGCAAGGACTGAGCAGTCCAAGTCCAAGTCCAAGGGCAAAGCCCCAACATTCAACAAGTTTGATGTAGATAAGACAACAAAGACTGTACCTAAGCAAAGGTACAATAAGTTTGAATGTTGGTGCTGTGGCAAGGTTGGCCATTTTGCAATGGACTGTTGGCACAATGCTAGTGTCAAGGTGAGTACCAAACTACCTGTTGGGAAGCCAGTAGGTAGCTTTGTCAGATTGCAAACTAACAAGTACCAAGGACCCAAGAATTCTTTGGGTTCTAAGGTTCATTAATCTGTTTTGCAGGTGAGTCCAAGTGGTCATACCCCAACATGGTACTTGGACAGTGGATGTTCCAGACATATGACTGGAACTAGGGGACTACTAAAGGACTACATTCCAATCAAAGATGGTCCAAAAGTAACCTTTGGTGGTTCAGAAAAAGGAATCATCAAAGGGTTTGGTAACATTTCTAGTCACTTAGTTACCATTACTCAAGTGGCTTATGTTAAAGGGTTGAAACACAACCTAATAAGTATAAGTCAATTAAGTGATGTAGAGTATGACATCTCATTTGTTAAAAATGGTTGTCATATCAGGAGGTCAACTGATCAAGAGATCATTTTGACTGGATATAGGAAGAGGAATGTCTACTGCCTAGACATTATGGTTGAGAACAATGGTTCTCCAGTGTGTCTTGTAGCTGATGAGACAGTCTCTCATTGTGTCAAATGGCACAAGAGGCTTGTCCATCTTAACTACAAGACTATTGGCAAACTCTTTAGTAAAGAGTTAGTGAGGAATGATCCTCAAGTTAAGTGTGTTAAAGATGGTATTTGCTCAGCCTGTCAAAAGGGCAAGCAGACTAGATCCACCTTTAGAAGCATAGAAAACAAAGATGCTGTGAGGTGTTTATACCTCTTGCATATGGATCTCTTTGGTCCAATGCCAGTTCACAGCTTAGGTAGGAAGGTCTATACCTTTGTAGTTGTAGATGACTACTCAAGGTTTTCCTGGGTGTTCTTCTTAAGACAGAAATCTGAAACACCTAGTGTCTTCCATAGCTTTGTCAAGCAAATTCAGAATGAACTAAACAGTACAGTGGTCAAGATTAGAAGTGACCATGGTACTGAATTTCAGTCTGATAGCATGACAAGATTATGTGAAGACTTTGGGATATTTCAAGAATTTTCTTCACCTAGAACACCTCAGCAAAATGGCATTGCTGAGAGAAAGAATAGAACCTTGATTGAGGCAGGTAGAACCCTATTAAGTGATACATCACTGCCAGAGTATTTCTGGGCTGAAGCAGTTAACACTGCATGTCATGTTATAAATAGGGCTACCATCACTAAAGGCCTCAACAAGACCCCCTATGAAGTTGTGAAAGGCAGGAAACCAAACATATCCTACTTCAGGATCTTTGGTTGCAAATGCTTCATACTTAACAATGGGAAGTCTTACTTGACCAAGTTTGCTGCCAAGTCCCAAGAGGGAATTTTTGTTGGGTACAACAACAACAGTAAGGCTTATAGAGTCTACAACTTGACTACACAAGTTGTAGAAGAATCCGTACGTGTAGTTTTTGATGAGACTAAACTTATTAACAATGAGTTGTCTAGTAGTGTATGCAGCCCCACAGGTTTAACAAAGAAGATGGACAAGCTTACTATAGAAGAAGTACCTGCTGCAAGACAGCAAGTAGAAGACAGTGGCTGTTGTCCAGGGGGAGAACTACATGTATCAATTGCTGATGAAGTTTAAGGAGTACAGCATGATGGAGATGCTGAAGAGGTTCAACCAGAAGTTAGGATGCCTCCAGCCAACAGGCATCTTAGAGATCATCCTGTAGAGCAGATTATTGGAGATCCAAGACAAGGAGTACAAACAAGGAGCAGGAACCAGAATGCTGCTATCTTCTCCAGTTTTCTATCTCAAGTTGAACCTAAGAAGTTTGAAGAAGCCATACTAGATCCACAATGGACTGAAGCAATGCAAGAAGAGCTTAATCAGTTCAAGAGGTGCAAGGCCTGGGAACTTGTTCCTAAACCTAAAGATCACAATATAATAGGAACTAAGTGGATCTACAGAAATAAGATGGATGAACAAGGGGTCATCATTAAGAATAAAGCAAGACTGGTTGCTAAAGGATATAGGCAAGAAGAAGGTATTGACTTTGATCAAAACTTTGCTCCAGTAGCCAGACTGGAAGCCATAAGGATGTTCTTGTCCTATGCAACCTATCAAGGATTCAAGGTTTAACAAATGGATGTCAAATCAGTATTTCTGAATGGTAATCTTAAGTAAGAAGTGTATGTGGAACAGCCTTCAGGTTTTGTTGATTCAACTCTACCTCATCATGTCTATAGACTTAGGAAAGCTTTATATGGGTTAAAGCAAGCCCCTAGGGCTTGGTATGAAACTCTATCTAGTTTCCTCATTGAGAACAAGTTCTCAAGGGGAAAAATAGATAAGACTCTATTCCTTAGGGAATCTAGAGGCAAAATTATACTAGTCCAAATATATGTAGATGACATTATATTTGGGTCTACTGAAAGTAGCCTTTGCAAAAAGTTTGTAAAACTTATGCAAGGTCAATTTGAGATGAGTAGTATGGGAGAGCTGAAGTTTTTCTTGGGTCTCCAAGTTAAACAGACTGAGAATGGTTTATCCATATGTCAGTCCAAGTTCACCCTAGAACTCATAAGGAAATATGGTATGGATTCATCCAGCACCATGAAGACTCCTATGGGGTCAAGTATGTCTCTTAGCAAGGATGATGCAGGGAAACCTGTAGATGAAACCTTGTATAGAGGGATAGTTGGCTCCCTATTATACTTGACTGCTAGTAGACCAGATATCATGTATGCTACATGTGTCTGTGCAAGGTATCAAGCCTGCCCTAAAAAGTCTCATTTGACAGCAGTCAAAAGAATATTGAGATATCTAAAGGGCACTCCCTATCTAGGCCTCTGGTACCCTAGGAATGAGGATTTTGAACTAACAGGTTATTCAGATGCAGACTTTGCAGGATGCAAAGAAGATAGAAAAAGCACTACTGGAACCTGTCAATTCCTAGGAGGGAGACTAATTTCATGGAGTAGTAAAAAGCAAACCAGTGTGGCTATCTCCACTATAGAGTCAGAGTATGTGGCTGTAGGAAGTTGATGTGCTCAACTTCTGTGGATACAACATCAGCTAGAGGACTATGGATTTCAGGTAAGTAGAACTCCACTCTTCTATGATTCTACTAGTGCTATTTCAATAGCTAATAATCCTGTATCTCATAGTAGAACAAAACATATTGAAATTAAATATCATTTTCTTAGGGAGCATGTAGAAAGAGAAGATATTTTATTGGAATATGTTAAAACTGATAATCAAATAGCTGATATGTATACTAAGCCCCTAGAAGAAGCTAAGTTCAATAGATTTAAAATTGAACTAGGAATGATAAACTTAGAGTAAGTTTACAGAATTAAAAATGGCTAAGTAAAAAGGTGTCGACACATGGAGATTTTTGTGTCGACACAGAATAGTGGTGTCGACACTTCAGGAAAAAGGTGTCGACACATCTAGAAAGTTGGTGTCGACACTTCAGAATATTAGTGTCGACACATGTCAAGTAGGTGTCGACACATCCAATGTGGTGTCGACACTTAAGTTTTACTCAGAATTTTCTAAGTAAAGTCTCGACTATGTGTCGAGTAGAGTGGTGTCGACACATAAACAAGTGTCGACACATAAAATCTGTTGACTAAACTTGTGTCGACACATATGTGTCGAGTCATTATAAGTCACTATCGACACTTATTGCCAGTGTCGACACATTTTAAGTTAGCTGTCCCGCCTGTTCATCTTCAAAATTAGAAAGGTATAAATAAGGTTTTGCCTTAGTCTGTCGACACGCTTTCAAAAGTTTCGAGACCAAAACTTCTGTGTCGACATTTCTCTTCTCTCAAGTCGAATTCTTCACCCCTAATGTCGCCTAAGCTAGAGGAGAATGTTAACGAAGGATATGAGCTGGTGCGCGGCGCTTTCGATGATGCAGATCAAGAAATCCAGGCTGTAGTAACCCTAGTTGCCGAGTCAGGATTGGAATATCTTGTTTCAGAGCCAACGAAAATTTGGAAGAAAGAGGTACTGGAATTCCTCAATGGAGCCAAGCTGGACGAAACTGGATTCAAAATCAAATCCAGGGTTCATGGTGAGAAGGTCAAGGTATCACCAAAATGTCTGAGGAAGATTCTATAGCTTCCAAGAACTAAAGATGAAGATGAAATTACTGCATCAAAGACCAGGGAAGCTCTAACCTGGTGTGGACTAGATTCTAAGATGAAGATAGGATCTGTGTTTAACAGGAAAGGAATGAACAGTCAAGGTAAATTCCTTTCTGAAATTGTTGGAAAGGTCATTCTAAGCAAGCTAGGAGGGCATGACAGAGTGTCTGCCCATATGTTTGGTATTATGACAAGGATAATCTTCACTCTAAAAACTGACTGGTCTATGGTAGTATTTGAGAAAATCAAGGAAAGCTTGAAGAAGCCCAACCTGGGCAAAATTTTAAGTCTATACCTAGCTGGTACCATACCAGAGGTAATGAGTACTGCTGCTGGAACTAAAATAAATCACATGAGGAAAATGGATCTGAGAATTTTCTCTAGATGGGACAGGGTGTTGTCAAAGGAGATGCCAACCCCTGAGAAGACAGTTTCTGAGAAGGAGATTCCATCAAAGAAGAAAAGGAAGACTGCTCCTGTGGCACAAGTGTCCACTAGCAGCTCAGACAGTGAAGAACAAATTGTCTTCACTCCAGATGAACATGAGGATGAGCCTGCTGAAAAGACTCCTGCTCCTCAAGATGATGCTGAGATCCAGGGGGAGCTACCTCAAACAAGCCCCATCCACAAGGATCAAAGCCAGGGGGAGCTTCCAGTTGTAGATGAACCCACTACACTGGAAAGTGAACAAGCAACAAACATCATAGTAGAGGTAATCACTGAACTAAACACTTTAGATTTTCCTATGGAAGATACTGATTTGTCTGATGTTCATCAGCAAACTCAGCTGGATTGTCAAGTTCCAGATGCTGTTATAGAAGACACATCTGTTGTACTAGAAGTTATTTCTGATCCAGTGGTTGAAGAACCTAGAATTTCTCCAGCTCTTTCACCACAAGAGTACACTATGGAAGATTTGTTTTTAAATCTGGATCAAGTAGATTTTGATAAGGAGACTACTGCTGCTGAAGGAGAAAATGCTCCAGTTGAGGGGGAGCAAGTTGTACTTGTTGAAGAGCTTGTAAGGCAAGAAACTGAGAAGGCACCTGATGTGCAAACTGAGAAGCCTCCAAGCCCTAAGGAGAGAGTGGATATAGCCAGTACTTCTACCTCTGAAGATGAGGAGATTGCTAGGGCAAAGAAGAAGAAACTTTATGTATTCAAAAGAAGAAGTCAAAGTTATAAGAAGGCCCTACAATCTATTGCACCACAGCCTATAATTCAACCAGCCCCAGCTATTGATTATAGTGCACTGATGGTGGCAATGCAAATCAAGTTGGATGAGCAAAGGCAGGCCATAGAGAAATATGTGGATGAAGGGCAGAAGTCACTCCAATTTGATCTAGCCCAGGACATAAAATCTATAAGGTTTGAAATGAACCTAAACAAGAAGGAGATGACAGAATGTTTCCACAAGGGTGGAAATGCAGTAGTGTACTTAGCTACACACCAGGAAAAGATAAAAGCACATGTGGATGACATAGCATTGAAGCAAGGGTATGTTCTTGAAAATCAGATAAGGATGAATGACAATCTTACTGCTTCCCATAATGCCATAGTCACAGAACTGAAGAATCTGGATGCAGGGCAGACTCCAGCTATAGCCAAGGCAGATTTTGACAAAGTATTTCTACAAGAAATCACTGCTCTTAAGACTGCCATCCAAGATTCACAGAAGCTGATAACTGACAAACTCCAAAGGTTAAAACCTTTCTTCAAAGATGGAGTGAATTACTTGGATAATCAGGTGAGATTTCAAAAGGATGATGTGAGAGATCATATTGAAAGAGAAGTCATAAAGGGGGAGAGAGTGTTAGTCAAGGCAAGCTCTGATCATGCCAAATGGATATCAAATTCTATCAGAGCTACCCTGGGTTATCCTCCTCTTTGTGATGATGACAATGTGGCAGAATCTGGAATTCAACCTGCATATCTAGGAGGGGAACAAGCTGAAGTTGCTCAAGTCATATACCCTCCTCCAGATTTTGACATGATTCATGCAGATGTACAGTCTATGTATAGCCCACCTGGGGGCAAGGACAATGTTATTATTGAAAAGGTTGTTCAGCCTATTTTTGAAGCCATGCAAGAGGCATTGCAAAAAGAAGAAGAGACTAGATTATCAAAGAAGAGGTTTAGGGAACAAGCTGAACAAAGGCCAGACTTTGAGCAGTGGAGCCCTACCTCTAGAAACATTATATTAACTGCCTGGAAAGCTGCCAAAGACAACATTCATGACAGGAACAAATGGTTCTCTGAAGCTGAATGGAGAAAACATGAATCTAGACATGAGGCAATTGTCCAATACAGAAGGAAGGCAAAGATGGGAAAGCTACCTCCTACTGCTCAGGAGCCTAGCAAGTACTTTCCTAAGCCATTTCATTATTTTGAAAGGCAGAAGATCAAAGCAGAAGATCAAAAAAAAGGACTTGAAAGGAAAGAAGCATGCTGATGCTGAAGTTGCTGGTGCTCCTATCCAAGCTAAAGTTCAAGCTGGCAAAGGGATAGTTATTAAGGAGCCAGAACAGAAATAGATTTAGAATTTTTCTTGAAGTTTACTTTGTATTCTTTTTGATGTAAAACTTTTTGTGAACTTCTGAAAATGTATAAGACAGATATTAGAACAATATGTTATATGATTAATCTATTGCATGATTGTTCTGTGATAATGTCTTTGTCTATTTCATATTTGTTCTGTGATGCTGTATTTGTATACATGTGAAATTGATACATGTTTTATGTTTACCCTGCTGTATATAATCCTGCTTTACATCATTTTGTAATTTTAATTATGAATGGTGTATATCATTGACTAAGGACTATGACTTCTCCAAATAGGGGGAGATTGTTGGGTACATTGGTTTAAATGTACCTAATTTGAAGAAGCCTCACCCAACTCAATGATATACATCAAAATGTATTTGATGTATGTTGAGTTTACTTGTGCAGGTTAGGTATTTGCAGGAATAAAGCAAAAAGTTTCTAAGTCCATGTGTCGACACCCAGAGGGAAAGTGTCGACCCAGAGGGAAAGTGTCGACACTTAAGAAGACTTGTGTCGACACCCAGACAAGCAGTGTCGACATTTGGAGTCATTGTGTCGACACCAGGGATGCTGAGTCGACACCAGACACAAAGTGTCAACACAAGGAGCTGTGTCGACACTCAATGAAGAAAGTACAGTAAAGCAGTGTCGACACTTAACAGCAGTGTCGACACCTAGAAGAACTGTGTCTACATCAGAAAGTGTCGACACTTGGAGCTGTGTCAACACTCAGCAAAAGTCAGCAGAGACTAAGTATAAGTGTCGACACCCAGAACAATGTGTCTACACTCAACAGAAGAGTCAACACTTGAAGTATGTGTCGACACCCAGAACAATGTGTCGACACACAGCTGAAGACTCAACACTTGAAGAAAGTGTCGACACATGGAGCTGTGTCGACACTTAGCAAAGAACAGCAAGATCTACAAATTATTCTAAGTACAAGTGTCGACACTATAGGAATGTGTCGACACTCAGCTGAAGTCTCAAACAGAAGAATCAAGTGTCGACACAAGGAGCTGTGTCGACACTCAGCAAGTATCAACATTGAAGACTATGTGTCAACACCAAGAAGCAGTGTCGACACTTAACAGATTCAACACAAGAAGTTGTGTCGACACAAAGGAGATGTGTCGACACTTAGAAGAATTCAGCAAAAGATAGAAGATCAAGTACTTGTTTCGACACTCAATTTCAGTGTCGACACATGCAGAAGAAACTGTGTCGAGACATAGTATCTACAACACAAGGAGTTGTGTCGACACCTTGTAGACTTGTGTCGACACTTACACAACTTGTGTCGACACTTGGTCTATAAGTGTCGACACTTAAAGACAGAAAGTCTCGACACTTTCAGACAGTTAGAGAACTTTCAAGAACTGACTGGATGACTTAACAGCTGCCGTTCCAGCTGGTCTACAGCACCTGTCAAAGATGTCAGAAAGCAGTTATGGACCGGACCAGACGGTTACCATGAAGAAGGCCTATAAATAGGCATGTGCTGTCTACAGAAGAAGTGGTTAAGAAAGTTGTTGGACAGATTGAAAGTTGTTCAAATTATTACTCAAGTATCTAACAAAGAAGATCTAGCTATTCCTTGAAGATAAAAGTGCAGATCTAAGAAGTTGGAGAGAGAGAGCTCCATCCAAGAATTCAGCCGTTGGAACTAGGCTGAGAAGTAGGGTTCAGATTTATTCTGAATTCTAAGTGGCAGAGATCAAGGATCAACTGCAGAAGGAGTCAATCTAATTGAGTTCTACTTTCAAGAAGCTTTGAAGAAAGCTAAGTCAGATTGAATCCAGCTGAGTTCTTCCAAGAACTCATCAAGAAACTCTCAACTCCCCTCTCTTGTTTCTGGGTTGCTGAGTTATCATTTGTAAAATCATTTTTATCTTGTAGGATCCTTTGGATCTGAGTCTTGTAAGCCTGTATTTATAAAGGCTGAGTGTAGGGCTTTGGGAGCCTGAGTGTAGGAGATTGTAATCTCTGAGTATAAGCCTTTGGGGCTGAGTGTAGGCCTTTGTGGCTGAGTGTAGGCCTTTGTGGCTGAGTGTAGGCTTTGAGGAAAAGCTGAGTTGTAGGGCTTTGGGCCTGAGGTGTAGGAACCAGTTTGGGTTCTGAGACAGTGGAGGAGTTTGGCCGAATCTAGTACACTACTAGATAGGCGAAGGGGGAAAGTGGATGTACCCAAAGCTTGGGGAACCACTATAAATCTCTGTGTCTACTGTGTGATTGATGTTGGCTGTGATTGTTGCATATGTGATGTGTTATAGTAGATAGAATTCTGTGAAATTAACTGTTTGCTGCCATTAAAGTTTAAAAAGAATTAACTCACCTATTCACCCCCCCCCCCCCTCTAGGTGTTTAGGTACTATATATTTCAGATATACCCGGGATTGGACTTAGAAACCCTCACTTTTCATAAGTTATCTTCTTTCTAAAAGCTTAGAGAGAGAGGAGAGCCAAGGAAGAAAGAAGGAGCTAGATCCGGCCATTGGAGGAGCTTCGAAGCTCCGAATCGCGAGCCGACTCCGGATCCACGGAGGCAAAGCTAGTGCGGTGCTTTTCATCCGTTTACTTTTCAATGGCGCCAAAGAGGAACGCTAGGGTAACGATTCTCGTCTTGAGCATGAGTAGCTCTCCTTCTTTGCATAGGAAGCCCGCTCTCGCGAGTTTGCGGAGAGTTGGAGGCGTTCCTTCGGGTAGATATGTGAAGTCCCCGTTGTTTAGAGTCCGTAAGCGAGAACGAACATATGCATGACGTGTGAAGCCTACCCGGACATGTTGGTCTGGATCGGTGATGTTGCATTGCATAAATGCCGGAGAAGACTCCGTGATATGGATTGTTTTTCGTGTTTTCTACACGGTAGATTGCAGCAGGGAGCCTTAGGGACTAACCCAAAGGTGCACCCGGAAAACTGGGCGGATGCGAGATCTTGTGAACTTGGTGGCCCGAGAGCCAAATTGAACATAACCGAGTTATGTGAATTGTGATAGATGGGACTCGGTGGAAGTTTGACCCGCACAAATGGCTTAAATTGTCGTTGCGGTGTGAGCACGGGTTAGATGGAACCGTACCCGTTCTATGTCGTTCGGTTAAAGAGACCTAAAGGCACGTGACACTTGTCGTTGGCATAGATTAGGGTCTTCGGCGGTCAATGGCTTAAATTGTCGTGACCCAGGCCAGGAAGACAAATTGCTCATAGGTTTTGCCGTCAAAGTGGCGGTGGTGAGTCCGGAATGTCTATGGCTTTAATTGACGTGACATCGACCGATTCACTGAGATTGTGCCCTGAGAGCACGGGGCGTGTGGCCGTGCGATCCAACGTCTGTGATGAAATGGCTATATATATGTATTGCTCGCTTATGCTAATGAAATGCAGGGAAGGAGTATCGCCGCCCCGAGTTGGGGGCGGGATCGTTATAATTTGGTCAGCATTGCTGACCGTTGCCTTGTTTTGCCACCGTGCGGTGGTTTGTTGCTTGCAGGTGCTGCTGGACCAAGCGGTCAATAGCGAGCTAAAGCCATTTTTGCGAAGCCGGCCCTCGAAGGCCCAAATGGAAGTGTTTACTGTTTTATTCATGTATGACCGGCCTGCGTGCCGTGGTTTGTAAATCATGTAATATCAAGTGAAACATTTTGTAAGGCCTTAAGGCTTATGTTGGGTATTTTGTATAACATTCCTATTTGGATTAGTGGACATTCATGCTTTAATGATGGGTTCTTTGTTACAACTTTTATAAACTGCTTCCGCTAGAATGCTCCGTGTAGGACGTTGAGATTGGTTGGATGGTTTCCATAAGTAATCACCCGGTCTGTCTGTAGTATATGGCGTCGGGCCCCGACCGGACCTACTGCTATATGCTATGCGACGGATAGGGGGTGTTACAATTTGGTATCAGACTACTGGTTTTGGTCGGGCTTAAACTGAATTCGTGGACGAATTCTTTTTAAGGAGTGGTGATCACATTGTGTGCGTCATCGTTATAATGGTAAAAGAACCCATGAATGTCCACTTAGGAATGAAAATACTCGTGTTTGAGGAACCTGAGTGTTCCTATAATTGTTGTTTGCAATCTTATTTGGTCGCTTAACGGTGCTTTGTACCTGTTGAAGCCAAAATTTGACTCCGACAAATGTTCACGAAATAGGGGCGTAGCCGACTCCTACTTGGCCCAAGCTCCGACCTCCGAATGGTCGTGAAGGACTAGAAAACTGGCCCAAAGCCGCAGCAGGGGGGTCCCACCGCTTACCCGGAAGGTCACAGAGAGCTTCCCCTCCAAAGCCAAAAGCTGGGCTTGGAGTTCCTCAGAAGACTGTGCCAAATCAATCCTCTTAAGAGTCTGAAAAAAAGTCCCTCCTGAAGAACCCCTATGGGCATATTTATAGATTTCAGAATCTGAACTGTCAATAACAAAACTGCACCGGTCTGAAATTATCGGGGTACCCTTGGTTGGGTCTGCCAACAGCCAAACTCCGCTGTTCTGAGGAGCTATATGCAGTCCACTAAGGGTAAGAGGGTAAAAATACCCGGGGTAGAAGAGTAAAAACCTCTGTTTGACAGGAGAATATAACATATAATATAAAGAAAGGCCTCTTCTCGCCCTGGCGAGTGGAAAGGTACCTACCGGCGAGAGGGGCCCCACTGCCCGTCTCGCCGGCGCCTCTCACCCTTTACTGCGAGGTCTCCTGGCTGCTGGAGACTCTCTCGCCCATGGAGGCCCTCTCGCCTCTGGAGGCCCTCTCGCCCCTTGGAGAGTCCATCATCTCGCCACTTGCGAGTGGGCCCCCCTGGTCCTATTTGCCTATCTCGATCTGTTTGCTTCTTGAGGGCTCTTTGCGAGCCCGAGGTTGTACACAATCCCCGCTCTTTTTGAGATTACTCTAAGCTCAAAAAGAATGTTCAACCGAGGCTCGTTATTTGAGGCGCATTAAAAAATGAATTTATGAGGAATCTTCTGAGGCCTCCACCGGGGCCTATAAATATATGACTCCTGCCCTGCACACCTGGCGCCCCGCTCTGCATTTTCTTCTTCTTCCCTATTCTTGAGTCTTTTGGAATGACGCACAGTCAAAGTTTTTGCGAACGTCTCGCACTGGTGCGAGAGCAACATAAGGCCAATGTGGCTTCCTTTACCTCTTCTCTGGTTCGCCCTCTCGCCCCATCGTCTCGCCTGAAAAAGACGAAGGCTGGGGGCCCATCATCTGCCGCAGGAGATTTGTCTCGCGTCGCTTTGGAAACCATCCCTACTCCTCATGCGCCCTCCACGGTAAAAGAGGTGGGTACTTGCTTTTACCACTATTATCTCCGCGACCGGGTGCTCTCTCTTGTTGACTAATGCTTTTTCAGGGGGCTCTTGTGGTTCCGCAGCCCCCGAAGAGTCCGCGAGATGGTTCTGCTGCCCGTTGCGAGGATTTCGATTCACAGCCCTCATCTACTCCCCCAACTACTCCCAGCGAGAGGAGGGACGACCCCTCACCGGCCGCCGATACCTCTCGCCATCCTGGTAAGGGACCTTCCCTCGCCCTTTTGAATCCCCTTCGCTACTCTCACTCCCTCCTACAAGTGCCTCTTCCACCTTGCCTTTGCACCCCTTGCGCAGATTCTCGGGCCAACTCTCCTATTGAGGAGCAGCCAAAGCGACTCTCCGTCTCGCCTCCTCCTGAAGACGGGATTGAAGACTATCTGGGTGACCCTTCAAATCCAGTAGAGATGAAGCGGAAGACGGCTGAGCTCTTCTGGAAGCACGTGCGCCACATCCACTCCTTGACTCTGGACAAGCAGGCCGCGGAGAAGCGCATCGAGTCGCTGGAAGGCGAGTGCGCTCGTCTATCTTCTGGAGCTAACGCCGAGCCAGATGTCGACGGCACCGACCCCGAAGCTATCATTAATGAGACCGATATGCAGCTCCGTCTCGCGCGCCGTGGTCTTGAATCCATCCGCTCCTTCCACTCGCGGAGTAGACCTCCTCGCGGTGGAGCTCGCGGTGGCCGCTGGGAATGGCGCCCGTACTGAAGAATGTTTGTCTCGCTATTCTTCTTTTTCTTCTTCTCGCAAAGGTTTGTAATAATGGTAGTCTCGCCAAAGTATGCAGGGAGCTTGGTTCCCTGCGGGACGATTTCTGGACATATATATTTTTATGGCTTAATTTTTCATTCCCTTTTTTAATCCTGCTTTTAATTTATGCTAAATATTTATATATTTTTCCTGATTGTGATGGGTCGCGCCGATCGAGGCTTAGGAGAGAGAAAAGCCATCGACTCTTCCCCTCCCCCCATATTTTCCCGCCCATTTAATCATTGGCTATGTATCAGTTATAAATATGTCTAGCCCGGGATTAGATGCTGCACTCTTCGCTTCTTCCGTTACCCGAATTCTTGGCTTTCTAACCTCTCCGTCTCGCCGGACCCTTCTCGCCTTCTTCTCTTAGATCTCTCGCCTATTTCTTCTTTCGTCTCGCCGAAGACCATTTCGCCAAAAAAGATGGGTAAGAAGAAGGTGGAGGAGGGTGAGGGGCGCAGCCGCTGCGGGAAGAGGTTTACTGATCATGACTTCCCGCTCGGCCGGCTCCCTCGAGAAGATCATGATAAGTTTGCCCACGAGTACCTGGGAGAAGGGGTCGAGTCGCGTCCTCCCAAGGTCGGCGAGTGCATCAACACTTATTACCCGGGGGAACTCGCTTTTCCCGTCTCGTATTTCGAGGCGGGGCTGCGGCTGCCCCTTTGGCCAGACGTGAAGCAGGTCTTCAAATACTTTGGTGTCGTTCCGGCACAGTTCAACCCCAACGCCATCTCGGTGTTGATCGCGTTTGCCTGCTACATGCGCCGGGAGCGCATCGAGTTTAGCTTGACGGCCTTCCGCAAGCTTTTCATCTACCACGCCAACGCCGATGGCGTCTCGTATTTTACCGGGCAGGGGGTCAAGGTATGCGAGATGCCTAACAAGAACCATCACTGGCTCACCCGATTCGTCTTCATCCGGGGAGACCGCGCGGACTTTGGCGGCATCCCTCTCGCGCCGGTCTCTCCGCCAGAGAGCTTCTACGCCACCCCCAAGTCAGCGGCCCAGAGAAGCTGCTGTGCGAGTACCTAGTTGGCAAGAACTTCGAGGTCAACTTCTTGCGGCGAGGTCTCGACTCGCTTCTCCCCGTGCTCCCGGGCGAAGGTATTCTTTTCTTATCCTTTCATTCTTCTCTTCTCGCTATTTGCCGTTTCGTTTCTTCCTAACCCCTACTCGCTTTTAGGTGAGCGAATTGTTCCAGCGTCCCCTCCTTACAAGAGCAATATTCACCCCGCCAAGGGTCTTGATCTCGCCAATGCAGCGGCAGAGGCGGCGAGAGAGTCCCTGGCGGTCATCCCGCCCAAGCGTCCCGAAGATGACACGGTCCCCTCTCGCTCCAGCCCTCCTAAAAAGAAGATGAAGAAGGTTGTAGTTATTTCCAAGGAAAGGAGGAAGGCTCCTCAAGGGAGCCCTATCTCTATAGGGGAAACTCCACCGCCTCTCTCGCCTAATCACCAGGCCGTCTCGCCTACTCGCGGGATGGTACTCTCTGCTCAACCTGCTGCCGCCTCCAACCTGCCCGCCGCGGCTTCCAACCTGCTAGCTGTTCCCCCTGAACAGGCGGCTGCCACCTCTTCTCGCGAGGGCGATTCCTCTGGCCGTCCCGCTCCCTCCTCTCACATGAATTACAATCTGGGTCTCGTGGTTCATGATGCCGTCGGCGACCCGGTTCTGTTGTGGGGGCGGGATGCCAACCGCGTGTCCATCTCCACTCTCCTTCCATCATGGAAGGAGCAAGAGTTCCCTTCCAGCCACGCCTTCGCCATCGGGTACGGCCTCTATGGTGGCCTTGACGCCACTTCGCCTGACAGCGAGTCCACCAAGGACCTTGTGCTGAAAACTTGCCATCACCAAATGCGGGCCTTGGAGTTCTCGCACCGTTCCTCTCGCCGCCTCATTTATATTAATTCAAAGTGGAAGGCTAGCGAGGAAAATCTGGAGGCGGAACGGGAGAAATCCACTGGTCTAGCGAGAAGGTTATCAGATGCCGAGTCCCTGCTCGCGAAGGCCCAAGGCGGCGTGGTAAGCCATGACTTTCTTTTCTCTTGGGTCTCTTTCCTTTCCCATCATTCTTGGCTAATTGCTAGGTCATCCCGCAGGATGCCGAGACGGCGGAACAACTGCGTTCGCGCGTGGCAGCTTTGGAGGAGGAGGTCCAGGTGTTGACGGCTGAGAACGCGCGCCTTCAGGCTGATACTGCGTCGTCGTCTCGCCGCGAGCCCTTCCAGACTCCCCCTCCACATTATTCTTATGAAGAAGTCGAGGAACAATGCCGAGACGCTGGCGTTCGTGCTGCAGAGCTGGTGCTGCAAATGATGAAAGACCTGGGGGTTGTGAAGGACGAGTCCGAGTCGGTGACTGCGAGCGATGATTCTTCATCTGACGAGGAGGACGGATGTGCCGCCTTCAAGATTTAGAATCACTCTCTCCTCTTTTTGATGTTGCAAAAACTTTTAAATCATATTTTTGCGGCATATGCCGAGTGACGAGCGAGTGCTCATTTTTGTTATCTCTATTTTTATTTTCTATTTCGCGAAGTTAATCTCTGGCTTATTTTTGCCTGCGGGACGGTGCTACCACTTCGTCTCGCCGCGTAACCTTTATATTTCTGCCTTTTTTATGTTCTACGTGGGACGGCTTCTCGACGCGTTTTCGGCCGCGAGCTGACGCAATGCCTTGCCTCGCGAGTGCCCTTTCGCTATCGGCGAGACGATCCTCAACAGCCATCCGCTGCGAGTACTGCCACCTGTCCTATTTCACACCCTTTTTCCCTTAGTTTATTTTTGTACTTTAGGACTAAGTCGAGATACTAAGGTGTAATGTTGCTTTAAGGGGACTTTTCACCTTATTCTGCCAAAGTGAATTCTTTGCCCTGTCGGTTTGATGCTGATGGAGATTGCCTGACCCAACCCTATCCCCCACAGGCGAGCCTTCGGACCTGCCAGCTAGATGGGAGCCTGCGCAGCGGGTCTACCTGGGGCCGAGCCGAGCTCGGGGTGCCGATGAAGATCTCAACTCAAAACCTATCCCCCAAAGGCGAGCCTTCGGGCCTGCCAGCTAGATGGGAGCCTGCGCAGCGGGTCTACCTGGGGCCGAGCCGAGCTCGGGGTGCCGATGAAGATCTCAACTCAAAACCTATCCCCCACAGGCGAGCCTTCGGACCTGCTAGCTAGATGGGAGCCTGCGCAGCGGGTCTACCTGGGGCCGAGCCGAGCTCGGGGTGCCGATGAAGATCTCAACTCAAAACCTATCCCCCACAGGCGAGCCTTCGGACCTGCCAGCTAGATGGGAGCCTGCGCAGCGGGTCTACCTGGGGCCGAGCCGAGCTCGGGGTGCCGATGAAGATCTCAACTCAAAACCTATCCCCCACAGGCGAGCCTTCGGACCTGCCAGCTAGATGGGAGCCTACGCAGTGGGTCTACCTGGGGCCGAGTCGAGCTCGGGGTGCCGATGAAGATCTCAACTCAAAACCTATCCCCCACAGGCGAGCCTTCGGACCTGCCAGCTAGATGGGAGCCTGCGCAGCGGGTCTACCTGGGGCCGAGCCGAGCTCGGGGTGCCGATGAAGATCTCAACTCAAAACCTATCCCCCACAGGCGAGCCTTCGGACCTGCCAGCTAGATGGGAGCCTGCGCAGCGGGTCTACCTGGGGCCGAGCCGAGCTCGGGGTGCCGATGAAGATCTCAACTCAAAACATATCCCCCACAGGCGAGCCTTCGGACCTGTCAGCTAGATGGGAGCCTGCGCAGCGGGTCTACCTGGGGCCGAGCCGAGCTCGGGGTGCCGATGAAGATCTCAACTCAAAACCTATCCCCCACAGGCGAGCCTTCGGACCTGCCAGCTAGATGAGAGCCTGCGCAGCGGGTCTACCTGGGGCCGAGCCGAGCTCGGGATGCCGATGAAGATCTCAACTCAAAACCTATCCCCCACAGGCGAGCCTTCGGACCTGTCAGCTAGATGGGAGCCTGCGCAGCGGGTCTACCTGGGGCCAAGCCGAGCTCGGGGTGCCGATGAAGATCTCAACTCAAAACCTATCCCCCACAGGCGAGCCTTCGGACCTGCCAGCTAGATGGGAGCCTGCGCAGCGGGTCTACCTGGGGCCGAGCCGAGCTCGGGGTGCCGATGAAGATCTCAACTCAAAACCTATCCCCCACAGGCGAGCCTTCGGACCTGCCAGCTAGATGAGAGCCTGCGCAGCGGGTCTACCTGGGGTCGAGCCGAGCTCGGGGTGCCGATGAAGATCTCAACTCAAAACCTATCCCCCACAGGCGAGCCTTCGGACCTGCCAGCTAGATGGGAGCCTGCGCAGCGGGTCTACCTGTGGCCGAGCCGAGCTCGGGGTGCCGATGAAGATCTCAACTCAAAACCTATCCCCCACAGGCGAGCCTTCGGACCTGCCAGCTAGATGGGAGCCTGCGCAGCGGGTCTACCTGGGGCCGAGCCGAGCTCGGGGTGCCGATGAAGATCTCAACTCAAAACCTATCCCCCACAGGCGAGCCTTCAGACCTGCCAGCTAGATGGGAGCCTGCGCAGCGAGTCTACCTGGGGCCGAGCTGAGCTCGGGGTGCCGATGAAGATACCTCTCCCTGTCATTAGGACTTCACGAGAAATAATGAACGAGAAAAAATTTGAGAAGTAGATTATATTAATTATGCTTTGAGTACATATCTTCTGCTCTCCCCTCTCATGGGTAGAAGCGTTTCAAGTCATCCCCACTCCAGGAATGGTTCAAGGTCCTACCCTCCACATCCTGGAGGTAGTAACCCCCCGCTTTCAACACTCTCTCTACAATATAAGGTCCCTCCTAATTTGGATTGAGCTTTCCCACCGGGGCGGACCTCCCTGCCGCATCGACCTTTTTTAGTACTAGGTCTCCTTCTGCGAATTGCTTTATCCTGATATGCTTGTCGAAGTATTTTGCCATTCGACGCTTGATCTCTTCCTGTCTGATGGCTGCTACATCTCGCAACTCCTCTGCCAGGTCTAGTGAGAGGCGCATGCCTTCTTCATTTTCCATCCTCCATGCCTCGTCTCCATCACCTGCAGCCGCAACTCGTGGGGATCTGACCTCGAACTCCACCGGTAGTACCGCCTCACAACCATGAGAAAGCTTGAAAGGGGTCTCGCCAGTGGCCGTGTTCGGGGTTGTTCTCAGAGCCCATAGGACCGAGGGGAGCTGCTCTACCCAATTCCCTCTCAGATTCTCCACCTTCTTCTTTAGCAAGTTAACGATAATCTTGTTTGCCGCCTCCACCTGACCGTTGCTCCTGGGGTGGTGGACGGAGGCAAACCTGAGGTCGATGCCCAGCTGAGTGCAGAAGCTGATGAACTCTTCGCTAGCAAACTGGGGGCCGTTATCCGTGACGATGGCCTGAGGCAGCCCGTGCCTGCAGATAACCTCCCCCCAGACGAAGTTCCTGATGACTTGGGAGGTCACCTTTGCTAACGCCTTCACCTCCAGCCACTTGGAGAAGTAATCTATCATGACCAGGAGGAATCTTCTTTGTCCACTAGCTGGAGGAAAAGGCCCAACCAGATCCATTCCCCAAATGGCGAAAGGCCATGGTGCTGTGATGCTTCGGAGCCTTTGAGCCGGCAAGAGCTGGAGGGGGGCGCAGAGTTGGCATTTTCGGCACTTCCTCGCAAACTCCGTCGCGTCTTTTCTCAGGGTGGGCCAGAAGTACCCCTGCCTGACCACCCTCGCTTCCAACGTCCTCCCTCCGGAATGACTGCCACATTCGCCGGAGTGTACCTCCTCCAGAATGTGTCTGGTCTCCTCCTCTGTTACGCATCGAGCTAGGAGACCTAAAAGCATCCTTCGGTGTAGTCCTCCTTCATGCATGAGATAATGAACTGCCTTATGGCGGAAGTTTCTTGCCTCCTTGGCCCCCTCAGGGAGGGTTCCTGTCAGAAAGAAGGTAACGAAAGGATCTACCCACGAGGGCCGCCGATCAACCTCCATTAGCTCCCCTTCTTCGATCGCTGGATGGAATAAATCAGTCAGGACACCCCCTTCCCAAGGTCCGAACTTAGCCAATCGATCGACAGCAGTGTTCTCTTCTCTGGGGACGTGTTGGATGGAGAACGTCCGGAACCCCCCGATGATCGTCCTCACCTTGGACAAGTATTTCACCAGGGTGGGCTCCCGAGCCTCGAACTCTCCACGTATCTGAGATGCCACCACCAATGAATCTGTGAAGACCTCAACGTCCTTAATCTCGAGCTCCTTAGCCAAGCGAAGGCCGGCTATCACTGCCTCGTACTCTGTTTGGTTGTTGGTTGTGGGGAAATACAAGACGACGGCCTGTTTTATGGTTACCCCCTGAGGATTTGTTAGTACCACCCCTGCTCCAAGGGAGTGCTTTCCCAAGGCCCCGTCGACCATCATCTTCCATGCTTCCGGTGGCCGCGGCTCCTCGGCCCCGACCTCCGCGACGTAGTCTGCCAAGAAGTCGGCCACCACCTGTGCCTTAATGGAGAGCCTTGGTACGAAGGAAATGTTGAACTCGCTCAACTCGATAGACCACTTGGCCAGCCTACCCGAGTGCTCTACCCCTTCAAAAATCTTTCGGAGAGGATGGTCCGTCACCACCCTAATCGAATGTGCCTGGAAATATGGCCGGAGCTTTCTGGCTGAAACAACCAAGGCGTATGCCAGCTTTTCTAGGATAGGGTAACGAAGCTTCGCCTTTCTTAGGATCCTGCTAACATAATAAATGGGCAGCTGCTTCTTTCCCTCTTCTCTGACTAGGACGGAGCTCACCGCCTCTGCTCCCACTCCTAGGTACATGATCAGATCTTCCCCCTCTTTTGGGCTTTGAAGCAGAGGAGCCAGGGAGAGTTGCTCCTTCAGCTTTTGAAAAGCTCATTCGCACTCCGCTGTCCATTCAAATCTTTGATTCCCCCGTAGCACTTTAAGGAAAGGTGAGCACTTCTCCCCTGACCTAGAGAGGAATCTGCTAAGGCCGACCAGCTTTCCTGTCAAGTGCTGCACCTCCTTAGCGTTTCGCGGTGATCCCAGCTCCAGAATGACTTTTACTTTATCAGGATTAAGTTCTACCCCTTTCGGGGTCAGAAGGTGCCCAAGGAACTTCCCACGACTGGCCCCGAAAACACATTTTAAGGGGTTCAACCTCATTTTGAACTTCCTCAAGGTGGCGAATGTCTCCTCCAGATCCTGGAGATGCGAGTTTACCCCCTTGCTCTTTACCATGAGATCATCAACGTAGACTTCTAGGTTCCGACCCCCCTGGCCCTGGAAAACTCGATCCATCATCCGTTGGTATGTCGCTCCCGCGTTTTTTAACCCGAAGGGCATCATATTATAACTAAAGCACCCTTCCGTTGTGATGAAGGAGACGTCCTTGACGTCAGGAGGGTGCATCCGGATCTGATGGTAACCTGAAAAAGCATCCAGAAAACTCATAACAGAAAAACCAACGGCTGAATCAACCAGCGCGTCGATTCGAGGAAGGGGGTAGCAATCCTTAGGGCATGATTTATTTAATAACGAAAAATCAATACACATTCTCCATTTTCCTCCCCCCTTCTTCACCATTACAACATTGGAGATCCAGCCTGGGTATTGGATCTCTGAGATGAAGCCCGCCTTCAGGAGCTTCTTGACCTCCTCGCGAATGGGCTCCCCCAGCTTGGTGGCGATGGCTCTCATCTTCTGACGTATGGGGCGCGTCCGAGGGTCCAGATTTAGGTGGTGGCAGGCCACGTCCGTGTTAGAAAGCAGCAAAAGAGAGAACAAGCAGAATAACTTTTGAATAATCGAAATTTTATTATCCAAAATTGATGTCTATTACAAAGGTATGCCCTCCCTTATATAGAATGGAGGAGAGAAGAGAGAGTACAAATAAGAGATGTGGGACTAAAAAATACAAGTTAAGCGGACTGTACAAGGTAAACCGCACAAGCCGCGCGGTTAGACAGAAGGGCTAACCGCACGGCTAACCATAGGAGAAGCAGATAGGTCGCCGGTGAAGATCGCTAGACCGCCCGGTTAACAAGCCGACGAGTCAAGCCGCCAGACCGCGCGGTCTCCAACTCGCCAAGACAGACCGCCCGGTCTCCAACTTTAACACTCCCCCTCAAGCTGGAGCATATATATCAACCATGCCCAGCTTGTCACAAACATGCAGAAACGAGGCGGAAACTGGCTTGGTGAAGATGTCAGCCAGCTCTTTATCAGACGTGACAAAAGGAGTGCAAATCTGTTCTTTTAAAATCTCTTCACGAATGAAATGGCAGTCGACCTCAATGTGCTTGGTTCTTTCATGGAATACCGGATTTTTGGAGATGTATATGGCGGCCTTGTTATCACAGAACATAGGTAGAGGATGGTTGTACACCTCTCCTAAGTCTAGCATGAGAGCCCGCAGCCACTTTAATTCACAAGTGGTTGACGCCATACTGCGATACTCAGCTTCTGCACTGGACCTGGAGACAACAGACTGCTTCTTGCTCTTCCAGCTCACCAGATTTCCCCCAACAAATGTGCAAAATCCTGAGGTTGACTTGCGATCCCCTTTGTCATCAGCATAACTTGCATCTGAGTAGGCTTCAATCCTCAGATGACCATTCTTTTGAAAAAGTAGTCCTTTCCCAGGCGCTGCTTTGACATACTCCAAGATCCGCAAGGCGGACTGTAGATGACACTCCCTAGGCGCTTGCATGAACTGACTCACCTTACCTACAGCATAGGAAATGTCGGGTCTGGTCACTATGAGGTATATGAGCTTACCAACCAGACGCCTGTACCGCGAACTATCTGAAAGAGGAGGCGAATCATCTGTCCAGGTTTTGTCCTCCCCAGTGGCCATGGGGCATCGGGCAGGTTTTGCTCCAGTCAATCCTGCCTCTTTTAGAAGATCAAGGGCATACTTGCGCTGAGAGAGAACTAAGGAGTCGGGCTTCCGAGCAATTTCGATCCCCAGGAAGTACTTTGGAGAGCCCATATCTTTAGTGATGAGATGTTGGCGAAGATGTCGCTTCGTCAGGGCTACCCCTTCCTGGTCATCGCCGGTGAGAAGAATATCATCGACATACACAGCCAGAACCACCAGCCCAGAAGGAGTTTTACGAATAAAGAGAGAGTGATCAGCAGAGCTTCGCACAAAACCAACAGCCGCCACAATGCCGCTGAACTTGTCAAACCAAGCTCGAGGACTCTGCTTGAGGCCATAAATTGCCTTCTGCAACCGGCATACCCGTGTCTCCCCCTGAGCAACATACCCAGGAGGTTGCTCCATGTAAACGGCCTCGTGAAGGTCACCATAAAGGAAGGCATTCTTGACATCCAGCTGAGAGATCGGCCAATCGCGATTGACGGCCACAGAGAGAAGGACCCGGATAGTGCTGAGACGAGCCACGGGGGAGAAGGTGTCAAAGTAATCAACCCCATAAGTCTGAGTAAAGCCCTTAGCAACAAGGCGAGCCTTATAGCGATCCACCGTGCCGTCGGGGCCAAATTTGACCACAAAGACCCAGCGACAGCCAACAACATCAGTACCAAAGGGAGGGGGAACAAGAGTCCATGTCCCCCGCTCCGTGAGAGTCGCCATTTCCTCATCCATGGCCAGCTTCCAATGGGGAATCGCAAGGGCTTCCTGATAGGAACGAGGCGTGGCAGTAGCAGAGATAGCCAGCGCAAAGGCCCTGCGAGAAGGTGTGAGACGATCATAGGAAACAACAGCAGCCAGGGGGTGAAGGGTACATGTCCGCACCCCTTTGCGAAGCGCCACAGGGAGATCCAGGTCGGCAGCCCCCTCGGGATCCGGAGCGTCCGTGGCAGAGAGAGCTGGCCCGAGAGAAGAGAGCGACGGCGGCGTAGAGGGTGGAGATGGAGGTGGAGGTGGAGACGGGGGGGAGAGAGGAGGAGCGAGAGGAGGAGACGGAGAGGGAGGAGGAGGGGGTATCGCGGTAGGAGATAAGGGAACGAAGGGAATAGTAGGAGAGTCAGAAGGTGGGGAAGGAGAGGAGGAGGGAGCGGAGAAGTAGGAGGCATTCTCGAAGAAGGTAACGTCAGCAGAGACGAACTGCTGACGAAGAACAGGGTTAAAGCAACAATAGCCTTTCTGAGTGGTGGAGTACCCCAGAAAGACACATTTGGTGGAGCGGGCAATAGCGGGCGCTGAAGGAGAGAGGTAACAGCAGCGATGCGGGCAGCGGTGGCATCTAAAGTGGGAGAGTCAGCCTCACCCAGAATTTGCTGGCGGATCATGTCATAAGTATCGGGAAGCCGGAGCAGATAGCACACAACCAGAAGCTCCTGGAAGTGCTTGTGTTGTTGAGCCAAATCCGCAGAAAAGGGGCGATTCTGAAGAATCTCAGCCCCAAGAGCCTGGACCTGTTGGTAGGCAGCAGCAGGAGACAAGGTGGGACGGGCAAAGAGGTCCGCATACAACGTATAGATGCGGGAAGTCTGAGCCCCTTTGGAGTACAAAGCGGCAAGATGAAGCCAAGCGGCCTTGACCGTCTCATCATGACGTATGACGGGAAGGCACTCATCAGAAAGACTGTTCGCAAGCCAAGTACGCACAAGCGCGTCACTGGCATCCCAGTCATCAAAGAGAGGGGAAGTGATAGGAGGTGGGTCATCAACGAGGTGGTGGCGTTTGCGTTGTGAGCGAAGAAGAAAGGTGAAAGAGACGCTCCAGTCCGGGTAGTTGGAGCCAACAAGTTTGGAAACGGTCCCAAGGTTCCCGGAAGGAGTAGGGGGAAGAGGAGGTGCCGGATTGGCAACAGAGGTGGTGGCAGTAGAGGCATCAGAAAAAGCCATCGCAGCTGGAAACAGGGGAAGCCGGGCGGTTAGGATACAACCCGCACGGATAGGAAGAAAAGCTGCAGCGGTCTCGAGGGTAGAAACCAGCGGCCAGAAAAGCCACGACCAAACCGCAGACGCAAGCAGAGGGGAAGAAGTCGAGCGGCTAGAGGACAAGCCGCACGAACAGGAGCAGGGACAAAAACAGGTCGCTGCGATAGGAGGCAGCGGGTAGGAAACAACCCGCGCAGAGAAAGAAGGGCGGCAGCGGTCTCAAGGGAATAAATCCAGCGGCCAGAAGGGCCACGACCTAGCTGCAGACACAAACAGAGGGGAAGAGGTCGAACGGCTAGAGGACAGGCCGTGCGAACAGAAGAAGTCGGCCGGCGAGAGAACAGGCCGGGCGAGCAGAAGAATTCGAACGGCTAGAGAATAGGCCGCGCGAATAGAAGGCAAACCGGCACTACAAGCCGGGCAGACAGTAAGACACAGAATCAGGAGGAGTAGATCGAGTCCTCTGATACCATGTTAGAAAGCAGCAAAAGAGAGAACAAGCAGAATAACTTTTGAATAATCGAAATTTTATTATCCAAAATTGATGTCTATTACAAAGGTATGCCCTCCCTTATATAGAATGGAGGAGAGAAGAGAGAGTACAAATAAGAGATGTGGGACTAAAAAATACAAGTTAAGCGGACTGTACAAGGTAAACCGCACAAGCCGCGCGGTTAGACAGAAGGGCTAACCGCACGGCTAACCATAGGAGAAGCAGATAGGTCGCCGGTGAAGATCGCTAGACCGCCCGGTTAACAAGCCGACGAGTCAAGCCGCCAGACCGCGCGGTCTCCAACTCGCCAAGACAGACCGCCCGGTCTCCAACTTTAACAGTCCGCATCAATACCCGACATGTCCGCCGCGCTCCAAGCGAAGACGTCGACGTTGCTCTGAATGCAGGCCCGCATCCGCTCCTGGTCTTCGGGACTCAAGCCCCCGCTGATCCGTACCCTTCTTACCTGCCCCTGGCTGGTGCGGACCTCCACCTCCACCACTTCCTCGGCCACCTCCAGCCGCGACTGCTCCCAACTGTCCCCTGCTTCTTCTTCCTGCTCCAGCTCTTCCTCCCCTCCTGCTCCCTCAACTTCCATCACCTCGTCCTGCTGCTGCTCAATTTCCATGCCCCTTCGGGCTTCCTCCTCAGCCCCTTCTTCTCCCACTTTCTCCTGCATTCTTTCTCGTGGCTCCAACTCCCCGCTCCTCCGGACTTCCTGCACATCTCCTCCCCTCTGCTCCTCCTCAATCTCCATTGCCCCCTCCGGGCTCTCCTGATGCTGCTCGACCTCAACACCCCCCTGAGCCTCCTGCACACCTCCTCCTTGCTGCTTCTCAGTCTCCTCTCCACCGCCTTCCTTTTTGGTTCCTCCTCTCGTTTCCTCTGGGCTCACCTCTTCTTCTCTGATAGCTTCTTCTTGCGCCGTCATCTCCTTCTCCAACTCCTCCGCCTCTGCCATCCAAGATATGGTGTTAATCGCCGTGACGTAGCATTGCCTCGCCACTTTTGGATCCCCCCTGACCCTGACCTGCACCCCTCCATTGTTAAACTTGAGGCATTGATGGAAAGAGGAGGGGACGCAGCGAAAGGTGCTGATGAGGGAACGCCCAAAGATGGTGCTGTAGCTGCTCGGGGCGTCTACAATCACGAACCGGCAGTTCCGTGACACGCCCCCCAACCTCACATGCAGCCCTACTCCCCCTTCTACTTCTTTTCTCTCCCCGGATAATCCGAACAACGGTCCATCCGAGGCCAAAATCCTCTTGGCTTCCACCTGCATCTCATCGAAGGCCCTCTTAAAAATCACATTTACGGAGCTCCCGTTATCCACTAGGATCTTGGAGACCGTAAAGTTTTCCACCGCTGTCTGGATCACCAAGGCGTCGCAGAATGGGTCCTCGTACTCTGACATATCCTCTGAAGAGAAGGTAATCTTTTCTAGCGGGGGCGGGGTTTGGGAGGTCGAGGCTACCCCCTTCCGGAACATGGTCTGGAGGCTCCCCTTTCGGGTGGCCTCGATCCCAATCCCTCCATGGATGGCCCCGATTCCTCCCCGGGTTCCTACATCCACCCGGTCCTCGCACCTGTCTTCCGCCTCCCCTTGCTGCATTTCCTCGATCCTTACTGGCGGATCCTACCTCCTCAAACCTCTGCCTCTCTCATCTCCAAGAATTCTGGGCAAGTGGCTGTAGCGTGACCTCCCTCTTGATGGAAGTCACAGAAAGGCAACGCCACCCCACCCCTTCTTCCTTCTCCTCTTCCTCTCCTTCCTCCCCGAGCTCCTCTTCCTCGACCGATCCCCATTGCCTCCTGCTGATGCTGAAAACGATCCCTCGCTCCCTGTCTCCATGCTGGTTGATCGAACCTGTAACGCCCCGAAACTCAAAGGAGCAAAGGGGGACGTTTTGGGCCAGTTTTGGTTTCTGGCTGAAGGCACACGGCCTGGGACACAGGCGTGTCCCAGGGCGTGTCAAGCGTGTGTCGACACTTAGCCGCGAAGTCGTCGAGTTATTCTCGACGATTCGTCGAGAATGGGCACACGGCCTGCGACACGGGCGTGTCGCAGGGCGTGTCGACCCGTGTCGACACTTAGCCGTGAAATCGTCGAGTTATACTCGACGATTCGTCGAGAATGGGCACACGGCCTGCGACACGGGCGTGTCGCAGGGCGTGTCGACCCGTGTCGACGATCGTCAAGGTGAAATCGTCGAGATTCACTCGACGATCGTCGAGTCAAGGCACACGGCCTAGGACACGGGCGTGTCCAAGGCCGTGTCATCGAGTCGTCGATCTTCCCTCGACGAAATGTCCCGTGTACACGGCCTGGGGGCCCAGGCGTGTCAAGGTGACACGGGCAAGGACACGGGCGTGTCCTCGAACCCGTGCAGTGCTCGGGTTGAAAACGGGAGAAAATCATGGGGTACACGGCCGGCTACACGGCCGTGTCAGCTGGAACACGGGCGTGTCAGCTCGAACACGGGCGTGTTCGATACCCGTGTGCGTGTCCAGGAGATTCGATTTTGACGGCGAATGCGACACACGGCCCTGGACACGGGCGTGTTCCAGGCCGTGTTCGGTCCAGATTGGGCATTTCAGCCCCGAATCAAAGCCGTTCGTTTCCTTGATTGAAGATCCAATGGCTGGGGGTTGTTCCTGGGAGGATATACCCGGGAGTTGACTTGAAATCCATCATTTTTCTTACCTTTTCATCTCTCCAAACCCTTGGAGAAAGAAGAGCTAAGGCAAGAGGAAGAGGAGCTAGATCCGCCATTGGAGGAGCTTCGGAGCTCCGAATCGCAAGCCGACTCCGGATCCACGGAGGCAACGCAAGTGCGGTGATTTCTATCTGATTACTTTTCGATGGCGCCAAAGAGGAACGCAAGGGTAACGATCCTCATCTTGAGCACTAATAGCTCTTTTTCTTAGCATAGGAAGCCCCCTCTCGTGAGTTTGCGGAGAGTTGGAGGCGTTCCTTCGGGTAGATATGTAAAGTCCCCGTTGTTTAGAGTCCGTATGCGAGAACGGACATAGGCATTTTGGTTGAAGCCTACCCGGACATGTTAGTCCGGATCGGTGATGTTGCATTGCATAAGGCCGGAGAAGACTCCGTGCTATTGGGTGTTTTCGGGTTTTCTACGCGGTAGATTGCAGCAGGGAGCCTTGGGGACTAACCCAAAGGTGCACCCGGAAAACTGGGTGGATACGAGATCTTGCCAACTTGGTGGCCTGAGAGCCAACTTGAACATAACTGGGTTATGTGATTTGTGATGGACACGGGACTCGGTGGAAGTTTGACCCGCGCATATGGCTTAAATTGTCGTTGCGACGTGAGCACGGGTTAGATGGAACCGTACCCGTTCTATGTCGTTCGGTTAAAGAGACCTAAAGGCACGTGGCACTTACCGTTGACATAGAATAGGGTCTTCGGCGGTCGATGACTTAAATTGACGTGACCAATGCCAGGAAGACAAATTGCTCATAGGATTATCCGTCTGTTGGCGGTGGTGAGTCCGGAATGTTGGTGACTTAAATTGACGCGACATGGACCGGTTCACCGAGAATGTGCCCTGAGTGCACGATGCGTGTGGCCGCGCGAGCCAACGTCTGTGATGAAATGGCTTTTGTTATATGCATTGCTCGCTTATGCTAATGAAATGCAGGGAAGGAGCATCGCCGCCCCGAGTTGGGGGCGGGATCGTTATAATTTGGTCAGCATTGCTGACCGTTGCCTTGTTTACCACCGTGCGGTGGTTTGTTGCTTGCAGGTGCAGCTGGACCAAGCGGTCAATAGTGGGCTAAAGCCCTTTTTGCGAAGCTGGCCCTTGAAGGCCCAAGTGGAAATGTTTTCTATTTTATTCATGTATGGCCGGCCTGCGTGCCGAGGTTGGTAAATCATGTAACAGACAAGTGAAACATTTTGTAAGGCCTTAAGGCCGATTTTGGGTATTTTGTATACATTCCTAAATGTTGTATTAGTGAACATTCGTGCTCTTATGCTGGGTTCTTGTTTACAACTTATATAAACTGCTTCCGCTAGAATGCTCTGTGTAGGACGTTGAGATTGGTTGGATGGTTTCCATAAGTAACCACCCGGTTTGTCTGTGGTATATGGCGTCGGGCCCCGGCCGGACCTACTGCTATATGCTATGCGACGGATAGGGGGTGTTACAATTTGGTATCAGACTACTGGTTTTGGTCGGGCTTAAAGTGAATTCGTGGGCAAATTCTTTTTAAGGGGTGGTGAGCACATTGTGTGCGTCATCGTTATAACGGTAAAAGAACCCATGAATGTCCACTTAGGAATGAAAATACTCGTGTTTGAGGAACCTGCGTGTTCCTATAATTGCTGTTTGCAATGTTCTTTGGTCGCTTAACGGTGTTTTGTACCACTATAGGTGACCAGAAGTGGTGTTGGGCCGTCAGAACGCCGAGGTTCTGAGGCTAGTAGTGCACCGGAAGTTGCTCCCGCAACACCTTTGTCGGCTGAAAATATAAGATTGGTGGCTGAAGCGGTGTTGGCCGTGATTAATGCGCAGCCTGGGAGGCAAGCGCAGCAGCCCGCTCCCGTGATGGAGCAAGAACCTCTGCAAGAGGCTGAGCCGAGGAGGGTGGAGCAAGTGATTGTGGAACCAATAGTGCCAAGGAGGGCAACTGAGAGGCAGCTGAAGCATGTAATGAGCTTTAACCCTCCGCTATTCTCGGGGTTGGGAACCCCATCTCAGGCTGAAGACTGGCTCTCCAGGGTGAAGAGAGTCATGACAGCGACGGAGACGGAGGAGTGGCAGATGACCACCATCGCTACGTTCCTGCTGGACGGTGAAGCGAGGATGTGGTGGGAAGGTTTGGAGCTGCATCATCGCTACGTTCCGATGGAAGAGTTCTTGGGATTGTTCTTGGCAAGATACCTCCCTTCTACTCAGAGGATTTCAATGGAGAATGAGTTCCTGAGGTTGGTACAGGGTGAGAGGAGCGTGGATGAATATCTCCACGAGTTTACGCGGTTGAGTCGTTATGCGAGCTCTACCATCATGGATGAGGAGCGCAAGACTAATCGTTTTTATGAAGGCTTGAGGGATGAGCTGAGACTGTTACTGTCGGGGCCGATGACGCAAGGTTTCTTAACCTTGGTCAATACTGCCCGGTCCTTGGAGAAGGACATGAAGAGTGTGGAAGCGAAGAAAAGCTTGAGTGAAAAGAAATCTGAGTTCAGAGTGCCGACTGCTTCAAAGTCAGGCTATCGGAGGACTTTCAAGAAGCATAGGACTTCGGGTCCAGCTCCTTCTGGCGCTTCTGGGGCGACTACGGGTCGGACCCCGGGTGCGTGCTTTACGTGTGGAAAGACGGGGCATTTCGCCCGTGATTGTTGGAGCGGACGTCCTAAGTCCGAGAGGAGGCCAGGAGCTACCTACGAAGAGAAGGGAAAGGCGGTGGAGTCGACCGCATCCCACTATGCTCCGGCCCAACCAAGGGTCTACAATCTTGGCCAACAGGAGGCCATTAAACAAGCCGATGTGGTGCAGGTACGGTTTAATTTATAGCAAGTTAATTTCTTTAAATACTTGTTATGTATATGTTACCTTACCACTGCTTGTTTAGGATTTGTTTTGATTTGTGAAAATCCGGCACGAGCACTCTTCGATACGGGAGCTTCACACTCCTTCTTGTCCGAAGGATTTATATCATGCATCGGAGTCCCTTCTTCGATGGCGAAGGATAATTTGGATGTGTTGTTGCCCAATGGGTGTTCGATGCGAGCGGTTAGGATCTGCGATGTTAAGATTCGTATTGGAGAGCAGGAGTTTGACCTGCGGGCGTCTTTACTGCCGTTAATGGAGTTCGACGTCATATTTGGCATGGACTGGCTCTCGGAGCAGCAGGCCCATATAGATTGCGGTAGCAAGGAAGTAAAGCTGGGAGCGAGTCGTGAGACGACTTTTACGGGCTTAAAGGGGTCGAGCAAGACGTTGATGTCTGCTCTTCAGGTGGTGAAGGCGGTTCGTGCTGGAGCAGAACTGTTCTTTACACTAGTGGAGGTTGCAAAGCCGAAGCCCGCTTTGGATTGTATTTCAGTGGTATCAGAATACCCTGATGTGTTCCCCGCAGATCTTCCTGGAGCCCCGCCTCAACGGGAGATAGATTTTACGATCGAACTAGTGCCAGGTGCAAAGCCTGTGTCACGATCTCCGTATCGGCTAGTGCCTAAGGAAATGGCGGAGCTGAAAGTTCAACTGCAAGAGTTGTTGGAGCAAGGGTATGTGCGCCCGAGTTCTTCGCCTTAGAGCGCACCGGTCCTCTTTGTTAAGAAGAAGGACGGAAGCTTGAGATTATGTATTGATTATCGGGAGCTAAACAAGCTGACTGAGAAGAACAAGTACCCGATCCCCCGGATTGATGATCTCTTCGATCAGTTAGTCGGGTCGACGGTGTACTCGAAGTTGGACCTCAAGGCTGGGTACTATCAGCTGCGAATAAGGGAGAGTGATATCCCAAAGACAGCGTTTAGTACGAGATACAGGCATTATGAGTTTACGGTCATGCCGTTTGGGCTGACTAATGCGCCGTCAGTATTCATGGACTTGATGAACAGGACGTTTAGGGAGTACCTGGACCATTTCGTGATCGTATTCATCGACGATATTTTGGTGTACTCGCAAAGTGAGGAGGATCACTTCAAGCATCTACATTTGGTGTTGGAGACACTCAGGAGAAACCAGTTGTATGCCAAGTTCTCGAAGTGCGAGTTTTGGCTATCCTCAGTGGCGTTCCTCGGGCATATAGTGAGTGGAGAGGGTATTGCTGTGGATCCGGCGAAGATTGTTGCGATACGGGAGTGGCCTGAGCTTGCTACGGTAGCAGAAGTCCGGAGCTTTTTGGGGCTTGCTGGCTATTATAGGTGCTTCGTAGAGAACTTCTCGCGGATAGCGTTACCTCTCACTACTTTGACGAGGAAGGATCATAAGTTCGTTTGGACGCCGGAGTGCGCGCGAGCTTTTGAGGAGTTAAAGTGTCGGTTGACCACGGCGCCTGTGCTGAGTTCGCCGGTTGGAACCGAAGGCTATGAGATATATAGCGATGCTTCAGGCGGCGGTTTGGGTTGCGTGCTACTGCAGCACGGAAGCGTGATAGCTTATGGCTCGAGACAGCTAAAAGTGCACGAGAGGAATTATCCGGTCCATGACTTGGAGTTAGCGGCCGTGATTTTTGCCTTGAAGCTATGGAGACACTATTTGTACGGTGTGAAGATTGATATCTACACCGATCACAAGAGTCTAAAGTACCTGATTGATCAGAAAGATCTGAATATGCGGCAGCGTAGGTGGATGGAGTTCCTGGGGGACTATACATTCAAGATCCACTACGTGCCTGACAAAGGGAATGCGGTTGCGGACGCGTTGAGTCGCTGAGCCCCAGCTCAAGCGAATTGGCTATCAGTGCATGATGAGCGGTTGGTGCAGGAGCTGGAGGTGTTGGAGATTGTTTGTGTGGATAAGCAAGCAAGTGCTGAAGCAGTTCTGAATTGGACCGAAGTGCAATATGACCTGGCTGATCGGATTCGGCAGACTTTGGATATGGATGCTCATATGAAGCAGTTCATGATAGAGGCTCTGGATGAGTCAAATTCCCAATTCGTCGTGGAGGACGGATTGATGTGGAGAGACGGTCGTCTGTGCGTCCCAAGCGTGGGCAATTTACGGGTGGAGTTGTTGTACGAGGCACACCATACCAAGTACTCGATTCACCCGGGGAGCACGAAGATGTACCGCGACGTCAAGAAGCTATTTTGGTGGCCGGGTTTGAAAAAGGATGTGGCGCTATACGTAGCGAAGTGCCAAACCTGCGCCTTAGTAAAGGCGGAGTGCCAAAAGCCGGGAGGATTTCTTAAGCCCTTGCCTATTCCGGAGTGGAAATTTGACGACATCTCTATGGACTTTGTGCACGGTTTGCCAAGGTCGCAAAAGGGGAACGACGCCATCTGGGTGGTCGTGGATCGATTAACGAAGGTGTCACATTTTATTCCGCATAGGAAGGACGATCCGGTGGAGAAGCTGGCAAAGCTTTATGTGGATAATATAGTACGGCTTCATGGTGTGCCCCGCAGCATCGTGAGTGACCGTGATGGGCGGTTCACGTCCAATGATTGGAGGCTGGTGCAGCAAATGTTGGGAACAAAGCTGAAGTTTAGCACAGCCTTTCACCCGCAAACGGATGGGCAGACCGAGAGGGTCAATAGAACCATGGAAGACATGCTTCGCATGTGTGTCTTGGACTTTGGAAAGCAATGGGAGGACTACCTTTATTTGGTGGAGTTCGCATACAACAACAGCTACCAAGCAAGTATTCAGATGACGCCTTTCGAGGCCCTATATGGTAGAAGATGTCGCACGCCGTTGTCTTGGTTAGAAACAGGCGAGTCGAAGTTGTATAAGCGATCGGAAGTGGATGATGCTACTTCTTTGGTGAGAACCATTCGGGAGAGGTTACTCATCGCTCAGTACCGGCAAGCAAAGTACTATAATGCCAAGCACAGGAACGTGGAGTTCGCTGTGGGTGATTATGTGTACCTAAAGATCAAGCCGTTCAAGGGTGTCTCGCGGGTGCGACGGTTGAAAAAGCTAAGCCCGAGGTACCTTGGACCGTTTGAGGTTCTGGAGCGAGTTGGAGAAGCGGCCTATAGGTTGAAGCTTTCGGTGGAGCTAAGTGGTTTACACGATGTGTTCCACATTTCGGTGCTTCGGAAGGCGGTGCAAGAGCCTACGCAAGTGATCGCGGTCGATCAAGTGCCGGTGGATAGTGGGCTAACGACAAAGGTCAAGCCCGTGCGGATTGAGGACTCGGAGGTCAAGCGGCTACGCAATAAAGAGATCAGGATGGTCAAAGTCCGGTGGGACAATTGCGGTTGTGAGGAGCTCTCTTGGGAGCGAGAGCAGACTATGCTTGACGAGTATCCGGAGTTGTTCCGCTCAGGTACAAATGTTGTTTTTGTATATCTTTCCTTTATGTAATTTCGTGGGCGAAATTCTTTTAAGAGGGGGAGAGTTGTAACGCCCCGAAACTCAAAGGAGCAAAGGGGGACGTTTTGGGCCAATTTTGGTTTCTGGCTGAAGGCACACGGCCTGGGACACGGGCGTGTCCCAGGGCGTGTCAAGCGTGTGTCGACACTTAGCCGCGAAGTCGTCGAGTTATTCTCGACGATTCGTCGAGAATGGGCACACGGCCTGCGACACGGGCGTGTCGCAGGGCGTGTCGACCCGTGTCAACACTTAGCCGTGAAATCGTCGAGTTATACTCGACGATTCGTCGAGAATATGCACACGGCCTGCGACACGGGCGTGTCGCAGGGCGTGTCGACCCGTGTCGACGATCGTCAAGATGAAATCGTCGAGATTCACTCGACGATCGTCGAGTCAAGGCACACGGCCTAGGACACGGGCGTGTCCAAGGCCGTGTCATCGAGTCGTCGATCTTCCCTCGACGAAATGTCCCGTGTACACGGCCTGGGGGCCCAGGCGTGTCAAGGTGACACGGGCAAGGACACGGGCGTGTCCTCGAACCCGTGCAGTGCTCGGGTTGAAAACGGGAGAAAATCATGGGGTACACGGCCGGCTACACGGCCGTGTCAGCTGGAACACGGGCGTGTCAGCTCGAACACGGGCGTGTTCGATACCCGTGTGCGTGTCCAGGAGATTCGATTTTGACGGAGAATGCGGCACACGGCCCTGGACACGGGCGTGTTCCAGGCCGTGTTCGGTCCAGATTGGGCATTTCAGCCCCGAATCAAAGCCGTTCGTTTCCTTGATTGAAGATCCAATGGCTGGGGGTTGTTCCTGGGAGGATATACCCGGGAGTTGACTTGAAATCCATCATTTTTCTTACCTTTTCATCTCTCCAAACCCTTGGAGAAAGAAGAGCTAAGGCAAGAGGAAGAGGAGCTAGATCCGCCATTGGAGGAGCTTCGGAGCTCCGAATCGCAAGCCGACTCCGGATCCACGGAGGCAACGCAAGTGCGGTGATTTCTATCCGATTACTTTTCGATGGCGCCAAAGAGGAACGCAAGGGTAACGATCCTCATCTTGAGCACTAATAGCTTTTTTTCTTAGCATAGGAAGCCCCCTCTCGTGAGTTTGCGGAGAGTTGGAGGCGTTCCTTCGGGTAGATATGTAAAGTCCCCGTTGTTTAGAGTCCGTATGCGAGAATGGACATAGGCATTTTGGTTGAAGCCTACCCGGACATGTTAGTCCGGATCGGTGATGTTGCATTGCATAAGGCCGGAGAAGACTCCGTGCTATTGGGTGTTTTCGGGTTTTCTACGCGGTAGATTGCAGCATGGAGCCTTGGGGACTAACCCAAAGGTGCACCCGGAAAACTGGGCGGATACGAGATCTTGCCAACTTGGTGGCCTGAGAGCCAACTTGAACATAACTGGGTTATGTGATTTGTGATGGACACGGGACTCGGTGGAAGTTTGACCCGCGCATATGGCTTAAATTGTCGTTGCGACGTGAGCACGGGTTAGATGGAACCGTACCCGTTCTATGTCGTTCGGTTAAAGAGACCTAAAGGCACGTGGCACTTACCGTTGGCATAGAATAGGGTCTTCGGCGGTCGATGGCTTAAATTGACGTGACCAATGCCAGGAAGACAAATTGCTCATAGGATTATCCGTCTGTTGGCGGTGGTGAGTCCGGAATGTTGGTGGCTTAAATTGACGCGACATGGACCGGTTCACCGAGAATGTGCCCTGAGTGCACGAGGCGTGTGGCCGCGCGAGCCAACGTCTGTGATGAAATGGCTTTAGTTATATGCATTGCTCGCTTATGCTAATGAAATGCAGGGAAGGAGCATCGCCGCCCCGAGTTGGGGGCGGGATCGTTATAATTTGGTCAGCATTGCTGGCCGTTGCCTTGTTTACCACCGTGCGGTGGTTTGTTGCTTGCAGGTGCAGCTAGACCAAGCGGTCAATAGCGGGCTAAAGCCCTTTTTTGCGAAGCTGGCCCTTGAAGGCCCAAGTGGAAATGTTTTCTATTTTATTCATGTATGGCCGGCCTGCGTGCCGAGGTTGGTAAATCATGTAACAGACAAGTGAAACATTTTGTAAGGCCTTAAGGCCGATTTTGGGTATTTTGTATACATTCCTAAATGTTGTATTAGTGGACATTCGTGCTCTTATGCTGGGTTCTTGTTTACAACTTATATAAACTGCTTCCGCTAGAATGCTCTATGTAGGACGTTGAGATTGGTTGGATGGTTTCCATAAGTAACCACCCGGTTTGTCTGTGGTATATGGCGTCGGGCCCCGGCCGGACCTACTGCTATATGCTATGCGACGGATAGGGGGTGTTACAGAACCTCCTTGGCTCCCGGAAATTATCTCTTCCCTGGAAGCCTCCTCCTAACTCCTGGGGGCGTCCCTCATGAGGCCTCCAACCTATCCGGTTGTTTGGCTCTCAGGCCCCCCGATGATTCTGCCCTTGGTGCCCCTGGCCTCGGGGTTCCTCCCTCCTTCTCTCTTCCCTCTGCTCCCTCTGCTCCTTTTGTTTTCCTGCTCCTGGTTCCTTTGCGTCGTCCTCCGCCAACCTGGCTAACCTCCTCGCAAACGCCGGATTGGCCCTCTCGAAATCCGTCTCCTTCGCCGCCCTCTCCATAAGTTCCTCAAAAGAGAGGGGGGGACCCTTTTCAGCTCCATGCTAAAGAAGCCTGGCCTCAGTCCCAGGGTGAATGCAAGCATCAGCGTATACCCAGGGACCTCCTAGACCTGGAGGATCTCCTCCTGAAACCGATCTACGTAGTGACCCAACGTTTCATCCTGGCTCTGCCTTACCGAGAACAAGCACTCCGCCTCCTTCTTACGCTTCTTCGATGTTGAAAACCTCAATAAGAAACCTCTCCGCAGATCCTCAAAACAGTAGATTGATCTTGCTGGCAACTGGTGGAACCAGTCCCGAGCCTTCTCCTTCAAGGTGATGGCAAACAGTCGACACTTGAACGCATCCGTCATTTGTCTTATCGAAACCACATCTTCAAACCATTGTATATGATGTACGAGATCATCCTTCCCTGAGTAGTAGGACATGTCGGGCTCCCGGAACCCCTCCGGCACCGGAGCCGAGATGACGAGTTCACTAAACGGGCTCTCGCCGACTGCTTGCCGAGAGGGCACGTCTCGCGGCCTCGGCTGGCTGGCCCGATCCGCGAGACCGTGTCCAGGGAAGAGCTCTCGCACAGCTGCATCCTTCTCGCCGCCTTCTGCAGGGATTTCCTCCCCGGGACGCTGGCCTGGGAAAAGCTCTCGCGCCGCCACGTCCCTCTCGCCAGCCTCCGTGGGGACCTCCTTCCCTGGGCGCTGACCAGGGGCGTTCTCGCCTAAAAGCGGGACCACCTCGATCGGGACCTGAGGCGTCACCCACTCGCTCCTTGCCGAGAAGGCCAAGCTTATGGTTTGCATGACCCCTCGCCTGAAGTCCTCCAGCATTTTCCTCGTCACCTCTTCTACCTGGGAGGGGGAACCTCCAGAACCAGATCCTTCTCCTTCACCTCCTGCCATAGGACCAAACTCAAACTTTTCTTGAATCGGCTACCTTCACGCTCACCACACCAGAACTGTTGAAGCCAAAATTTGACTCCGACAAATGTCCACGAAATAGGGGCGTAGCCGACTCCTACTTGGCCCAAGCTCCGACCTCCGACTGGTCGTGAAGGACTAGAAAACTGGCCCAAAGCCGCAGCAGGGAGGTCCCACCGCTTACCCGGAAGGTCACAGAGAGCTTCCCCTCCAAATCCAAAAGCTGGGCTTGGAGTTCCTCAGAAGACTGTGCCAAATCAATCCTCTTAAGAGTCTGAAAAAAATTTTCTCTTGAAGAACCCCTATGGGCTTATTTATAGATTTCAGAATCTGAACTGTCAATAACAAAACTGCACCGGTCTGAAATTACCGGGGTACCCTTGGCTGGGTCTGCCAACAGCCAAACTCCACTGTTCTGAGGAGCTATATGCAGTCCACTAAGGGTAAGAGGGTAAAAATACCCGGGGTAGAAGAGTAAAAACCTCTGTTTGACAGGGGAATATAACATATAATATAAAGAAAGGCCTCTTCTCGCCCTGACGAGTGGAAAGGTACCTACCGGCGAGAGGGGCCCCACTGCCCGTCTCGCCGGCGCCTCTCGCCCTTTACTGCGAGGTCTCCTGGCTGCTGGAGACTCTCTCACCCATGGAGGCCCTCTCGCCTCTGGAGGCCCTCTCGCCCCTTGGAGAGTCCATCATCTCGCCACTTGCGAGTGGGCCCCCCTGGTCCTATTTGCCTATCTCGATCTGTTTGCTTCTTGAGGGCTCTTTGCGAGCCCGAGGTTGTACAGTACCACTATAGGTGACCAGAAGTGGTGTTGGGTCGTCAGAACGCCGAGTTTCTGAGGCTAGTAGTGCACCGGAAGTTGCTTCCGCAACACCTCTATCGGCTGAGAACATACGATTGGTGGCTGAAGCGGTGTTGGCCGTGATAAATGCGCAGCCTGCAAGGCAGACGCAGCAGCTCGCTCCTGCGATGGAGCAAGAACCTCTTCAAGAGGCTGTGCCGAGGAGAGTGGAGCACGTGGTTGTGGAACCGGTAGTGCTAAGGAGGGCAACTGAGAGGCAGCTTAAGCATGTAATGAGCTTTAACCCTCCGTTATTCTCGGGGTTGGGAACCCCATCTCAGGCTGAAGACTGGCTCTCCAGGGTGAAGAGAGTCATGACAGCAACGGAGACGGAGGAGTGGCAAATGACCACCATCATTACGTTCCTTCTGAACGGTGAAGCGAGGATGTGGTGGGAAGGTTTGGAGCTGCATCATTTGAGAGGTAGGCAACTTATTGATGTCTCGATGGAGGAGTTCTCGAGATTATTCTTGGCTAGATACCTCCCTTCGACGCAGAAGATAGCGTTGGAGAACGAATTTCTGAAGTTGGTTCAGGGTAAGAAGAGCGTGGATGAATATCTCCATGAATTCACTCGTTTGAGTCGATATGCTAGCTCCACCATCGTGGATGAGGAGCGCAAGACTAATCGCTTCTATGAAGGCTTGAGGGATGAGTTAAGATTACTACTTTCGGGGCCGATGACGCAGGGTTTCTTAACCTTAGTCAATACTACCCGGTCCTTGGAGAAGGACATGAAGAATGTGCAAGCAAAGAAAAACTTGGGTGATAGGAAATCTGAGTTTAAAGTGCCGACTACTTCAAAGTCCGGCTATCGGAGGTCTTTCAAGAAGCATAGGACTTCGGGGCCAGCTCCTTCTAGTGCTTCTGGGGCGACTACGAGTCGGACCCCGGGCGCATGTTTTACTTGTGGAAAGACGGGGCATTTTGCCCGTGACTGTTGGAGCGGACGTCCTAAGTCCGAGAGAAGGCCGGGAGCTACATATGAAGAGAATGGAAAGGCGGCGGAGTCGACCGCATCCCATTATGCTCCGGCCCAACCAAGGGTCTATAATCTTGGCCAACAGGAGGCCATCAAACAGGCTGATGTGGTGACAAGTACGGTTTAATTTATAGCAAGTCAATTTCTTTAAATACTTGTTATGCACATGTTACCTTACCACTGCTTGTTTAGGATTTGTATTGATTTGTGAAAATCCGGCATGAGCACTCTTCGATACGGGAGCTTCACACTCCTTCTTGTCCGAAGGATTTATATCACGCATCGGAGTCCCTTCTTCGATGGTGAAGGATAAGTTGGATGTGTTGTTGCCCAATGGGTGTTCGATGCGAGCGGATAAGATCTGCGATGTTAAGATTCGTATTGGGAAGCAGGAGTTCGACCTGCGGGCGTCTTTACTTCCGTTGGTGGAGTTCGACGTCATATTTGGCATGGACTGGCTCTCGGAGCAGCAGGCCCATATAGATTGCGGTAGCAAGGAAGTCAAGTTGGGAGCTAGTCGTGAGACAACTTTTACGGGCTTAAATGGGTCGAGCAAGATGTTGATGTCTGCTCTTCAGGTGGTGAAGGCGGTTCGTGCCGGTGCAGAACTGTTCTTTACACTAGTGGAGGTTGCGAAGCCGAAGCCCGCGTTGGATTGTATTTCAGTGGTATCGGAATACCCTGATGTGTTCCCCGCAGATCTTCCTGGAGCCCCGCCTCAACGGGAGATAGATTTTACGATCGAGCTAGTGCCATGTGCAAAGCCTGTGTCACGATCTCCTTATCGGCTAGCGCCTAAGGAAATGACGGAGCTGAAAGTTCAACTGCAAGAGTTGTTGGAGCAAGGGTATGTGCGCTCGAGTTCTTCGCCTTGGAGCGCACCGGTCCTCTTTATTAAGAAGAAGGACGGAAGCTTGAGGCTATGTATTGATTATCGGGAGCTAAACAAGCTGACGGAGAAAAATAAGTACCCGATCCCCCGGATTGATGATCTCTTTGATCAGTTAGTCGGGTCGACGGTGTACTCGAAGTTGGATCTCAAGGCTGGGTACTATCAGCTGCGAATAAGGGAGAGTGATATCCCGAAGACAGTTTTTAGTACGAGATACGGGCATTATGAGTTTACGGTCATGCCGTTTGGGCTGACTAATGCGCCGTCAGTGTTCATGGATTTGATGAACAGGACTTTCAGGGAGTACTTGGACCATTTCGTGATCGTCTTCATCGATGATATTTTGGTGTACTCGCAAAGTGAGGAAGATCACTTAAAGCATCTTCATTTGGTGTTGGAAACGCTAAGGAGAAACCAGTTGTATGCCAAGTTCTCGAAGTGCGAGTTTTGGCTATCCTCGGTGGCGTTCCTCGGGCATATAGTGAGTGGAGAGGGTATTACTGTGGATCCGGCGAAGATCGTTGCGATACGGGAGTGGCCTGAGCTTGTTACGGTAGCGGAAGTCCGGAGTTTTCTGGGGCTTGCCGGCTATTATAGAAGCTTCGTAGAGAACTTCTCGCGGATAGCTTTACCTCTCACTCCTTTGATGAGGAAGGAGCATAAGTTCGTTTGGACGCCGGAGTGCGCGCGAGCTTTTGAGGAGTTGAAGTGTCGGTTGACCACAGCGCCTGTGCTGAGTTCGCCATGTGGGACCGAAGGCTACGAGATTTATAGTGATGCTTCGGGCAGCGGTTTGGGCTGCGTGCTACTGCAACACGGAAGTGTAATAGCTTATGGCTCGAGACAGCTAAAAGTGCATGAGAGGAATTATCCGGTCCATGACTTGGAGTTAGCGGCCGTGATTTTTGCCTTGAAGCTGTGGATACACTATTTGTACGGTGTGAAGATTGATATCTACACCGATCACAAGAGCCTGAAGTATCTTATTGATCAGAAGGATCTGAATATGCGGCAGCGTAGATGGATGGAGTTCTTGGGGGACTATACATTCAAGATCCACTACGTGCATGGTAAGGATAATGCGGTTGCGGACGCGTTGAGTCGTCGAGCCCCAGCTCAAGTCAATTGGCTATCGGTGCATGATGAGCGGTTGGTGCGAGAGTTGGAGGCCTTGGAGATTTTTGTGTGGACAGGCAATCAAGTGCTGAAGCAGTTCTGAATTGGACTGAAGTCCAATATGACCTGGCTGATCGTATTCGGCAGGCTTTGAATATGGATGCTCATATGAAGCAGTTCATGGTAGAGGCTCTGGATGGGTCAAATTCCCAATTCGTCGTGGAGGACGGATTACTCTGGAAAGACGGTCGTCTGTGCGTCCCAAGTGTGGGCAATATGCGGGTGGATTTGTTGTACGAGGCACACCATACCAAGTACTCGATTCACCCGCGGAGCACGAAGATGTACCGTGATGTGAAGAAACTGTTTTGGTGGCCGGGTTTGAAGAAGGATGTGGCGCTATACGTAGCAAAGTGCCAAACTTGCGCCTTGGTAAAGGCGGAGTGCCAGAAGCCGGGAGGTTTTCTTAAGTCCTTGCCTATTCCGGAGTGGAAATTCGACGACATCTCTATGGACTTTGTGCACGGTTTGCCAAGGTCGCAAAAGGGGAACGACACCATTTGGGTGGTTGTTGATCGGTTATCGAAGGTGTCGCATTTTATTCCGCATAGGAAGGATGATCCGGTGGAGAAGTTGGCAAAGTTCTATGTGGATAACATAGTACGGCTTCATGGTGTGCCCCGCAGCATCGTGAGTGACCGTGATGGGCATTTCACGTCCAATGATTGGAGGCTAGTGCAACAAATGTTGGGAACAAAGTTGAAATTCAGCACAGCCTTCCATCCGCAAACGGATGGGCAGACCGAGAGGGTCAACAGAACCATGGAAGACATGCTTCGCATGTGTGTCTTGGATTTTGGAAAGCAATGGGAAGACCACCTTTATTTGGTGGAGTTCGCATACAACAACAGCTACCAAACGAGTATTCAAATGGCGCCCTTCGAGGCCCTATATGGTAGAAAATGTCGCACGGCGTTGTCTTGGTTAGAAACGGGTGAGTCAAAGTTGTATAAGCGATCGGAAGTGGAGGATGCGACTTCTTTGGTGAGAACCATTCGGGAGAGGTTGCTTATCGCTCAGGACCGACAAGCAAAGTACTATAATGCCAAGCACAGGAACGTGGAGTTCGATGTGGGTGATTTTGTATACTTAAAGATCAAGCCGTTCAAGGGTGTCTCGCGGGTGCGGCGATTGAAAAAGCTAAGCCCGAGGTACCTTGGACCGTTTGAGGTTCTGGAGCGAGTTGGTGAAGCGGCCTATCGGTTGAAGCTTTCAGTGGAGCTTAGTGGTTTACATGATGTATTCCATATTTCGGTGTTTCGCAAGGCGGTGCAAGAGCCTACGCAAGTGATCGCGGTTGATCAAGTGTCGGTGGATAGTGGGCTGACGACAAAGGTCAAGCCCGTGCGGATTGAGGACTCGGAGGTCAAGCGGCTACGCAATAAAGAGATCAGGATGGTCAAGGTCCAGTGGGACAATTACGGTCGTGAGGAGATCTCTTGGGAGCGAGAGCAGACTATGCTTGACGAGTATCCGGAGTTATTCCGCTCAGGTACAAATTTTGGTTTTGTACATGTCTTTCCTTTATATATAATTTCGTGGACGAAATTCTTTTAAGAGGGGGAGAGTTGTAACGCCCCGAAACTCAAAGGAGCGAAGGGGGACGTTTTGGGCCAGTTTGGGTTCTGGCTGCAGGCACACGGCCTGGGACACGGGCGTGTCCCAGGGCGTGTCAAGCCTGTGTCGACACTGAGCCGGGGAGTCGACACTTTGGTGTCGACAGTGTGTCGAGACTGGGCACACGGCCTGCGATACGGGCGTGTCGCAGGGCGTGTCGACCCGTGTCGACACTTAGCCGCGAAGTCGACACTCTACATTAGACGAAGTGTCGAGACATGACACACGACCTGCGACACGGGCGTGTCGCAGGGCGTGTCAACCCGTGTCGACACTCGTCCCGGGAAGTCGACACTTTGGTCTCGACATTGTGTTGAGACAAGACACACGACCTAGGACACGGGCGTGTCCAAGGCCGTGTCAGTAGGTCAACGATCTTCGCTCGACGAAGTGTCGAGTGTCGAGACCGTGTACACGGCCTGGAGCCCAGGCGTGTCGAGGTGACACGGGAAAGGACACGGGCGTGTACTAGAACCCGTGCAGTGCTCGGGTTGTTTTCGGGGAAAAATGTTGGGGGTACACGGCCGGCTACACGGCCGTGTCAAGTGGAACACGGGCGTGTCAGGTCGAACACGGGCGTGTTCGATACCCGTGTGAGGTTCCAGGCGAGCCGATTTTGACGGCGAATGAGGCACACGGCCCTGGACACGGGCGTGTGCCAGGCCGTGTTCGGTCCAGATTGGGCATTTCAGTCCCGAATCAAAGCCGTTCGTTTCTTTATTTTGGGATCCAATGGTTGGGGGTTGTTCCTGAAGGGATATACCCGGGATTGGACTTAGAAACCCTCACTTTTCATAAGTTATCTTCTTTCTAAAAGCTTAGAGAGAGAGGAGAGCCAAGGAAGAAAGAAGGAGCTAGATCCGGCCATTGGAGGAGCTTCAAAGCTCCGAATCGCGAACCGACTCCGGATCCACGGAGGCAAAGCTAGTGCGGTGCTTTTCATCCGTTTACTTTTCAATGGCTCCAAAGAGGAACGCTAGGGTAACGATTCTCTTCTTGAGCATGAGTAGCTCTCCTTCTTTGCATAGGAAGCCCACTCTCGCGAGTTTGCGGAGAGTTGGAGGCGTTCCTTCGGGTAGATATGTGAAGTCCCCGTTGTTTAGAGTCCGTAAGCGAGAACGGACATAGGCATGATGTGTGAAGCCTACCCGGACATGTTGGTCTGGATCGGTGATGTTGCATTGCATAAATGCCGAAGAAGACTCCGTGCTATGGATTGTTTTTCGGGTTTTCTACACGGTAGATTATAGCAGGGAGCCTTGGGGACTAACCCAAAGGTGCACCCGAAAAACTGGGCGGATGCGAGATCTTGCCAACTTGGTGGCCTGAGAGCCAACTTGAACATAACCGAGTTATGTGAATTGTGATAGATGGGACTCGGTGGAAGTTTGACCCGCGTAAATGGCTTAAATTGTCGTTGCGGTGTGAGCACGGGTTAGATGGAACCGTACCCGTTCTATGTCGTTCGGTTAAAGAGACCTAAAGGCACGTGGCACTTGTCGTTGGCATAGATTAGGGTATTCGGAGGTCAATGACTTAAATTGTCGTGACCCAGGCCAGGATGACAAATTGCTCATAGGTTTGGCCGTCAAAGTGGAGGTGGTGAGTCCGGAATATCTATGGCTTTAATTGACGTGACATCGACCGGTTCACCGAGATTGTGCCGTGAGAGCACGGGGCGTGTGGCCGTGCGAGCCAACGTCTGTGATGAAATGGCTATATATATGTATTGCTCGCTTATGCTAATGAAATGTAGGGAAGGAGCATCGCCGCCCCGAGTTGGGGGCGGGATCGTTATAATTTGGTCAGCATTGCTGACCGTTGCCTTGTTTTGCCACCGTGTGGTGGTTTGTTGCTTGCAGGTGCTGCTGGACCAAGCGGTCAATAGCGAGCTAAAGCCCTTTTTGCGAAGCCGGCCCTCGAAGGCCCAAATGGAAGTGTTTACTGTTTTATTCATGTATGACCGGCCTGCGTGCCGTGGTTTGTAAATCATGTAATATCAAGTGAAACATTTTGTAAGGCCTTAAAGCTTATGTTGGGTATTTTGTATAACATTCCTATTTGGATTAGTGGACATTCATGCTTTAATGCTGGGTTCTTTGTTACAACTTTTATAAACTGCTTCCGCTAGAATGCTCCGTGTAGGACGTTGAGATTGGTTGGATGGTTTCCATAAGTAACCACTCGGTCTGTCTGTAGTATATGGCGTCGGGCCCCGACCAGACCTATTGCTATATGCTATGCGACGGATAGGGGGTGTTATAGTATTCAGATGGGTGTATTCTTGAAGTGTATGCTGCCCCCCATTCCTTGGAGGATCACGTCAATGGTTGTCACTACGACGCTCAGCTTGATGCCCTTATCCTATGAGAGTTTGTTCTTCTCCTTTCTTCCTTTTTTGTCTACCTTCAAACTGCTGTCGGTGTGCTTCTATGACCTCATTGACCACTATCTGGGCCTCGACCCGATGAGCAAGATCTGGATAACTGAGCACAGTTTCCCTCATGAGGGCTGAATAGAAGCCGCTGAGGTGGAGTCCACCAAGGAAGACGCCTTTGAGAAGTTCAGGGTCAATACTGAGAATTTGACATGCCTCTAAGGTGAAACGGTGAAAGAAGTCCTTAAGGGATTCTCCTTCATTCTGTCAAATGCCAGAAAGGTGCGAGGGATAACGAACAATTCTTCGGTTAACAATGAATTGGTTAGTGAATTTTTTGACAGTTCTACAAAGTTTGCTATAGTTCCCTCTCTCAGGGGGTGGAACCATGTACGAGCTTGGCCTTTAAGGTAGCTGGGAAGACTTGACAAAGCAGTTGGTCTGTTGCGTTATAGATCCTCATAATTGTGGTGAAATGGTTGATGTTGTTGAAATTTGTGAAGTGGAAGTGGGTGACGGGACAGGCCGCGCGGCCTGTGCGGACAGCTTTGGCGGACAGGGCGGACTGGGCGGACTGTGGGTTGCGGCCTGGTGAAAAGTCTGGTGAAAGCCGGCTGTGTTCTGAGCGGGTTGTTGCATGGAGTCCGCGGTTTGGTGCGGCCTGGTATCTGCGGATAGAGAGGCTTGCGGACTGGTGCATTGCTCAGTGGCCGCGGGTGCAAGTTTGCGCTGTTGGCGGGTTGGTTCAAGTTCGCGGGAAGCCTTGCGGACTGGTGTGTCCGCGGTTGGGGCTATTGCGGACTGGGCCTTGAGCTTGGCTGAGGCCTTGTCGAGCTCAGGTGTTACAGCAGGTCTTGCTGTGGAGACCGGTTGGCGGACTGATGTTTGGAGTCCGGCTTGGTGCTACTGCGTTGGACAAGTGCGAGGAGCTCGCGGACTGGTTGCGGTCTGTGCTAGGGTGTTTGGCGGACGGGACTTTGTGTCCGCCATGCTTGCACTGGCCCTTGATGGTTTTGGACTTGGTCACACTTGGTGTCAAGTTCATGGTGTCCGCCGTATCCGCCAAGTCCGCTGTGACCGGGCGGACTGTTGCTGTTTGCCTTTGGTCATGGACTTGTGGCGGATTGAGGTGTGGGTCTTGCGGACTGCCTCGTGTTGGTGCGGACTGCCATTGAAGAGGGTGTTGTCCTGAAGCAGTTGGAGCTTTGCGGGCTGGTGCCTTGTCCGCTTAGCTTGGGCGGACTGGAGAGGGTTCGTCAATGGTTGCCTTGCTCCTGGCGGTTTCCCTTGGTGACTGGCTAAGTCCTCGCGGACTGAGCGGACGGTCGTTTGTATTCGCGCGGGCTGGGGCGGTGTCGCTATCTCATGGGCGGTGACCACACTCCTCACCTGGCCTATAAATAGGACCCCTCTGGCACATCTACAGTAACCTAAGTAACGTGAGTGAACAGTAAATTGGGTTGGGCGAGTGCTGCGGTCTGTGTTTTTCAGTCCGCGCGGATTGTTTCAGGCTGACGGTTTGTTGTGTGCAGGTCGCGCGGATAACTTCAAGGAGCCAGGAGTTTGGCTGTGACTTCGGTCAGTGCTTGGAAGTGTGCGGTCTCTGCGGACTCAGCAGGAGGTCGCTCTGCGGCTTGTCAGTTCTGTTTCAACTTTCCCAGTTTCAATAACCTGTCCGCCGGCTTCAGGCGGGTAGGGGAGTTCCTCAGTTCGGGTTCAGCAGGAGGCGAATAACGGTCTGTCCGCGCGGCCTCGCGGTCTCGACGGACTCCGTGGTATTCGGCGGATTGCAGCATAGTTTGGGCGAGCTCAGCGGTCTCGGCGGTCGCGGCGACCTCGCGGTCTCGGCGGACTGGAGTGCTGTCCGCCCGGCTTGTTTTTTGGTTCTTTCTGTTTACAGCTGTAATACTAGCGAAATCATGTCTCGCTATGTATGCCTCGGATTGTAAAGAAGTGAATGCATAATAAGACTTTCTTGTGCTTCCATTATTTTGTTGGGTGCAACCTCTAGTCCTTGGGTTTCCGCAGGTTCAGCGTGCGAACTGGGTAGTTCCGAAGATATTAATTTGGTGTTTGGGCTATCTTGCTGACCACGTTGAGAAAATTTAACATTGTATCAAAGCCAGGTTTCTGAGGTTGCGGAGGTTCAGTTGCGTGAGCGGAGGTCAGCCAGTGTTGTTACTCAGTGATTGAGTTGTGATCAACCTGTGTTGTTGCTCGGAGCTGCTGACGGGTACCAACAGGTGATTGCAATGGAAGGAAGCTTAGCAAGAGGTCTCGGCATTGAACTCTTAACGCCGACTAACTATAAAAAGTGGAAGTCGTGCATGAAGAGTTATCTTCTAGGCGAGGAGCTGTGGGAAGTCGTCGGTGGAGACGACAGACAGGAAGTAACTGCTGCTTTCGGTACTGCTGAACAGGTGAGGCTCTGGAGAAGAACTAATGCTAAGGCAGAGTTCGTTCTGAAGAGAGCTGTCTCTCCGGAACTGTTTGATCACATCATTGGGTGTGAGTCGGCTGCTGATATTTGGACAACCATTGATGAGTTGTTCAATAGGAAGAATGTGGCGCGGCTTCAGTTCCTGGAGAATGAGTTGGCCAGGGCAACTCAGGGTGACCTTTCCATCTCCAGGTACTTCTTAAAGATGAAGAGCTTGTGTGCTGAGCTGTCGGCACTGGATCCTGATGAGCCTATCTCTGAGGCAAAGATGAAAAGGCACATTTTCCGCAGCTTGCGGAAGGAGTATGTGGCCTTTGTTACGTCTGTTCAAGGGTGGGCTACTCAGCCGTCTCTGCTGGAGCTGGAGAATCTGCTTACCTCGCAGGAGAGCTTAGCAAGGCAGATGGCTGGAGTGAATCTGAATCAGGAAGGCAGCGAGGCTCTCTTCTCAGGCAAGAAGAAGGGATGGGAAGGGAAGAAGAAGAAGAAGGTGCAGGCCGCTGGTGAGAAGGAGACTTCAACTTCGTATCCGCCGGAGAGGAGCAATGCTCCTAAGGACTGGAAGAAGAATCTGAAGTGCTACCGGTGTCATCAGCGAGGGCACTTCAAGCGGGACTGCAAGGTCAAACTGCAGCCTGGGCATGCTGCGGGAAAGGAGGAAGCTTGCTCGCGAAGTGAAGAAGCAGAATGGGGAGGAGCTTTCATGACGGGCACTTGTGTCCGGGCCTTATCTGCTGAGGACTTCAACAGCGAGTGGATCGTCGACTCCGGGTGTGGTCATCACCTCACCGGAGACAAGTCGAAGTTCACCTCCATGCAGGCTTACTCAGGTAATGAAGCTATTATCACTGCTGATAATACTATTTATGCAGTAGAGAAGGAGGGGGTCGTGTCTTTGGGTAGTGATCAGGGGCCACTCACGTTAAGGAGTGTGTATCACGTGCCGGGCATGAAGAAGAACCTCTTCTCGGTGACCAACGCGGTGGACGCTGGGTATCACGTTCTGTTTGGGCCAACAGACGTGAGGTTCCTTCGCAACGTATCAGCGGTGAAGGCTGATGTTGCTCATGTTGGGAGGAGGGTGAAGAACTTGTTTGTTCTTTCCACCAGTGCCTATGTTGATAAGATGAGGACCAATGATAGTGCGGCTATCTGGCATGAGAGGCTGGGGCATGTTGGCATGGACAAGCTAAAGGCAATGGCGAGTAGAAGTCTGGTGAGGGGGTTGCCGATGTTGTCCTCCTTTGGTGATGGGCATGTTTGTGCGGGCTGTCAATACGGTAAGGCACATCGCCTTCCGTTTGATAAATCTCAAACAAGGAGCAAGAAACCATTGGAGTGTATTCATGGCGACCTGATGGGACCGACTGTTACTGCCAGCCTTGGTGGAAGCAAATACATGCTTGTCTTGGTTGATGACTACTCAAGGTATACTTGGGTGTACTTCTTAAAGGAGAAGTCGGAAGCCTTCCGTTTGTTCGTGGAGTTCAAGGAGTTGGTAGAAGGCCGGCTTGGCTTGCGGATTAAGAAGTTTAGAACTGATAACGGGGGGGGGGGGAGTTTGTCTCTTCCGAGTTTTCTAACTTCTGCAGGAAGCACGGGATCCAACGGGAGCTTACATGTGCTCACACTCCACAACAAAATGGGGTAGCGGAGCGGAAGATCCGTCATTTGACGGAAACCTGCAAATGCTGGCTGCATGCGAAAGATATCTCGAGGTCCTTTTGGGCGGAGGGAATGTCTTGTGCTGCATATGTTATCAACCGGATGCCACTCAGCCCTATCAACATGAAGACTCCTATTGAGCTGTTGCTGAAGGAGAAGCCGAGTGTTGGACACCTTCGGGTGTTCGGTTCAACTTGCTACGTGCATGTCCCGGATGCTTCACGGACAAAGCTGGATGCGAAGGCAAGGAAACTTGTCTTTGTTGGCTATGATGAGCGGAAGAAGGGATGGAAGTGCATGGACCCTGTGACGAAGAAGTTCGTGGTGTCAAGAGACGTTGTATTTGACGAGCTGACGTCATATGTAGGTGGCTCGGTGGAGCCTACCAGAAATAGCAAGGTTGAGGAAGCACCGGTGGAGGCTGCTGAAGGCTTGGAAGAGGAGCTTGCTGTTTCACCAGCAGCTCCTGTTGCTTCGAACTCCGAGGCTGAGCCTTCTGGCTCAGGAAGCAGGGGGAGCACTGCTCATTGCTTGCCCCAGGTAGGAGTGGAGCCTGAAGAAGCAACGGAAGCCGTGAGCAAGGAGCCATGTCTTCGGAGATCGAAGAGGGTGGTTAAGCCACCGGCTCGGTACTGTGATGAGAATGCAGTGAGCTTTGTCTCCTGCTTCTTTGCAGGTCCTCTGGATGAGCGAGAGCCTGCAAGCTTCAACGAGGCCACTGGAGTGAAGGAGTGGGAAGGTGCCATGAAGGAAGAGATTGATGCTCTGAAGAAGAATGAAACCTGGGACCTCGTGCCCAAGGTTGATGGCATTACTCCGGTTACTTGCAAGTGGGTGTATAAGTTGAAGAAGAAGGCTGATGGGAGCATTGATCGGTTCAAGGCTCGCTTGGTCGCTAGAGGATTCTCACAGCAGTATGGAGAAGACTATGAGGAGACATTCAGTCCAGTTGCGAAGATGACGTCTGTAAGAGTGGTGATCGCCTTGGCTGCTTGCAAGGGATGGAGGTTGTGGCAACTTGATGTGAAGAATGCTTTTCTTTACGGAGAGATTGACAAGGACATCTTCATGGATCAGCCGCTTGGTTTCGTCTCTGATAAGCATCCGGACTATGTCTGCAAACTCAGGAAGGCTCTCTATGGGTTGAAGCAAGCTCCTCGAGCGTGGTATGGGAAGATTGCAGAGTACCTGCAGTTCTGTGGATACCTGGCTTCTAACTCGGATTCTAGCTTGTTCGTCAAGAAGAAGGGAGAGCTAAGAGTCTTGGTCCTGCTGTATGTGGATGATATGATCATCACAGGGAACTCGGAGGAGGAAGTAGCAAGGCTCAGGGGAGAGCTTGCTATACGCTTCGAGATGAAAGACTTGGGAGAGTTGCATCACTTTTTTGGTCTGGAAGTGGAGAGGAAGGAGTGCGGGATTATCATTAGCCAGAAAGGGTATGCTGATCGCATTGTGAAGCGGTTTGGCATGGGCGAAGGGAAGAAGTGCTCTACTCCACTGGAACCTGGGCTAAAGCTTCGACGAGATGAGGGAAGGGTGCTTAATGATCCCTTGGTGTTCAGGGCTCTTGTTGGGAGCTTGATCTATCTGACGATTACAAGGCCGGATATAGCTTATGTTGTTGGCCGAGTAAGTCGGTATATGGCTGAATCAAGGCAATCTCATCTAGTGGCGGCAAAGGGAATTCTGAAGTATGTCAAGGTGACTTCTGAGATGGGACTCCTCTATGGAAGGGATGCGGAGTTTGCGTTGCTCGGGTACACGGATGCTGACTATGGCGGTGATTCGGATGATCGAAGGTCTACTTCGGGTTATGTGTTCACTTGCGGTTCAGCTAGCATCTCGTGGTGTAGCAAGAAGCAGGACTCGGTGTCGGTTTCAACCACGGAGGCGGAGTATAAGGCTTTGGCCTTGGCTGCTCGGGAAGCCGTTTGGTTGAGGAGACTCATAGAGGATGTTCATGAAGAAGTGCAAGGGCCTACTTTACTCCGGGGTGACAATGAGAGTGCTCTCAAGCTGGTTAACAATCCAGTGTGTCACGCCAGGACCAAGCATATAGAGATTGATCCCCACTTCATCAGGGAGAAGGTGTTGGAGGGGTCTCTGCTGGTCGGGCATGTTCGGAGTGAAGATAATCTTGCTGACATCTTCACGAAGCCGCTGTCGAAGGGGCCTTTTGAACGCTTGCGCAGCTTGCTGGGCTTGGTCACCACTTCTCACTTCAAGGGGGAGTGTTGAAATTTGTGAAGTGGAAGTGGGTGACGGGACAGGCCGCGCAGCCTGTGCGGACAGCTTTGGCGGACAGGGCGGACTGGGCGGACTGTGGGTTGCGGCCTGGTGAAAAGTCTGGTGAAAGCCGGCTGTGTTCTGAGCGGGTTGTTGCATGGAGTCCGCGGTTTGGTGCGGCCTGGTATCTGCGGATAGAGAGGCTTGCGGACTGGTGCATTGCTCAGTGGCCGCGGGTGCAAGTTTGCGCTGTTGGCGGGTTGGTTCAAGTTCGCGGGAAGCCTTGCGGACTGGTGTGTCCGCGGTTGGGGCTGTTGCGAACTGGGCCTTGAGCTTGGCTGAGGCCTTGTCGAGCTCAGGTGTTACAGCAGGTCTTGCTGTGGAGACCGGTTGGCGGACTGATGTTTGGAGTCCGGCTTGGTGCTACTGCGTTGGACAAGTGCGAGGAGCTCGCGGACTGGTTGCGGTCTGTGCTAGGGTGTTTGGCGGACGGGACTTTGTGTCTGCCATGCTCGCACTGGCCCTTGATGGTTTTGGACTTGGTCACACTTGGTGTCAAGTTCATGGTGTCCGCCGTATCCGCCAAGTCCGCTGTGACCGGGCGGACTGTTGCTGTTTGCCTTTGGTCGTGGACTTGTGGCAGATTGAGGTGTGGGTCTTGCGGACTGCCTCGTGTTGGTGCGGACTGCCATTGAAGAGGGTGCTGTCCTGAAGCAGTTGGAGCTTTGCGGGCTGGTGCCTTGTCCGCTTAGCTTGGGCGGACTGGAGAGGGTTCGTCAATGGTTGCCTTGCTCCTGGCGGTTTCCCTTGGTGACTGGCTAAGTCCTCGCGGACTGAGCGGACGGTCGTTTGTATTCGCGCGGGCTGGGGCGGTGTCGCTATCTCATGGGCGGTGACCACACTCCTCACCTGGCCTATAAATAGGACCCCCCTGGCACATCTACAGTAACCTAAGTAACGTGAGTGAACAGTAAATTGGGTTGGGCGAGTGCTGCGGTCTGTGTTTTTCAGTCCGCGCGGATTGTTTCAGGCTGACGGTTTGCTGTGTGCAGGTCGCGCGGATAACTTCAAGGAGCCAGGAGTTTGGCTGTGACTTCGGTCAGTGCTTGGAAGTGTGCGGTCTCTGCGGACTCAGCAGGAGGTCGCTCTGCGGCTTGTCAGTTCTGTTTCAACTTTCCCAGTTTCAATAACCTGTCCGCCGGCTTCAGGCGGGTAGGGGAGTTCCTCAGTTCGGGTTCAGCAGGAGGCGAATAACGGTCTGTCCGCGCGGCCTCGCGGTCTCGACGGACTCCGTGGTATTCGGCGGATTGCAGCATAGTTTGGGCGAGCTCAGCGGTCTCGGCGGTCGCGGCGACCTCGCGGTCTCGGCGGACTGGAGTGCTGTCCGCCCGGCTTGTTTTTTGGTTCTTTCTGTTTACAGCTGTAATACTAGCGAAATCATGTCTCGCTATGTATGCCTCGGATTGTAAAGAAGTGAATGCATAATAAGACTTTCTTGTGCTTCCATTGTTTTGTTGGGTGCAACCTCTAGTCCTTGGGTTTCCGCAGGTTCAGCGTGCGAACTGGGTAGTTCCGAAGATATTAATTTGGTGTTTGGGCTATCTTGCTGACCACGTTGAGAAAATTTAACAGATGTATTCTAGCGGGTCGTTCCTCCCATCGAACGTTTTGATGCTTGGCAGTTTGAACCCATGTAGAATAAGATGTGCTAGAACCTGGGGGGGGTGCGAGTGGAGAGACATGAAGGAGGTGGCGGCGTGCGAGGATGTCGCGTCGCCCAAGTTGTCTGTATTCCTTAGCAATTACTTCTCGAATTTCTTCTCGAGTGATCCTCTCGTGTGGCGACAGTCGGGCTTCTTCTCCTAAGTTGTAGTGACGGCAACCATCTCTGACTCCCCGGGGAGTCATGTGAGTGAAGCTTTGATGCGTTGGACGACAAGTGTACCGGTCGCACAAGTAATATAAAATGGGCGAATTTCCCCAATTATCGATCTCTACAAGGAACAGAGTAAGGTGGAGTTAATTTCGAGGAGGACTTGGGATTGAAGTCCTTTGGTCGGAGTTAACTAAGGGAGATTTTTATGGTAGCGGAAACAGAAAATAAAACACTAAGAACTACTCATATGCAACGCCGCTATGTGAAGCTTTGCCAGGCGGGATGAAACACTACACGGGCCGCTATGCACCAAATCGCTGGGCGGATGGACGAGTAGGCTTGCGGATGAGGTGGTTAGAATAGCGGAATGAGGGTCGAGAGCACCTCTTCGCTATGCACGCCTCTAGCAATTGCTAGAGCGGCAAAATCGGATGTGGCGGCAGATGGAAATAAAGGCGCCTCTCAAGCAACTAAAGAAGTAAAGCAATACAGAATCACAAAGGCATGAATCTAATAAAGCATACAACTAAAGAACGACAATATCTACAAATGAAGTTTTAACACACATATACAACAAGAAAGTAAGAATAAGTCAAGAGATCAACCAAATCTGAAGTCTTACTGAGGGTTCACGGAAGGAATCATCGGGTTGTCAATCCGCGTCCTAGCTCGGTCCTCAACTGGGTCCGGGGTAGAGAAGGCTATCACTACCTTCCAATGGATCCGTCTTCTTCGTGTCACGATGAAAAAGAAGGTTGCAAGCTTCTCTTTGCTTGTTAGCTATGACATCAAACTTGAAATGGAGTTTAAAAGATGAAGGAGAAGGCCGAGAGGAAGCTCCGGCTTGAATATTGCGTTGAAAGCCTGCCCTGAGCACCTCCCTAAGGTGGAAGATGAAGGGAAAGGGTTGAACCCTTCCTTGAGGCGGAAAATGGTGAAGGAGAAAAACTGTCCTCCAATGGAGGAAAATCTGCGCTTTAAATAGAAATAGGTTAGAAAATTAGGCACGCATGGTTTGGCGCACGACCGTGCGCTAACCGTGCATTTTTTACTTGTAGGCCAAACTTACAGAAGATGAAGCATTGACCCGTGCGTTTTACTTCGCACACGGACGCTTTCGCCCGTGTGTGAAGGAAATCGCACGGGTAGCGACAGAAAGTTGGAATTCAGGAAAATTCAGCGGAACCGTGTGTTTTACTCGCGTAGGGCGATTCCGCCCGTGCGTGAACAAATCGCACGATTAAACACAAAATGAAAAATACAAAAAAATCTACAGGAAAACCGTGCGTTTCCTTCGCGCATGATTCCGAAGAAACCGTGCGTCAACCGTGCGTGAGGATCGTCGAACTCAGCTCGACGAAATTCATCGAGCTCCACTCGACGTTTCTCCTGCACAAACAAAACGCACGATCACAAAGAATCGTGTGCTAAGAAAATGCACGACCGTGCGTTTTCCTCAAACATGCATTCCAAACTTGGGGAAAACGCACCACCTGTACAGTAAAACCAAAACATGGAGCACCAGTATCCAGCAACAATACACCGCATAAAATAAACAAAAAGAACCATGGGGAGCACCATGTGCTTACCCCCAACAAAAGAATGCGCAATTGCACGCCCAAGCGCTAAAACAATGCATTTTTGGTGAAGTGAAAATCTACACAAAAATATAACTTTTCTGATTGAAAAAGTAGTGCACACGCAGGAAAATAAGTCCAGCTGAGTCCGAAAAATCCTATATAAATCGGACTAATCACACCCCCAGACTTACCTGTTTGCGCGTCCCGAGCAAACAAAATCTATGCAGATAGGGAAAATGATTTAGCTAACATAAAAATTGTGATATGGAGTACCATGAGAAGTCGCATGCTCGTACGCGTAAAAATATAAATAGAGGAAATCACTAAGTATGCAAAATAGTTTACACTTTTCATAATGCGTATCAACATTTTATTATTACTCAAAAATGGAATCACAGTGAATCTTCCGGTCACGCGCAGGAAGAAAGTAGGCAGGGCACTAAGGTGAGCTTTGCCAAAGACCGGGGCTCAGGATCACCTCTAAAGAAATCCATCAATTTCGGGGACCATACGCTTGCCCGTTCACACTCTCTCCACGGTACTAGTTCGACTCAAGCATGAATCTATAGGACTTTAGGAGAATCATGTGGCTTGGTTTACGGTGAGGTAAACAAAGATAAACAGGAAGGCTATGCACCTAACCTAAATGAGCTATCATAAAAAGAATCCATCTGCTAAGCAAAATACAAGCAGGTACACCACACCCCCAGACTTAATTTTTCAAATATGGGTGTGCTTACTCCAAATACAATCTACTATCAAATAGAATTTTCAATTATACTTTTTCGTTTTTTTTTTTACTTTTCATTTTCATATATATTTCTTTTCAAATTATTTTCTTTTCTTTAAACAGTTTCAGCAAATAGAAGCTTTGGAGCACATCCACATATTCACATGTAATATCACCAAATCAACACCCCAACATGAAAAAAGTAAAACACTAAAGCTCGACTTGGGTGTGCGACTAAGATCGACTATTAGGCTTTGGTGAAATAATTGTGTAGCTGAATCAAAAGAAGGGTACGCACAACAGGGCTTAGCGAGGATAAGATGTTCGGAACGGTACAAAGCTCAACCGAGCCAAAATGATGGCCTATATCACGCTCACACTAGACTAACCATGTACCAATGCTTTGAGAGTAGCTTGGGGCAAGTTATTAGCCACCGAGAAAGATGATCCTTCCTCCCGACTCGAGCAAAACAAGTCTAGTGACTGTTACACACATCCCTACAGTGTCGTTCAATTTACACCAGATTCACCAATTTTTGAGTAGAATAAAAAAGTCTTTACGCAAATAGAAAAATATAAAACTATAAGCATACAAAAAAATTAAACCTACTCCAATTTCTACACACGACGAGAGCACTTGACTAGGAGCACAGCAATGTTAACATTTTACTTTGTCTCACAATCCTATGCCAGCACAAACATTTTCCCAAATCATACAAAAGAAACGAGTTTAACTCGCATCATGCTAACAGGTAAGCACGCGCTCATGTGGGTGCAGTGATGTGTGATGCGATGAACTAATCAAAATATAAACAATAAAAGCTTCTAGTATACAAAAGAAATGTGCGCGTGCAAAATGTAACAAATACTGGCTCTCCCCCGGACTAAAACTAAGATACACATCATATGATATAGAAATTTAAATCATATAGAGACAAGGGAAAATGTTACCCAATGCTCAGCCAGCAAGCATACCAGAAGACGCGTGAAAAACAGAAGCAGCTCTGCCATACGAAGAATCACAACCCCGCCAATACGAATTTACCATGACTACCTGCAGGAGTAAGCTCCGTAAAAACAAAAGATAAATATACAAAATACAAAGAAATAATAAAAGTAAAATAGACATGAAAAATAAAATTGCAGAAAATGAAAGATAAGTACTGAGGTTATTGTCATCCCAGCACGACTTATTAAATTTTATACATTTCTAGCTAATAGGCCTATGAAAAGAAAAATGCACATGCAATTGTTCCATTATCCGTTGCGGTAACGGGTACCGATACGGTGATAAAACAGTTACCCCTCTGCCTAAATAATCATACCTGCTCCTCGCAGGCAGAGGAAATAGGAAGTAAGAAGAGGAGGAGCGCTGATCCTCACTCATCTCACCACAAAATATATCCTTGCCCAGCAAGGTATCGTCTACAACAGGGAGACGGTAGGAGGAGAAAGCAATCCATGGAGCTTCCTCAACAGAGGAGGAATCAACCTTCTCGCAAAAGAGGATGCTATCATCGATGGCTCGAGCTGAAAGCTTCAATTCCTCCTGAAGCACCTGCGAAGACTCAACCCGCACATGCTTAGATTTAGAAAGGGGATCAAGAAATAAAGGAGATGAAGAACTAAAATAATCAGAAATAGGGGGAGTGGTCCCGGTCTCACTCCCAGCAGGATCCAAGCATAGATCATTGTCGATATCATTAACCGACTCACTAGAAATTGGGATAGCTAATTCTTGCAAAGAAAGCGAAGGAACAACAACATCAGAAAAAATATGTGTGGTTTCCTCCGGGGATGAGTACAAAAGAGGGGAAGAATGCATAGGGAGAAACGACACCGCAATGTCGTCACACTGATCAGCAGAAAGTCTGGTGGGTATATCTACAGCAGTCCCCCATAGACAAGATGGTACTGCGAATATATCATCAGAATCAGAAGCGGCGACCGATTGAGAGGTGGATGGAATGAATCAGATAGCCAGTTCATCCTCCTCCTCCAACTGGCGCTGAAATATTGCGCAATATTTCAACATGTGCTCGGTGCTATGACAACACAAACACAGTTTTCCATTACTCCTCGGTCTAGGTGGGACCGGAGAGTAATAAGAAGAAGGTGAAGGCGTGGAAGAGAAGTGACCATAAGACTGGGGTATGGTGTATGGAGTACCATAAGAGGACGGTGCTCCGTACACTGAACCACGAGAAATATGCTCACTATCTTCAATGGGGCACTCATCACTACTATGCCTATAATCCCCGCACCATATACAATAGATATTCATATAAGAATACATGGTGCAACAAAGAAGAATTCACCAATAGAAACAATCTGAGCAAAAATTAACTACACACCAGCAAATAAAAGAAAAGGAAAGCCTGCTGCAGAAAAGTTAAAACTAGAAAAGGAACAAAGAAAAATAAGCAACAAATTCTAAAAATTAAAGCAAAGAAGAAAGATGCAATGTACAAATGGGAAAAGAGCTTCTATCTCTTATCACCCTCTCCAAAAACTCACACGACTGTGTTCCCTAGCAATGACGCCAAAAACTTGATGCGTTGGACGACAAGTGTACCGGTCGCACAAGTAATATAAAATGAGCGAATTTTCCCAAGTATCGATCTCTACAAGGAACACAGTAAGGTGAAGTTAATTTCGAGGAGGACTTGAGATTGAAGTCTTTTGGTCGGAGTTAACTAAGGGGGATTTTGATGGTAGCAGAAACAGAAAATAAAACACTAAAAACTACTCCTATGCAACGCCGCTATGCGAAGCTTCGCCAGGCGGGATGGAAGACTACACGGGCTACTATGCATCGAATCGTTAGGCGGATGGACGAGTAGGCTTGCGGATGAGGTAGTTAGAACGGCAGAATGAGGGTCGAGAGCACCTCTTCGCTACGCACGCCTCTAGCAATTGCTAGAGCGGCAAAATCAGATGTGGCGGCGGATGGAAATAAAGGCGCCTCTCAAGCAACTAAAGAAGTAAAGCAATACAGAATCACAAAGACATGAATCTAATAAAGCATACAACTAAAGAGCGACAACATCTACAAATGAAGTTTTAACACACATATACAACACGAAAGCAAGAATAAGTCAAGAGATCGACCGAATCCGAAGTCTTGCTGAGGGTTCACGGAAGGAATCGCCGGGTTGTCAATCCACGTCCTAGCTCGGTCCTCAACTGCGTCCGGGGTAGAGAAGGCTGTCGCTACCTTCCAATGAACTCATCTTCTTTATGTCACGATGCGGAAGAATCTTGCAAGCTTCTCTTTGCTTGTTGGCTATGACATCAAACTTGAAATGGAGCTTAAAAGATGAAGGAGAAGGTCGAGAGGAAGCTCCGACTTGAATATGGCGTTGAAAGCTTGCCCGGAGCACCTCCCTAAAGTGGAAGATGAAGGAAAATGGTTGAACCCTTCCTTGGGGGCGGAAAACGGCGGAGGAGAAAAACTGTCCTCCAATGGAGGAAAATCTGCGCTTTAAATAGAAGTAGGTCAGAAAATTAGGCACGCACGATTTGGCGCACGACCGTGCGCTAACCGTGCGTTATTAACTTGCAGGCCAAGCTTGCAAAAGATGAAGCATTGACCCGTGCATTTTACTTCGCACACTGGCGCTTCCGCCCGTGCGTGAAGGAAATCGCACGGGTAGCGACAGAAAGCTGGAATTCAGGAAAATTCAGAGGAACTGTGCGTTTTACTCGCGCACGGGAGATTCCGCCCGTGCATGAACAAATCGCACGATTAAACACAGAATGTAAAATACAAAAAAGCTACAGGAAAACCGTGCGTTTCCTTCGCGCGCGGTTCCGAAGGAACCGCACGTCAACCGTGCGTGAGGATCGTCGAACTCAGCTCGACAAAATTCATCGAGCTCCACTCGACGTTTCTCCTGCACAAACAAAATGCACGATCGCAAAAAACCGTGTGCTAAGAAAATGCACAACCATGCATTTTCCTCAAACCTGCATTCCAAACTTGGGGAAAACGCACCACCTGCACAGTAAAACCAAAACATGGAGCACCAGCATCCAACAACAATACACATCATAAAATAAATAAAAAGAACCATGAGGAGCACCATGTGCTTACCCATAATAAAAGAATGTGCAATTGCTCGCCCAAGGGCTAAAACAATGCACTTTTGGTGAAGTGAAGATCTACACAAAAATATAACTTTTCCGATTGAAAAAGTAGTGCACACGCAGGAAAATAAGCTCAGCTGAGTCTAAAAAATTCTATATAAATCGGACACATCAAGCTTGCGTCATCAGAGAGTTCTTTTGATATTTCTTCTCTTTGCGGAACTTCTTGCGTCGGGCTATGATTTGACAGAGGTAGGGGAATAGCTGGTGCTGGTGGCGGGGGAGGAGCAGGGGGTGCTCCTAAAATCTGAGCAGAGTGAGCATTTCGATCTACTGCTCCTCCATCTGGCGAACATGCCCCTCAAGAGCGGTAACAGGTGCAAGAGTGGCCTCTGCGGTCAATGACACGTCCACCAGAGAGTGGGAGTGTGTTTGTTCAGTGTGTCCTTCTGGGACGGATCCTTCAGCTATGCGGACGCTTCACTTTGCCATTGAAGTGGAACTTGAATGTTGCAAGAATGAAAGTCTTGACTTCTGAAGGATGTTGGGGCATGTTCTCACAGACGACGCCAAACTATTGTGGACTGACTCGACGTCCCGGTCGGACCGGAGTAAATTGGATCGCCTTATATCTCGGGACCGTCGAGCGCGTACACAGTCAATGAAATGGGACAGATGTACACAAGAGGTTTTAACGTGGAAAAACCCCTCAACTGGGTAAAAAACCATGTGACTGGGTCTATGCCGGTCAAAATCTACTATTCGCTTGCGGTACAGGACGTTTAGGGAATCGAGGGCGACATGCCGCTCCTCGTTACAATTCTGTGGTGAGAGAGATAATTCTATGACTCGCGTCGGGCAACAGGCTACGCCGAAGGAGTGCTGGTTGAAAGGCGGAGCCTGTGATCGTGTGCTTGCGGCGACTGTCTTCTTCCTTGAGCTGCGCGCTTTGGGACTTAGGCGTCTCCACTGCTCTCTGGCGACTTGGTGGCGGCTCGATCTCGGTCTGAGGGTGGCTGAGATACGATGATCCGACAAAGCTCTGGTCTGAGGAGGAAGAAGACTAAGAGCCAAAAAGTGTTAGGAAAATACTTAAATTTTGATGATGTTTTATCAAACAAATTGGACTCACAAGGAGCCAGGTATATGAACACATTATATTGCTCAATTCCCTACTCTTTACTAAATATTTTACTTCCTAAATCAGTGCATGATTATGTATATATATCCTTTTTGACAAATAAATTATTATGTACATGTCTCAAACTGATTCATAAATGCGAGGGTCTGGAAGCCAATGGTGAAGGAGAGGTACATTGAAGAGTTGAAGGGAGATCAGATTATCAATGTATACTGCATTGCTGCTCACCGCCGACGGATCAGGCAGGAGAATGCCTCGTTCTCCAAAATTTTGGATTCGGCCGATATAGGCCGTCTCCAAAAACTCACACGACTGTGTTCCCCGGCAACGACGCCAAAAACTTGATGCGTTGGACGACAAGTGTACCGGTCGCACAAGTAATATAAAATGAGCGAATTTCCCCAAGTATCGATCTCTACAAGGAACACAGTAAGGTGGAGTTAATTTCGAGGAGAACTTGAGATTGAAGTCCTTTGGTCGGAGTTAACTAAGAGAGATTTTGATGGTAACGGAAACAAACAATAAAACACTAAAAACTACTTCTATGCAACGCCGCTATGCGAAGCTTCGCCAGGCGGGATGGAAGACTACATGGGCCGCTATGTACCGAATCGCTGGGCGGATGAACGAGTAGGCTTGCGGATGGGGTGGTTAGAACGACGGAATGAGGGTCGAGAGCACCTCTTCGCTACGCACGCCTCTAGCAATTGCTAGAGCGGCAAAATCATATGTGGTCGCGGATGGAAATAAAGGCACCTCTCAAGCAACTAAAGAAGTAAAACAATATAGAATCGAAAAAACATGAATCTAATAAAGCATACAACTAAAGAGCACATCTACAAATGAAGTTTTAACACACATATACAACAAGAAAACAAGAACAAGTCAAGAGATCGACCAAATCCGAAGTCTTGCTGAGGGTTCACGGAAGGAATCACCGGGTTGTCAATCCGCGTCCTAGTTCGGTCCTCAACTTCGTCCGGGGTAGAGAAGACCGTCACTACCTTCCAATGGACCCGTCTTCTTCGTGTCACGATGCGGAAGAAGGTTGCAAGCTTCTCTTTGCTTGTTGGCTATGACATCGAACTTGAAATGGATCTTAAAAGATGAAGGAGAAGGCCGAGAGGAAGCTCCGGCTTGAATATGACGTTGAAAGCTTGTCCGGAGCACCTCCCTAAGGTGGAAGATGAAGGGAAATGGCTGAACCCTTCCTTGGAGGCAGAAAACGGCGGGGGAGAAAAACTGTCCTCCAATGGAGGAAAATCTGCGCTTTAAATAGAAGTATGTCAGAAAATTAGGCACACACGGTTTGACGCATAACCGTGCGCTAACCGTGCGTTATTAACTTGCAGGCCAAGCTTGCAGGAGATGAAGCGTTGACTCGTGCGTTTTACTTCGCCCACGGGCGCTTCCGCCCGTGCGTGAAAGAAATCGCACGGATAGCGACAGAAAGCTGGAATTCAGGAAACTTCAGCGGAACCGTGTGTTTTACTCGCGCACAGGAGATTCCGCCCGTGCGTGAACAAATCACACCATTAAACACAGGATGGAAATACAAAAAAACTACAGGAAAACCGTGCGTTTCCTTCGCGCATGCTTCCGAAGAAACCGTGCGTCAACCGTGCGTGAGGATCGTCGAACTCAGCTCGACCAAATTCGTCGAGCTCCACTCGACGTTTCTCCTGCACAAACAAAACGCACGATCGCAAAGAACCGTGCGTTTTCCTCAAACTTGCATTCCAAACTTAGGGAAAACGCCCCACCTGCACAGTAAAACCAAAACATGGAGCACCAGTATCCAACAACAATACACAACATAAAATAAACAAAAAGAACCATGAGGAGCACCATGTGCTTACCCCCAACAAAAGAATGCGTAATTGCACACCCAAAGGCTAAAAAATGCACTTTTGGTGAAGTGAAGATCTACACAAAAAATATAACTTTTCCGATTGAAAAAGTAGTGCACACGCAGGAAAAATAAGCCCAGTTGAGTCCGAAAAACCCTATATAAATCGGACTCATCAAGTTTGCGGCATCAGAGAGTTCTTTTGATATTTCTTCTCTTTGCGGAACTTCTTGCGTCGGGCCATGATTTGACAGAGGCAGGGGAATAGCTGGTGCTGGTGGCAGGGGAGGAGCGGGGGAGGGGGGGGGTGGTGCTCCTAAATTTCTGAGCAGAGTGAGCATTTCGGTCTGCTGCTCCTCCATCTGGCGAACATGCCCCTCGAGAGCGGTAACAGGTGCAAAAGTGCCCTCTGCGATCAATGACACGTCCACCAGAGAGTGGGAGTGTGTTTGTTCAGTGTGTCCTTCTGGGACGGATCCTTCAGCTATGCGGACATTTCTTTTTGCCATTGAAGTGGAACTTGAATGTTGCAAGAATGAAAGTCTTGACTTCTGAAGGATGTTGGAGACCGTGTTCCCACAGACGACACCAAACTATTGTGGACTGACTCGACGTCCCGGTAGGACCTGCGTAAATTGGATCGCCTTAGATCTCGGGACCGTCGAGCGCGCACACAGTCAATGAAATGAGACCGATGTACACAAGAGATTTTAACGTGGAAAAATCCCTCAACTGGATAAAAAACCATATGACTGGGTCTGTGCCGGTTAAAATTCACTATTCGCTTGCGTGTATAGAGCGTTTAGGGAATCAAGGGCGACATGCCGCTCCTCGTTATAATTTTGTTGTGAGAGAGAGAATTCTATGACTCGCGTCGGGCAACAGGCTGCACCGAAGGAGTGCTTGTTGAAAGGCGGAGCCTGTGAGCATGTGCTTGCGGCGACTGTCTTCTTCCTTTAGCTGCGCGCTTTGGGACTTGGGCGTCTCCACTACTCGCTGACGACTTGATGGCGGCTCGATCTTGGTCTGAGGGTGGCTCGAAGGTGCCTGAGATACGATGATCCGGCAAAGTTCTGGTCTGAGGAGGAAGAAGGCTGGGAGCCAAAAAGTGTTAACAAAATACTTAAATTTTGATGATGTTTTATCAAACAAATTGGACTTACATAATACTAAATATTTTACTTCGTAAATCGGTGCATGATTATGTATATATATCCTTTTTGACAAATAAATTATTATGTACATGTCTCAAACTGATTCATAAATGTGAGGGTTTGGAAGCCAATGATGAAGGAGAGGTACATTGAAGAGTTGAAGGGAGATGAGATTATCAGTGTATACTGCATTGCTGCTCCCCGCCGACGGATCAGGCAGGAGTATGCCTCGTTCTCCGAAATTTTGGATTCGACGGATATAGGCCGTCTCGGATTTGGTGAAAATTTTCGAATTTTTTTGGCGATTGATATCCGCACTACAATTTTGGATATCCGCACTACGATTACTTATAATTTTTCGCGCCTTTTGAAAATACTCCTTGTACATGCTCGTCGAGATCTACAACTTTCGTGTTGAACAAATTTCCTAAAAATGCATGTATAAGGCGTATTTCTAAAAGACGCGAAATCTGAGCGTATTTCCTAATGTACGTCTTGTACATGCATTTTTAGGAAAATTGTTCAACACGAAAGTTGTAGATCTCGTCGAGATCTACAACTTTCGTGTTGAACACTTTTCCTAAAAATGCATGTACAAGGAGTATTTTCAAAAGGCGCGAAAAATTATAAGTAATCGTAGTGCGGATATCCGAAATTGTAGTGCGGATATCAATCGCCTTTTTTTCCCGAAATTTCGGCCAAATTTATCAAAAATAAAATGTTTAATTTGAGTTGAAAAGAACATATCGCCAGTCTTGCTCTTTTTACACTTTCATTATCAAATAAAAGGAAAATGAAGCCGTGTTCCGCGTTGAAGTGGACAAACGCATGACCAATACAAACGAATTGATCCTATCCGTTCATCAAGCTTCAAAAAGATCACAAGACCCGCACCCAAATTGCGCCCTCCAAATCCACTACAAAACCTCATCGTCCCAGACGGTCACCTCCCTCTCTCCCTCATCTACAATCGTTCGAAGCCAACCCGCTGCCACAAACGTCCCCTGCAATCGAAACCTCCGCCACCTGCAATCGGCTCCGGCCGCAGCCTACGAACCCCTCCCGCTTCTAACCCGCCGGAAGCAACTCGACGTCCACAAATTTGCACGGACCGATCTCTGCGTCTGATCTCTCTCCTCAGGCGCTATCTAAAGAATCGGGGGTATGGTGTTTTTCTCTTCCCTCTAATTTCTCCTCTGCCGACACAACCCATCTTCTTCTAATGCTTGCCATTTTCATGTCATCTTTGTTCCAGATTTTAGGTCAAGGGCGCGGAGGGCGCATTGAGCACTCCATTTAGGTTGAACGCACAAGATCCATGAACTGTCTACTTATTTTACGTAAATCCTCAATGTTGGAAGGGTAGTTTTGTCTTTTTTGTGCCTTTATATTATGTGTGTTTGCCCTTGCTATATCTGAAATGTATGTGTGAGCGGCTGGGAGTGGAGAGTGTCTCCTCTTGCAACCGGTGTGTGTGCGCTATACTCCTTTAAACCTCCAGAACTTTTGTGTGGTTTTTCTTCTGCTGTAAGTGTGGCGAGCTGATGTGTAGTTGGTTAATAGCTATCTATTGAAGGTATTTGGATCCTATTTTCCCCTCTTGTCTTGCTCGGTTTGCATCAAGGTATTAGAGCTCGCTCATCCTCCGACCTGCATCATGGCGACCTCATCCAAGGATCTCCAGCACGACATGGATGCTCTCAAGATCCAACAGGAGTCCATGGCTGAATCCATCCAGTCCCTCGCCGACCAGCAACACCGCCATCTCGACGAGGTCAAAACTCTGCTCTAAACTCAGCAGAGCCGTGCTCTGGAGGAGGTCCGATCACTGCTCAATCACTGGAGGACCGATCGCTCGGACAACTCCGGAACCTCTGTTCCACTCGCAGACGACCGACAACATCACTATCACTCCACGCAGGTTGCGACGCGCCTGGCGCGGCTGGAGTTCTTTCGCTTCGACGGGGAGGGTCTGCTAGAATGAGTGTACAAATGGGATCAATTTTTTGAAATTGACATCACCCCGGCGGATATCAAGGTCAAGATGGCGTCCGTCCATTTGGAAGGTAAAGCTCTGTACTGGCATCCATCATATATGAAGTCGCGCCTCACGCGAGAATGCCCACCTGGGAAGAGTTCTACAAAGCCTTACAACACCGATTTGGCTCCATGTCGGTCAATGACCCGATGGGTGAACTAAAGAACCTCCGACAACGCACCTCGGTCCAAGCGTATCTGGATGAGTTCGACCTACTCCTACACCGGGTCAACATCCCGGAGGAACATGCCGTTAGTTTCTGCTTGGCCGGCCTCCGCAACGAAATCGAATATGGAATGCGGATGTTCCAACCCAAAACGCTGTTGGAAGTTTTCTCGTTGGCCCGCTTACAAGAGAATCGCGACGCCTTGGGCGGCAAGCGGCCCTCATCTTACACTTCGTCAACCACTACCACCAGCTTTCACCAGCAGGGGATCGGCCTCCAGCGCCGGGCTTTGATTTCCCACCCAAACAACCACTCCTCATAGCCCCCTCCATCACCCCACCACCACCAGCTCCACATGTTCCGGTGGCACGTCCACGACAGGGCCGTCGACTTACATCGGCGGAGATGGACGAGCAATGACGAAAAGGTCTTTGCTTTTGGCGTGACAGCCCTTTCACCGCCGGACATCAATGCCTGGGCAGGAGGCAATCGTTTGCCATCAAAATTCTTTCTGAGGAGGAGGATGACCCCGTAGTACCCGAACAAGAGGAAGAGCTGATGATGCACACCGAACAAGACGACGATCAACCTCATCCTCAACTTTCTGTTCATGCGTTGACAGGCATTCCCCATTTCTACACCATGAAAATCACCGCCTCCTACCACGACCAACCTCTCAGCGTGTTGATTGACTCGGGCAACACACATAACTTCTTGGACAGCGCAGCGGCCCAACGACTGCAGTGTCAGGTCACACCCATTCCATCATTCCAGGTCGCAGTGGCGGACGGTCAACACATTTCAAGCTCCCACAAGGTCGTCGACTTTCGTTGGCGCATGCATGGCGTCACGTTTACATCCGACATGCTCCTCCCATTGGGTGGGTGCGAAGTCGTCTTGGGAATTCAATGACTTGTCACGTTAGGTGTCATTCGGTGGGATTTCAACAACCTATCAATGGAATTTACAAGGCAAGGCAAAACACTCACCCTACGGGGCGCTACGAATCTCAACGGGACGCCTCTTAAACAAAAGCGGATGGAAAACTGTTTGCAAAACCGGGGCAACTCAACATGATGGCCATTTGCAACATCCAGGAGCACGATCCCGGCGACCACGACCCCGAGCACCCGTTTCAGCCACCATGCAGGCTCACAGGACCATCCCTGCCTCCGGAAGCGGCACACCAATTAAATAGACTGTTGGAAGAATTTCAGGATCTGTTCCAGGAGCCGGTCGGACTACCACCGGTTCGAGATCAGGACCACCACATTCCTCTCAAAGGGGGACCAATCAATGTCAACATAGGACCGTACCGGTATCCACCCTTGCAGAAAACTGAAATTGAGAGGTTGATTGAAGAGATGCTCGCAGTCAGCACTATTCGCCACTCCACTTGCCCCTTTGCGTCACCGGTAGTTTTGGTAAAGAAAACTGATGGCACTTGACGCTTATGCATCGGCGATTGAACAAGCATACCGTCAAAAACAAGTTCCCGATACCTATCATTGAAGAATTGTTGGATGAACTCAACGGAGCCATTTTCTTCTCCAAGCTAGAGCTTCGAGCCGGTTACCACCAAGGCCGAATGGCGGACAAAGACATCTACAAAACCGCGTTCCGAACGCACCAAGGCCACTACGAATTCTTGGTAATGCCGTTCGGCCTTACTAACGCGCCCTCCACCTTCCAAGGGTTGATGAATCGGGTGTTTGAGCATCAACTACGAAATTCCTGTTGGTATTTTTTGACGACATCTTGGTCTTTAGTAATTCTTGGGACGAGCATCACCACCATCTCGAGTTCACGTTTCGCACCTTGCGATCGCACCATCTGTATCATAAGAAGAGCAAATGTAACTTTGGGCTTCAACAAGTGCATTACTTGGGCTATGTTATTTCAGCCGGGGGAGTGGCCACTGATCCTCTCAAAATCCAAGCCATGATCGAGTGGCCGGAACCAACAACCTTTAAGAAACTACGGGGCTTTTTAGGCCTCACGGGATACTATCGTCGGTTTATCCAAGGATACGACATCCTAGCTCGACCACTCATCGATCTCCTATGGCATAAGTCCTTCCATTGGACATCGACCGCGACAATGGCCTTCCAACAATTGAAGGAGGTGATTTCACAACCACCGGTCTTGCGGTTGCCCAACTTCACTTTGGAGTTTACGGTCGAGACCGACGCGGAGGACTCCGGAGTGGGGGCTGTTTTGTCACAAGAAGGGCGGCCTATTGCTTACTTTAGCCGCGCCTTAGGTCCCAAACACTCCAACTTATCCGCGTATGAAAGAGAGCTCTTGGCCATTGTCATGGCCGTGCAACATCGACGACATTACTTAGGGGGCTGCCACTTCCTTATCCGGACCGACCACCAAAGCCTAAGGTTCTTGCTGGACCAAAAAATCGGCACACTGGCGCAACAAAAGTATATCTCCAAGCTCATGAGGGAAGGACAATGTGTGCGCGGATGCACAGTCATGCCAACATGACCCCCCAACATTGAACTGTGCACCGTGGTCACCCTGCGGTCTGGAATGCTGGATGAAATCAAAGCTTCATGGCTACACGACCCCCACCTCCAACAGTTGATTGCGGCAAAGGATGTCAACCCGGATGCCAAACCCAATTATCAACTGCGGCACGACATTCTCACCCGAAAAGGACGACTAGTGGTGGGTCGGGATGCGGTTCTCAAACAGAAGCTATTGCAACTTTTCCACGATAGAGCGTTGGGCGGACACTCCCGCATCACAACAACATATCAACGGCTAAAACAAATGTTTTATTGGAAGCGGATGAAGCCGGAGATCTATGCCTACATTCAACAATGTGATGTGTGCCAAAGATGTAAGGCGGACCATCAAAAACCAGCGGGCTTGCTACAACCGCTGCCCATTCCAGAACGGATTTGACACGACATCTCTCTTGACTTCATTGAAGGGTTGCCAAAGAGCAACGAAAAATCCACCATCCTAGTGGTAGTGGACCGGCTGAGCAAACAGGCTCATTTTATCGCCGTCACTCATCCATACACAAACGTTCTTGGACTCGATCGTCTGACTACATGGATTGCTGGCCTCCATTGTAAGTGATCGCGACACGGTGTTTCTATGCCAATTTTGGCAAGAATTGTTTCGCCATTTGCAGGTTCAACTGAATCTCTCAACCGCATACCATCCGCAAACGGATGGACAAACAGAGGTGGTCAATCGATGCTTGGAAAGTTACTTGCGGTGCATGTGCTTCGAACGACCGAAACAGTGGACAAGGTAGCTAGCTTTAGCGGAGTGGTGGTACAATCCGACGTTCCACAGCGCCGCCAAGGTGACTCCCTACGAGGTGGTGTATGGACAAGAACCTCGACTACACACGCCATACATCGAAGGGGCAGCAGCTATGGAGGAGGTGGATCGTTCATTGGAGGCACGGGAGCGGGTTATTACCCTCTTGAAGTTCAACCCCGCACAAACTCAAAATCGGATGAAAGTGCTCGCCAATAAAAAGAGGCGGGAGCGGTCACTCGAGGTGGGCTCGTGGACCTACATACGCATCCAACCGTACAAGCAGACGAGTCTGCGGACTCACGCCTGTCACAAACTCGCACCCAAATTCTTCGGTCCGTTTCAAGTGATGGAGAAAATTGGCACGGTGGCTTATCAGTTGGAGCTGCCCCCCGACGCCAAAATCCACCATACATTCCATATTTCCCAACTAAGGGAGCACCTGGGCGACCACCCAACTCAGCTCCTTCCTCTACCGACATCCGCGACAGCCGAGGGGAATTTGCAGGTTGAGCCCATGCGGGTTCTCAAGAGAAGGGTCGTTCCTAAAGGAGGCAGACCCATCACTCAGCTATTAATCCAGTGGCACAACTGGATTAATCCAGTGGCACAACGGGACGGCAAATGAAGCAAGTTGGGAAGACTTGTGGTTTCTACAACAGCACTATCCACATTTCCCGTTCCTTGCGAACAAGGAACCATCGATGGGGGAGGCAATGATACGATCCCGAGCCCCAGAAAGGCGTGAAGCAACGGTTGGGAAACAGAACACGGAAATCCTGAATGTTGGAAGGGCAGTTTTGTCTTTTTTTTGCCTTTATATTATGTGTGTTTGCCCTAGGGATGTTTTATGCTTTTTCTGAAATGTATGTGTGAGCGGCTGGGAGTGGAGAGTGTCTCCTCTTGCAACCTGTGTGTGTGCTGTACTCCTTTAATCCTCCAGAACTTTTGTGTCGTTTTTCTTCTGCTGTAAGTGTGGCAAGCTGATATGTAGTTGGTTAATAGCTATCTATTGAAGGTATTTGGATCCTATTTTCCCCTCTTGTCTTGCTCGGTTTGCATCAGTAAGCTTCTACTCCACAAAATATTGTAAAATTGCATTTAACTCTTGTGTCGTAGGTTTTAGAAATTTCTGGAGTTATACAGCCCATTGGTAACACATTCTTCTACATTATTCGCCTGCTCTGTCAAGAATACTTCATTGGTTCTGGAGCTATGTATATATATAGGCCGTGTTTATTATAGGATTATAGTATGCTTACGGACATTTACTCTTTATAATATGTAAATGATGGACCTCAAATGGGTGGAAGAAATTTCTTTAAGAATTTGAAGTAGAGCTCCATTTATCTATAATATTTGTCTGTATATTGGAGTAGTTTATAGACGTAATGAATGCCGCAAGGAAATTTCACTTTGGAAGGACTTTATTAAGTTATTAAAGAAATTAAATTGAGCAATTAAAATATATGTGCTATTTATTTCTGACAATTTTGTACAATTTCATGGTAAGTTTTTGGGGGCAGGCATCCAAGAGAGAAAGGATGTCGGGTATGTCTAATGCATATATATTGAACTACTCACCTATTTGAGATTGGGCTAAAATATTTCCTTGCTAGAGTTGTTCACAACGGTTATCACTTTACCTCAAATGCACATGCTTTCAACCTAATAAGGTATCATATACTAAGAGCAAGCTGGGGCATGACAGGGGAGGAAAGAAGTGATTCTAGAATTAGCTTCAGGTTTGAGGGAGGCGAGATCAGGGAAATAAGGAAGGGGGGAATTCGATACAATTGGAGAAGGATCACTTGATTTTAGTTGAGGGCCGTTTGTAGAGACCGACCTCGCTTCATCTTGAACTTGGCTCAATCGTCGTCATCAGGACGAAGGTAAGCGTCATGTATTTCCCATTTTTCAAGTTTCCCCTTTCCTGCCATTGATTTCAACGTTAAGCTTATAAAGTATTACTTCACTCTCCAGGATATGATTTAACCGTTTTCAAATCATTTTGAGTCGAATCATTCCAAATCATTTTCAAATCAGTCCAATGTCTTCCGAGTTCCATTTCTTTATGTTCAACCTTACCCCATAGCCCTAGGCATTGAGGAATTTGAGGAGGGAGCTGGTGGAGATCGACAACCTCTGGCACTGCGTGGAGCGCATCAACGGGAAGTACCTCCGGCAGTTCCTCTTATCGGAGAATGCAAAGGTGGATCGGGTGGCTGCATCGATGGATAACGTGGATATCCTCTTGGATTGGGTTGCTTGCAAATTATTCCAATTTGCTCATCCAAAACAGTGATATTTTCCTCCTGAACCGTGGATATCATCTTGGAGCTGTTAAACATTAAAAAAAGGCATCATAAAATCACTTAAGCTGGGTAGAATAAAATATTTAGAAGATTGTGAGCACATGTATTATAGAAACTCTCGCAGAAAACATGTATTTGCCTCTCTACAGGAGTATTTGTTTCCTAAAGTGATGGCCTAGGAGTTTGTAGCAGATTTTTTGCTAAAACTCAACGTAGACAGAAAGGTAGATTGATAAATTTGGCGAATTAACATAGGAGAAAAAGGATAAAACAAAGACAAAGCTATCACGATTTCGATTCTTGCTACCCTTCTCCTGCGCGTCCTCTTCTCTCCATCTGATTCCTGCGAGCTCGACGAATCACATTGCTTGGCAGTGTCTCACAATATATTCATGCTATACTAAACTCGTAAATTTTTTTGGAAACAAATTGATCTAAAGATCGACATAAAAAATCTGAACATCAACTGAGATAAAATTATGCAATAGCTCTGACCATCAACTGAGATAAGATGATGCAATATATTACTTTATTTTGAGCTTATTTTGAATCAGACATTCTTTTACTTTTTCAGTAGCCGTCCATGAAAATGGTTAATGCTTTATATTTAAGTTATTCTCTATACATTGTTCAATTTTGCATTTGGTGAATGAGGCATACGTGTTTGTGTAATTGACTTTCTTTTATTTTATCCATGTAATATTCCCGTATGAAAATGGTTAATGCCCTAGATATAGATTATCACTCATGCAATGTTCATTAATGCATTTTGTGAATGATGTCGATTGCTATTTTTTCAATTGATTTTCTTTTATTATCTTCATGCAATCTTAATGAAAATGGTAAATGCCATAGAGTTGGATAATTTTGCCTACAATATTCATTTCTACATTTTGTAATGGTATTTCATTTTTTTTAAAATACACAAGTGTTTATTTCATTCGTTACAGTTGTGTTCATCTCCTCTAGCTCCCAAACATTATGCACTGTCCAATTTGAACAACCTTCTCCCAGGACAATAAAAAAATAAGTATAGATCAAGCACTTTAACAGTTTATCAAAGGAAATACAACTCTCTCATAGAGTTCTGCCAATCATGGATATCATTGTCTTCCTCGCCTAGGACATCATTCTTCCAATCTTCCCCATGGTCAACAATCTTCTTTGTTCCGAATTTTAGGTCAAGGGCACATTGAGCACTCCATTCAGGTTGACCGTCCAAGATCGATGAACAGTCTGCTTATATTTATGTAAACTTCTACTCCACAAAATATTGTAAAATTGCATTTAACTCTATGTCGTAGGTTTTAGAAATTTCTGGAGTTATACACTCCGTTGGTAACCCATTATTCTGCATTTTTCACTTGCTCTGTCATGAATACTTCATTGCTTCTGGAGCTATATATATATGCCATGTTTATTATAGCATTACAGTATGCTTACAAAATTTATTTTTACATTTTGTACTGGCATTTCATTTTTTTTAACTAAACAAGTGTTTATTTCATTCGTTACTGTTTTGTTCATCTCCTCTAGCTTCCAAACATCATGTACTGACCAATTTGAACAACCTTCTCCCAGGAAAATAAAAAAACATGGATAGATCAAGCACTTTAACGGTTTAGCAATACAACTCTCTCATAGAGTTCTGCCTAGAATGGATATCATTGTCTTCCTCGCCTACAACCTCATTCTTCCCTATGGTGATGACGGTGGAGAGGTACATTCTAAACATAGACATTCTTCATTCATGCTTTGCTTCTTCCCTCAAGTTAAGACTCTTGCCCCCCGTGCCCTGTCACTTGTGTATAAATATATATATACAAATGTTAGGGCCAACTTAATAGTATGGCCACTGGAACATTTTTCAATGCAATTGTTTAGAAAAATTTGATTCCAAAATCTACCTGTACTTCCACTTTTAAAGGCAAGCTCATTGATCAAGGCAGATTTTCCTGAACCAGCAGGGCCATTAAGTACCTGTACTTCCACTCAAAGCTCCTCTTTGCATCTCAGCCAAGGGTTATAGTTCACTGCCAATGTATAAGAACAAGAAAGAGAAACAATAAATGTTTTTTTGAATGAATTTTCATTACATTGATTTGAATCACATACCATAAAAGCTTGGTTTTGTGTTTTTTTTAGAGTCACTGCCAAACGAATATGAGCAGTTCTCAAAAGGTTCAATATACTGATAAAGATTTTATGGTTCTATTTACACTAATTTCAGCTTTCACTTCAACATTTTTCAAATAGCACCCAACTTTTTCTACTGAAGTGCCCTAATAAAACTCCTAGCTGTAAGCTGTGAATGAAAAATTATGACAATAAATGGGCTTCCGGGGACAACTTGTAAAAGGTAAAATTTTCAGAGCAATGTAAAGATGACTAACCGAAGTAAACACATAAAATCTTTCTCAATGCTCAAGCCAAAATTGAGAATAACTCTATCACTTAATTTCATTATAACTGATAGTATCTATATCGCACACCACCTAGTGCCGAGTTAAATTTTAAATACTGGATCTGCTGTTTGCATTCCTGGGGAATAAATACATTGCACTAAATCCAGAAAAGTAGATCAATCGCATAGTTCAGAAAAAATTTTAGGTTCCAAAAGTAGCAGATGATAGGATTCACGAACTGTGTCAACAATACTTGAATTAATCTGCCACATTTAGAAGAAAATGATTGAAAAATAAAGCAAATAGAGGACAAATAAAATTTGGACAAAATTCCCAACAATGTGATATATAAGCCTATTTCAACAATGTACCATATCAAAGAGATGCCCCATGCAAGCAGTAAAATAATGTCAAACTCACATATACCAGAAGATTCAATTCTCCAACTAGTCATAAAGTACAAGCAAGATAAAGAATGCAAGTGCAATAAAGAAAAGTAAAAAGAGAACAAAGAAAATTAAACATGATTAGCTGAGATTTCAGGTTGTTTATAACCAACATGGCACCCTAATAAAATGTCAATCAATGGTAAACACCACCCTAGTTGTTCAATTTTTAAACCAATATGCAGGACTTAAAAAAATTCATCAACGAAAAATTTATACAAATCAGTCACCTAAATCATAAACATAAAGACGAAGCAGATGGACTTCAGACTCATAAGTAGCATCATCGCCTGCACCTGCTTCGGCACCCATGTGCTAGAGGATAAGGTGAGGGAGATAGAGGAAGTGCTAGGAAGCTCCCATAATAAGTAGTTTGGTGTTCTTGAAAGACTCTAAAGAAAAACCTTGCTTGTACCAAAGAGAGATTTAAAGGATGTGTTGAATAATAAACGTAAACATAGCAGACAACAAGCCCATGAAGATTTCACTCATGTTGATTTTCTTCAAGATCATTCGGACAAATCTCTCCGTTTCTAGCTCTATCCGTTCATCCGCCAATTGAATGCGGATTAAAAACCCATTAGGGCGATTACCACTTTTCACCCGGCCATCAAGCACAAGATCTTCACCGATGCGGTTTGATTCTTCGTGGACGCAACATGGATTTTGATGGCGGGAATCATGCTGGTAGTCGCCCTAATGGGGTTTCAATCCACATTCAAAAGCTCGGCAGACGAACAGATAGACCTGGTTTACATAGGGCTTTGTCAGAATGGTCTTGAAGAAAGTCCTCATGAGGGCAATGTTCATGGGCTTGCTATCTGCTATGTTTACCTTTATTGTTCAACATTTTCTTTAAGTCTTTCTTTAGTACAAGCAAAGTTTTCTTTAATGTCTTTCAAGGACATCAAACTACTTATTATGGGAGCTTCCTGACACTTCCTCTATCTCCTTCACCTGATTCTTTGGCATCTGTGTGTGAAAAAAGTGCAGGTGATGATGCTGCATACGATGAGGCTGAAGTCGATCCGCTCCGTTTTTGTGTTTATGATTTGGGTGACTGATTTGTATAATTTTTTTGATGATTAATTTTTTTAGGAGTTCTGCAGATTTGTTTAAAAAATTAACAACCAGGGTGGTTATCAACCACTTGAAACATCAGTTAATCATTATTTATTTTCCCTTGTTCACTTTTTTTGCCTCTCTTTATTGCCCTTGCATTCTTCATCTTGTTTGTACTTCATGATTAGTTGGAGAATTTAATCTTCTAGTATAAGTGAGTTTGACATTATTTTATTGCTTATATGTGACATCTCTTTAATATGGTATATTGTTGAAATAGGCATATATATCACATTAGTTGGCAATTTTTGTCCAAATCTTATTTGTCTTCTTTTTGTCTTTAGTTTGCAATCATCTATTTTCTTCTAACTGTAGCAGATTGATTCAAGTATTATTGACACAGTTCGTGTTCCCTATTGTTTGCTATTTTTGACACCTAAAGTTTTTTCTGAACTATGGGATTGGTCTACTTTTTTGAATTTTGTGCAATATATTTATTCCTCGAGAATGCAAACAACATCCAGTATTTAAAATTTTACTCGTCGCTAGGTGGTGTGTGATACAGATACTGTTATTTATTATGAAACTAAGTGATATAGTTATTCTCAATTTTGGTTTGAGCGCGGTGAAAGCTTTTATGTGCTTACTTTGGTTAGTCCTTACATTACTCTGAAAATCTTACGTTTTACAAGTTATCCCCGGAAGCTCACTTATTGTTATAATTTTTCATTCACAACTTGTAGCTGGGAGGAGTTTTGTTAGGACACTTCAGTAGAAAAAGCTGGATGCTACCTGAAAGTTGCTGAAGTGAAAGCTGAAACTAGTGTGATAGAACCATCAAATCTTTATCAGTACATTGAATCTTTTGAGAACTGCTCATATTTGTTTGGTAGCGGATCTCAAAAGAAATACAAGAATAAGTTTTCATGGTATGTGATTTAATCAATTTAATGAAAATTCATTCAAAAAACATTTAGGCTCTCGAAAGAAACACGATAGTTTTTTTTAATTCATATATATTTTTTATGTGAGATGGGAGAAGTACTACATATCAGCCAAGATAGTTCTTCCACTTGATGAATTAGGCAAGACATGAAAGTAAATTGCATAGGTTCCTAGTTAGATACATAGCTTGACCATCGGTTTAAGTCTGGCATGCTCTGCTAGACTTGAGTGTTTTTCAAAATTTTGTGCATGAAATTGTGCAAAAATAATTAGGAACCTACTGTTGTAAATGAAACACAAATACTTATAATGCCCTTACATATCGTATATGAAACATTTTAGAGTCGAAAAATTCTCTAAATCTCTAGAAAACCACTCCCTCAAACTCTATGAAACTTTTTCTTTTAATTTTAGATAAAAAAATCCAAAGACTCATGAATATTTTCAGATATTACCACATAGCCTGAGTATGCTCAGGAACACCCAAAAATATGTATTTGTGATGGTGACATGAAAAAAGTTACGCCTTTGATTCCTCCGCACCTGGAACACATGTGGATCGGGGTGCCACAATTTGATTATTCCAACTTGTTCTAGTGCATCGCTCGCCCGAAACAATCTTTTGAGTTACAACTCTCCCCGACAACCAGCATGATTCTCCTCATAATGATTTAAATGGAAGAGTTCATCCTTCATTGGATGAATTGGCTTCACCAGTCAACGCCACGCATGACGTGGGTCATGCTCAAGAGTTCATTCTGCGCCACGATTCACGTCTCCTCATGAATGCCTTTGAGTGTCACTATGCCATTCATCAAATCAACTATGTAGATGTTGGATCCAAATGTATCTCCAACCTCTGCACTCAGCTTCAGGCTAAAAGATGGGGGAAAACGGGATCTGCAAGCAATTAACTACTAGTCGCAAAGAGCTGGAGAGAAGAGAAGAGAGATAAGAAGATTGCAGCGATCGGCTACACCAGGCTTCCTGTAACTGTTAACCTTAGCTCCGTGTGATTTTATTACTCTTAACAAAGCCGCGGTTACAGAGTGATTACAACTAAACAATATAAAATTCTAGTTGTCAGAGAGAGACGCGGGATTGAAACCACACTAATAAAGAGGTTTTGACTCAATTCTGGCGTGCCTTTTTGGATACTATGCCCTCTGATTCATAGGCAGGGTGATGCCACAAGCGAACTTATGACACCCCCTCTCTCTCTCACACACAGATGGTTCGGGGTTCCACGCCCCAACTCGCCCAAATTTTAGCTAGTGAGGCCTTGAGATCACCTAGACCGAGCCAAATTTCATCTCGCTGAAACCTTATACACTTTCTTAGCACCCTCCTCAGGAGCTCTCGCCCGACATCTCGAGCACTCGCCTAACACTTGCCTGACCCTCTCCTTGGCACTAGAAAAGGGGCAATCGCCCGACACTCGCTTGACACAGGCTGAGGGTGACTCGTCTGGCTCTCTCCTGACACAGGCCGAGGGGCACTCGCCTGGCACATGCCGAGGGGGACTCTCCTGATACAGGCTGAGGGGCACTCACCTGACACAGGCCGAGGGGGACCTGCCTGGCACTCACCTGGCACAGGCCGAGGGGCACTCGCCTGACACAGGCTGAAGGGGACTCACATGGCACTCTCCTGACACAGGCCGAGGGGCACTAACCTGACACTATCCTAGCACAGGCTGATGGGGACTTGCCTGACACTCACCTGGCACAGGCCGAGGGGCACTCGCCTGACACTAGTCGAGGGGAATATGCTTGGCGCTTGCAGTGCTTGATAGACCCCAAGATAGTGCAAAATCTAGTTAGGACTCATCCGCATCTTGTGAGCAGAGCTCATAAGAGTAGAACAAAAGCGAGTGGGTACCTTCGAGTTAATTGAGCCAAAACTTTCCTAAGTTAGAACCGACCTGGCTGGAGGTCGCGTCTTCCTGTACTCGCACAACTGGGCTTGCCATTCTGCCCCTTTCTTCCAGCCATAGGGCTCGCTCGAGATTTTCTTATACATGCTACGCTCCACGCTCACCGTACCATAATGTTTGTTGGAACCAGAGTTCGGGCGGTTAGTCGAACAAGTCACAGCGGCTTATGCTGTCGGCTTTCTGGCGGTCTGGCTCAGCGACCTGTTTGATCAGCGTTCTGGCGTTGTGGTATTGGCGGCTCTCCGTTCGCCTTCTGGCGGTTTGGCGCAGCTGTCTGTGTAGTAGCTCTCCAGCGGGTTGGTTTGAGGCCGCAGCAGTTCAACGGATGTTAGCCGCAGCGGTCTGGAGATTAGCCGCAGCGGTCTGGAGATTAGCCGCTGCGGTCTGGTGTGTGGCTATAGCGGTCTGGATAAAGCCGCATCAGCGGACAGATGGTTTACCGCAACTGCGATTTTGTGGCAACCCGCAGTTGCGGTCTGGCGGCCTGGTCTGGCGGTCTTCTCTTGACTGTCTGGCGGTTTTCCTTAGTTGCCTCCAGGTGTACAGAAGTTCATTGTATAGTGTGCGGTTTGACCTTATCAAACCGCACAAACCTCTCAACTTGTATTTAGTCCCACATCGATTGTTGTATTCTCTCATCTCTCCCATTTTCTATAAATAAAAGGGCATACATATGCAATAATTATTTTTTGGGGTAACAAAGTTTGCGGTTTATTTACCTTTTGTCCATTTTCTTGCTTATTTTTTTCTTGGTATCAGAGGAAAATCGGTCCTTTGCTCCGTCTTGATAGCGGTTTGTTTTTTGTAACCGCGTGACCTCTTCTCCGTCTTCTTTCCCTCCCCTTTTTCGGTTTCTTCCGGCTTGTTTCCTCCCTCCCTTGCTGGTCGCTTTGATTGTGACTTATTTCTTGCGCGCTTGTCTGTTCGTGCGGTTTCTCTTCTCTGTTTCAGGTTCCGCATTTTTGTCGCGACATCTTTCCTGCAGTCCTGCTGCTGGTGTGTTGACACCGAGACCGTGTGGTCTCTCCTCTTGTTCCCGCGGGTTGTTCGCGCGGTTTGTTTGGTTAACCGTGCAGCTTGCTGTTTTTCTGCATGGATACTCCGTCTTCTTCTGCTACTTTCTCTGCTCCTCTCTCTCTTTCTTCTACTTCTGCTTCTTCTTCTGATAATTTGGGTACTTCATCCAAGCTTACTGGTCCAAATTACCCGGACTGAAGCGTATCTTTTATTTTCCTTTTACGCTCTCAGCGTAATCTCTCTCATTTGACCGATGATCCCCCTCCTGTTGGCACGACTGCTTATGATTATTGGGATGTTGCCTATGCCTTGGTTCACACTTGGTTAGCCAACAGTTTATCCGATGAGTATCTTCCTGTTATTAGACATGACCAAACGGTCAAGGCTGCTATGGATGAAGAGATGAAAACTCTGACTGAACGGGGCACTTGGTCTCTTGTTCCTGCCCCTCTTGGTGCTGATGTGGTTGGGTGTCGCTGGGTTCTTGTCATCAAATATTTTTCTGATGGTACTGTTGATCGATGAAAAGCTCGGCTTGTCGCCAAAGTGTTTACACAAACCTATGATGTAGATTTCTTTGACACATTCTCTCCTGCTGCTCGGATTACTACGATCCGTGTGCTTTTTTCTGTGGCTATGAATAAAGATTGGGAAATGTCTTAGTTGAAGAAGACCATCTATGGTCTTAAGCAAAGCCCAAGAGGCTGGTTTGACAAGTTCAACGAAGTTATTTCTGTTGCGGGGTTTGTTTGGAGCGCTGCAGATCACTATTTATTTATTCGGAAAACCTCGACTGTTCTTGTTTTTCTTGCAGTGTATTTGGATGACAGTCTTATTACAGGAGATGATAAGAAAGATATTTGTCTTCTTTTTGTCTTTAGTTTGCAATCATCTATTTTCTTCTAACTGTAGCAGATTGATTCAAGTATTATTGACACAGTTCGTGTTCCCTATTGTTTGCTATTTTTGACACCTAAAGTTTTTTCTGAACTATGGGATTGGTCTACTTTTTTGAATTTTGTGCAATATATTTATTCCTCGAGAATGCAAACAACATCCAGTATTTAAAATTTTACTCGTCGCTAGGTGGTGTGTGATACAGATACTGTTATTTATTATGAAACTAAGTGATATAGTTATTCTCAATTTTGGTTTGAGCGCGGTGAAAGCTTTTATGTGCTTATTCTAAGTTTATCATCCCTAATTCAATTTTAAATTTATTGAATTTGGTTTCATCTAAAGGCTTAGTATACATGTCAGCTAGTTGATTATCTGTATTAATATACTCTAGGGAAATATCTCCTTTTTCCACATGTTCTCTTAGAAAATGGTATTTTATTTCTATGTGCTTAGTCCTACTATGGGAGACAGGATTGTTTGCAATAGAAATAGCACTAGTAGAATCACAAAATAGAGGTGTTCTACTTACTTGTATACCATAGTCTTATAGCTGATGTTGAATCCATAGAAGTTGAGCACAGCAACTTCCTGCAGCCACATACTCTGATTCTGCTGTGGAGATAGCCATACTTGTTTGTTTCTTGCTACTCCATGATATCAGCCTTCCACCTAGGAATTGACAGGTTCTAGTTGTACTTTTCCTATCTTCATTGCACCCTACAAAATCTGCATCTGAATAACCTGTCAGTTCAAAGTCTCCATTCCTAGGGTACCAAAGGCCTAGATAAGGAGTGTCCTTAAGATATCTCAAAATTCTTTTGACTACTATCAAATGAGATTCTTTAGGGCAATCTTGGTACCTAGCACAGACACATGTAGCATACATGATATCTGGTCTACTAGCAGTCAAATACAATAGGGAGCCAACTATCCCTCTATACAAAGTCTCATCTACAGGTTTCCCTGCATCATCTTTGCTATGAGACATCCTTGACCCCATAAGAGTTTTCATGGTACTGGATGATTTCATACCATACTTCCTTATCAACTCTAGGGTGAACTTAGACTGACATATGGATAAACCATCCTCAGTCTGTCTAACTTGGAGACCCAAGAAGAACTTAAGTTCCCCCATACTGATCATTTCAAATTGTCCTTGCATTAGTTTTGCAAACTTTCTGCAAAGACCACTTTCTGTAGACCCAAATATAATGTCATCTACATATATTTGGACTAGAATGATCTTGCCTCCGGATTCCCTAAGGAATAGAGTCTGTGCTAGGTCTATAAACATAATTAGGTTTGATAGAATCAACAAAACCTGATGGCTGTTTTACATAGACTTCTTCCTTCAGATTTCCATTCAGAAAAGCTGACTTAACATCCATTCGGTATACTTTAAACCCTTGATAGGTTGCATAAGCCAGGAACATCCTTATAGATTTCAGTCTGGCTACTGAAGCAAAGGTTTGATCAAAGTCAATACCTTCTTCCTGCCTATAACCTTTTGCAATCAGTCTTGCTTTGTTCTTTATAATAACTCCATGTTCATCCAACTTGTTCCTAAAGATCCACTTGGTTCCAATAATGTTGTGGTCTATTGGTTTAGGAACTAGCTCCCAGACTTTGCACCTTTTGAACTGCTTCAGCTCCTCTTGCATAGCCTCAATCCAATGAGGGTCTAGGATGACTTCTTTAAATTTCTTTGGCTCTACCTGGGATAGAAAGCTGGAGTAGAGTACTGAACTTAGATTTCTGCTTCTTGTTTGTACCCCTTGTCTGAGATCACCGATAATTTGATTGGTTGTATGATCTTTTAGATGTCTATTTGCTGGAGGCATCCTATTTTCTGGTTGTACACCTTCAGCTTCTGCTTTTTCATTCAACAGCTCCTCTTGGTCTTCTTCAGCAACAGGAGTATCTTGTACTCCCCCTGGACAGCAGCCACCTTCTTCTACTTGCTGACTTGTAGAAGGACCTTCTTCAATAGTAAGCTTGTCCATCTTCTCAGTCACACCTGTGGAGCTGCAAATACTTCTAGACAATTCATTATTAATGAGTCTAGCTTCATCAAACACTACATGTACTGACTCTTCTACAACTTGAGTAGTCAAGTTGTAGACCCTATAAGCCTTACTGTTGTTGTTGTACCCAACAAAGATCCCCTTTTGTGATTTGACAGCAAACTTGGTTAAGTAAGACTTACCTTTGTTAAGTATATAACATTTACAACCAAAGATCCTGAAATAGGAAAGATTTGACTTTCTGCCCTTCACAATCTCATAGGGGGTGTTTTTGTGGCTCTTGGTGATAGTAGCCCTATTAATCACATGACATGCAGTACTAACTGCCTCAGCCCAGAAATATTCTGGGAGAGATGTGTCACTTAATAGGGTTCTACCAGCCTCAATCAAGGTTCTATTTTTCCTTTCAGCAATGCTATTTTGCTGAGGTGTTCTTGGTGAAGAAAATTCCTAAAATATCCCAAACTCTTCACATAGCTTTGTCATACTATCAGACTGGAATTCAGTACCATGGTCACTTCTTATTTTGACCACTGTACTGTCTAACTCATTCTGAATTTGTTTGATAAAACTATAGAAGATACTAGGTGTTTTAGATTTTTGCCTTAGGAAGAATACCCAGGAAAAGCTTGAATAATCATCTACAACCACAAATGTGTAGACCTTCCTACCTAGGCTGTGAACTGGCATAGGACCAAAAAGATCCATATACAAGAGGTATAGGCACCTCACAACATCTTTGTTCTCAATGCTATTAAAGGTGGATTTGGTCTGCTTGCCCTTTTGACAAGCTGAGCATATCCCAACTTTTTTACACTTAACTTGAGGACCATTCCTCACTAACTCTTTGCTAAAGAGTTGACCAATTGTCTTATAGTTAAGATGGGCTAGCCTCTTGTGCCATTTGACACAATGATAGACTTTCTCATCAGCTACAAGACACACAGGAGAAACATTGTTCTCACACATAATGTCTAGACAATAGACATTTCTCTTCCTATAACCTATCAGAATGATCTTTTGATCATTTGATCTCCTGATATGACAACCATCTTTGACAAATGAGATGTCATATCATAAATCACTCAGCTGACTTGTACTAATGAGGTTGTGTTTCAAACCTTTAATATAAGCCACTTGAGTAATTGTAATAAAGTTGCTAGAAATGTTACCAAAGCCTTTGATGATTCCTTTTTCAGAACCACCAAAGGTGACTTTAGGACCATCCTTGATTGGTGTGTAGTCCTTCAGCAATCCCCCAGTTCCAGTCATGTGCCTGGAACATCCACTGTCCAAGTACCATATTGGGGCATGACCACTTGGACTCACCTGCAAAACAGATTAGTTAACCTTAGAACCCAAAGAATTCTTGGGTCCTTGGTGCTGGTTAGTTTGCCTCTTAACAAAACTACTTGTAGCTTTTCTAGCAGGCAGATTGCTACTCACCTTGGCACTTGAATTGTGCCAACAGTCTATGGCAAAGTGGCATACCTTGCCACAACACCAGCACTCAAATCTGTTGTACCTTTGTTTAGGTTCAACCCTGGCTGTTTTATCTACAGCAGGTTTCTTGTTGAGTACTGGGGCTTTGCCCTTAGACTTGGACTGTACAGTCCTGGCAGTTTAGTAAACCCCAATCCAGTTTTACCTTTTTGAGAAATGAACTCATCTATCAAAGGTAGAACAGACTTTGGTTTAGAAAACCTTGCTACTATATATCTCTCTTTCTGAAGACTAATCTTCAGATTTCTGATTTGATCATTTTTAAATGTTATAGTCCCCATCTGAATAACAGTAATGTGCTTCAGTCTGGCTATTTCATTTAATTTCTGATCAATCAACTTATCAAAATCTGTTGCAGCCACTTTGAGATTAGCAATCTCCTTAGCCTGACTCTTGGCGAATGATTTGATTTTCTTTAAAGCTTGCAACACTACTCTATATTCATCAATCAACTGATGAATATCTCCTTCAGATTCAGATCCACTAACATCACTTGATGCTGATGTATCTGAATCTGACTCAGTACTATAAATTGAACTAACAGAACAATTTTGTACCTGACTAGGTCCAGGTTGATCCTGGATGTTGTCTCCTTCTGATAAGGCCATCAGTCCCTGGCACTGATTGTCCTCATGCTCATATATAGAGTTCATTAACTGGATGAACTCCTCTTCCTCTTCTTCAGCAAATAGTCCACTATAAGCTTCAGCTTCTGAATCAGTTTCTGAAGAAGACATGTCAGACAGACTTTTGTCCTTCTTAGCAATAAAGGACATTTCCTTTTTGCCCTTGATTTGAGTCTTCTTCTTATCAGTTGACTCTTTCCTCTTCTCTGGACAGTCAGCAACAACATGTCCATGTCTGTTACAACAATAACAAACTATCTTTGAAGATGTAGTTTTACTTGACTTGGGCTTTCTCCTGTCATTCTTTGATGACTTCTGTGAAGTGGATGGCTTAGACCTCCACTGTTTCTTCTTTAGAAATTTCTGAAAATGTCTTGTGAAAGCTGCAAAGTCCTCATCACTCTCACTGCTTTCAGAATTCTTGCTTTCTGACTCATCTGTCTCAGTCTCAGCAACTTTTGGAGGTGGAGATGGAGACTTATTTTTATATTTCCTAGTGGCTTCTGTCTTGAAAGCCACAACTCTTTCTTTGTGCTCAACTCTGGTAGTCTTCTCTTCCTCCTTCCTTACCATTAACTGCATCTCATATGATAACAGTTTTCCAAACAATGTTGGAGGAGGAATGTCTGCTAATTTGGCCATTTCTCTTATGACACAAATCTTAGTATCCCAGTCTTTAGTTAGGGATCTCAAGAACTTATCATTCAGCTCATAATTGTTGAATTCTCTTCCATAGGACATTAACTCATTAACTATCCTATAGAATTTCTTGTAGCACTCAGTTATGCTATCAGACCTTCCTTGTCTGAAGCTCTCATACTCTTGGTTTAATAAAGACTTTCTGTCCTGTCTAACTTCTTCAGAGCCCTCCATGTACACTATCAGTGTGTCCCACATTTCCTTTGATGTTTTACAGTGAATCAAATTCTAAAATGTGGCATCATCTATTGCACTTACAATAATATTCTGAGTCCTTTTGTCCATAGTGGCCAGAATAATCTCATCCTTGGTCATTTCAGAATAGTCTTTTGGAGTTCTCTGATTTGCATCTAACACAGATACTTTCATTGGCACATATGCCCCTTCTTTGACAGTAATATAAATTCTGGGGTCAGAGGCTTCCATAAACAGTCTAACCCTTTCTTTTCAAATGCCAAAGATCTTCTTTTTGCAGATTGACAACTTCATGGATCCTAGTTCTTTGTGATTCTCTGTTGAACCCATTTTCTTGATTCTTGATTCTGCCTACAGGATTTTTACTCAAACTGTTATGTCTTTTTTGAATAACCTCCCTCTGATACCACTTGAAAGAAATTGTACCTAATCACCTAGAGGGGGGGGGGGGGGAGTGAATAGGTGACCTTATCTTTTTTTAACTTTTAGGCAGAATTAATCACAGCATTCACAGAACTTTAAACAGCATACACAGAATCAGACACACACAGAGTACACACAGTTTTATAGTGGTTCCCCAAGGTTTGGGTACATCCACTTTCCCCCTTCGCCTATCTAGTAGTGTACTAGATTCGGCCAAACTCATCCACTATTCCTCAGATCCTCAGATCTTACACTCAGAACCCCAAACAGGTTCCTACAACTCAGGCTCAAAGCCCTACCACTCAGTCTTCACCAAGACCTACACTCAGCCTTCAACAAGGCTTACACTCAGTCCTCAACAAGGCCTACACTCAGAGAAATGAATCTCCTACACTCAGGCACACAGGCCATACCACTCAGCCTTTATAATTTCAGGCTTACAACTCAGATCACTTAGGATCCTACAAGAAATTAAAATTACAATGAATATAACCACAACTCAGATTGAGAGAGAAGAGTTGTCTGGTTTCTTGAAGAGTTCTTGAAAGAACTTTGCTGAGATCAACCTCTCTTGGCTTTCTTCAAAGCTTCTTGAATTAGAACACAGTAGGGTTGAAACTCTATGCAGATGAACTTCAATCACTGCTGACTTAAGAATCAGATCTCAATCTGAAACTTTCTTCACAGTCTGGTTCAACAGCTTGTCTTCTTAGAAGGAGCTCTCTCTCTCCAACTTCTTAGATCTTCTGATCACTTCAATTGATTCTTCAATAAATTGCTTTATCGATCGTCTTCTTCTGTTGACAGAATAAGCCTTTATATAGGCTTTCTTCATGGTGACCGGCTGATCCGGTTTCTAACAACTTTCTGACAGCTCTGACAGTTGCAGTAGACCAGCTGGAATGGCAGCTGTCAAGTCATCCAGTCACTTCTTAAATTTTCTGTAACTGTCTGAAAGTGTCGAGACAGTCAGTCTTTAAGTGTCGACACTAATAGACCAAGTGTCGACACAAGTACGCTACGTGTCGACACTAGTCTTCATGGTGTCGACACAACTCCTTGTGTTGTAGAAATTACTTCTCGACACCGCTTCTTCAGAATGTGTCGACACTGATATTGTGTGTCGACACAAGTCCTTCTTCTTTGATACTTAGTTGATTTCTTGTAAGTGTCGACACAACTCCTTTGTGTCGACACAACTCCTTGTGTTGATACTTGCTGAGTGTCGACACATTTTCTTAGTGTCGACACATGCCTTCTGTGTTGATACTTTTGCTGAGTGTCGACACATCTCCTTTGTGTCGACACTTGTACTTAGACTTCATTGAAATTTGCTGAGTGTCGACACAGCCTCCTAGTGTCGACACTTTCTTCATGTGTTGAGACTTTTGATGTGTGTCGACACATTCTTCATTATGTCGACACTTGTACTTAAACTCTGTTGAAGTTTGCTGAGTGTCGACACAGCCTCCTAGTGTCGACACTTGTACTTGAGCTTTGTTGAACTTTTGCTGAGTGTCGACACAGCTTCCTAGTGTCGACACTTTTGATGTCGACAAAGTTCCTCTAGGTGTCGACACTGCTTCTAAGTGTCGACACTGATTATGTAGACACTTCTTCATTGTGTGTCGACACAGCCTGTATGTGTCGACACTTTCCTTCTGGTGTTGACTCTGCATTCCTGGTGTCGACACAATTACTCCAAGTGTCGACACAACTTCTCTGGGTGTCGACACAAGCCTTCTTAAGTGTCGACACTTTTCTTCTAGGTGTCGACACATGGACTTAGAAACTTTTAAGCTTTCCCTGCAATTACTTAACCTGCACAAGATAACTCAAAATACATCAAATACATCTTGATGTATATCATTGAGTGGGGTGAGGCTTCTTCAAATCAGGTACATTTTCCAATGTACCCAACACAATTCATCTTAGTTTATAGGATTCTGACTTCTTCAGATAGGGGGAGACTGTTGGGTATTGTATTCACAATAACCCTGATTTGAAGAGGTGTCCTTTGAACTAAGATGAATTGAGATTGTATTTGATGTTGTTTTTCTAGTTTTGTGCTTGCAGGACTATATTGCCAAGTACAACCCAATGTTAAGTTGTAGTAGGTCTTGAAACACATGACTATAGAATATAATCTTTTATTATGTAAGCTAATGTGTTGACTCACGTGCAATTTCTTTATTAGGGTGTACTTCTACTTCAAGTACATTAGAAGAAACCAAGAAGGTCAAGTTGTTGCTTTCAGAAGAACAAATTTTCTCCAAGTAAAATTTGTCGAGTATACTAGTGAATACTCGTCGAATTTGTCGAGTATACTCATGAATACTCGTCGAATTTGTTGTGTACACTTACTAGCGCTCGTCAAATTCGTTGTATTTACTTAGAGAATAATCTCCGGGTTCGTGAAAAACAGTTAAGTAAAAATCGCCGAGTATCTTCATGTATACCCGTCGAATTCGTCGAGTGTATATATCGATATTCGTCGAATTCGTCGAATATATATGTCAATACACGACGAATTTGTCGAGACTTCTCGAATTTACTTCTCTGGATTTCTTTAAGTGATATTCGTCAAATATCACTTGACTTAAGCATTGAATGCATCGAGTTAGCTAGCTGATACTCGTCGAGTTTATTGAGTGAACTAACTGATACTCGTCGAATTCGTCGAGTTTCTCTTCAGGAAAGTGCTGTTATCTATTAAGTAATTTTCGTCTAATATCGAAGCGATTCAATGAGTATACCCGTACATTCTTGACGATACTTGACTAATATGACTTATGATTTTGAATTATGTTTTCAAATTCTGTCACAGCTCAATCCTGACCGTCATGTACAGTGTTCCGCAATTTCTTTATTTGGAAGGGATTTCTAGCCGTTGAAGAAGAAGGATCCATATAAATACTTAGGGTGGATTTCATTCAACCCTAATCGTGCATATACACTCAAAACGGAACATTCCAAGAAAGAACTAGTCTGCTATCATCCACGATCTTTGCGATCCTCTCCGCCGACATCAATGACGCACGGTCTGATCTTCTTCAAAAAGTGCTGACTAGATCTCTATTCTCAATTGTCTATTCTCAAATGGTTCAAGTTTCATTCAGATCTAGTGGATCCTTTGTTCAGATCAAGGCTTCAACGATTTCAGATTTCCTTTCTCTTCAAGATTTTTAAGTTTCACTTTTCGGAGGAAAGGAAGACCGAAGTTTTTAGATCTGAAGAAGATTAGTTTTAATCTATTGGTGTAAATCATTTTATGATATTGTAGGAGGTTTTGCCTCCGAGGTGTAGATACTTATTTTAGGATCGAGTTGTAGGAGAGGTTGTTCTCCGATTTGTATGAGAGGTTGTTCTCTGAGTTGTAGGAGTGTTGTATTCGAGTTGTAGGAGTTGAGGCTCAGAGGTGTAAGATTTGAAAAATCTGAGATAAAGGTGAAGTAACTTAATCTATCCCTTCGTGGTAGATAAGCGAGGCGGAATAGTGAACGTATCCAACTCGGGGAACCACTATAAATCTTTGTGTTTCTGTGTGTTTTCTTTTTAGTTATTTTTATTACACAAAAAAACACAGAACTCACATATTCATCCCCCTCTAGGTGATTTAAGTTGACACTAGATACTTTCAACCGGATGGTTATCGAAGCCATACACGGGTCCTGCTGCAAGAGTGAGATGTTGACTAGTAAGCTTCATGCTCTAAAAAATGGAGAAGAATAATACGTCGACTGAGCTTTCATTGTAGACGAGTATCCGCTTGACGTTATAACACAGATCGTCGGTCCCCGCATTGATCACGAAAGGATCTTGGTGGGTGCCCGGATCCCCTTAAGATCTTCATCCTCGAATACTACGGTGGAGTCTTTCTTGCATCTTTTGTCTTCGTGAACGTCTTCCTGGGTGCTCAGTAGAAGTATCTGGGTAAAGAGAATCGATGATCCAACGATAGTTTCAATGTCCTTGACAATCTGCCTGCAGCTGGCTCCTCCTTGTTAGGTGCTCTGTTGATCCCTTGCTTGCCTAGGAGGAGCTTGTTGATCCTGCACATGTCCTTGCAAGAACATGCCCAGGAGTCCTTGGCGAATTAAACATTCAATCACATCTTTCTGTCGTGCACACTCCTTAGTAGTATGCCCGGTTGCCCGATGAAATTCGCAATACTTTGACTGATCATTCTTGGGATTAGGGGTAGGCTGTTTAGGACGATGCAGAGCCGGGTCATTCTGGATGGCGTAGGGCACGTTTGTACGGGTAGTATTCAACAAAGGATCCACTAGATCCATTTTGGATGTCGTTGTTGGCCATTCTGATGCTCTTTCTTGAATCTTCCTTATTGATTCTTTGGATTCTGCTCCATGTCCCTCTTGTGCTTTTGGCTCCCATCGAATTATTGACGATGTGCTCCTATGGCTTTGTCTGCTATAATTTGTGCCTCCACACAATGTACGAGGTTTGGGTAGCTAGAGACAATTTCCCTCATCTAAGTTGAATAGAAGCCACCAGGGCGAAGTCCTCCAAGAAATACTCCCCTTAAGAGTTTAGGGTCGAGTCATGGAATTTGACGAGCTTTTGCAGTAAATCAATGGAAAAAGTCTTTCAAGGATTCTCCTTCATATTAACAAATTCCTGACAAATGTGAAGGGCCGCGAACAATTCTCCTATTGGCGATGAACTAGTCAGCGAATTGTCTTGTCAACTCTGCGAAGTTTGCAATAGTTCCCTCTCTCAGGGAATGAAACCATGTACGAGCATAACCTTTAAGGGTAGCCGGGAAGACCTGATAGAGCAGTTGGTCCGACGCATTATAGATTCTCATAATTGTGATGAAATGGTTGATATGTTCCAACGGGTCGTCCGTCCCGTTGAACGTTTCGATACTTGGTAGTTTGAAGCCATGCGAGATAAAATGGGCTAGAACCGGAGGTCCGAGCCGTGGTAAAGTGGTCGACGGGCAAGAATATCTTGTCGGCCAGCTTGTCTCCATTCTTCGGCAATCAATTCTTGTATCTATTCCCGAGTGAATATTACGTGCGGCGACAGTCAGACTTATTCTTCCAAACTATGACGACAACGGCCAGTCTCAATTCCCCTATGAATCAGGTGAGTAGAGCTAGCGGCGTCTGAGAGTTCTTCTGATACTTTCTCTTTTGGCAGAGAACCTTGCGCTAATCCATGATTTTGCGGAGGTGGGGGTATGGCTGGTGTTGGTGGCATAGGAGGAGCATGAGCTGCTCCTAAATTCCTTAGTAGAGCTAGCATCTCCATCTACTGCTCTTCCATCTGGCGAACCCGTCCCTCCAAAGCCGTCACAGGTGCGAAAATAGTTTCTGCTTCGAGTCGCACGTTCGCAAGTGAATGAGAGCGAGCTCGCTCGGTGCATCCTCCTATGATGGATCCTTTGGTTGTCCAAGCCCTTCTTCTCGCCATTAAATTTGATCTTGAATGCTTCAGGGTTGAAGAAACTATCTCTTGGATGATGTTGAGAATCAATTCCCACAGATGACGCCAAACTGTTGTGACCTAACTCGACGTTCCGGTCAGACTGGAATAAACTAGACCGTCTTAGTTTTCAGAACAGTTGGAGTGCACACACAGTCAATGAGATGGGTTGATCGCGCACACGAAGTTTTAATGTGGAAAAACCCCTCAACCGGGTCAAAAACCACGTGACTGCATATGTGTCAGTCAAAGTCCACTATTTCCCTAATGTTATAGTTTGTTCGTTAAATCGAGGGCGACAGACTGCTTTCGTTACAATTTGGAGATGAGAGAACACTTAGCACTCGGCGGATGACAGACCGTCGCGCCCGACGTTGTTACAATTTGCACTTTTTAGCGATGGGATTTACTGGGCGTAATACTGGCACTGAACGAGGGAGCGGAGCACTTGAGTTTGCAGTCGCGAAGGCCTCTCAGAAGCGTAGAGATCAGACTTTGTCAGGTGGCTCGAATGAGGCTTGGAGATGGCTTGAATGTGGCTCAGGAGTGGCTTGAGTGCTACTCGTAGGAGAAATTTGGCAGAGCTTTGGTCTGAGGAAGAAAAAGGCTCGGAGGAAAAAGGATGAGAAATGAGGAGGCATGTGACTCCTTTGATAGCCTCCAGGAGGTGGTTATGGTAGTTACGCGGTTATCCGCACACCATAACCACCATCATAAATATATTTGTCATAGTTTAAGGGCGCATATTAGGATTATTAATTTTGTTACTCCTACACCAATTAATTTAATAATAAAATTTCTCCACTAATCTGGTAGTTAGTGGGTGGTTACCTGCGAATCAGATGACATGGCTCGACCCGAGATGATCGGACGGCGATGAGGCGCTCCCTTGAACGGGTGATGGACACTCTGACGAACTCGTCGAGGAACTCGCCAGCGAACTTGTCGGCGAGGAGGGAGGTCACCGCCGACAGCCGGGAAAGCGGGCGATGACCAAGCGGGAGTGGACGAGGGCCGGTTGGGGGAGGCCGGCTCGACCGCCTCCCAGGCCGCCCGCCGGCGGCCAAAGAGGGGCGGCTTACTTGGCCATCTCTTCGGTCGTGCGCCAGCGGCGGACTGGGGCGGCTGGTTCGGCGCCCTCCTTGGTCGCGCGTCGATGACCAATGAGGGGCGGCCGGCTCGGCCACCCCTTTCGCCGTGCGCTGGCAGCCTAAGAGGGGTGTCCGACCCGACCCCCTCTTTGGCCACGCGCCGGCGGCTGGAGAGGGCCGCCCGGCCTGGCCGCCTCCCTTTGGCCGCACGCCATCGGCCGGCGAGGGGTGGCCTATCCGACCGCGTCCCTTTGGCTGCGCACCGGCGACCGGAGAGGGCCGACCTGCCTGGCCGCATCTTTGGTCTCGCGCCGGCAGCTGATGAGGGGCGACCGACCGGACAGCCAGCCTTGGCGCTTGCCGACGACTATGAAGGGGTGGCTGACAGCAACAAGAGGGGGTGGCCGATGTCGGGGATGTCGCTGGCCGCTTGATGCCGACGAGGTGGTGGCTTTGGCGGTTTGGATGTCATGTATAATGAGATTAGCACATGACTGGATCGGGCTCGATGATCATGCGTGAGGTCAAACACTTGATCCAATTAATTTTGCTGTGGTTATGTACACACTCATCTTTTTTAAGAGGGATCACATTCCCATCACAGCTCCAACTAGCTAGGATCTCACTTCCAAATTTCACAAGGACCCTGATAAATAAAAATTGTTGAAACAATTAAATAATTAATGCATGATTCTCAAGAAATGTTAAAACACATTAAATAATAGCCATGACAAAACACAATGCGTTGAAAGAAGTCACATTAATTTAATAAACACAATGGTTATGTGCCCACCCATCTTTCTTAAGAGCAATATCATAAATAGTATACTAAGAAATTACATTAATTTAATAAATACAAGTACACCTCAGACTCATCACTATCATACATTATGTATTGAAAGAAGTTCCGAAGTTAATCAAAATGAATCAAATAGCAAGTATAATGAGTGTTGTTGCGGACTGACTCGGCTTTCCGGTCTCACCGGAGTAAATTGGACCCCCTTAGCTCTTGGGAACGCCTTAGCTCTTGGGATCGTCGAGCGCACACACAGTCAATGAAATGAGTCAGATGTACAAAAGAGATTTTAACGTGGAAAAACCACTCAACTGGGTAAAAAACCACGTGACCGGGTCTGTGCCAGTCGAAATCCACTATTCTCTTGCGGTTACAGAGCGTTTAGGGAATCGAGGGCGACATGCCGCTCCTCGTTACAATTCTGTGGTGAGAGAGATAATTCTATGACTCGCGTCAGGCAACAGGCTGCGCCGAAGGAGTGCTGGTTGCAAGGTAGAGCCTGTGAGCGCATGCTTGCGACAGCTGTCTTCTTCCTTGAGCTGCGCACTTTGGGACTTGGGCGTCTCCGCTGCTCGCTGGCAACTTGGTGGCAGCTCGATCGCGGTCTGGGGTGGCTCGAAGATGGCTGGGAGATGATGATCCGACAGAGCTCTGGCATGAGGAGGAAGAAGGCTGGGAGCCAAAAAGTGCTTCATGAGGAGACCTGAGGCTCCTTTTATAGCATCCAGGAGGTGATTACGGTGGTTACAGTGGTTACGAGGTTATCCGCACACCGTAACCACCTACATAAACATTAATTTCATAGTTTAGGGGATTATTTATTTTAACGATGACATGCCCCCTCTAACTTGGTGGTTATCGGGTGGTTACCGACGGCGGCGGCTGACAGCAATAGTTATTGAAAGGGTGGCCCCCCATGATCCTCCTATTGTGGAGGAGATCATGAGAAGGTGGTTGACCGGTCAAACCCATGATTTTTCTTTATGGGGGTAATCATGGGGGAGTGCCTAATTACACCCCTAAACCTACAAATGGGGCTTCATCCTCATCAATTGCCAAACAAATCCTTTGTTGCCAAAGGTCAGTACAAGCTGAGAAGACAAAGATTTTTCCTTCATCTCCCGTGTGCATAATGAAAATCGGTAAAAGGCCGGAGACGTCGGATGACGGCGCCCAGCCAACTCTGGTAATTAATATATAAAAAAGGGGCTCCAAGGAGGAGCGGGAGGAGGTGCTAATGCGCCCGAGGGAGGCGCCCGACGCTCCCGGGGCTGAGCGGTGCGACGACAGTCAGCCGGTGCGGATCTGCGTACCACGACGACGCCCGCACCCACGAGGATTAGAGCGATTGCACGTGCCGGTGTGGCTGCGTGCGCCCTTGCGGTGTGCGTGTGTGTGCGTGTCCTATTTCTCGTGCTCCCATGTAAGCCTTTGCTTTGCGCGTACGCGCGGCCTTCGGTTTGCTTCTCCTTTGAGTAAGCTTGGCCTTCAATTTGCCGCGCGTGGCACGCCTTTGTGTTGCATCTAACTTTTTCTCCCCTTTTCTTTTACTTTTGGTGGCGGGCTTCGAAGTGCAATGCATGACCGACGCGCCCGCGCTCTTGTCTTTCCAACAACCAAACTGCAATTTGGAAGAAAAACATTTAGGCTACCTGTCCGACCTTGAGGTGAGGATACGGTGCAGATTACCGAAGCTCCTTTAAGTGGTGAACGGAATAGGAAGGCTATGACGGCTTCCTCTAGTGATGTTGACATGACAGTCACAGTGGCTTCTTTTGATGCTCGTCTTGAGACTACTCCCAAGGTACAAGTACTTGAGTGTCGTGCCCCCCGGACTCCTTCTGTGGAGGCGGCTTCTCCACGCATGTCTTCTTCCTTGAAGGCAATGAGTGAAGTGGTAAGTGCTTTTATGTTTGTATGCCTTGCACTTCGTTTTCACGTTTGATAGTTTGTAGTTTGCACTTTTGCGCGCATATTTATATGGCATCGCTACCTTTACATTACTCAGCTTATTTTTCCTGAGCACCGTTCTTGCAGGTCTGGCCTGCGAGAAAATTCGGGTGAGGTTGGCTCACGATTTTGCTCAAGTTGGATTCGCAGCTTAACTTGCGCGAGTCAGGCTCGCTGGCCGAGTTGGCTTGTGTACCAATTACCGAAGAATATACATACTCGATCCGGGTGCGGTCACGAGGGGGCAGGCCCTGACGATGGCAGGGCGATGGTCTTCAGTAACGTCGGAGAATATAAGTACTCAATCCAACCGTCGGAGAATGTAGGTACTCAATCCGGTTGCGCGACCTACCCCATATATGAGTTGATTGTCGGAGAGTGTAAATACTCGATTCGGGTGCAATCGCTAGGGGGGCAGGCTCTGGCGATGACAGGGTGATGGTCTGCAGTAACAACGGAGAATGTAAGTACTCAATCCGACCACCGGAGAATGTAGGTACTCAATCCGGTTGCGCGACCTAGCCTGACAATAAGACAATTGCCGGAGAATGTAGATACTCGATCCGGCTGCTATCGCGAGGGGGGCAGGCCCTAGCGATGGCAGGGCGATGATTTGCAGTAACGACAGAGAATGTCAGTACTCAATCTGACCGCCGGAGAATGTAGGTACTCAATCCGGTTACACGACCTAGCCCGAGTATGAGTTGATTAATGAGGAGTGTAAATACTCGATCCGGGTGCAATCGCAAGGGGGGCAAGCCCTGGTGATGTTAAGATGTTGAGCGACAATATTGACAAAGTACTTAATTGTTTGGCTTGCAAGCACAACTTTACCTAAAGATTTTAAATTGATATTACTGAAACAAATACGATATTGCATTTAGAAATAAGCATAGTTCGCGCGAGCCTGAGCTCGCAACTTTTACGATCACAAAGTGACAAAAGCAAGATGCAAGAGGATGCAGATAATAAAGAGTACAAATAAAGTAAAAAAAATGTAGAGGGAAAGACGCGATGCAAGTTGCAAGTTGCTAGTATGCTGCGGGGGATCTTCTTGCATCGGGGAGAGCATCTGTCCTAGTAATCCACTGCTGGGAGTAGGTTCATGCAGTCAACACTGAATGTGGTATCGAATATTAGTTGTGCCTGTCTTGCGTAGCAAGCATGTAATTCTTCTTGATCTCCGCAAATAACTCCCACTCCTCCAGGGGTTGGAAATTTCATTGCGAGATGGAGGATTGACGGTATTGCGCTGAAAGTGGACTGAACTGGCCTTCCAAAAATAGCGTTGTATGCCGAACTTGAATTGATCACGACAAAGTTGACATCATGAGTAGCTTTCTTCGAAAAATCTCCCATTGTGACAGGCAATGTGATTGTGCCTTAGACCGGAACGAGATGGTTGTCGAAACCATAGACGGGGCCTCCTGCGAGGCTAAGATGCTGCTTAGTGAGCTTCATGCTTTCCAGGGTGGAGAGGAACAACACATCTACCAAGCTTCCATTGTTTACCAGGATCCTATTGACGTTGAAGCAAGGATACCCGATCCTGGCATGGATAATAAGGGGATCCTGGTTAGGCATCTGCAGCCCTTCGAGGTTCTTATCGTTGAATGTGATGGTGATATCCTGATTTGGCTTCCTATCTTATCCTTTTACTGAAAGTATCTGTGTTAGGGGCTCATCGATGGTCTTTATGTTGCCCACCATTTGCCTTCCCCCACCAGTTCTCTGTGGTGGGTTTTGCTGGTGTCTTTCACGACGTTGTAATTGTTGGTTGTGCGCTTGTCTTTGCAAGAATCTCCCAAGGAGCCCTTGGCGGATGAGACGCTCAATTTTATCTTTCAGCCCGGCATACTCTTCGGTGTTGTGACCAAGCGTGCAGTGGAACTCGCAGTACTTTGTCTGGTCAGCATCAACGTTTGACCGTGGTATTCTTGGCCGTTGGAATGCCGGATCATTCTGAATTGCGCACATCACGTTAGTTGGGGTGGTATTCAGAGGGGTGTATTCTTGAAGTGTATGCTGCCCCCCATTCCTTGGAGGATCACGTCGACGAATGTCACTATGACACTCAGCCTGATGCCCTTATCTATGAGAATTTGTTCTTCTCCTTTCTTCTTTTTTTGTCTACCTTCAAACTGCTGCTGGTGTGCTTCTATGACCTCATCGACCGCTATCTGCACCTCGACCCGATGAATAAGATCTGGATAACTGGACACGGTTTCCCTCATGAAGGCTGAATAGAATCCGCTGAGGCGGAGTCCTCCAAGGAAGACGCCTTTGAGAAGTTCAGGGTCAACACCCAGAATTTGATGTGCCTCTGAGGTGAAATGGCGAAAGAAGTCCTTAAGGGATTCTCCTTCATTCTGTCAAATGCCAGAAAGGTGTGAGGGATACCGAACAATTCTTCAGTTAGCAATGAATTGGTCAGTGAATTTTTTGACAGTTCTGCAAAGTTTGCTATTGTTCCCTCTCTCAGGGGGTGGAACCAGGTACGAGCTTGGCCTTTATGGGTAGCTGGGAAGACTTGACAAAGCAGTTGGTCTGTTGCGTTATAGATTCTCATAATTATGGTGAAATGGTTGATGTGTTCTAACGAGTCGTTCGTCCCATCGAACATTTTGATGCTTGGCAGTTTGAACCCATGCGGAATCAGATGTGCTAGAACCTGGGGGGGAGTGGAGAGCCATGTTGGAGGTGGCGGCGTGCGAGGATGTCGCGTCGCCCAAGTTGTCCATATTCCTTAGCAATTACTTCTCGAATTTCTTCTCGAGTGATCCTCTTGCGTGGCGGCAGTCGGGCTTCTTCTCCTAAGTTGCAGTGACGGCGACCAGCTCTGACTCCCTGTGGAGTCGGGTGAGTGGAGATTTGATGCGTTGGACGGTAAGTGTACCGGTAGCACTAAGTAATATAAAATGGGCGAATTTCCCCAAGTATCGATCTATACAAGGAACACAGTAAGGTGAAGTTAATTTCGAGGAGGACTTGAGATTGAAGTCCTTTGGTCGGAGTTAACTAAGGGGGATTTTTATGGTAGCGGAAATAGAAAATAAAACACTAAGAACTACTCCTATGCAACGCCGCTATGCGAAGCTTCGCCAGGCAGGATGGAAGACTACACGGGCCGCTATACACCGAATCGCTGGGCAGATGGACGAGTAGGCTTGTGGATGAGGTGGTTAGAACGGCGGAATGAGGGTCGAGAGCACCTCTTCGCTACGTACGCCTCTAGCAATTGCTAGAGCGACAGAATCGGATGTGGCGGCGTATGGAAATAAAGGCGCCTCTCAAGCAACTAAAGAAGTAAAGCAATACAGAATCACAAAGATATGAATCTAATAAAGCATACAACTAAAGAGCGACAACATCTACAAATGAGGTTTTAACACGCATATACAACAAGAAAGTAAGAACAAGTTAAGAGATCGACCGAATCTGAAGTCTTACTGAGGGTTCACGAAAGGAATCGTCGGGTTGTCAATCCGCGTCCTAGCTCGGTCCTCAACTGCGTCCGGGGTAGAGAAGGTCATCACTACCTTCCAATGGACCCGTCTTCTTCGTGTCACGATGCAAAAGAAGGTTGCAAGCTTCTTTTTGCTTGTTGGTTATGGCATCAAACTTGAAATGGAGCTTAAAAGATGAAGGAGAAGGGCGAGAGGAAGCTCTGGCTTGAATGTGGCATTGAAAGCTTGCCTGGAGCACCGCCCTAAGGTGGAAGATGAAGGGAAATGGTTGAACCATTCCTTGGAGGCGAAAAACGGCGGAGGTGAAAAACTTTCCTCCAATGGAGGAAAATCTGCGCTTTAAATAGAAGTAGGTCAGAAAATTAGGCACGCACAGTTTGGCTCACGACCATGCGCTAACCGTGCGTTTTTAACTTGCAGGCCAAACTTACAGAAGATGAAGAATTGACCCGTGTGTTTTACTTCGCACACGGACGCTTCCGCCCGTGTGTGAAGGAAATCACACGGGTAGCGACAGAAAGCTAGAATCCAGGAAAATTCAGCGGAACCGTGTGTTTTACTTGCGCAGGGCGATTCCGCCCGTGCGTGAACAAATCGCACGATTAAACACAGAATGAAAAATACAAAAAATCTACAGGAAAACCATGCGTTTCCTTCGCGCACGGTTCCGAAGAAACCGTGCGTCAACCGTGCGTGAGGATCGTCGAACTCAACTCGACGAAATTCGTCGAGCTCCACTCGACGTTTCTCCTGCACGAATAAAACGCACGATCGCAAAGAACCGTGTGCTAAGAAAACGCACGACCATGCGTTTTCCTCAAACCTGCATTCCAAACTTGGGGAAAACGCACCACCTGCACTGTAAAACCAAAACATGGAGCACCAGTATCCAACAACAATACAAAGCATAAAATAAACAAAAAGAACCATGGGGAGCACCATGTGCTTACCCCCAACAAAAGAATGCGTAATTGCACACCCAAGGGCTAAAACAATGCACTTTTGGTGAAGTGTAGATCTACACAAAAATATAACTTTTCCGATTGAAAACGTAGGGCACACGAAGGAAAATAAGCCCAGATGAGTCTGAAAAATCCTATATAAATTGGACTAATCACACCCCCAGACTTACCTTTTTGCACGTCCCGAGCAAATAAAATATATGCAGATAGGGAAAATGATTTAACTAACATAGAAATTGTGATATGGAGTACCATGAGAAGTCGCATGCTCGTACGCGTAAAAATATAAATAGAGGAAATTTCTAAGTATGCAAAATAGTTTACATTTTTCACAATGCGTATCAACATTTTATTATTACTCAAAAATGGAATCACGGTGAATCTTCTGGTCACGCGTAGGAAGAAAGTAGGCAGGCCACTAAGGTGAGCTTTGCCAAAGACCTGGGCTCAGGATCACCTCCAAAGAAATCCATTAATGTCGGGGACCATACGCTTGCCCGTTCACACTCTCTCCACGGTACTAGTTCGACTCAAGCGTGAATCTGTAGGACTTTAGGAGAATAATGAGGTTTGGGTTACGGTGAGGTAAACAAAGATAAACAGGAAGGTTATGCACCTAACCCAAATGAGCTATCATAAAAAGAATCCCTCTGCGGAGAAAAATACAAGCAGGTACACCACACCCCCAGACTTAATTTTTCAAATATGGGTGTGTGCACCGCCTACTCCAAATACAATGTACTATCAAATAGAATTTTCAATTATACTTTTTCTTTTACTTTTCATTTTCATATATATTTCTTTTCAAATCATTTTCTTTTCTTTAAATAGTTTCAACAAATAGAAGCTTTGGAGCACATCCACATATTTACATGTAATATCACCACGTCAACACCCCAGCATGAAAAAAGTAAAACACTAAAGCTCAACTTGGGTGTGCGACTAGGATCGACTATGAGGCTTTGGTGAAATAATTGTGGAGCTGAATCAAAAGAAGGGTAGGCACCACGGGGCTTAGAGAGGATAAGATGTTGGGAACAGTACAAAGCTCAACCGGGCCAAAATGATGACCTACATCACGCTCACGCTAGACTAACCATGCATCAATGCTTCGAGAGTAGCTTGGGGCAAGTTATTAGCCACCGAGAAAGATGATCATTCCTCCCGACTCGAGCAAAATAAGTCTAGTGACTGCTATATACATCCCTACACTACCGTTCGATTCACAACAGATTCACCATTTTTTGAGTAGAATAAAAAGACTTTACGCAAATAGAAAAATATAAAACTATAAGCATACAAAAAAATTAAATCTACTCCAATTTCTACACAAGACGAGAGCACTTGATTAGGAGCACAACAAGGTTAACATTTTACTTTGTCTCACAATCCTATGCCAGCACAAAAATTTCCCAAATCATATAAAAAAATGAGTTTAACTCGCAGCACGCTAACAGCTAAGCACGCGCTCATGTTGGTGCAGTGATGTGCGATGCGATGAACTAATCAAAATATACACAATAAAAGCTTCTAGTATGCAAAGGAAATGTGCGCGTGCAAAATGTAACAAATACTGGCTCTCCCACAGACTTAAACTAAGCTACACAGTTTATGATATAGAAATTTAAATTAGATAGAGACAAGGGAAGAGGTTACCCAACGCTCAGTCAGTGAGCATACCAGAAGACGCGTGAAAAACAGAAGCAGCTCCGCCATACAAAGAATCACAACCCCACAAATACGAATTTATCATGAATACCTGCACGAGTGAGCTCCGTAAAAACAAAAGATAAATATACAAAATACAAAGAAATACTAAAAGTAAAATAGACATGAAAAATAAAATTGTAGGAAATGAAAGATAAGTAGCGGGGTTATTGTCATCCCAGCACGACTTATTAAATTTTATACATTTCTAGCTAATAGGCCTATGAAAAGAAAAAATGCACAGCAATTGTTCCATTATCCGTTGCGGTAACGGGTACCGATACGATGATAAAACAGTTACCCCTCTACCTAAATAATCATACCTGCTCCTCGCAGGCAGAGGAAATAGGAAGTAAGAAGAGGAGGAGCGCTGGTCATCACTCATCTCACCACAAAATATATCCTTGCCCAACAAGGTATCGTCTACAACAGGGAGACGGCATGAGGAGAAAACAATCCATGGAGCTTCCTCAACATAGGATGAATCAACCTTCTCGCAAAAGAGGATGCTATCATCGATGGCTCGAGCTGAAAGCTCCAATTCCTCCTGAAGCACCTACGAAGACTCAACCCGCACAGGCTCAGATTTAGAAAGAGGATCAAGAAATAAAGGAGATAAAGAACTAAAATAATCAGAAATAGGGGGAGTGGTTCCGGTCTCACTCCCAGCAGGATCCAAGCATAGATCATTGTCGGTATCATTAACCGACTCACTAGAAATTGGGATAGCTAATTCTTGCAAAGAAAGCGGAGGAACAACAACATCAGATAAAATATTTGTGGTTTCCTCCGGGGATGAGTACAAAAGAGGGGAAGAATGCATAGGGAGAAACGACACCACAATGTCGTCACACTAATCAGCAGAAAGTATGATGGGTATATCTGCAGCAGTCCCCCATAGACAAGGTGGTACTGCGAATATATCATCAGAATCAGAAGTGGCAGCCGACTGAGAGGTGGATGGAATGAATCAGATAGCCGGTTTATCATCCTCCTCCAACTGGCGCTGAAATGCTGCGCAATCTTTCAACATGTGCTCGGTGCTATGACAACACAAACACCGTTTTCCATTACTCCTCGGTCCAGGTGGGACCGGAGAGTAATAAGAAGAAGGTGAAGGCGTAGAAGAGAAGGGACCGTAAGACTGGGGTATGGTGTATGAAGTACCATAAGAGGACGGTGCTCCATACACTGAATCACGAGAAATATGCTCACTATCTTTAATGGGGCACTCATCACTACTATGTCTATAATCCCTGCACCATCTACAACAGATATTCATATAAGAATACATGGTGCAACAAAGAAGAATTCACCAATAGAAATAATCTAAGCAAAAATTAACTACACACCAACAGATACAAGAAAAGGAAAGTCTGATGCAGAAAAATTAAAACCAGAAAAGGAACAAAGAAAATAAGCAACAAATTCTAAGAATTAAAGCAAAGAAGAAAGATGCAATGTACAAATGGGAAAAAAGCTTCTATCTCTTATCTCCCTCTCCAAAAACTCACACGACTGTGTTCCCTGATAACGGCGCCAAAAACTTGATGCGTTGGACGGTAAGTGTACCGGTCGCACAAGTAATATAAATGAGCGAATTTCCCCAAGTATCGATTTCTACAAGGAACACAGTAAGGTGAAGTTAATTTCGAGGAGGACTTGAGATTGAAGTCCTTTGGTCGGAGTTAACTAAGGGGGATTTTGATGGTAGCGGAAACATAAAATAAAACACTAAGAAGTACTTCAATGCAACGCCGCTATGCGAAGCTTCGTCAGGCGGGATGGAAGACTACACGGGCCGCTATGTACCGAATCGTTGGGCGGATGGATGAGTAGGCTTGCGGATGAGGTGGTTAGAACGACAGAATGAGGGTCGAGAGCACCTCTTCGCTACGCACGCCTCTAGCAATTGCTAGAGCGGCAAAATAAGATGTGGCGGCGGATGGAAATAAAGGCGCCTCTCAAGCAACTAAAGAAGTAAAGCAATACAGAATCACAAAGACATGAATCTAATAAAGCATACAACTAAAGCGCGACAACATCTACAAATGAAGTTTTAACTCACATATACAACAAGAAAGCAAAAACAAGTCAAGAGATCGACCGAATCCGAAATCTTGCTGAGGGTTCACAAAAGAATCACCGGGTTGTCAATCCGCGTCCTAGCTCGGTCCTGAACTGTGTCCGGAGTAGAGAAGGCTGTCACTACCTTACAATGGAGCCGTCTTCTTCATATCACGGTGCAGAAGAAGGTTGCAAGCTTCTCTTTGCTTGTTAGCTATGACATCGAACTTGAAATGGAGCTTAAAAGATGAAGGAGAAGGCCGAGTGGAAGCTCCGGCTTGAATATGACGTTGAAAGCTTGCCCGGAGCACCTCCCTAAGGTGGAAGATGAAGGGAAATGGCTGAACCCTTCCTTGGAGGCGGAAAACGGCGGGAGAGAAAAATTGTCCTCCAATGGAGGAAAATCTGCGCTTTAAATAGAAGTAGGTCAGAAAATTAGGCACGCACGGTTTGGCGCACGACCGTGCGCTAACCGTGCGTTATTAACTTGCAGGCCAAGCTTGCAGAAGATGAAGCGTTGACCCGTGCGTTTTACTTCGCACACGGGCGCTTCCGCCCGTGCGTGAAAGAAATCGCACAGGTAGCGACAGAAAGCTGGAATTCAGGAAACTTCAGCGGAACCGCGCGTTTTACTCGCGCACGGGAGATTCCGCCTGTGCGTGAACAAATCGCACGATTAAACACAGAATGGAAAATACAAAAAAGCTACTGGAAAACCGTGCGTTTCCTTCGCGCACGGTTCTGAAGAAACTGTGCGTCAACTGTGCGCGAGGATCGTCGAACTCAGCTCGACGAAATTCGCCAAGCTCCACTCGACGTTTCTCCTGCACAAACAAAACGCACGATCGCAAAGAACGGTGTGCTAAGAAAACGCACGACCGTGCGTTTTCCTCAAACCTGCATTCCAAACTTAGGGAAAACGCCCCACCTGCACAGTAAAACCAAAACATGGAGCACCGACATCCAACAACAATACACAACATAAAATAAACAAAAAAACCATGAGGAGCACCATGTGCTTACCCCCAACAAAAGAATGCGTAATTGCACACCCAAAGGCTAAAAAATGCACTTTTGGTGAAGTGAAAATCTACACAAAAATATAACTTTTCCGATTGAAAAGTAGTGCACATGCAAGAAAATAAGCACAGCTGAGTCCGAAAAATCCTATATAAATCAGACTCATCAAGTTTGCGGCATCAGAGAGTTCTTCTGATATTTCTTCTCTTTGCGGAACTTCTTGCGTCAGACCATAATTTGACAGAGGTAGGGGAATAACTGGTGCTGGTGGCAGGGAAGGAGCAGGGGGGGGGGGTGCTCCTAAATTTCTGAGCAGAGTGAGCATTTCGGTCTCCTGCTCCTCCATCTGGCGAACATGCCCCTCGAGAGCGGTAACAGGTGCAAAAGTGGCCTCTGCGATCAATGACACGTCCACCGGAGAGTGGGAGTATGTTTGTTCAGTGTGTCCTTCTGGGACGGATCCTTCAGCTATGCGGACGCTTCTCTTTGCCATTGAAGTGGAACTTGAATGTTGCAAGAATGAAAGTCTTGACTTCTGAAGGATGTTGGGGACCGTGTTCCCACAGATGACACCAAACTATTGTGGACTGACTCGACGTCCCGGTAGGACCTGAGTAAATTGGATCGCCTTAGATCTCGGGACCGTCAAGCGCGAACACAGTCAATGAAATGAGACCGATGTACACAAAAAGTTTTAACGTGGAAAAACCCCTAAACTGGGTAAAAAACCATGTGACTGGGTCTGTGCCGGTCAAAATCCACTATTCGCTTGCGGGTACAAGGCGTTTAGGGAATCAAGGGCGACATGCCGCTCCTCATTATAATTCTGTGGTGAGAGAGATAATTCTATGGCTCGCGTCGGGCAACAGGCTGCGCCGAAGGAGTGCTGGTTGAAAGGCGGAGCCTGTGAGCTTGTGCTTGCGGAGGCTGGCTTCTTCCTTGAGCTGCGCGCTTTGGGACTTAGGCGTCTCCACTGCTCGCTGGCGGCTCGATCTCGGTCTGAGGGTGGGTCGAAGGTGGCTGAGATACGATGATCCGACAAAGCTCTGGTCTGAGGAAGAAGGCTGGGAGCCAAAAAGTGTTAAGAAAATACTTAAATTTTGATGATGTTTTATCAAACAAATTGGACTCACAAGAAGCTAGATATATGAACACATTATATTGTTCAATTCCCTACTCTTTACTAAATATTTTACTTCCTAAATCGGTGCATGATTATGTATATATATCCTTTTTGACAAATAAATTATTATGTACATGTCTCAAACTGATTCATAAATGCGAGGGTGTAGAAGCCATGGTGGAGGAGAGGTACATTGAAGAGTTGAAGGGAGATCAGATTATCAGTGTTTACTGCATTGCTGCTCACCCCGACGGATCAGGCAGGAGTATGCCTCGTTCTCCTAAATTTTGGATTCGGCGGATATAGGCCGTCTCGGATTTGGTCAAAATTTTGGATTTTTTCCCGAAATTTGGGCCAAATTTATCAAAAATAAAATATTTATTTTGAATTGAAAAAAACATATCGCCAGTGTTGCTCTTTTTACACTTTTATTATGAAATAAAAGGAAAATGAAGCCGTGTTCCGCGTTGAAGTGGACAAACGCATGACCAATACAAACGAATTGATCCTATCCGTTCATCAAGCTTCAAAAATATCACAAGACCCGCACCCAAATTGCGCCCTCCAAGTCCACTACAAAACCTCATCGTCCCAGACGGTCACCTCCCTCTCTCCCTCATCTACAATCGTTCGAAGCCAACCCGCTGCCACAAACGTCCCCTGCAATCGAAACCTCCGCCACCTGCAATCGGCTCCGGCCGCCGCCTACGAACCCCTCCCGCTTCTAACCCGCCGGAAGCAACTCGACGTCCACAAATTTGCATTCCTTAGACGTACACAGACGTCCAGCGATCGGCGAGTATTTGCACGGACCGATCTCTGCGTCTGATCTCTCTCCTCAGGCGCTATCTGAAGAATCGCGGGTATGGTTTTTTTCTCTTCCCTCTAATTTCTCCTCTGCCGACACAACCCATCTTCTTCTAATGCTTGCCATTTTCATGTCATCTTTGTTCCAGATTTTAAGTCAAGGGCGCGGAGGGCGCATTGAGCACTCCATTTAGGTTGAACGCACAAGATCCATGAACTGTCTACTTATTTTACGTAATCCTCAATGTTGGAAGGGTAGTTTTGTCTTTTTTGTGCCTTTATATTATGTGTGTTTGCCCTTGCTATATCTGAAATGTATGTGTGAGCGGCTGGGAGTGGAGAGTGTCTCCTCTTGCAACCGGTGTCTGTGTGCTGTACTCCTTTAATCCTCCAGAACTTTTGTGTGGTTTTTCTTCTGCTGTAAGTGTGGCAAGCTGCTGTGTAGTTGGTTAATAGCTATCTAATGAAGGTATTTGGATCCTATTTTCCCCTCTTGTCTTGCTCGGTTTGCATCAGTAAGCTTCTACTCCACAAAATATTGTAAAATTGCATTTAACTCTTGTGTCGTAGGTTTTAGAAATTTCTGGAGTTATACACCCCATTGGTAACACATTCTTCTACATTATTCGCCTGCTCTGTCAAGAATACTTCACTGGTTCTGGAGCTATGTATATATATAGGCCGTGTTTATTATAGGATTATAGTATGCTTACCGACATTTAGTCTTTATAATATGTAAATGATGGTCCTCAAATGGGTGGAAGAAATTTCTTTAAGAATTTGAAGTAGAGCTCCATTTATCTATAATATTTGTCTGTATATTGGAGTAGTTTATAGACGTAATGAATGCCGCAAGGAAATTTCACTTTGGAAGGACTTTATTAAGTTATTAAAGAAATACAATGGAGCAATTAAAATATATGTGCTATTTATTTCTGACAATTTTGTACAATTTCATGGTAAGTTTTGGGGGGTAGGCATCCAAGAGAGAAAGGATGTCGGGTATGTCTAATGCATATATATGAACTACTCACCTATTTGAGATTGGGCTAAAATATTTCCTTGCTAGAGTTGTTCACAACGGTTATCACTTTACCTCAAATGCACATGCTTTCAACCTAATAAGGTATCATATACTAAGAGCAAGCTGGGGCATGACGGGGAGGAAAGAAGTGATTCTAGAATTAGCTTCAGGTTTGAGGGAGGCGAGATCAGGGAAATAAGGAAGGGGGAATTCGATACAATTGGAGAAGGAGCACTTGATTTTAGTTGAGGGCCGTTTGTAGAGACCGACCTCGCTTCATCTTGAACTTGGCTCAATCGTCGACATCAGGACGAAGGTAAGCGTCATGTATTTCCCATTTTTCAAGTTTCCCCTTTCCTGCCATTGATTTCAACGTTAAGCTTATAAAGTATTACTTCACTCTCCAGGATATGATTTAACCATTTTCAAATCATTTTGAGTCGAATCATTCCAAATCATTTTCAAATCAGTCCAATGTCTTCCGAGTTCCATTTCTTTATGTTCAACCTTACCCCATAGCCCTAGGCATTGAGGAATTTGAGGAGGGAGCTGGTGGAGATCGACAACCACTGGCACTGCGTGGAGCGCATCAACGGGAAGTTCCTCCGGCAGTTCCTCTTATCGGAGAATGCAAAGGTGGATCGGGTGGCTGCATCGATGGATAACGTGGATATCCTCTTGGATTGGGTTGCTTGCAAATTATTCCAATTTGCTCATCCAAAACAGTGATATTTTCCTCCTGAACCGTGGATATCATCTTGGAGCTGTTAAACATTAAAAAAAGGCATCATAAAATCACTTAAGCTGGGTAGAATAAAATATTTAGAAGATTGTGAGCACATGTATTATAGAAACTCTCGCAGAAAACATGTATTTGCCTCTCTACAGGAGTATTTGTTTCCTAAAGTGATGGCCTAAGAGTTTGTAGCAGAATTTTTGCTAAAACTCAACGTAGACAGAAAGGTAGATTGATAAATTTGGCGAATTAACATAGGAGAAAAAGGATAAAACAAAGACAAAGCTATCACGATTTCGATTCTTGCTACCCTTCTCCTGCGCGTCCTCTTCTCTCCATCTGATTCCTGCGAGCTCGACGAATCACATTGCTTGGCAGTGTCTCACAATATATTCATGCTATACTAAACTCGTAAATTTTTTTGGAAACAAATTGATCTAAAGATCGACATAAAAATCTGAACATCAACTGAGATAAAATTATGCAATAGCTCTGACCATCAACTGAGATAAGATGATGCAATATATTACTTTATTTTGAGCTTATTTTGAATCAACATTCTTTTACTTTTTCAGTAGCCGTCCATGAAAATGGTTAATGCTTTATATTTAAGTTATTCTCTATACATTGTTCAATTTTGCATTTGGTGAATGAGGCATACGTGTTTGTGTAATTGACTTTCTTTTATTTTATCCATGTAATATTCCCGTATGAAAATGGTTAATGCCCTAGATATAGATTATCACTCATGCAATGTTCATTAATGCATTTTGTGAATGATGTCGATTGCTATTTTTTCAATTGATTTTCTTTTATTATCTTCATGCAATCTTAATGAAAATGGTAAATGCCATAGAGTTGGATAATTTTGCTTACAATATTCATTTCTACATTTTGTAGTGGTATTTCATTTTTTTAAAATACACAAGTGTTTATTTCATTCGTTACAGTTGTGTTCATCTCCTCTAGCTCCCAAACATTATGCACTGTCCAATTTGAACAACCTTCTCCCAGGACAATAAAAAAATAAGTATAGATCAAGCACTTTAACAGTTTATCAAAGGAAATACAACTCTCTCATAGAGTTCTGCCAATCATGGATATCATTGTCTTCCTCGCCTAGGACATCATTCTTCCAATCTTCCCCATGGTCAACAATCTTCTTTGTTCCGAATTTTAGGTCAAGGGCACATTGAGCACTCCATTCAGGTTGACCGTCCAAGATCGATGAACAGTCTGCTTATATTTATGTAAACTTCTACTCCACAAAATATTGTAAAATTGCATTTAACTCTATGTCGTAGGTTTTAGAAATTTCTGGAGTTATACACTCCGTTGGTAACCCATTATTCTGCATTTTTCACTTGCTCTGTCATGAATACTTCATTGCTTCTGGAGCTATATATATGCCATGTTTATTATAGCATTACAGTATGCTTACGAAATTTATTTTTACATTTTGTACTGGCATTTCATTTTTTTTAACTAAACAAGTGTTTATTTCATTCGTTACTGTTTTGTTCATCTCCTCTAGCTTCCAAACATCATGTACTGACCAATTTGAACAACCTTCTCCCAGGAAAATAAAAAAACATGGATAGATCAAGCACTTTAACGGTTTAGCAATACAACTCTCTCATAGAGTTCTGCCTAGAATGGATATCATTGTCTTCCTCGCCTACAACCTCATTCTTCCCTATGGTGATGACGGTGGAGAGGTACATTCTAAACATAGACATTCTTCATTCATGCTTTGCTTCTTCCCTCAAGTTATTACTCATGTTTTTTTCTTAGAAAATTAAGACTCTTGCCCCCCGTGCCCTGTCACTTGTGTATAAATATATATATACAAATGTTAGGGCCAACTTAATAGTATGGCCACTGGAACATTTTTCAATGCAATTGTTTAGAAAAATTGATTCCAAAATCTACCTGTACTTCCACTTTTAAAGGCAAGCTCATTGATCAAGGCAGATTTTCCTGAACCAGCAGGGCCATTAAGTACCTGTACTTCCACTCAAAGCTCCTCTTTGCATCTCAGCCAAGGGTTATAGTTCACTGCCAATGTATAAGAACAAGAAAGAGAAACAATAAATGTTTTTTTGAATGAATTTCATTACATTGATTTGAATCACATACCATAAAAGCTTGGTTTTGTGTTTTTTTTAGAGTCACTGCCAAACGAATATGAGCAGTTCTCAAAAGGTTCAATATACTGATAAATATTTTATGGTTCTATTTACACTAATTTCAGCTTTCACTTCAACATTTTTCAAATAGCACCCAACTTTTTCTACTGAAGTGCCCTAATAAAACTCCTAGCTGTAAGCTGTGAATGAAAAATTATGACAATAAATGAGCTTCCGGGGACAACTTGTAAAAGGTAAAATTTTCAGAGCAATGTAAAGATGACTAACCGAAGTAAACACATAAAATCTTTTCAATGCTCAAGCCAAAATGAGAATAACTCTATCACTTAATTTCATTATAACTGATAGTATCTATATCGCACACCACCTAGTGCCGAGTTAAATTTTAAATACTGGATCTGCTGTTTGCATTCCTGGGGAATAAATACATTGCACTAAATCCAGAAAAGTAGATCAATCCCATAGTTCAGAAAAAATTTTAGGTTCCAAAAGTAGCAGATGATAGGATTCACGAACTGTGTCAACAATACTTGAATTAATCTGCCACATTTAGAAGAAAATGATTGAAAAATAAAGCAAATAGAGGACAAATAAAATTTGGACAAAATTCCCAACAATGTGATATATAAGCCTATTTCAACAATGTACCATATCAAAGAGATGCCCCATGCAAGCAGTAAAATAATGTAAAACTCACATATACCAGAAGATTCAATTCTCCAACTAGTCATAAAGTACAAGCAAGATAAATAATGCAAGTGCAATAAAGAAAAGTAAAAAGAGAACAAAAAAATTAAACATGATTAGCTGAGATTTCAGGTTGTTTATAACCAACATGGCACCCTAATAAAATGTCAATCAATGGTAAACACCACCCTAGTTGTTCAATTTTTAAACCAATATGCAGGACTTAAAAAATTCATCAACGAAAAATTTATACAAATCAGTCACCTAAATCATAAACATAAAGACGAAGCAGATGGACTTCAGACTCATAAGTAGCATCATCGCCTGCACCTGCTTCGGCACCCATGTGCTAGAGGATAAGGTGAGGGAGATAGAGGAAGTGCTAGGAAGCTCCCATAATAAGTAGTTTGGTGTTCTTGAAAGACTTTAAAGAAAAACCTTGCTTGTACCAAAGAGAGATTTAAAGGATGTGTTGAATAATAAACGTAAACATAGCAGACAACAAGCCCATGAAGATTTCACTCATGTTGATTTTCTTCAAGATCATTCGGACAAATCTCTCCGTTTCTAGCTCTATCCGTTCATCCGCCAATTGAATGCGGATTAAAAACCCATTAGGGCGATTACCACTTTTCACCCGGCCATCAAGCACAAGATCTTCACCGATGCGGTTTGATTCTTCGTGGACGCAACATGGATTTTGATGGCGGGAATCATGCTGGTAGTCGCCCTAATGGGGTTTCAATCCACATTCAAAAGCTCGGCAGACGAACAGATAGACCTGGTTTACATAGGGCTTTGTCAGAATGGTCTTGAAGAAAGTCCTCATGAGGGCAATGTTCATGGGCTTGCTATCTGCTATGTTTACCTTTATTGTTCAACATTTTCTTTAAGTCTTTCTTTAGTACAAGCAAAGTTTTCTTTAATGTCTTTCAAGGACATCAAACTACTTATTATGGGAGCTTCCTGACACTTCCTCTATCTCCTTCACCTGATTCTTTGGCATCTGTGTGTGAAAAAAGTGCAGGTGATGATGCTGCATACGATGAGGCTGAAGTCGATCCGCTCCGTTTTGTGTTTATGATTTGGGTGACTGATTTGTATAATTTTTTGATGATTAATTTTTTTAGGAGTTCTGCAGATTTGTTTAAAAAATTAACAACCAGGGTGGTTATCAACCACTTGAAACATCAGTTAATCATTATTTATTTTCCCTTGTTCACTTTTTTTGCCTCTCTTTATTGCCCTTGCATTCTTCATCTTGTTTGTACTTCATGATTAGTTGGAGAATTTAATCTTCTAGTATAAGTGAGTTTGACATTATTTTATTGCTTATATGGGACATCTCTTTAATATGGTATATTGTTGAAATAGGCATATATATCACATTAGTTGGCAATTTTTGTCCAAATCTTATTTGTCTTCTTTTTGTCTTTAGTTTGCAATCATCTATTTTCTTCTAACTGTAGCAGATTGATTCAAGTATTATTGACACAGTTCGTGTTCCCTATTGTTTGCTATTTTTGACACCTAAAGTTTTTTCTGAACTATGAGATTGGTCTACTTTTTTGAATTTTGTGCAATATATTTATTCCTCGAGAATGCAAACAACATCCAGTATTTAAAATTTTACTTGTCGCTAGGTGGTGTGTGATACAGATACTGTTATTTATTATGAAACTAAGTGATATAGTTATTCTCAATTTTGGTTTGAGCGCGGTGAAAGCTTTTATGTGCTTACTTTGGTTAGTCCTTACATTACTCTGAAAATCTTACGTTTTACAAGTTATCCCCGGAAGCTCACTTATTGTTATAATTTTTCATTCACAACTTGTAGCTGGGAGGAGTTTTGTTAGGACACTTCAGTAGAAAAAGCTGGATGCTACCTGAAAGTTGCTGAAGTGAAAGCTGAAACTAGTGTGATAGAACCATCAAATCTTTATCAGTACATTGAATCTTTTGAGAACTGCTCATATTTGTTTGGTAGCGGATCTCAAAAGAAATACAAGAATAAGTTTTCATGGTATGTGATTTAATCAATTTAATGAAAATTCATTCAAAAAACATTTAGGCTCTCGAAAGAAACACGATAGTTTTTTTTAATTCATATATATTTTTTTATGTGAGATGGGAGAAGTACTACATATCAGCCAAGATAGTTCTTCCACTTGATGAATTAGGCAAGACATGGAAGTAAATTGCATAGGTTCCTAGTTACATACATAGCTTGACCATCGGTTTAAGTCTGGCATGCTCTGCTAGACTTGAGTGTTTTTCAAAATTTTGTGCATGAAATTGTGCAAAAATAATTAGGAACCTACTGTTGTAAATGAAACACAAATACTTATAATGCCCTTACATATCGTATATGAAACATTTTAGAGTCGAAAAATTCTCTAAATCTCTAGAAAACCACTCCCTCAAACTCTATGAAACTTTTTCTTTTAATTTTAGATAAAAAAATCAAAGACTCATGAATATTTTCAGATATTACCACATAGCCTGAGTATGCTCAGGAACACCCAAAAATATGTATTTGTGATGGTGACATGAAAAAAGTTATGCCTTTGATTCCTCCGCACCTGGAACACATGTGGATCGGGGTGCCACAATTTGATTATTCCAACTTGTTCTAGTGCATCGCTCGCCCGAAACAATCTTTTGAGTTACAACTCTCCCCGACAACCAGCATGATTCTCCTCATAATGATTTAAATGGAAGAGTTCATCCTTCATTGGATGAATTGGCTTCACCAGTCAACGCCACGCATGACGTGGGTCATGCTCAAGAGTTCATTCTGCGCCACGATTCACGTCTCCTCATGAATGCCTTTGAGTGTCACTATGCCATTCATCAAATCAACTATGTAGATGTTGGATCCAAATGTATCTCCAACCTCTGCACTCAGCTTCAGGCTAAAAGATGGGGAAAACGGGATCTGCAAGCAATTAACTACTAGTCGCAAAGAGCTGGAGAGAAGAGAAGAGAGATAAGAAGATTGCAGCGATCGGCTACACCAGGCTTCCTGTAACTGTTAACCTTAGCTCCGTGTGATTTTATTACTCTTAACAAAGCGCGGTTACAGAGTGATTACAACTAAACAATATAAAAATTCTAGTTGTCAGAGAGAGACGCGGGATTGAAACCACACTAATAAAGAGGTTTTGACTCAATTCTGGCGTGCTTTTTGGATATATGCCCTCTGATTCATAGGCAGGGTGATGCCACAAGCGAACTTATGACACCCCCTCTCTCTCTCACACACAGATGGTTCGGGGTTCCACGCCCCCAACTCGCCCAAATTTTAGCTAGTGAGGCCTTGAGATCACCTAGACCGAGCCAAATTTCATCTCGCTGAAACCTTATACACTTTCTTAGCACCCTCCTCAGGAGCTCTCGCCCGACATCTCGAGCACTCGCCTAACACTTGCCTGACCCTCTCCTTGGCACTAGAAAAGGGGCAATCGCCCGACACTCGCTTGACACAGGCTGAGGGTGACTCGTCTGGCTCTCTCCTGACACAGGCCGAGGGGCACTCGCCTGGCACATGCCGAGGGGGACTCTCCTGATACAGGCTGAGGGGCACTCACCTGACACAGGCCGAGGGGGACCTGCCTGGCACTCACCTGGCACAGGCCGAGGGGCACTCGCCTGACACAGGCTGAAGGGACTCACATGGCATCTCCTGACACAGGCCGAGGGGCACTAACCTGACACTATCCTAGCACAGGCTGATGGGGACTTGCCTGACACTCACCTGGCACAGGCCGAGGGGCACTCGCCTGACACTAGTCGAGGGGAATATGCTTGGCGCTTGCAGTGCTTGATAGACCCCAAGATAGTGCAAAATCTAGTTAGGACTCATCCGCATCTTGTGAGCAGAGCTCATAAGAGTAGAACAAAAGCGAGTGGGTACCTTCGAGTTAATTGAGCCAAAACTTTCCTAAGTTAGAACCGACCTGGCTGGAGGTCGCGTCTTCCTGTACTCGCACAACTGGGCTTGCCATTCTGCCCCTTTCTTCCAGCCATAGGGCTCGCTCGAGATTTTCTTATACATGCTACGCTCCACGCTCACCGTACCATAATGTTTGTTGGAACCAGAGTTCGGGCGGTTAGTCGAACAAGTCACAGCGGCTTATGCTGTCGGCTTTCTGGCGGTCTGGCTCAGCGACCTGTTTGATCAGCGTTCTGGCGGTGTGGTATTGGCGGCTCTCCGTTCGCCTTCTGGCGGTTTGGCGCAGCTGTCTGTGTAGTAGCTCTCCAGCGGGTTGGTTTGAGGCCGCAGCAGTTCAACGGATGTTAGCCGCAGCGGTCTGGAGATTAGCCGCAGCGGTCTGGAGATTAGCCGCTGCGGTCTGGTGTGTGGCTATAGCGGTCTGGATAAAGCCGCATCAGCGGACAGATGGTTTACCGCAACTGCGATTTTGTGGCAACCCGCAGTTGCGGTCTGGCGGCCTGGTCTGGCGGTCTTCTCTTGACTGTCTGGCGGTTTTCCTTAGTTGCCTCCAGGTGTACAGAAGTTCATTGTATAGTGTGCGGTTTGACCTTATCAAACCGCACAAACCTCTCAACTTGTATTTAGTCCCACATCGATTGTTGTATTCTCTCATCTCTCCCATTTTCTATAAATAAAAGGGCATACATATGCAATAAATTATTTTTTGGGGTAACAAAGTTTGCGGTTTATTTACCTTTTGTCCATTTTCTTGCTTATTTTTTTCTTGGTATCAGAGGAAAATCGGTCCTTTGCTCCGTCTTGATAGCGGTTTGTTTTTTGTAACCGCGTGACCTCTTCTCCGTCTTCTTTCCCTCCCCTTTTTCGGTTTCTTCCGGCTTGTTTCCTCCCTCCCTTGCTGGTCGCTTTGATTGTGACTTATTTCTTGCGCGCTTGTCTGTTCGTGCGGTTTCTCTTCTCTGTTTCAGGTTCCGCATTTTTGTCGCGACATCTTTCCTGCAGTCCTGCTGCTGGTGTGTTGACACCGAGACCGTGTGGTCTCTCCTCTTGTTCCCGCGGTTGTTCGCGTTGTTTGTTCGCGCGGTTTGTTTGGTTAACCGTGCAGCTTGCTGTTTTTCTGCATGGATACTCCGTCTTCTTCTGCTACTTTCTCTGCTCCTCTCTCTCTTTCTTCTACTTCTGCTTCTTCTTCTGATAATTTGGGTACTTCATCCAAGCTTACTGGTCCAAATTACCCGGACTGAAGCGTATCTTTTATTTTCCTTTTACGCTCTCAGCGTAATCTCTCTCATTTGACCGATGATCCCCCTCCTGTTGGCACGACTGCTTATGATTATTGGGATGTTGCCTATGCCTTGGTTCGCACTTGGTTAGCCAACAGTTTATCCGATGAGTATCTTCCTGTTATTAGACATGACCAAACGGTCAAGGCTGCTATGGATGAAGAGATGAAAACTCTGACTGAACGGGGCACTTGGTCTCTTGTTCCTGCCCCTCTTGGTGCTGATGTGGTTGGGTGTCGCTGGGTTCTTGTCATCAAATATTTTTCTGATGGTACTGTTGATCGATGAAAAGCTCGGCTTGTCGCCAAAGTGTTTACACAAACCTATGATGTAGATTTCTTTGACACATTCTCTCCTGCTGCTCGGATTACTACGATCCGTGTGCTTTTTTCTGTGGCTATGAATAAAGATTGGGAAATGTCTTAGTTGAAGAAGACCATCTATGGTCTTAAGCAAAGCCCAAGAGGCTGGTTTGACAAGTTCAACGAAGTTATTTCTGTTGCGGGGTTTGTTTGGAGCGCTGCAGATCACTATTTATTTATTCGGAAAACCTCGACTGTTCTTGTTTTTCTTGCAGTGTATTTGGATGACAGTCTTATTACAGGAGATGATAAGAAAGATATTGATATGACAAATAAGCACCTGCTTCGGCATTTTGTTACCAAAGATATGAAGTCTCCTAAGTACTTTCTGGGGATTGAGATATCTCAAAAATCTGGTTCTATTGTTCTTTCACAGCGGAAGTATGTCTTGGATCTTTTGCAAGAAACAGATCTTCTTGGAACTAAATCTGCTCGGTCTCCTATGATTGTTGGAGATGACAAGTGCTGGAGTGCGACTTCTCCTCTTCTTGAAGATATCACCAGGTACAGACGTCTTGTCGGTAAACTCATCTATCTGACAGTCATAAGACAAGATATTTACTATGCAGTAGGGAGAGTGAGCAAATTTATGCAAGCCCCCAGGTATTGTCATATGCAGTCAACTCTAAAGATCCTCGGGTATGTAAAAGGGGCACCAGGAAAAGAACTCTTATTTCAGCGAATGAGACATTAAAGGTAGAGGCTTATTCTGATGCCAGCTATGCAGATGACAAGGGAGACAAGAAGTCGACATCTGGTTTTTGTACCTTTGTTGGAGGTGATCTGGTCAGTTGGAAGTGCAAAAAACAGGCTGTAGTTGTCAGATCAAGTGCAAAGCAGAGTACAGAAGCATGACTTTGACTGCTTGCGAGCTGAAGTGGCTTCGGACACTCTTGTTGGATCTGAGAGAGTTTTATGATCATCCCCTACCGATGTTTCGTGACAACAAAGTAGCTATATACATTTCAAAGAATCCAGTCTTTCATGAGAAAACAAAACATATTGAAGTAGATTGTCATTTTATCAGAGAAGAGATACTAAATAATCAAATATGTACGTCATTTGTTACCTCTGATAAGAAGCTAGCTGATTTCTTCGCAAAGCCGATTACTTCATTCACAGAAGTTTGTATCAAGCTGGACATTGTTGACATATATGCTCTAGCTTGAGGGGGAGTGTTGGAAACAGAGTTCGGGCGGTTAGCCGAAAAGTCGCAGCGGCTTATGCTGTCGGCTTTCTGACGGCCTGGCTCAGCAGCCTGTTTGATCAGTGTTCTGCCGTTGTGGTCTTGCAGGCTGTCCATTCCCCTTCTTGCGGTTTGGCGCAGCGGTCTATGTAGTAGCTCTCCAGTGGGTTGGTTGAGGCCGCAACAGTTCAACGAATGTTAGCTCCAACAGTCTGGAGATTAGCCGCTGCGGTCCGTGGTGTGGCTATAGCGGTCTGGATAAAGCCGCAGTAGCGGACAGATGGTTTACCGCAACTGCAGTCTAGTGTTAACCCGCAGTTGCGGTCTGGCGGTCTTCCCTTGACTGTCTGGTGGTTTTCCTTAGTTGTCTCCAGGTGTACATGAGTTCATTGTATACTGTGCGGTTTGACCTTATCAAACCGCACAATCCGCCCAAATTGTATTTAGTGCACATCTATTGTTGTATTCTCTCATCTCTCCCATTTT